>CM070495.1:4457605-5657605 GCA_036324585.1 Champsocephalus esox | reverse complement strand
GCATCATTCAAGATCAAAAGGCTGCCCTCATGCATCGATTTAATCGTTGCAGCACAAACACATACATAAATAAAAACCTGACCTCAACCCCACATGCTTACTGCCTCTTCCAGCTTCTGTCCTCAGGGAGGCAGTACATATCATTCCACCAATGGGTTTATTTCAATGACTCTAATCACTAATCCCAGACCCCTGAAACTATGCATTGTTACTTGGACATGGAATAGTTCTTCCTTCCAGTGAAATATAGTTTATTTTCTGAAATGTTTCACTTGTGTATAATGCTCGGGTTAAGCTTAGTAACGTCTATTAGGGTCAGCGTCATGGGCGGACTGGCCATCTGTGTGTTCTGGAGAATCACAGAACGGCCGGTCGTCAGCGGGCCGTTGGCGGCCGGCTCGGTTCGCTGACGGCTGGCACCGCCCTTTATTTTTTTATGTTTTTAAACGACATAATTGAAGTTGCGCTGACAGACGACAGAGGTCTACAGTTTCCCCGCAGCGGTTGGAGGTCTCGCCGGTGGTCCTGCCAACTCCTTGTCCTCTTCCGTGGGGGATCCTGCCGACATCTGTCGCGCCGGGGGTCCTGCCTTCTCCTTGCCCTGTTGCGTTGGTGGTCCAATCGATACCAGCCCTTGCCCGAAAAAAAAACATGTTTATTTATTGACTTTTCATTCCTGTATAATCATTTTGCGCAAAGATGGCACTGTTTGTCAGAGCACTTCATCCTTCTTGGATTTCATGAAGAACAGCTCCAACGCCTGTGTGTATGGGAACACCTCTGGTGCTGGTCCATTAACTGCCAGTGTTTCCCACATATCTGAAAGAGCGGTAGTGGTGGTAGCGGGGTGAGGTGACGATGGCAAAGCGAACAGGTACAGGCAGGGCCCATAATGATAACCCTATAGTTTAAATCTACTACCCACACATGAACATATGAAAATGGGTTACTATTTAAAAAAATAAATGTATTTAGGAACCTATCCATGTGATTTTTAGTGGGGGTCGACCTCAAATCCTCTATGGGGGTCCAGGGGCATGACCCCCCGGTAAGATTTTATTAAAGTTAAATGCATCAATCTGGTGCATTTTGAGGGGAAAATAAAGAGACTAGATCTATGGAAACACCTACTGTATATTAAACAGAACTGTATACATTTCAATAATCATAAAATCATGGCCATAACCAATAACATACCATTTCCAATATGAAAAAAACACTGAAACTTGTTTATAAATTTATTTGTGGTTCATTTATAGTTGTGAGTGTGTCTGTGCTCCTGAACCAGCCTCTCCCGTCTCCCTCCTCTCCCTCTGCTCCTCTTTGAGGCAGCAGCAAAGACTAGTTTTCTGTCAACAAGTTTTAAAAGTGTATCTTACCTTTTTTCACCTTAATATGTGTTTACCCACTGAGAACTTAGACTAAGTTAACTATCTAAACACTCAAGAGTCCTTTACCTCACCTGAGCTGAGCTTATCCCGAGCTTGAATGACACACAGAGACCAATCAAGGGCTTTGATTTATGATCTGTATGACAGTGGCCATGTCGGCAGGCCACATCATGTGGACAGCCAGTCACCCTGTGTGAGGCAGGCCACTTAACAGGCCAGAAGGAGGCGAGATCAAAGCAAGGGAGCGAGGGATCATTGTCCACAAGTTAATCGATCGCAGATGACGTCGTGATCACGGACAAATAAAAAAAAATTATAAAAAAATTATTATTATACTAAATGGGTTGCGAAATATACTTGGGCGGCCGTTAATATACCTGGGCGGCCCGCCCAAGTATAGTCTGTGTGGGAAACCCTGGGGTTAAGCTTCACAGGACTACCGCTTATCACCCACAGGCTAACGGCCTACAGTATGTGAACGGTTCCATCACTCCACGAAGGCCAGCCTGACGGACGATAATTGGGTCGACAAGCTGCCTTGGGTGATGCTGGGCCTGAGGACCGCGCCTAAGGAGTATCTGCAGTGCTCCACGGCCGAGATGGTCTACGGTCAGCCGCTGAGGGTTCCGGGGGATTTCCTCCCCAACGCATCGGCTCCCTGGTCGGCGACGGCCCAGCGGGCTTTACTGCAGGACGCCGCTGAGGCCTTTGCTCCGATCCCCACTGCTCGGCACGGAACTCAGGTGTCTCGGGTTCTCGTGGAGCTCCGCTCGGCAGGGCATGTGTTCATCCGACACGACACGCACAGAGGCCCCCCCCCCTACGATGGGCCTTTCCGGTTCTTGGAACACGGGGACAAGCACTTGGTGGTCGACCTGGGTGGCAGAACCGAGTACGTCTCGGTGGAGAAGGGTGAAGGCTGCTCACCTGGACCAGCCGGTGGTGCTGGCTCGACGTCCGCGACGGGGCCGGCCTCGACCCCTGTCACAGAATTGGGGCATGCGGTTCCGGTCCCATCTCTTCCAGCAGCCGCCCCTTCAGAGGTCGCCTCCCCGGCTCCCGTTCTTCGGAGTCGGGGTGGTCGGTTTGTCGTTCCTCCCCGCCGCACAGACTTTGTGTATGAGCGAATTCTGGGGGGGCTTGTGTGGTGACAGTTACGGGACATAATGCACTGAGTCATATGGTTCCATAACAGTCTCTCTAATTGAATTTTTAATTGCATTAGTCTGTGAAACAGTCTGTGGTTCTAGTCAAACATGTCAACGCTGCAGACTCATACTTGCTGGCATCCATACATGCAGGGTAGCTGAAAGTAGTATGACTGTAGTGGTGCTCCATTTCTCACAATGAGAAGGTTTCGATGCAGGACCCTGGATCGCCCCTTACCCTTTTCTGATCTCAATTCATAGATTGGTAAATCAGACACAATTTGTCTCACTACTGTGTGAATTGTGTCTTCCCAATAGTCAGAGTTTTCCTGGGCCTCTTGGCGTTAGATTTGTAATCAAAACTCGCTCACCAGGCTGCAGCACTATACTCCTCACTTTTGTGTCAGTGTTTTTTACTTCTGTCAGCCTGAGCATTTTTGTTTGCAATGGCATATGCTTCCTCCATTCCTGTTTCCATGTTTCCACGTAGTCACGATGGTTACTGAAGTCTGACTGTGTGTAATCCAACTTCTAATGAAATTGTCTTAAAGCAACAATGTTATTTGAGTTAGGGGAGAAGGCTTTTCCTCTACAATCAGGTGTTGTTAATTACTCACTTTCTGTAATTGTTAGCATAAACACGTTTTGAAGTTGAATACTCAAAAGATTAAGTTGTTCCGACTTCCGGAATTTTAAGTTGGATGTACTTAATTACCATCATTGTGAACACACATTTTTAAGTTGACAACCATTTATAAATGAAGTTGCTCCAAATATATTGTATTCAATATTTTTTTTCTTAGCTTTTTCATGTTTTTGCCTTTTAAAGAAAGAAATTAATTGATTCCACAACAAAAATATTAGGCAATTCACTTTTTAATTTGAACTGCAGTTGTTTATTTCAACACTTGATGTTTCAATCAGGAGAGAATTTATTTAGTTTGAACATTCACACATGCCATATGATAAGGTGCATGAACACCTTAAATCACAGCTGACTGCAGGAGAGAGGAGAACCATTTCATAGTGTGGCTGCAGCTCGATGATTGGCTGCTGGAGAATGAGGTGAAATGTAATAGGTTAAAGAGAACGCCTGTGATGAGCTGATTATATGCAGCTGCGGAGTGAAAGTATACACACCCAGTCTTCCTGGAAGAACTTGCGCTGAGCTTCATTTCAATCTTGAAAAAAAGATGAACACAAATGTAAATTGCCCCACAAATAATAAATAAACACATTAGCCATATGACCATGGGACATGGGGACACAGTAAATACATGCTGCCATCACATCGAAGTTAGAGGCCTTTGCAGATTTCAAACCAGTGCCAACTATGTAAAATCTGTAAAGTTGTTGTGAAACTACAGAAACAAACTCTCAATGGCCACCAGTCTGCAGATCACTCATCCATTTGACAAAAGATGTAACAAAGATGTTTACACTGCCGACAGTCATTATTTCAAACAGTATGAACACATTTGAATGGGCAAGCAGAATGTTTCCCTGGACCACAATGGTTGCCATCGTATGGTCAGATCCTGGGTCACTGATGAAGGCGATATTCATGTCCTTTTGAAGCACATTAAATAATAGGTTAGCGCATAAGATATAATGAATTAGGTAATGCATACTTTGTAAACTGTCACTCTTAGCGAATTCAGAGCCATTATTACCAGCTGCTAATGTTTTCCCCTATTGAGTCTGCATGTGTGTGTCGTCATGGCAATGTGGTCCTGAAGACACACAGAGGGGCTTTTGAGTACTTTGCCTAGTACCTAAATGCATGTGGACAGATCTTGTCAATCACAACCGTGCAAGTTTTAGTGTATCTTCTCATCTGTGTTGCAGGTTCCATACACAGCCTGTCCTCCTACAAAAAACAACCATATAGGTCGACTGTTCAGCAGCTAAATACGACCCAGAGTCACGTTTTAAAGTGTAGCACCTCTAGTGGTCGTGTAAGAAACAACATGCTCCTGTCGATTGCAAACGCTCCGGAGGGTCGTTTATTCACAAATAACCCTCTATGGAAAATCCTAAATTGTGGAATAGTTTGGCCATTAAAATGCTTTTTTATTAGATTTCTAGCGAGAAGTGTATATTGTACTTTTATAATCCACGTCCAGTGGATGTGTAGGATCTACAGTTTGATAGATATACGAAGATGATTTGAGGTCTCGCCAGGAGAACGTGTACTGTATATTGGGCAGCTTCCATGTAAAGTTAGCGTGGGTGAAAACAGTATTTCCGGTCTCGAAGTTTTCATAATAAAACCGGAAGTATTCCCCACACTGTCAAATGATTACGCAGTGATATCTCCATTACTCATCCACTAAAAAACATCAGTTTATCCTTGTTAATTACACAATATTGATTGGTTTACATTGTGTACAATGCTTTTGTGTTTTTAACCTTCGATTCGGAGAAACAAATTGTTTTTTCGGAGTTTAGACACTACAGAGTTTCCGAAGACACGACACTAACCAGAATCCCCAGCTATCGTTTGGGACTACAACATCCGCCTTGCATTACAAACCCCATGATTAGCCCTCATGCTCTGTGATTGGATGTTGGAGTGGCAGTGCGACAAGGTTATGCTGAGTGAAATGGAATGGAACCACGCCAGACTATCCAAAACTGGACTTGGACGGGTCCAGCCCAGCCCTCCCCGCCCAGAAATACACATGCTGGCTATTGTGTGTTTCGCAACATGTTCTATGGCAGGTCTCTACTGGGAATTGTAGTTTTGAAAAGACGTTTTCGTATTTCCCACAATTAAAAGTTGCCAGTATTAAACTGTATACATCCCTGGAGGTTTAGGGATACGAAACACATTGGTGTTATCACATTTAAAACATATAATTAATACATGGGTGAAAATTGCTTGCGTCCATAATGGGCAGCATTAATATACCCACATGACAGCTAAGGTCAGAAGAGCTTTATTTAAGAGCTGGTCTTATGTCTGTGACCCCTCCTGTTGTGAATTGATAAGCCTGAAACATGCACTTGTCAAGGTTCAGATGCACATTTAGCAAATATGGCAGTAGCCATCGATCATCTTAAGATAAGATACTTTATTGATCCCAAGTTGGGAAATGTTTTTGTTACAGCAGCATGTACTACTTTGTTCTACTCCACTACAATTCAGAGGTTAACCTGGTATTTTTACTCGACTACATTTATTTGTGTTACTTTGCAGATTCTGATTAATGATGTGAAATATAAACAACCCTTAAATCAGACTTTAGTTACACCTGAGTAAAATTCAGCCTTATCAGTTTGTCTGTTTTGCACATCCTCCTGTTAATATCTTTGGACGTCCTGCACAAAACTGTTTTATTGTAGAGATCACTATAGTATCTTCTTGATATTTTCTATTCTATATTTCTATCATTGACCCCTATTTTGTATGTAGGCTACTCTTAATATTTAAATGTTTTCATCAAATATAACTTATTCAACAACTACATTCAATAACGTGCTTTAACCACTAGGCGGTGCGGTATAGACCAGTGGTCTAGTTAATAAAACATAATAATATCAAACATAATATGACTATTCACTTTATTGTGAAATTAAAACAGAACGGTAAAGGAAAATACAGTTTCAGTCTCTCGATGTGAAGCTTATGCATTGTACCATGAACTTGTATAGACCTGTAACAGTCAACTGCATGAGGAGTTGGAAAGGTAGTTCAGAAAATCAGTAATATCTTTAAAAACTCTATCAGCTGTGCACCATTATGGTGTAAATACAGACTATCTACGAATTGGATCAAATATAAAAGTCAGCCAAATTAGTGTTGATACTGCAAGGAGACGTATTGTGTGAAAAGAAATGGAAGATGTTGTTTAATTGTTGATATATTTATGGTTCACGTCACGTATTCAGTTTTGGCGGCATCTCTTCCAGTTTGTCAAAAGGTCTTCTGATCAGGGCTCTATAAATACATATCTAGGGCAGATCTGTAATATTTAATGCAGCCGAACCGTGTATTACAATGCCGTTATGTGATGATTTCAAAGAGAAAAACAAGAACACTTGGAATAAAGTATTATTATTATTTTTTAAAAATGTTTTCCGATTTCATATCACATAAACACCATATCCAGACGTGCATTGCGGCGTGATTTTAGCCTATCAAAACCTCTGAAAAAAGAAATGTGTCTCTCAGAATCGAAAGAGAAAAACACAAAAGCATTGTACACAATTTAAACCAATTAATGTTGTATAATTAACTAGGATAAACTGATGTTTTTTAGTGGATGAGTAGTGCAGATATCACTGTTAAATCATTTGATCATTGGTTTTATTATGAAAACGTCGAGACCAGAAATACTGTTTTCAACCCGTAACTTTACATGGAAGCTTGCCGCATATACACGTTCTCCTGACGAAACCTCAAATCATCTTCGTAATATCTATCAAACTATAGATCCTACATATCGACTGGACATGGATTCTAAAAGTACAATATATACTTCTCGCTAGAAATCTAATCATAAAGCGTTTTAATGGCTAAACTATCCTACAATTTAGGATTTTACAGAGAGGGTTATTTGTGAATAAACAACCCTCTGTAACGTTTGCATCAACGGGAGCACTCGAGGCGGACAATTTTAAAACGTAATTATAGGTCGTATTAAGCGCTTGAACAAACGACATATTTGGTCGTAATAAGGGCTTGAACAATCGACCCATTTGGTCGTATGAGTTGGAGGACTTGTTGTCCATACAACATGTGAACTGGTTAAGAGAAGAGCAGAAGCCACTTCTCAAATGTTACAAATTCCCTTTCCCATGTCATTGCTGTCAACACCTATCCATGCTGAACGTTGCTAAGATACTATTGATTGGGGTGTGGCCAAAAGTTCAATATGCTTCAAAATGTAACTGACAGAGAGCAGTACTTCTGTCCTGTGTTTTTACACTGTGCCGTGGATTTTATGTTATTTCAAGATTTTTAATTTTGTCGCTAAACTCCTTGAAAAGGTCCTCTTCCTTTTCTCCAAGGTACACGACAAGGCAGCGGATGGCTATAGTTCTCTGCGTACTTCAATTGTATTGTGCTACTTTTGAAAAAGGAAAACAAGAGAAATGACCTAAATGAATATATTCTGAATGGGTGACTGCCAACAACTTGCATTTCAATGACAACTCTAAATAAGGATCCTACCTCAAGAAGCATCCTTGATGTGCTTCACGAGATTCACTTTGAATAAAAAGCGATATCACTATAGTAACCAAAGTATTTTTACTCTCACAGTAGTAGCCTCTACTACTTTGTATCCTCTCACAGAACTATTCACAGTTCAAAGACTGCTAGTTTTGGTCAAACAGCAGTTTGCCATAAAGTGCAACTACAAGGCTATCTGCTGTATTTCAATGACAAAAGATGACACTCACTTAAAATGTCCTTTGTATAGTATTTCGATTTGTCTTAACTGTGGGAACTTGTCCAGGCATGTTAAGTGGGAGTGGACTTGAAATCCTTAACTCAAGGTGTAGAACAATTAAGTTATCAAGCCAATTGCATTACTTACTACAACTTGAATTTAGTTTTAAGACAATTAACGCAGAAATCAGAGTTCACAAAATATTAAGTTGATGTAATTACCAACATTATTACGTCAACACAACTTATAAACTAATGTTTGCAACTTAAAATGTTTATCTAAATCAATTAACTCACATTTTTCTCTTACAACCATGCATTTAATTGAGTGGAGGTGAAAGGTCGCCTGAATTTAGAGTGCAGCCAGGCATACCAGGCATGTTAAGTGGGAAATCCTTAACTCAAGGTGTAGAACAATTGAGTTATCAAGCCAATTGCATTACTTACTACAACTTGAATTTAGTTTGAAGTCAATTAACGCAGAAATCAGAGTTCAAATTACACACAATATTAAGTTGATGTAATTACCAACATTATTACGTCAACACAACTTATACATTATTGTTTGCAACTTAAAATGTTCATCTAAATCAATTAACTCACATTTTGCAACCATGCATTTCATTAAGTGGAGGTGAAAGGTCGCCTGAATTTGTTTTTAGAGTGTGGGTGACCTTCCGAACAGTAGAAATAATGGTGAGCAGCCTGTAACTTCACACCGGGTACAGTTATAGGCATACAACATTTTGCCCAGAGACTCTTTTCAGTTTGATTTCAGTGTGTCTTACGCATTTGTAACAGGGTCCTGTTCATACGCTCCACTTTTCCATTTTTTTCAAACTCTCTCCCTTTTGCCATGGCGGATGCGAGAGGGAAAACCACATTTCAGAGCGAAGTCATTGAAGATGAGGTTTGCAGCAGTTTTTCCAGACTTTGATGTGGTGGCGTATGCATGGGCAAATCTAGTACAAATTAGTACAAATTAAATAAAAAACAATTAAAATGTGTTGGATTAACTAATAGTTTGGATGAAATAAATATTTAGTTAATCCAAATCAATTTCATGAGGAAATTTGATTTTTATTAACCAAGTATCTGAGCAAAAATAAGTTAGATTTATTAAATCTCTGTTGAAATTGTATTTACTATTTTTTTATTGTACACATTGTTTAGATTTACTAATTAACTGGGGGGAATAGATTTAGATCTACTGAATATGATTTGGATTTACTAGATAAAATAAGGTATAACTACACTACTATTTTAGCATATTGGTTCTTAATTCAACACAATTACAGTGCCAATATTATCTACCTTAACATAAATGAGTTGTTTAAATACAAGTGTTAATTGATGAAAAATTACTTTAAGTCTATTCAATACTATTAATTGTTACTTTGTTACCACAATAATTATATGTCTTATCTACTCAATATTCTGCATTCTTAGTGCCACAGTTTACTAAAGTACAGTCATCACATGACAATGCATATAACGTACAGGTAAACATTTATTTTAACAGTTTTTTGCAACTTTACATAAAAATACCGTATATAATCTAAAATAAGAATTTAAATTTTATAATGCATTTTAAAATCTCTTATTCACATCCTGAATTACAATGGAACTAAAGGTACAATAAATGTTGCTTGTGCAAATACCGATTTGAAAACCCGATGGCACTTCCAGGAGCCCAGTAAGGCCATAGACAAACCATGCAGTATCCTTCAAAAGGGCATCCTTAAATAAACAAGAACAAACTTCTCAAACATGTAACAAAATGCCGAAGGTAACCATGTGCCATTTTTGATGGAGACATAACCATTTTTCTCAAGCAAGAAACTTATTTTTCAGGCTGTTCAACTTTGGGGACAGCTTTGAACAGTCCAGTTCCAGAAAGAGTTTCTGGAGGCTTCGAACGTGTACTTTAGCTGCTTGTGATAGGCAAGATTGACTGCATATGCGATCCCAATGAGCATGCAGCAAGCCCTTGGAATGTTCTACTGAGAAGTCAGCACTCGGATGCCCTCTACAACAATGCCGATTTCATGGGAACCCTCTGAAGCATTTGTCTTGATGCTGTCGATCGCCATCCCTTGAACAGCAACGTCCTGTGATGCGCTGTCTGCATCCTGAAATTACAAAAACATTGTATATGTCAGAATGTTCCGCCAAAGGAGAAGGTGATAACAATTAATCTATAATAATTTACCAAATTTCTTACAACTTACTGGATAAGAAAACTTGAAATGAATGCTCCCTAATTACATCAGTGTTTTAGAAAAATAGAACATCAGGCATTTTGCAATAGCATATTTTTATCCCAGCTAAGTTAAGAATTAGGTGATTATTTCACCAACAACTTACAACAATTTAATTACAACATACATTATAGTCAGAATTGAGTCAAATGTTTTTAAATTTAAATAAATGCATAGGTATTTGAATGTATAAATAACACCTGTGTATTGATGAATATCTTATTTTACATTTTCTAGCAAAAGCTTGCCACCGGTCAACCAATCTTGATAATTCACTGTAAGACCATTTCTGAAGATGGCAGTCCATTAGAGCAACTGGATCAATCCTGCTTGTTTCTGGGAAACATATTTATCATTTTATTTTATGATTAGACCTTGCCAAGACATACCAGGAGAGAAGACGGAGAGAGAGATGAGGGAGATACACTTACATCATACTCTTTTAAGAGCTGATCAGTACGTTCCCCAAGGTAAATCATCAGACAGCGAATGACAACCTCTCTTGTGATGTTGATGTTGGGATTGCTTGGAGTCTGAAATAAAAAATAAACATGGTTTAATTTGAATGAAACACGTCCACATCACCCAGTGCTTTATTACAGAAAGTGTTGCCGTATCTGCGAGTGTCTCAGTCTGTTACTTTAAAAATAAACATTACCTTATGTTATTGCTCATTACTTATACTATAACGGCCCGTCCACACTACAGCTTCAAAAGTTGAACATTACTCAACTTTTGCAGCCTGAAACGCCAGGAAAGCTCCGCTCTGCTTCCCACAATGCAGTTCGGCGAAAAAGTGTTGTCACCCCCTTCAAAGTGAATGAGCAGACGCGTTGGAAACCGTTTTTGAAGCTGTCGAAGCTGTAGTGTGGACGGGCCGTAAGAGTTTGATTAAAAAAAACAAAAAACAGAAACCCATCAGTAAATGACAAATGTCAGTTAAGCTGTTGGCATACAATCTAACAAGTTTAATTACACCAGACATATCTTTTCAATAATCATTCAGTGTTAAAACCAACCCCAACCAACCAATGCTGTAAATAACACATATATATATATATATATATATTTATATATATATATATATATATATATATATATATATATATATATATGTTACAATGCTGTAATTTTGGTAATTAGAGACAATGTACACTCAGTGGCTACTGAAAATACATGCACCTGTTCAATATGATGACATTCAATTGTTCTATATTGTGTAATTGTTTTGACACCCTCAGTGTTTAAGTATATTTTTTAACATTGAGGTCTATTCTATTGAAAATATTGTCCTGGACAAGCCTATTTTCAGAGGCATTTCAAATGTTCTGACGCCCGCTTGAATATAAATATGAAGTACTAAGAATGAGAAACACCCTTCAATATAATTGTGTCAAGTAGACTTTTAGCCTGACCTCGAGTAAAAATCGAATTGAATGCACACATTTCTGAAGATGTTAACTAAACATTAACATTATATACATGAGTAAGTATTGATCTTAATAAAGCTGAAAACTATTTTACTTCTTTTGTGAGAATTACAGCCTTGCATTACCTCCTTTTGTCATGATAATAATATTCATTGAAGGGTACCTGGATAAGGACAGCTTTCAACTTCAACCCCATGGTTCCTCCCTTGGAGTGGAAGAGTTTCAGAAGGCCAGGAGTATATTGATCCAGTTTGGACATGAACTTCGATTCCATGTGCACCATCGTGATTCTGTGAAACTCATCCTGGATCTGAAAGACAGATAATGAAACCAGAATTAATTTTAATATTACAATTTAACCTCTGAGAAATAATGTATAAGTAGTTCTATGTTTGCTGCTAAACTGAAATTAAGGTTTGCACAACAGGTTTTGAAAATCAATGATGATCAAAAGCTCGAGTAAATATGCTTTTTAACAAACAAAAGTTGATAGAAATACTATAATAACCACATTTTGAATTGCAAAACAAACTGTGCAAAAACATTTACTCGAAATGTTGTATCATGGCATGCACGTGTGAAACATACCTTTGATAATACTCCACGATTCTTCATGCACCTGAAACGAAATTCATATTACCTTTAATTCCATTGGATAAAGTCACATTTAACAAACACATAACTTTAAGATCAAACATTAAAATCTTAGAAGTTGCTAAACAAACACTTGTATTACAACAAATGCATTTAATAAACGACAGACTTTTATTAATCCCTCGTGGGGAAATTGTGTCTCTGCATTTGACCCATCCTAATTTTAGGAGCAGTGTGCTGCCATTTTGAACGGCGCCCGGGGAGCAGTGTAGGGAACGGTGCCTTGCTCAGGGACACCTCGGTAGCACTTGGTCTGGCCGGGACTTGAACTGGTGACCTTCCAGTTGCCAGGCCAACTCCCTAAGGACTTCGCCACCACCACCACCCTTTTATCATGCACATTTGTTACACAGCGTGTTTCAAACATGTGATCTTTCTCGTTTAAAAGTTAAACAAGTGAGCATGAGGTTTCCAGAGCAAGTAATTACTGGTGATATAATAAACAAGTTGTTCAAGGATAATTGCCATCTTTTCTTTCTTAATAGAACCACAGAAAACCAACATCAGCCGTTAGCTGTTAGCACTCAGAGCCACAGCTCCTCATATCTGTTCAGAAACTAGACAAAAGTTAAACAAGTACAAACCACAGACTGCTTGTGTCATGGCGAATACAGTCGCTGCTTTATTAATGTCTGTATTGGGCCGTTTATGTGAGTGTGGACGGTCGGAGCACAGACGGCGTTAGCTTAGCTTACTCCATTAAGAAACACGCATTTTAAAAAGGTGTTTGGCCTGCCGTCTTGTTGCAGACTTTTCAAAGCATTCATTCATGGTTTTTACTAACCGGTATCAGTATGTTGTTACTTCGGCATCATTTTGAAACGTGTATTACAATTAAATCACGGTAAAATATGTTCATTTTGTTGTAGTTGTAGCCCCCTTGCCAGCGATTCTCTCACTAGTTTAGCATATTCCGCCTGTTTGCTGGCCCGCTTGTTGGCCCCGATAGAACCAAGATTTTGTCGGGCCAGAAAAAAGGAGAAAGTACCCCCCGGGCCGGAACTAGGCATACTGTAGTGTTAACGCAACCAAAAACGGGCCCAGCACGACACGGTGTTGCCGTTTAACTGGTTACACCGGGGAACTCGTTACGTTACGTTAACGGTAGGAATGGGGCGTGTACTTTGAGGAGCCATTGTCGAATAACCAGGAAATACACATTTCGATCGCTTCTTTTGTTGTTTACATTTATCTTTTGGTATATTTGGCTCCATAGGAACACTTTGAAGCACATTCAGTACCAGTGTGTGAGGTTGTGGTTGCAATGCCGATATCCGGACGCGTACAGCGAGGACTGCAACATGACAATGAGGTGACTGGGGATGTCTGTTCAAAACATTGCAAACGTGAATAAATCATTTCAAATATGTATTTGTCTCCGACTTTCATTTGTACATCGTTGTTAATGTGATGTTTAGTAGCTTTGATAGCTGTCCATACCTCCAGACAGCATAAAAGTAAGACACAAGTTGTTTACTCACAGCCCGAATGCAGCATCGAGATCCGTGGCCAGCTGTGATCCTCTCCGATTAACAGGACTTAATTCTGTAGCTATTCTCCAGCGAGCAAGGTTTTTATTAAATACCTCCATCCCTCTCATCACAACAAGACTCTACACTGTGCAGAAAAAAAACAACAGAAATGAAAATAACCTTGCTGGATAGCTTAGAATGAAACAAACAAACTAGCTTCCATGGCTGATACTGATGTCACAGTAACGGCTAAACGACAAGTCCAGCGGGGCACAAGTTGAATCCATATAATGAAAATGTTATCTCGATGCTGCATTCGGGCTGTAAGTAAACAACTTGTGTCTTACTTTTATGCTGTCTGGAGGTATGGATAGCTATCAAAGCTACTAAACAACACATTAACAACGATGTACAAATGAAAGTCGGAGACAAATACATATTTGAAATGATTTATTCACATTTGCAACGTTTTGAACAGACATCCCCAGTCACCTCATTGTCATGTTGTAGTCCTCGCTGTACGCGTCCGGATATCGGCATCGCAACCTCACACACTGTGCATCAAAGTGTTCCTATGGAGCCAAATATACCAAAAGATAAATGTAAACAACAAAAGAAGCGATCGAAATGTGTATTTGCTGGTTATTCGACAATGGCTCCTCAAAGTACACGCCCCATTCCTACCGTTAACGTAACGTAACGAGTTCCCCGGTGTAACCAGTTAAACGGCAACACCGGCACGCTTAAACTGCGCAGAAGGAACTGCGCCATAACTGTTAGCGCCGGTATTATGCCATTTTAGTGACTGAATCCCTAATGCTAACGTTAGCTACATTTGAAAAGTTGGTTTAGCCTATATGCTACTTAGCAATGCACACGCAAATAGTGCCTCAGCGAATTTGGTATAACAGTCAACACAAACATTATTGTCACATAGTACCGACCTTTTTTCTCCTTGCAATGCTTTTAGTCCAGACAAAGACAACACAGACTGACTGAATCCCTAATGCTAACGTTAGCTACATTTGAAAAGTTAGTTTAGCCATGCACATCCAGTAAAGTTGGCATGTTTGGTAACTTAGAGTAACACAAAACGATGTTCAACTGCAACAGCAACGTAATTTAAAAAATGTGTGTTAATTAACAACAATAAAGCAGGTCTTACCTTTGGTAAACTGGCAGTCTCGAAGTGAAGTGTGGCAGACGCACGATGAACATGACCATGTGCCGCAAAATGCCTGGGCGGAAGTGTAAAGGCAGTGGAACTGACAACCTCCCAATTAGTAAAATGTATCAATATTTTGCATTTTTGACGCTACTAAAAATATAGCATTTATTTCTACTCAGTAATCGGGATGTTAAGAGCATTCCATGGAATATAACAAAAGTGTATCTCGAGCCGGTTTCTGAAACGTACCTACCCCACCTTTAATGTGATTCCAAACTACACAAAGTCATTTATATTGTGTATAATTTACTTGGTATTATTTATTTAATATTAATTGACCCCAATCACAGTTTTTACAGTGTACAACTTCAAAGGGTTGTGTTGTCATAATATTTGTCAGGGGAGCTCTTGTTTCATGGTATGGCTTTTTCTGCATGATACAGGTGAAAGCTTTAGACACATAGTGCTCAATGTCAGACTGCATATATACAAATAATAATAATAATGATGATAATAATAATAATAATAATAATAAATTATACTTGTATAGCGCTTTTCTAGAAACTCAAAGAGGCTTCGACAGAAAATTAAAAAAACAAAGAAAAATACAAAAAGAGATAGACAGAACATAGGGGGGGTGGTCAGTGGTTGAATGCAGTGTTGAACTGGTGGGTTTTGAGTGATGTTTTGAATGTGGTGAGGGAGGACGAATCTCTGATGGATTGGGGTAGTGAGTTACAGAGGGTGGGTGCAGCAACGGAGAAGGCTGGAGAAGAAACGGTTGCGGACCAGAGATAATGTACGTTCAACTCCTTGATGTCCCATGTTATTGTGCAACCCTTCAAGCACTTTTGCTTAATTTTTTCTGGTAGGACTAACTGTCTGCAGTGGTCATGTACAGCATGCCATCATTGTCTATTGTCAATTTGTCCCACTTTCTGAAAAGGCATTTTATTTTGGGGTTAAATGCTTTTAACTCGCTGTGTGGCAATTTAGAACCTGACAGTTTGGACTCCAACACAGGCCTGATGACTGGATCACATTTTGTGTCTCTCTTATTTTATCTCTTGGTATGGGGCTGATTGATTAATTGGCTGTGTCGTCTTTCAACTGAAACTGACATGGATACAGCTGAGAGTGACCAGGTTGCAGAGGACTCTTTCTGTACCTCAACTGCTTGTATTGTGGCCGCGATAGTGGCAGTTCCACAGAACATTTACTTATCAGTGACTCAACATCCAGCGGCATCCTTGATAAAGCATCAGCATCACCATTCTCCTTTCCTGGTCTGTACTTTATTGTGAAGTGGAAATCGGCCAGCCCGCATTTAATTTTGCAGTGGACAGGATGTAGGTAAGGGGGTTGTTGTCGCTGTACACAGTGAAGGTGGGAGCATAGTACAAATAATCACGGAACTGTTCAGTGATTGCCCATTTCAGGGCTAGAAATTCTAGTTTGCCTGCATGAAAGTGGAAAGTGGTTATTCTCAGCTACTGTTAATGTGCGAGAGCCATAAGCAATAACCCTAAGCTTGCCGTCTTGTTTTTGATACATTACTGCTCCCAAGCCTTGGTAGGATGCATCAGTGTGTAAAGTGAATGGCTCTGTGAAATCAGGGAAACCCAAAATTGGTGGGTGGAGCAAACAGTCAATCAGTTGGTTAAGTGCCTGTTGGTGCTCTTCAGTCCACGAGATTGGGTTTTCACTTTCTTTGGTTTTGTCTTTTTTTTGGTTTTCAGAGACTCTGTGCCACGTGTCTTTTTAGAACTCTGCACGTCATAGTTTATATATTTAAGTTTCAATTTGGTGCGCTAATTTTGCAGAACATTCTGAGCTTAGACGCTCTGTTATTTATTGTCAAAAGGAAAAAAAGGACCTATTTTAGTTATAATTTAACATCCTGCAATTAGCCTACTCTGATAGGTGTTAAAAGGAATACGATTTTAGGAGGTTACATTGAATTGAAGAACAATAAATAAATAAATACAATAACATATTTATTCCGATTTACTAAACCTTTCTCATACAATCCTGTTAATTTAATCCACTAAATATTCCTTCTAAAATTGAGAAAAAAATATTTCTTGTTACAAAGAATTAATTTGATTTATTAAAAACATTTCTAATAAAATCTTGTTTAATTGGTTGAATACTTCTGTTAAAATGGAGGAAAGAATATGTTCTTGTTTAAATATAATGAATTTGATTTGTTAAAGTCCAGTTAATTAAATCTGCTGAGATTTTAAAAGAGCTTGTGTTTAAAGAAAAGGTTTCATGTTTAAAATGGATATTTATGTGCACTGCTTAGTCTGCCCAGTCTATTTGAAATATATTCACAATTAAGGCAGCAGTTGCCAAACAAGTGTATTGTTTACATGCTTTATTTATTTTGATAACCTGCAAGTTCTAAATGCATCTTTCTTGTTTTCAAAGGTTTTTCACCGATACAAAATGGCCCGTTCAGCAATTGGACATTTGGTTTAAGTAAACTGCTGAAATAAAAAGTATGAAAATAAAAAGCTGTGTCATTGGAGTGAAATCCTGTTTGAAAGTCCGGTAGATGCCTCAAGTCCCTTTCAAGCGGGGAACTCTACACCAAAATCAGAGGAGATGTGACAATAGGATAGCAACAAGTAGTCAAGATAGTCAGATTAGCTTCGGTTGCTATGCTAACATCACTCCTTTTATACCAGAGAAACTTTCATAACAGCGTTGTGATGCCAAACAGCGTCAATTCAGACAAAGACATTCACTGATGGGGAATTGGGGAAATGGATCAGCTGCTTGTGTGACAGTCCAACCCAGTCTCACGGCATTGGTGTTCACCAACACGATTTGCCCCTTTTTTTCGTGTTGCACAGCACGGTTTTAAAAGCAATGTATTTCTACTGGTAACGTGTTTCGTGCCTGCAGGCTGCAGCATGTCTTTTTCTCCGGTCGGGTCGTGGAAGACCGGAAGCTGTGTGGTTCATAAACAACATGTTCTTACTCAATATCAAGCCACAGTTATTGCTTTTATTTTAAAATCGTATAATTTCGGACTTTTGTTGCCGTCTGTGAGGAAAATAAATGGGCTCAGAGCCTCAGGATACTGAAATCTGTATTTTTTAAATCTTTTTTTGCTTCTAATTTGTTATTCTTTTCAAAATAACACACTGTTATT
Organism: Champsocephalus esox; assembly: GCA_036324585.1. Taxonomy (NCBI): domain Eukaryota; kingdom Metazoa; phylum Chordata; class Actinopteri; order Perciformes; family Channichthyidae; genus Champsocephalus; species Champsocephalus esox. The sequence continues at coordinate 5,639,520 of CM070495.1, read as the reverse complement.
TACTCACCAATAACACACAATTATCCTTGCTTTTATTTATTGGTTTAATTCCATAATCTCTGGCTTTTTTGGTGTCCGTCAGGAACTGAATTTCAAAATAAATATAACCGGAAACAGACATCGGCATTTCGAGCGATTACCCAAGATCCTCAGCTATGGTTTTAAGCTCTCTGATTGGATGTGTTAGCCACAATGCATGCTGGGAGTTGGTGTTTATATTATATGAAATCCGGAAAACATTTTAAAAGTATAAAATAATACTTAATTCCGAGTGCTCTTGCTTTTCTCTTTGAAAGTCATCACATAACGGCATTGTAATACACGGTTCGGCTGCATTACATATTACAGATCTGCCGTAGTTCTTTATTTATAGAGCCCTGGTGAGAATAACTGGGAGAATTGCCGCCGAAACTGAATACTTGACGTGGCTTATAAATATATCAACAATTAAACAACATCTTCAATGTCTCTTCACACATTCCATCTCCTTGCAGTATCAACACTAATTCGGCTGACTTTTACATTTGATCTAATTCATATATAGATAGGTTATATTTACACCATAACAGTGCACAGCTGATAGAAAAGGACTGTCGTTTTTAAAGATATTACTGATTTTCTTTGAATGTAATAATGTAAATACTGAGTCTGAAATAGTATAGCAATATGCTGTTAATGTTGTACATACACACTAATAATACAAAGTTGTTATGGCTGTGTGTACCTTGTGTGCACCTCCTAGTGGTTAAAGCACGTTATTGAATTATTGTTTTTATGTGTTATATTTGATTAAAAAAATATTAAGAGTACATACTTTCATAGGGGGAAAGTATAAATATAGAAATATAGAATATAAAAATCAAGAAGATACTGTACGTGATCTCTACAATACAACAGTTTAGTGCAGGATGTACAAAGATATTAATAGGAGGTGGTGCAAAACAGAAAAACGGATTAACCTTTATTTAAACATTAAATAACAGATTAAGGTCTTTGGGGGTATCTATCTACAGATAAATATTAAGCCTGACAAAGTACTTAACATCTAATATATTGCTTTCCTGCAATGTTAACTATGTTGAAGCACTTATTTTAACTGATATTATACACACTAATTATACTCTTATGTATGTAGATAGAATAAGAAATGTGCAGAATATGATGTTTAATGGTGGAGGTACACACATATTGATAGATGTCTTGTAATGCACTGTTGAGGAACCTGTGACCCAAGTTTTTCATTCATTGCATAACTACACCGTAGTTGTGTATGATATGTCAATAAACCTTTGAAAATCTTGAAAGGGATGTGCAAATTAACTATTAGTAGAGAATAACGAGTATTTAATATACTTTATTACTCGTTTCCATTAATGTCCATTGCAGATACATGTTTAGTCTTCTCAAGCACCAACTATCAAATATATCTCCTGATTGTTGACACTTGACAATCACCTTCCCTGAATTGAACTCAGGTGTAACTAAAGTCTGATTTAAGGGTTGTTTATATTTCACATAATAAATCAGAATCTGCAAAGTAACTCAAATAAATGCAGTGGAGTAAAAATACCAGATTAAACTCTGAATTGTAGTGGAGTAGAATTACAAAGTAGCAATGAGCTGTCATGTGGGTATATATTAATGCTATATGTTAATGCTGCGCATTATGGACACAAGCGATTTTCACCCATTTATTAATTATATGTTTTACATTTGATAACACCAATGTGTTTAATAATGGCAACTTCTAATTGTGGGAAAAAAGAAAACGTTCAGTAGAGACGTCCCATAGAACATTTTGCCTTACGGGGACTGTAGTCCTAAACGATAGCTGGGGATTATGGGTAGTGTAGTGTCTTCGTCCATCCTAAACTCACAAATGTTGACAATCGCAATGATGCTCGAAATGTCCCTTATAGGCCTACGACGTCTGTTTCCGGTTATTTTTATTTTGAAATTCAGTTTCTGACGGACACCAAAAAAGCCCGAGATTATGGAATTAAACCAATTAATAAAATCAAGGATAATTATGTGTTATTGGTGAGTAAAGAACAGTGTGTTATTTTGAAAAGAATAACAAATTAGAAGGAAAAAATATTTAAAAATACAGATTTCAGTATCCTGAGGCTCTGAGCCCCATTTATTTTCCTCACAGACGGCAACAAAAGTCAGAAATTATACGATTTGAAATAAAAGCAATAATTGTGGCTTGATATTGAGTAAGAACATGTTTTTATGAACCACACAGCTTCCGGTCTCCCACGACCCGACCGGAGAAAAAGACGTGCTGCAGGCAGTAGAAATACATTGCTTTTAAAATCGTGCTGTGCAACACGAAAAAAAGGGGCACACGAATGGTGAACACGAATCAATAGATTAAAAATCGTGTTGGTGAACACGAAATGCCGTGAGACTGGGTTGGACAGTCAGACAGTGAATACTTTACAGCGGCCGCTGCCGTGAGTTAACAGTAGAATAAACTCTGCCGTGAGTTAAAGGTAGACTAAACTCCGGTGGACGAGCAGCACTGCAGCTGTCAGTAAATGCCGCTGAACCACATGAATAAACAATGAACCACAGCACTCTGGAGAAAAGTATAAGAGTTGAGAAGTAGTTATTTAATTTAATCTGGCTTTGTATGCTTAAAAGCAACACGATCATCGACCCGACGCGGTCCCCTATTGTTGTGAGCGGCGTTGGGGAGAAGATCAGCTACGTAAACGGTGGTGATGTCATGATGCAGCAGCGGCAGCACCAGTCGGGCTCTGAGTGGTGGAAACACAAGTGGTACAGAAAAGAACCAGTTAAGCATCAGAAAAGCACAAAAACGGACCTTGAACCAGAACCGGTTTGGTGGAAAAGGGGCATTAGACTAAATTGAACTATCTAAACACTCAGAGAGTTCTTTACTTCACTGAGCTGTAGTTATATGAGCCTCTTAGTCTGACAGGAGAGGACTCTCCTCCACCTTGTTGTAGAAACAGCTGTTTATATCCGTTAGCTTAGCTATCTAACCAGATGCTAACAACAACAATCCCCAGTATTAGTGTGCTCTCTTGCTCGTTAGCTTACTCACACAAAATGCGCTCGTGCCACACACACAGGGCTGAGCTTGAATGACACACAAAGACCCAGAAGAACTGTTACTACTTTGATGGCTTTATTGTATGATCATATGACGGATGAACAGACCGCCACTGGGTTTAACTAAAGACACAGTTACGCAAAAAACGCAGCATGTGTACAGCTCATGGTATAGCTCCAGGGGCGTATCTTGGGCCTGGAAACATTAGGGGCTTAGCCCACAGTGGTGGCGCCATAGATTTTCTTTTGGTGGTGCTGTGGGGTAGCTTGACATTTCTTAGAGGGTGCTCAAACATGTAGGGTTTCCCATCTGCAGGTCTCCCTTGAAAAATAGATCGATTATCTCAATGGGACCACCTGGTTAAATAAAGGTTTGAAATTAAGGTACTGAAGATTGTTCTTTGTTCCAAGTCCAGGAGTAAGTTTAAATAAGGAGACAAATGGGGTCTCAGGAAGTTTAAAGTAATATTTAATGAAGTAGCGTTGTATTGGATCAAGCAGAAAAGTCACACAGCTGTGCAGGAGAAGAGAGAGACTAGAGTCCCCCGTACATTCAAGTATATCTGATTCTGTCCTCTTCTTCTTATTGGCTGCTTCGACGAGGGGCGTGTCTTCCTCCCGGCTCAATACATTTGTGATTAATATCATGTCAAATAAGAGGATTTAGACATTGTGTGCTTATTTTATAACTCCACAAGCCTTTAATCATTACATTCTCATTCATAACATTCTGACGACTAAAGACAAAGACTACGTGACACCGGAAGTGACGTAATATGTAAACATCCGGTTGTCTTCAAAGTAAAACGGTGCATTTTTTAATATTCACGTAACATATATTGATTTTATTTTCTTACAGTACCGGGCGCTACAGTGGAATGTTCTACTGCAACACTCCCCACACGCACAGTACACCCGCGACTGTTAAGTTAAAAGCATCAATCTGGTGCACTTTGAGAGCAAAATGAAGAGTTCTATGGATACATCTCTCAACACCCATCAGGGTTTCCGCTCGGATTTTTTCTCGCCGGTCAAATGTCCGGGCAGAATTTATTTTACCGGACTAATTTGAAACTTACCGGTCATATTTCAATCATAATAAGAGTTGTGTAGCAGAGTTTCCGTTAGCATGTAATTACCGGACTAGGAGCAGATATGCTTCAGTTTAAAACTCAGTTCACGAGCTCATTTTTATATTGCTTCAGTTTATAATCGTAACAGATCGAAAAATTCAGATTCATTTTTCAATAAATGATTCCACAAACAACATAATCATTACATTCAAACAAACTACTTGTAGTAGATAACGTAAATTATTCAAAAGTTTACATTACATTTGAATAATAACACGGGAGACACGGATCCTCTCTTTTCCCTCTCTCTCTCTCTCCTGACAGCCGGTCAGTTTCTCATGCAGCTCCTGCAGTCCGCTAAACAGAGGGCGGGGCTTCAGGTGCTCATGCAGAGCTGCGTGTCTCAGTCTGACTCAGCAGCTGATCTGATCTCTCTCTCGCGTCCGGTTATACTTCACTCGCGTTTATGTCCATATCGATCAGATCCAGCTCTCCTGATCGGCCTTTATAGAGAACACCGATCAAACTATTAAGGGTGAATATCGGCCGATAATGACCGGCGGCCGATCGATCGGAGCCTCCCTAATTATTACCAGACATTTTGACCGTCAGGTTTTGAATTTACCGGTTTTTAATACATTTTACCAGCTAAAAACCGGTAATTACCGGCTAACGGAAACCCTGACACCCATATGAAACAGAACTGTAAACAGATTTACTTTTTCTTTATGGATATTTTACAAATCACTCCCCTTTCAAACTGTATTCTTGTTTTACTGCCATATAGTATTTCATACCTGTTTTTCATGTATGCTCTTATTGTTTTATAACGATAATGATCATATGAAGGTGTGCATCGGAAATAATCTTTTACATTAGTCGTGACCAAACCGTTTGAGACCCACTGAAATAACTTAGACTAAAGTGAACTATCTAAACACTCAGAGAGTCCTTTAGCTCACCTGAGCCTCTCAGTCTGAGAGGAGAGCTCTCCTCCAGCTTGTTGTGGAACCAACAGCTCTTTATGTCCGTTAGTGCGGCTAGCTAACCAGATGCTAACTACACGGTCCCTGCTGGCACCGGTGCGCTCTCTCTCTCTCTCTGGTGTCTTGTCTCTGTTGCATTCACTGAACACGGGAAATTACAATCCTGCCGTCCTCTCTAGTGTCATGATGAAGTTCAGGTAAAGCACGGTTAATGTATTATATTATTGAAGGAGAATTGTCCGGGGCTGGCCCAGGCCAGGCGATGCCACTGTACAGCTCCTTATGTGTACTGCAATGTATGAAGTGCTGGAGTGGCGTTCCGGTGCGTTACGGCAGCACTACACCCCTGGCTTTCATGCATGATCGGAATGACAGATGCATAGATCCTGGACTATTTTTTCAATTATTGTTAAAAAAATTGAGATCCGGGGCTTTGCAAAAAACCTCCGGGGCTGTAGCCCCGAATGCCCAGGTCTAACGACGCCACTGCTACCACACCTAGCTGCGAAACATGTTCAGAGCTAAATGTCATTACTGCAAGTGTAAACCGAGTTATTCACGAAGATCTCAAAATGAAGTGGAGAAACAGCACATCCCATCCCAGAGGCTGCAGGTTTATCATTGTTCCTGCCTTCACATGCTGCAGTGATTTCATGAAATGAAGGAGCTTTTTTATACTCTAAAGCAGCTGTAGGAAGCAAATACTACACCCACATTCAGTCATATATTAATGGAGACTGGTTAACTCACGATCTTGCTATGTTGTGTGTTAATTGAGAGTGGTTACGTTACATTTGAAACCAGCCTCAACTGTGTGCATTGTGATGTCTCGAAAGGATAAGGATCTTCAACTGGAGGAATGGGTGGGGTGAATGAAATGACTTCCAACTTAATCTCGGTATTTCAGTCTCCCCATAACCATAACAAACTTTGATCACAACTTATAAACAAAACAGAAGGATTAATGTATCTAAGGACTCTTGCTGACTTCTATATAAAGTAAGTCAAAACACTCCTTCTCTATGTGCACCTCAACCATTGTCTCTTTTCATTTTTGATGACAGCCCAGCTGATCACCACTTGATTAAATGTTAGCCGCTTTAACAGCTGCAGAGAGTTTTTGTGTAGAAACATGTTTGCTGTTCTACGACTAAGAAAACATTGTCATCGTTGTGGTCTTGGCTGGGTCAGAGTCCAGAGGCCTATACTGCGAAGCTGGTTCAACCTAACCTGGATATGTTTGAGTTAGCCGGTTGGCTTAATCCAAAACATACGCGCTCTCGCTAAACTGTACTACGACGCTGGTTATCAAGTGGATCGCTCAAGCCAGCCGTGTCCTATCTAGTTAGGTGCGCGTTCACATGAAAGGGGTGGTATCTGGAGCATTCGACCAATCACAAACATGAAGAAGCGCACTGACAGCGCAGCGTCATACTTCCTGAATGAAAAGTGAACTTTAATACTAGTCAAAAATGAAGAAGTTAATCTTTAAACATCCATGACTTAAACACTTGATCAGGATCAAAGCTCATAGCTGCACCTGCAAGGTGAATACAGCTGGGAACAGAACAAGTGTTTGAATGCGTACATTAACAGGTTTATGATATCACTGCCCCGTCTAAAACACGATCTGACTTTAATTACATTTGTCTCGAGTGTTTCGTCAACTTATGTGTTGCTTAAAATAATACTTCTGCATACAGCATGTGACACTGTGAGTGTTACACGGCCAGATACGGCTCAGCTGACTCAGATATATGACAAACACTATGATGTGATATGCCGCGGACTGTACTTAATGTACTCTGATCCGGTTACTTATGTTGTGGCCGATATTTAAGTAAGCTTTCTTAACGCTCATGTTATAATAGTCAGATTGCTCTGAAGATGGGAGGTGATATTCTATTAATGTTCACGTTCACACAGTCGGTGATTTTTGCCGGCCGTCTTTCCTGCAACGGCAGCTTTTCTGTATTTCCTTTCTCCTGTAATATGACTTGATCGCTTTAAACTCCGCACACTGAGCTCTGATTGGTCAGCAGGCGGTGCTTTCACTGAGTTGAGCTCTTAGCCTGCAACCTAACCTGGTCCCGACCAGGTTAGCTGCTTAGCATAAGTTACCATGGAGATCTAGCCTGCTAAAAAGAGAACCAGCTTCGGATGACCGGAAAGCCCGAGTTTCCCCTGAATTTAGCCGGCTAAGCGAAAATCCTGCTTCGCAGTATACCCCCCAGGGCCACTGTTACAGATGTTTTCCAAAATGTTAACTTAGGTGTGGTTGCAAAATATTGGCAGAGAAAATAAATGAGCTGGAGTTTCATTTATTTTACTTTTTTCATTTTGAGAGGTGCATCAAGTTCATCAGCTGTAATCAAATCTTTGTTTATGGAGGGACTTGGTCTGCTGTACAGAAATGCAGAGGCCAAGCTTTTCTTCATTTCCAAAGCAATCTTTGTTTCACTTAGATGATCAGATACAGAGATGATCTGATAGCGTTCATAAACAGAGCCTCATTTCCTTACCAAGGTCTCCTGCTTAGACTGCGCCCCTATGTCTCTACAAAATGAAATAACACTTGACAGCAAACTAATCTAAGGTTATCTTTGTTTTCATGAAAAGCAACAAAACATGCATCTTCAAAACTCAATACTAGTAATAAGATCACCAAAAATGAATACCTAAGAAATGTGGAGTTAATTTAAATTCAACAAGCTATAATTTTGTTCCTGAACCTATGGACAACAATTGGCAACACATGTGAATCACAATTAAAATGACATGATGTATGTAGGGAAACACAGAGAAGAAAAGCCGTCGTTCTTCTGAACTCCATTCTTGTTCAGTGTTTTACGTATCGTAGATTCGTCAACAGAGATGTTAGCATGTGCCAGAGATTTCTTTAAGTCTCTAGCTGACACTCTAGGATTCTTCTTCACCTCATGGAGCATTCTGCGCTGTGCTCTTGCAGTCATCTTTACAGGACGGCCACTCCTAGGGAGAGCAGCAACAGTGCTGACCTTTCTCCATGTATAGACAACTTGTCTCACCGTGGACTGATGAACATCAAGGCTTTCAGAGATACTTTTAGAACCCTTTCCAGCTTTATGCAAGTCAACAATTCTTAATCGTAGGTCTTCTGAGAGCTCTTCTGAGCGAGGCATGGTTCACATCTGGCAATGCTTCTTAAGAATAGCAAATTCAAAACTGGTGTGTATTTTTTATAGGGCAGGGCAGCTTTAACCAACACCTCCAATCTCGTCTCATTGATGGACTCCAGGTTGGCTGACTCCTGACTCCAATTAGCTCTGAAGAAGTCTTTAGCCGAGGGGTTCACATACTTGTTCCACCCTGCACTGTGAATGTTTACATGGTGTGTTCAATAAAAACATCAAAACATATAATTGTTTGTGTGGTGTTAGTTTAAGCAGACTGTGTTTGTCTATTGTTGTGACTTAGATGAAGATCAGAACACATTTTATGACCAATTTATGCAGAAATCCAGGTCATTCCAAAAGAGTTCACATTTTCTTGCAACTGTATATGACTGTGCGTGCATGCGTTTGTACGCATATGCTTATAGCCTATGTATGTATTTATATGTTGCGTGTTTGTGTGTGAGTTTCCATAACTTTTTTCCTCAGCGTGCACAAATTGCAGACTTCCTTCCAATTGTGTGAAGCGGTCCCACATTGTTCCAATTCATAACCTGTAAATCATCAATTCTGACTCGTTAACTTTTTGGACCGAAATTCAAATAAGGTTTTGTATAAGTGAAACATCTCAGGCTCCTGCACTCTCATTTGGTTAGGATCAGCAAAGAAAATATTGTGTCAGAATATTTACTTTTGAAATAATACAGTTAAGGACTCACTAAAGTTTGGTTGGAGAAGCAACCAAAAAACACATGTTTGATGTGTCGTAATGTTTGACATTGGGCATGGCCTCCAATGGAGATGCTCAGACTGATCAAAGTGTTCCTTATAAAGAAGCCTATAAGAAAATCAATGGTTAAATATAGTTTAAAATAAGTATCTCTGCTTGATCTGCTGCTTTATGGAAGCTTCAAAATATTGAACATTTCGAATACAAAAATGTTCGTTTGATATTTCTCCATTCTTGAAGTGGAGGAAGATGTTGGCCCCTGTCAAAGCACCAGACAGAGTTCAAGACATGATGAGGCCTGCAGCCCCTCATCATTCCAAATGGGTTTGATATAATTGTCAAAAGAACATCCCTGTTTTGCGCTCCACGAGATCTCTGGTGGAAAAAAGACTAACACAATGCCAGATAAATCCACCATAAGGTTTTTACTAGAGGACCTCAAAGAGTCCGCAGTGCTGGAGCTTTCTTTTTTGGTCAATAAACTGCAAAAGGAGATTTAAAATTGCAACTGCATAATGTTCAAGTATTATATTTTTGGCACCAGAGATGAACAAAAATCCTACTAAAATGTGTCAGGAACAAAACTGCGATGTGTCTAAAAGAGAGACAGACGGACTGGTCGATGTGTTTAAAAGCTACGTATATGATATAGTCAATCCAAGGCTATCGGTTGGCAACTAGAGCAGAGTCCAATAAAACACTTACAGTAATAGTAATAAATAAATAAATAAATAAAATTTCACATTAAATACATCGGAAGAGAAATTATTAAGATGAGTAGATATGAGAAAATAAGCAGTTCAATTTCTAAAGCATTATTTGACATACTTTGCCCCACAAATAATCCATCATGTAAGTTTGGACACCCCTGATGTAAACGGTTGCAGGTGACTCTATGACCTGATATGAACAACATATTGCCTGTTATATATTTTAAAGAAACTAAATCAGGAGATGAATGATCATGTTTGTATTTCTCCCTGTGCAGCTGCTCCAGGACTTATCCTCTCTAGGTTTTGAAGGAAAACACACTCCCATTTAATGCTTGGAAATTGAAAGATTTGATGATTACATCGAACGGTACATCCCTGTGATTAATTTAAAATTACTTTAATCTCAAGTCATTTAAAGGCAGAACGACTAGGCTTTGTCAATGTTTTGCTGCGCTGCATACGTTTTTTTCCAGCTCTGTGTCCACCAGTTTCACAGCTTACTCATGGATGCTACAGCATACATGAGCGCAGTGCAACGTAGACCGGCCCACATCGGTACTGCTATTAAATTGTCAACTGGGGGCGGGGGATGCTAGTGACTTATCCGACCGGCCCACCTCTGTACTGCTAGTAAATTGTCAACGCTAGTGACTTATCCGATCGGCCCACATCATGTGACTGGCCAACTTCGGTACCGGCCCATCGGGATTCGACCTGAACGTGGGATTAAGTATCTTGCCCAAGGATACATCAACATGTTGACTGCACAGGCTGGGATCCAACCCACAACCTTCTGGTTGAAAGACGATGCACTCCAAAATGACGGCTCCACCGCCTTTCCCGTGAAAACAAGCAATTGGTGGAAACAGTTGAAAAGCTGCTGATTCATGTATTGCACGTCAAACAAGAACAAATATTGAAAGTTACGATGTTCTTTACTTTCACTTAGGAAAAAGGATGTTAAAATAAACGATCTATTGCATCAGGACACCAACACAGAGAACGAAACACATAAAAAATGGGACCCGGTCGGTTGATACTTGTACCAGTGGAAGCTGGTGCATTTTTCTCCAGGAGAGGCCTACCAAAATGAAAGCAAAGTTATGTGCAAACTCAAAACATATGTCATATTACAACGCAGGGCTAGCTCAAAGGCACACAGTACTTGATACAGTCCATTTGTTTTGTGCCTGTTTTTGTTAACCTCCTTATTATGCTTACAGATCCCTATCCTGTAGCCCTCATTGGACAGCTGTGTTTACTTTCCTAAACATGGCTAGTCACATAGCATCTTCCATGTGGACTCCAGTTTGTTCATGCTTTTTAGTTTTTTCTGATATGTGCTTTAAGTCACTCGCATCTGTCTGTATCCATGCTGGGTCTGGTCCATAGACTGTTCTGATCCTGACGTTTGAAAAAGGAGGCAGGGGAAGCTAAATATAGCACTGGTGTTGGTAGTTAGCCCCCAGCCTTCTTGCTAAAGCATCTCCTTGAAAATGAGCATGTATACTGCCTTCCTTAACTCCTTCCTTTGTCAGGCTGATCCGGTCCGAGCTCTTTTACTTTCAGCTTTCCCTCCAGTGTCCTCCTCTCAAAAGACGTTTCTTTAAGTGATTAAACATCATGTTCCTTCTCCATATTCGCTATCTATTCTCCGTCTAACTATCTCATTCAAACGTCAATCACTCACTCTGGCGCTCATGCTGCCCCCTAGTTGTTGTATTGAAGATGTGCGGACTAAAACAATTGTTCTATATCGTATAAGGCTTCGCCCTCTAAGGCTATCGCTATTGGGTAATCCCCACTGCACGTGTGCAATACTGACAGACGTATTCCACGCCCACCTATGACGTGGGCCCCACCTCCAGGCTCACTTCCGTATAAATAGGAAGTAGGCCCTACAATCCACTCCTACTTTTCTTCAGCACTCCGTTGCAGAAGCATTGACAGGCAATACCAGTTATTTTAAGAGCTACTTACTAAAAGAGCAAACATTGCTGGTTCCCCTGTGCCCATCCTCCCTCTCCTCTGGACGGGGAAAACAGGGTGGGGGCCCAGTGTCAACATATGAGTTACGACCGGAGCTCACGGTGTGAGTTTTGCCGGGGATTAGAGCACGCAAACGCGGCTCTCACTCCCCGGGTGTCGTGCACTCATTGTGCCCGTCTCCCTCGGGCGCACAGGCAGTGGAGAGCGGACGCTCACGCTGCTGCGGCCGAGGATGATTTGGCTAGTCCAGGAGTTTTACTCTGTGAACCAAGCCCTTTATTTATTGCATCCGAGTGGCGGGCAGCAGTCAGGCGACTCCTGAATATCCCTCGACCTGAATGTACTCCTTAGGCTCTTAGGCACAAAGGAGGGGTTCGGTCTGAGTGTCGCCCCACTTTGGTCACCCCGTATGTTTAAACAACTCGGGTGCACTGATAAAGCGGTTAACTCAGACAATCTTTTGGCTGACGTTAAGGCAAGTAGCAATGCTGTCTTCCATGACAGTGCTTTCAGGGAGGAGAGCTCCAGAGGCTCAAATGGTCTTGTGACCAGAGCCTCGAGCACCAGCGGCAAGTCCCACTGTGGGGCAGAGGCACGCGCTACTGGGCGCTGCCTCCTGACCCCCCGCAAAAATCGCGACATCAGCGGCTGGGCAAAAACTGACCTGCCGCCAAATCCCTCATGGCAGGACGAGATGGTTGCTGCATACACTTTCACTGTGGAATGAGCAAGCCCTCAGTTCACCAACAACTGTAAGTACGACAAAATAGATCCCAATTTACAAGATTGGGGCTCTATTTTTCGCTCCTCATACCATCGCCGGAATCCCAGCCACTTTGGCCTGTAACAGGCTGCGGTGGATCCTGCTCGAGCTGCCTGGATAGACTGAATCACACTATGAGACAATCTCTCCCGTCTCAGCCTCTCCTCCTCAGGAGCCAAGCCTGGAGAGGGTGGCCCAGCATGGGTAAAGCCCCGATTGCACTTGCCTCCTGGGAGATCACCCCCCAAACTTGGGGAAGCGCCCAGGGCTGGCCCACCTTCATCTGTGTCATCTCTGAGTACCACGGCGCCCCTGCGTGATCCGGCGCTACTGGGATGATTGACAGACGTTCTCGCCTCGCTCTCCCCAGGAGAGGGGGAATGAGACGTAATGGTGGAAAGGCATTAAGCAGCTTCTTTGGCCATGGCTCGTGTGCAAACGTGTCCACCACCAAAGGAGGGTCGTCACTCAGAGCCATGGAGAACCACAGTGTGCAGTGAGTGTTGCGCCGGATGGCGAACAGATCCACCTCTGCTGTCTCCAACCGGGCCCAGATCCACTCGTCTGGCAGGGGTCCGCCCCTGGATATGAGGTTGACCCCCCTGTTCTCCAGAACCGAAATGTGGAGGACTCTCAGAGATAACATCACCTCTGCACCCCATAACGTAGGGTTACGTATGGTAACCGAGGTCATATTAGCACAGCGGAGCCCTCTACTGGACTCTATGGGTACTCCCCATATCCTATCTAAGCACGCATTATTTCACTGAGACTTCCCTACCCGTAGCCGGCCCCTGGGCGGGCCTACCTGAATGCGCACTAATCTACCACATAGAAGGCGAACTCGCCCGCTCACTGCTATCCCTTTACTTTCTCTTCAGCTGAGCAGCATAGGGCAGCAGTGCTCCATAAGTAGAGGGCTCCGCTGTGCTACAGGGGGGGGAGCCCGGCGTATACCCACTCTGCTGTCCCGCGAGAGTACCGCTCCATCCCCCTGTTTCTGACCGGCTTTCCATTGTGGGGCAGAGGCGCGCACCACTGGGAAAAACAAGACAGAATCCGTCGGGCTCCTCCTCCGGTCCGCACTCCGGTGCCACCGCAGCGGAGGGGTACCGGGTGGGGAGCTCCATCCTCCAGGAGTTGACTGGCGGCGGGAGGAAGCGTCTCGGCAGGGAGAGGGGAATTCTCCGGCCAGGACGCGAGGACAAATCCTGCCTCCTCCTTTTCCTTTTGATTGTGATCAATTGTAATCAAATATCCTTTTGTTGTGACATTATCTTTTTCCAATAAAAGTGATACATTGTATTCCAGTTTGAGTGTCTCTGCTTTCCACACGCCCACACAGCCACGTAATGTTGTCAGTACAGTTTCCCCACTCGCTGCCCAGGCAGCTAGTGTGCATGCACGCGTGCTCCGCAATGATGTTTTCACCGAACAGTGAAAAACATCAAGTGGAGTCTTCACACTTGGCGTTAATTGTTTCCTAATCCTGTTACACCTGCCATAATGTCCCTGTACCCGCATAGCGCGGTGTATCACTCTCACCCGCACATGCGCACTAGCTAATGGTAACATTTTATTTTGATCACTCATCAAACATAGCAGAAAACATGCATTATGTACTATGGAGGGGACTCTGATAGAGGATTACTCACAAAGTACACAGTAAAAGTACTTACTTTTATTTCTGGTAGCAGTCAACTAGTACCGAGTCCAACAGAGTCCGTTTTATTAAGAACTTGTGGTAAAGATGCGACGGACAGACAGGGTCTCAGTTGATTTGGTGTCCTCTGCTTACTTGTAAATACAACTTTTGGCCCGTACTTTCAATTCCCCATTTCAGCGACCAAAGAGAGGGGGGGGGGTTATATCCAGTCTCTGATTGTGTTACGTTATTATGAGAGTGCTCTCATACTTGTTTGATTCTGAAATTGTATATATTTAAATAAATATATGTGTGTGTCCGCATCTGTAGCCTGTTATTGTCTCATTATACCGCACTGTGAATGAATCAAAGTAAATATAGAAGTGGTCATGAACACATCTGTCCATCAGACAGAGGGCTGCTGTGCCTCCTGTCATCATTAATGGACGTCTCTTTAAAATGACCGCTCAGAGGAGAGGAGTTCTCATTTCTCTAACCGCCTGCTGCTTTCCCTCCTCTCTCCTCGGTTCCCCTCCTCAGTCCTCCACTCGCATTTCCTGTGGGCGGGACTAAGTATCGAGGATAGGAGTCGAGGAAAGGAGTCGAGGAGGGGAAATTAGAGTATTGAGAAACCTCGAGTGTAAACATCGCGTCGCGATGAAAGCAGTTCATAAACTAATATCCAGGGGATGCATGCAGAGCTGTCATTGGCTGAGGTAAGTCCGGCTGTGCATCACAACTCTTTGAAACATCTCTGTTCCCAGAAATGAATCCACGAAGGAGCCGTGGAGGACCGTGGAGGACCCATCAGTATATCCTCGGTTAGAGCTCCTCCAGAGAGCCTCCTCGACGCTCGATCCTCGGTCCTCGATGTGCATTTAGAGAAATGAGATGTCCTTCAACATGGCACGCTGAAATCCATTTCCGGGTCACTACCGGAGGACCGAGGAGTCGAGGAGGGGGATTTGATGAAATGAGAAGGGGCCTGTTTGTGCCTTCTTAATAATAATAATTCCTTACATTTATTATAGCGCTTTTCCAGTGCTCAAAGCGCTTTACAAATACACATTACACATATTTGTTATAAATGCAATGGTCACTGTGGACAATACCCACAGGAGCAAGTTCAGGTGAAGTGTCTTGCCCAAGGACACACCGGCTTTACAACATCATTGTGACGTTTGTTAAATCGTTTGTTTACGTCCCTCACTTCCGTTTCGCTTCTCATGCACTGATTCGCTAGCTGAACAGCCAATCAGAGTGATTGCTTGGTCCGACTTTTGAATCGGCCATGCATCGGGTCAGGCAATCCAAATAAGGCGTGTAACGGCCGACGGTGCGGGACACACCAAATTGAGTTTGGGCGACAGGACACGCTTTGTCTTCCGACTCACGAAAACGGCCGAAATCGGCCTGGTGTGTCAGGGCCTTTACTTAGAGAACTGTGTGCCAAGTTGAATAGCAGATTGGGTGCAGAGCTGAAAATGTGTTTAGAGTTTTGGAGATTTGAGCTGAGGTTTTGCTCTTTGAGTGTGAGTTTAAATATGTATGCTTGATGTGAGATTTGTGTGTGTTTAGCAACTAAAAAAACTGTAAGATAATATCTACAAACCCCTCACACAACAGGATCATTAGGGTAGATTATCTGTTCAGATTCAATTAGACGGGCAGCATGTTTTAATAAAAAGGACATTCACCATATGAAAAAGGTGAATATCCTGAAAAAGAGAGTTCATGAGGAGCTAATTGTTGCACCTCAAAGTTTATTCTTTCCAGATATACCATCAAGTTTCAAGCCTCCACAAGATCAGATATGTACCTTTTAATCCTTCAAAGTTTGAATTTGTATCAAACAGTTTTGAACATAATGTACAACACAGCTTGCAGTAGTCAGACCATGACTGGGACATCTCTGTCATGTTTAGGTTATCCGATATGAGCTGTCATGAAGGTGGAATGAGCCGCACAATGGCTGTGAAGGGGCAAACAGTTACAAAGGCTGAGTGGGCAACAGATGTTCTCAAGTTCAAAAGCATAACTGTGGCTTGAGAAAATAGAGCTGTAAAGGTATTATCACAAATACAAAAGGCTCTTTTATTCTATACTATATTGTATAGAGATCCAGAGAGGGACACGTGAAGTCAAGGGCAAAACCAACCGCCCAAATGACTAAAATACCATTTTAACCCCAACACTGCCTGTGAGGCTCCTCAGCACTACCCTCCTTTGCGAACCTCCACAATTACATGACTCTTCTTCAGAAACCTCAGCTTTACATGCAATACACTGTTCTATACATTTGATTTGTGAATTTTACAAATAACTATCATTTTGTGTCGATTTTCGAAGGAGAGTTTCCTTTGAACTACCCTCATTAACACTACTACCGAACGTTTTTTTATCTTATCTGCATTTTACACTTATATTGTACATATTGTACATATATTTGTTGTCATTATCATTTAGTTATAGTTTAGTTTTCCTATCGAGCTACTTTTTATATACCTTGGTCTATCGTAGAGTCTATTCTATTTTATTCTGGTGCGCATGTGCTCTCCACAGATATAAAAATGAATATTCAAAAAAGTATTCCCAAGTGTTTTCCTATGGAGTAAGGGCAACAAAGTGTTTTTCTGGCCACAGCTGATATAAAATGTACCGGATTTCTTTCCACGGATTGATATGACTGCATGTAGTCCTCTGGTCAAACTAAGCATCCTTAGCAACTGTCTTCTGTATAGACGTAACAGACAGCAGCAATTTACCAAATTGACCATCGGAATCGAGTTTGGAACAAAGCAGTCTTACAACCCGGTTTAAGATTCAAGTGAATCGTTGTCTTTAAAGATCTCCTATCATGCTATTTTTAGGCATATATTATGGGAATCAGATATATGAACAATATATAAAAGAAACATGTCTATGATGTATTTTGCTCAAAATACCAAACAGATCATGCATTTTAGACATCCTTCTATTTCAGGCCTGTTAGAGAAGTGGTGATTCTGTGACTGTAGCTTCTGGCCCCGCCCCCTTTTGAGCACCAGGCACACTGTGAGTTCTGTGACGAGCTGTCTGCACTGCTCAGATACAGCTAAAAAATTATGTGATTAAACACCATATCATGTTCCAAAGGTTTATTTCTGAAACAGTATGGAGCTCAAATACTTTTTCTCTTGCGGATTTAATACAAGGTGGGTTCCTTTTTTTATTTCCTGCTTTTTTACACATACTCTCTCCAGTACAGCAATAGCTCTGAGTGTTAGCGATGCTTGCTAATGTAAACAAAGACCATATTAGGTCCAAAACACATCGCATATTGTTTCTGATAGCAACGTTTCTGATAGGGCCGTGGGTGTAAAGTCAGCCCACATTTCCGATATTACGTCATATCGGACGCAAATTTGGGTCAGCTCCATTGTACCCCAGTTTTTAGAGATTTGGGTACGGAGGAAAAGAGAGAGGGTTTTAATTTCTGACACTTTGTGAGTTCCCTGACACATATTTATGTATAAAAGACATCAAAAAGGGAATGTTTGCATTATAGGACACTTTAAGTTGAGCCAATAAATGTTCTAGAAATTAAACAAAAAAAACAAAGTTTTTTGGCAATATCCAGTATAATTTATGGAACAAACCAAAACTATCCATGACAATATATGATAAACTGTGACAAGAACGGTATCTTTTCTCTCCAAGCTTATCTTGATTGAACTGCTGGATTAAAACATGTTTTTCTTTTAGCCTATTTACCTCGTTAACGTAAATAATACTCATTACATTGACACATGCATTATTTATGATTACAATAATGGTTGTTGGTAATGTATTAGCGACCCCCACAGATGTATGATTTCACTGCTTTCATAGGAGCTCAGACCCCTCCTTATGGGAGCTCAGCTCCCATTGGCTCTCACATAACTTGAACCTTGGTGTTAAGGTTACGATCTAATTACAAGTGCTTCACATTTTCAAAATCAGCTGAGGAATGTCTAAAAAGCTCAGAGAAAGCAACATTTGAGTCGAGACATTAAGTCGTTCAAAAGCCTGAATGTTTGCTGGTGTTAAGGTTGATTGCCAAAAGGCAGTGTGTTTAAAAGCTCTCACATGAATAAACACTTTTTATTCTCATGCGGCCCTGAGATTTTTATGGAAACGTTACAAAAGTAGATGGTATCCAGCAGTAGTCCCACAGGAGCAAATCAGAGATTTATATTTTCTGCTGCTGCTGATGGAAAGCAACATGCGTCCTCGTGATGATGATGAATCTCACTCATACAACGTTTCAGATACAACATTGCTGTCATCTAAACAATATAAGTTGTGCTGTAATGTTTTGTCTGCTGAAATGAATTGGAGGAGGATCTGCCCAGCGCCTACCTGCCAGAAAACAATGCCACACATAACATAACATAACTTAGGTTGAATATTGGCTCTCAAATGAACACCTTCCAGCAGTTGCATGTGAAAGCAGACATTACATATCAGAATCTGCTTATACATTATTCAGCACACAAAAGGTCAAACATTCAGATGGAGTAAACACATTTTTGAGGGGAGTAGGGCTTTAAGTATGGCAAGCAAAACATCTGCAAGCAAACTTCAGCATTGCACAGTGTGCTGTTGATGAGGGACTAGTACTCCATCCAACACATCCACCCCAGCAGCAT
This sequence comes from Champsocephalus esox, assembly GCA_036324585.1. NCBI lineage: Eukaryota > Metazoa > Chordata > Actinopteri > Perciformes > Channichthyidae > Champsocephalus > Champsocephalus esox. Next base: position 5,620,715 of record CM070495.1, on the reverse strand, counting down.
ATTCCTTCTCCCATACACCCAGACCCACTGGCAGAGGAGGTGGCACTGGACTCCTGCTCTCTCCCAAATGGAGCTTTTCCCTCTTCAAGCTACCTAACTTCACTCCTTCCACCTTTGAATTACATGCCGTCACAGTAACCCATCCTATACAACTAACCATTGTTGTTCTCTACCGTCCACCAGGCGCCTTGGGGGACTTCTTGGAGGAGTTAGATAATCTCCTCTCACACATCCCTGAAACTGGCCCTACCCACTGTACTTCTCGGAGACTTCAACCTCCAGACGGGGAAGATAGACGAACTAACATCTCTGTTAACCGCCTTTGCTTTCTCACTGTCTCCGTCCCCACCAACTCATAAAGCTGGCAATGTCCTTGATCTCATATTCTCAAGGAACTGCACCACTTCTAACCTCTCTGTAAACCTGCTCCACACATCAGATCACTTCTTCATTTCATTCTCTCTACCCCTTTCCACACATAACAAACTAATCTCTTCTCATCCTGCACCTGTCCGCCGTAACCTTCGTTCCCTCTCCCCCTCTACCTTTGCCTCATCGGTGCTCTCAGCCCTCCCTTCCTCTGACTCGTTCCAACTCCTACCTACAAACTCTGCTGCAGAAACTCTCCTCTCTACTCTCTCATCCTCTCTGGACTCTCTCTGTCCTCTCACATCTCGGCAGGCTCGTCAGTCCCCTCCTGCTCCCTGGCTAAATGATGCACTGCGTGCTAATAGAACCATCCTTCGGGCAGCAGAGCGTAAACGGTGGAAATCCAAACACCATGACGACCTCCTAACCTATCAGGCTCTCCTCTCCTCTTTCTCTGCTTCGATCTCTCAGGCAAAAAGCACTTTCTTTCAAGATAAGATCCAATCTTCCGATTCCAATCCCAAAAAACTATTTTCCATCTTCTCCTCCCTCTTGGACCGCCCCAAAGCCCCTTCCCCCTCCTCCCTTCTGTCAAGCGCTTTGTTAACCATTTTGAAAAAAAGGTTGATGACCCACACACTAACCTCCTTTTCCCCTCTCTCTCCAAGTGAGGTTCTTACCCTCATTACCTTTGCCCACCCTACCACCTGTCCTCTGGACCCTATCCCTTCAAACCTCCTTCAGACTATTGCTCCTGATATTCTACCGTTTCTCACCCATTTCATCAACACTTCTCTAACTTCTGGTCACTTTCCAAACAGTCTCAAGGAGGCAAGAGTAAACCCTCTCCTAAAGAAACCCTCTCTCAACCCGTCTGATGTTATAAACTACAGGCCTGTCTCTCTCCTCCCGTTCCTGTCTAAAACACTTGAACGCGCTGTCTTTAGACAACTCTCGTGCTATCTCCATCAGAACAACCTTCTGGATCCGCACCAGTCTGGTTTCAAGGCAGGTCACTCCACAGAAACTGCCCTCCTTGCTGTCACTGGGGAACTGCACACTGCTAAAGCAGCCTCCCTCTCCTCTGTCATCATCCTTTTGGACCTGTCTGCTGCATTCGACACGGTGAACCATCAGATCCTCCTTCGCACTCTCCAAGAACTTGGAGTTTCAGGCTCTGCACTTTCCCTCCTCACCTCATACCTCAAAGACCGCACCTACAGGGTTACTTTGCGAGGGTCCGAGTCCGACCCTTGTCAATTAACTACAGGGGTCCCTCAGGGCTCTGTTCTTGGTCCTCTCCTCTTCTCCTTGTACACAAACTCACTCGGATCAGTCATTAGCCCGCATGGTTTTTCATACCACTGCTACGCTGACGACACCCAATTACTTCTGTCCTTTCCCCGCTCAGAGACCCAGGTCGTCGCACGCATCTCTGCTTGTCTAGCTGACATCTCTCAGTGGATGTCTGCTCATCACCTCAAGCTCAACCTTAACAAGACTGAACTGCTTTTCCTTCCGGGAAAAGATTGTCCCACTCTTGACCTAACAATCAACATTGGCACCTCTGTTGTTTCCCTGACTCAGACTGCAAGGAATCTGGGTGTGATCCTAGATAACAACCTGTCCTTCACAGCAAACATCGCTGCTACAACCCGCTGCTGCAGATATACGCTTTACAACATCAGGAGGATGCGTCCCCAGCTGACCCAGAAAGCCACGCAGGTTCTGGTCCAGGCTCTCCTCATCTCACGCCTAGACTACTGCAACTCCCTCCTGGCTGGTCTACCTGCATGTGCCATCCGACCTCTGCAGCTCATCCAGAATGCAGCGGCTCGTCTGGTCTTCAACCTTCCTAAATTCTCCCACAACACTCCGCTCCTCCGCTGCCTTCACTGGCTTCCGATAACTGCTCGAATCCACTTCAAGACAATGGTACTTGCGTACCATGCTGCGAATGGATCTGGCCCTTCCTACATCCAATACATGGCTAAACCGTACACCCCAGCACGTGCACTCCGCTCTGCATCAACCAAACGGCTCGCTGCACCATCGCTGCGAAGGGGACCCAAGTTCCCATCAGCAAAAACACGTGGGTTTGCTATCCTGGCTCCAAAATGGTGGAATGAGCTCCCCATTGACATCAGGACAGCAGATAGCTTACACACCTTCCGGCGCAGACTGAAAACTCATCTCTTTCGTCTCCACTTCGAGCGATAGAACTATTAACAGAGCACTTATATACTAATAAAGGACTGGCTTACCTAAAGCCAGTTGAGTAGCACTTGAAATGTTTTTGCTCTATGAAGCCTGATGTACTTATATGATTCTGTTTTCTTCAAGTTTGTATTTTGTTGGTCGAACGCACTTTGGATAAAAGCGTCAGCTAAATGTAATGTAGAACTTTATAACTCACTTTGTGGGGATTAAGGTCAGAGCCAAGCTAACCTTTCTCAGTCAACTCCAGCTGCATTACAGTCTCTTATTGTCTCTCCCACCACCACCTAATCTACTTTACTTATTTCTCCCCTTAACTTATTTCCTTATTTTGTGCCAAACACATCTTTATTGATAGGTTTTGGTTCAGTTCTCTCATACCCGTTTCCCACCAAACTGTGGGAAAGGGGTATGAGAGAACTGAACCAGTTCGGAGCTAGTTCGGATCTAGGGCCTGATTGCAAACCACTTCTTCCTGCTTATGCCACAACAACAAACAGTCGCTAATGTCAGATAAGCTTCGGTGGTTATGCTAACATAACCCATCCAATACCAGATACATTTTAATAACCGCATTATGATGGTAAACGGTGTCACTGCCACATTGCCATGAGTTAGCGGTAGACTAAGCTCTGGTGGCGGGCAGCATATAACTCCAGCCAGCCTGTCCTCCTCCAAAAAACGACCAAATAGGTCGAGCAGCTTATTACGACCTATAGTCACGTTTTAAAGTTTAGCACCTCTAGTGGTCGCATAAGAAACAACAATTTGCGGCAATTGCAAACTCTCCGGAGGGTCGTATATTCACAAATAATCCTCTCTGGAAAATCCTAAATTGTATAATAGTTTGGCCATTAAAATGCTTTTTGATTAGATTTCTAGCAAGAAGTGTATATTGTGGATGTGTAGGATCTATAGTTTGATAGATATTACGAAGAAGATTTGAGGTCTCGCCAGGAGAACGTGTATACATTACGTCTTTCCCCTATTCATTTCTATTGACGGCAGCGTACATGTAAAGTTCAATCAGGAGAGACGTGATGTATGAAATACATGTTTATTACCGGGACACATGATATGAGGGAATAGTGATTGACGGATTACAACAAGTGAATGAAATGATGTTTGGCGATTAGGCCCCAGTTTGCAGGATGATCATTAAGGAGGAGAAAACCGCTCCGATGAACCCCCAAAGAAGTGAAGTATGAAGTACTGAGATGTGAAGCATTTCTTCCCTACGGGCTGACTGCGGAGATCTGTGGATGAAATGAGAGATTAACGCGGGAACATGATGAGAATGCCGGAATCGATGCCGGGTCTACGTGAACGCCAGCCATGGCTTAACGCCTGGCGTAGCCGGGTTAAACATAGCGCAGACCCGCTGGCCGCAACCTGCACCGGTCATATGAGTTGGAGGACTTGTTGCCCCAGCAGTTGGCAAATGCCGCCGAACCGCATCGGTAAACAATGAACCACTTCACTCTGGAGCAGAGTTTGATGCTATTTCTGCTGTGTCAAGGAGTGTGTGGTGCAGAACCATTTATGATAAATTATTACATCACGGTCTGTTCCCCGATCTTTTTTTCTGATCTGAACAGATACATCCGATATTTATTTGTATTTTTGTAATTGTATCTGTATTTTTCTTATTGTCAACAAATCCCACAAATGTGTTAACTTTATATTATAATTGCAGGAAAGGTATGAGAAACAGGATCCAGCTCTCTACATGATCCGCTTTGCGATTCTGAAGGACAAATAAAGGAGTCTGCCAGCAATTTTGTTTTGTATTTATTATTGTGACTAAAAGTCATGGTAACAAGCTACTGAATATTAAATATTCTTGAAAAGATGGATATGCCATCGTCTCCTAGAGATTGTCTGGCTCTTACTGCAGTGCATTCTGGGCTGGGAAGATGTACTGCTGTCAGTGTCTAACAGATGTATTAAAACAGCAGAAAAATACTGTGGGAGCATGCTGTTTTTTGTTGGGGAAGTTTATTTGAAACTTGATAATAAAAATATCTGTGATTAATTGTTTAGCGCTGTCAAGCAAAAATGCATTTCTGTTCCTGCGGGGTTACATAGGGAAGTGAGATGAGATGAGGAGACGACATTTTAAAGAACTTAAAAGGGCCACAAAAAAAACATAAACAGATTTGAATCTTGAAGAGATAAACAATTCCAGGAATATTTCACATTATGATCTGTGATCATGAAAGTGTGCAGACAACAGTCATAAGTTCCAACCTTTTTATTCGGAGTATTTACATGTGTGGTAAAAGGCCTCTGGCACGGTCGCACAGTATGCACAAGTCATTAAAAATAACAGCAAAGCCTATAACTTATAGCTGTTAACATCAGCATGTAGAAATCAGATTGGAACAATAAGGGAAAACAGATAATTGGTGAGGAGAAACATGAGGGATGGAGGAAGAGAAGTAAAAAGAGGAGAGAGAAAGTCTACATCTTCCTTCAAAGGTCAACAACACTTCAGATTGTTTTTTAGAGAAGAAAGCAAATGTATCTGAACTTGTGGGAAGTAAAGTCAATGAGTAACATCATCATCACCATCATCATCAGACATATCTTGGTGGAGAAAGTGTACAATTTCCACTTTTTATTGTAGGATGAAGTTCACATGTACCTAAACTGATGTCTAAAGAAATGTTGTAAACTTGCTGTGATGGCTGATTATTTATGGAATTATAACAAGTATATACAAGGATGTGTAATTTACATTATAGCCGATGTAAAGGTGAACTTCAACTATCTTCTCTTTGAACGGCGGTAAACGTATTCCCCTTTGGAAAACACACTTGCTTACTTCCGTGCTTTTGAGTAAAGTCAGTTTAATTTAGTTACTTTAAAGTGATTACATTACAGCAACTGCTAAGATTAAACATAGGCCAAGGTTCTTCCCGTCACAAAGGGAAGGGTAGACCAGGAAATATAGTGGTAAGAGTCAAAGGGAGAAGAAGTACAAGAGGATAGTTCGCACAACATTGATCAATACCCTTGTAAATCCCTTCTGATGTTACTCTTCATCCAGGTAAGGAATGTTCAGAGGGAGGGTGGAGAAAAATACATGGGTTGAGGAATAGATAAAAGAGTTCACAAGAACAAAGTAAGACAACAATGAAAAGAATGTAAGGGGAAGCGACAATCAAATAAAAGAGTCTAGCACTAGGATCAGTGGGCAGCTATTGTACGGCGCACGGGGAACAAAGGGGAAGGGGGGTTTCCGGTGCCTTGTTCAAGGGCACCACGGCAGGGCAGGAGGTGGACTGGGACCTCTCCAAGTAGAAGTCCACACTCCATATTTAGGTCTGGTCGGGGACTTGAACCAGCGACCCTACGGCTCACAGTTCAAGCCCCTATTGACTGAGCCACTGCCGGAATGTATGCCCAGTGATTAACTCATAATAACTGTCATGGTTATTTCCTAAATTATAACATAGACTAATGCACATTTAGTGAGAAGTATTTGTTTTAAGGGTTTTGAGCATGGATGGTAACTTGATTACACATAAAGAAGTACCCATGTTTCCAGGTTCTTTGCTCCTAAACTGTGCACTGCTCTTCAGCAGATAATTTGCAATTCTCATTTAACAAAGCACCAATGAGGACAGTACAAAGGTTCAAGGCCCATCTAAAATATAGTTGATAATAACGCGTGCCTCACAAAATCTTGTGTGAGTTTTGCTTGACTGCCAATATTCTGTCATTTTGGGATTTTATGTTCAGATGGTTGAATGGCAGTAGCCTCGGGTTAGGGTTATTGAGAATCAGTTTCATGTTAACCTACTTTTTAATAATAATAACAAATCATTATTTTGTTTCACTACATGCTATAAAACTGTTATAGTTCAATTTCTTTAAGGACTTTATGTGGATCAAATAGTATGTGAGAAGGTGGGACACTCCTGCTCTAATTGATCATTCATAAAGCAGAAGTATTTTTGACAGTAACTTATATACTACAGGATAGGGAGTTGTAGTATTTTTAACTAAAAGGTGCAAAAGAGAGAGAGAGATATTCACTGTGCATATTAATGCAGCCAACAAGGCTAAACAACCAAGAATATAACTATCGAGAAGATTATAATTGGCTTATTAACATTGGCTTTTTCGTGAGGTTGTCTTAACAGCAACAGATGTATTATATAGCCTCGCTCAATTTGCCAGCTCAATATAACTTGTAAACCCAACTTTTTTTAGACAGGTTCAGTGGATGGTCTCATAATGAAGTCATCACGTAAAACAATAGGGGTTATGAAAGCCCGGTTCATCTGAGCTGCTAATTGTCAGTTTGATGTTTTTAATGTTATGTTTTTTTATTTAATCAAGTCATAAAACCCCACATGTTATTCATTCAAAACTCAATATAAACTCTAGAGCAGGGGTCGGCAACAGGCGGACCGGATCCGGACGCCGACCTATACGGACCCTGACCTATAATCAATACATTAATAGGAGATTTAAATGTTGGGAAATTCTCTGTAGACACTGGTTTATATGTTTTCACATCTATGTTCATCTGAGCTGCTGTGCATTGACTTATAGACTTTGGTTGTGCTATTAAATAGAGCTAATTGGAAATGTAGTAGAAAAATGGTCTAGGTCCTCTACAATTTCTACCAAATGACGTACTTATGGGCTAGTTGCACAAGATTGCGTCTATCAACTTCCGGCGGCTGGGTGTGCGGTTGTAAAACTTCCGGTCTACCAGAAGGAAGAGCGATAGATAGCGTATAGATAGCGAGAGAGATAGCGTATAGATATTATATAGGCACTATTTTACACTCGATGTCTCCAAGACCTACCGAAGGTTAACATCAGTGATGTACATCAGCTGGTACAAGCGGCAGGCTCAGCCCCAAGGAGCAAAAGAGAAAAGGGGTTCAAGATGTAGCTACATATCCAGCTACGTCGACAATTATGAAGGTAAGTGACAAACAAAGCTGTAGTTACTGGCTAACTTTGACAACTTGACAGTCTTGATACAGTGTAAAGCGTTTTAATGATGTACTATTACGTGTTTTTGGATAACATGAATGATATCCAATTCTCCACAGTTTCAAACAAAGATCTACCTTCAGGGAGAGTGAGCATCAGGGCTAGCTGTTACAGGTCCACGAGAAAGCATGAAAAGCCTCACGATCTCAGAGTAGGGAGGAAAATAAAAAGTGTTAATCGGTTCAAAGCCTCAATCAGGTTCATGTTCTGGGGTTTTGATGTGGCTCGAGTAGGTAACCTGTGATTTAGGATTCAAATAAGCCCAGCTAGCTGACGTGTTGCAACAGATTACATAGTGACAATACATTTGCTCACATCAACTGGTAGCTAGCTATGTGTGTGTAGCATGAAGGGGCAACAGATTTATTTTCGTTTTGTAACCCCTCGTGTAAAATTATAAATACATTAGCTTAACCCAAACTTAGCTTTCATCAAAGATTCTTAAAGAGAGTTTGAAAACCATCTCTGCTTTCATGGAAACCCCAGAAACTGGTGGTGACGGCTGCTGTTCTTTACTGAATGGTTAGTATAATCCATGTAGGGTCCAGTTATTTGTATGGGCCAGTGTTAGGTAAGTGCTGGTTTTGTACCCTACATCTATGTTAAGCTGTTCAACGTTCTACTAACACTATTTTATGTTGTTATTATATAAGATAATACATTGAGACAGCTGAGACAGGCTATACAAGCGTATCTGTTTGAATGTCCTTAAATGACAGTATTCCAAACAGCAGAACTTCTGTGTATGTGATGTGACTGATAACCTGACATGGTTTAGCCTTTTCCCACACCTACTACTTGCCTGATCAGCCTGCTCTCAGCTTTCTCATTTGTCTGTGTTGTATTGAAGCAGTGTCCTAAATATAAAATGACTGACGTTTTGTTTTAAGAACTGCTCACCTGTGGAGATTGCAGTGGCAAAGTGTTCCTGTGTAGCTGGAACAGCACTCTGCAACCACAATGTTGCACTGCTGTTCCAGACCGCTCACTACTTCTTAATTAGTACCTAAACATAGTATGGTATAACTGCTTTTTGTAATGAAATACACAATTGGTTTGGGAGCAAGAAATCTTTTAATCGTTGTTGCCCAGGCTTGCCGAAATGAATGGAAACTTATCTCCCGATTATAACATTGTGTAACTTGCTGCTGTTAAATACCATCAAACTATGTGCAATATATACTTTATATACATATGCCATCTTTAATAACTGTAATTATTGGGAAATCTTATGTTGTGCGATGTTTGCGCCCGAGCCGCTTCATCCCGAAACAGCACTCCGTTTAGAGAGTTCACACGGAGTCAAGGAATACAGTCTTTGGACTTTAATTAGCTTGAATGCTTCTTACAACAGCTATAGCAGTATTGAATCATGAATGCATGTAGAATGATTGCATCATTTATTCTTCACTGACGCACATGGTAAACAAACCGCTCGAGGACCCGCAGCTGCCCACTCCAGCTGTCCCCAAATGGGTCCGACCAAAAAACACAAACGATACAACGCAGACTAAAGAAAACAAGGGGAATTTACAACAGCCGCCCCCAGAGTAGCATAGCTATTATGTAAAACAGAATACATTCCCTAAGGTGTAGCGGAAGTCCCTTGATCAGCATCGTCGTCCGATAAAGCGGGTAGCTGCACAAGGCGTGCCACGGGTCGCAGGTACGTCCTGTCCCCGACTTGAACCTCAGCCGACCGGATGCATCCATCAGCACTGGCCTTCAGCTTGACGACCTTCCCCACTGGCCAGTGGGCACGTGGAAGCTGAGGATCAACTATCATCACGACAGTACCTTGAAGAAGACCATCAGTGTGCTGCTGCCCACTGAAGTTTGTCCCCTGATCTGAGAGAATCTCGAAGGGGGTGCTGCGCCGAGCGATGAATCGCCTCAAGGCCAAGAGGAAAGCATCTGCATCGATGCTATTAAGCAGATCTAGGTAGACACAGCGAGTGGTGAGACATTTAAAGATGACTCCACACCATTTTTCACTGTGCCGCCCTACATTGACGGTATACGGCCCAAAACAGTCGACCCCAGTAGAGAAGAATGGAGGCTTGAGGAGACGCAGACGGGCAGAAGGCAAGTCGGACATAATCGGTATCACTGGCTTCCCTTTCCACTTCCTGCATCCAGTGAAAGTCCTCTGATGATGCTTGACAGCCTGTCTTCCACGCAGGACCCAGTACTGGCGCCTAGTCTCAGCAAAGACCCTGTCGGGCCCTGGATGGAGCAAGCGCTCGTCCATGTCCTTAATGAGGAGTTTTGTGACTACATGACAATGGGGTGAATTTCCATATCACAGGAAGACTCCAGGTGGCGAAATCTTCCACCGACGCGGATCAGACCCATTGCAGGATCAATCTCCGGAGAAAGCATACTGAGCTTACTGCCAGGTTGTACTGGTTTTCCAGCCTTAAGACACTCAATCTCCTCTTGGAAGCATTCTGCTTGGCTGCGCTGCAACAGGAGGCTTTTAGCGTCACGCAGGTCAGACTGAGGCAAGGAAAGGTCAGTTGCCGCCCGTGAAGTAACTGCTTGGTGGCCTTGACCAAGTCTGTCCATGTGTCAAACTGTGTAACATATGGTGTTGGAGGTACTGAACTGGTTCGTGTTAGGCTGCAGAAGGTAGCTCGTTTGTGCTCGTCAGTATCTTCGGGTTCTGTGGGGGCAGGAAGTGACGGCCATTGGTCAGACAGGCCACGTTGGAATATTGGACCTTGAATCCACCGATTTGGTGCCGCCAGCTCAGCTACAGTCTTGCCACGGGTGTGAGGTCATCTGCTGCTGGCTTGACAGATGTGAAGTAGAATGAAGTCATCTGAGATGTTAGCCCATCTGGACCCTGAAGTGCCCAGCCGAGTGCTGTATTCATGGCTGTGGGTCCACCTTTGGGGCCAATCCTGACTGGCTCCGTAGCTGTGATCAAGTGGGTGCAATCCGAGCCAATTAGCAGTAACGGCTGAACTTTACTAAAGTTCTTCAGTGGAAGCCCCTTCAGGTGGCGATAACGCTTCTGGAGTGTGGTCACAGGGTAGGACTGCTCTGATAAGACTATCTGACCCACTGTGAAGGCACTCGTAATGAGATGCTGCTTAAGAGGCTGTGTCAGAGAGGCCACATGGAAGTCAACAGACCCACCAGTGAGGATGGCCACATTTTGGCGGATGGTCTGCAGAAAGAGAGACTCAGCTTCCGCTTTGAGTCCCAGGTGTTGAACTGCAGCTGGCAGTATCATCGTCCGTTCAGCCCCATTGTCCAGGATCGCGTAGGTGTCAAGGGACTTGTGCCCATGGCTGATGATGACTGGCACCACCTTGAGGTAGACCTTCCCTCCTTGCTTGGAGTTGGAGAGCACAGCACAATTATTTGGCGTGATGAGGTAGACGCGTGGACTTGGCTTAGTAACACAATGAAGAACTCTGAGGTGTATTTCCTGGCACTCACTGCATGCTTTCTTTGAGTTACAAGCTTCTTGCCAATGGTTGGTGCGACCGCAGTTACGACAACATTTGCCGTCGACTATCCATTTTTCAACCTTCTCCCGAGAGCACTGGATGATGTTTGAACACTGTGACAGGTAATGCTCATCACTCTTACAGAAGAGAAACATCCTTTTGAATTTCTGCTACTTAGCCTCTGGCCGAGTCGTCTCTGAAGGATGACGGTTTTCAGCTTCAAACTTGTCAGAGCCATGGTAAACTGAGACCTGATGGTTGCGAGGCCTTGGTGCAGGAAATTGATTGTCTCTTTTAGGGGGATACCTTCACTCCGATGGCGCTGTGCCATCCTTTCAGATAGTCGTTGAGCTTCGGCCTTCCCCCTTAGCCAGTTGGAGAGGTCGTGGAGGTTGTACGGGTTTAGGCTGTTTGTGTTAAGGCGGCCTTGAACCTGTAGATGCTCCACGAAGCCATCCCTTGAATGGTTAGGGAGCTTGCTAAGGAGCTGATCGACATGGCCAGTCGACATCACTTCCATCCCGTTGGGTCCCTCCAGCGACGTCAGCATACCTACTAATAGGTCAACGCTTAGCGCGAAGCTCTGGAATGCTTTGGTATCTCCAGCTTTGAGGTCAGGAGAGTTCAGGAGAGTTCAGTATAGTTGCGATCTCGCTTTGTACGAGCTGGTGTGGCTGGGCTAAATTGGTGCGTGACAGCGAGAGAGAATTTACTGACCTAAAGATGGTGCTGGACCACTTCACTGTCTGAGCATTACAAGTACCGTGTTCTCATGGAACAACTAGTTCTGGATGAGGCCCAGTTAATAGCCCAGTCCTGCAGGCATTACGCCCAGCCTTACACAGCCGCCATGCAGGCCTTACAGCGGCAATCAAGTCAGAACTGAGGTCTCAAAAACCGAGCTAACCGAGGCTAACCAATGAGCACCTGCATGTGTGTATGAGAATGAACCTGACACCATTTCAGCCCAGATTTAAACTCCTGGCAGGACAAGCTCCAGCTCAATTCTCGCACTGAATAAAATAAAGTGAGTGAGGGACTGCAATATACAGTGGCGACTGGTCATTAGGGGCAGGTGGAGCACATCATTTTCAAAAATACCAGATAAAAAACAAATCAAATCCTGTAGCAGTTCTTAGGATTTAGCAGCCCAGTATATATATATATATATTACTGTTGTAAATTCCCCTTGTTTTCTTTAATCTGCGTTGTATCGTTTGTGTTTTTTGGTCGGGCACATTTGGGGACAGCTGGAGTGGGCAGCTGCGGGTCCTCGAGCGGTTTGTTTACCATGTGCGTCAGTGAAGAATAAATGATGCAATCATTCTACATGCATTCATGATTCAATACTGCTATAGCTGTTGTAAGAAGCATTCAAGCTAATTAAAGTCCAAAGACTGTATTCCTTGACTCCGTGTGAACTCTCTAAACGTGGTGCCGTTTCTGGATGAAGCGGCTCGGGCGCAAACATCGCACAACATAAGATTCCCCAATATTGGTCCTTCGAGCCGGATAGCTTCACCCACGACAGCGCCATGGATGTACAGGAAACAGCAACAGCTACGATTGGAGCTCATGGAGGAAGACAGCGACAGCTTCCAACACACCTGCAAGGCTATAAGGTCAGCTTACCACAGTCTCTCTTGCCTAATCCTACCCCCCTCCAATATGACAGTGCGCGTCAGCTGCGGTCACTTAGCCTGCAAACCGGGTTAGCAGCTGAGAGTGACCAGCTACACACTGCAATTGGACGCCCTCCCTCTTACTCCTTGCCAGGAGCAGCAAATAAGGCACATTTGTGGGACATGGCACCTTATGCTAGCAGCATGCCTGACCTGCAGAATATGTGTTTGAGGCCTCGACTGCCATCTCCCTCAGAGCAGAGCTGCTACAGTCACCAATCGTCAGAATACAGCCTCAGTGAGAACGGATCTGGCCCCCTCTTGTCACATCCACCTCCAATCCACTCACACTGGTTGGACTCACAAGCAGATAACCGCACCTTACAGCAGCAGCCGTTTTTCACCAATCACCAATCATCAGGATAAGCTGCCAACGACAACATTCCTGTGCATGACTACAGCTGGTTCTGTGCTCCCAGTGGGCAGGATGAACATGAATGAGTCCGTCCACTCAGGGCTAAAGCTCTGTTCTCACCGTCCACTTTCCTCTTTTTGGAGAGCGCCATGTGTAATTATTTGTCTCTCCCTGTCTGCTGCTAACACACCTGTTCACTCTCCTCTCCGCTTCTCTCCCTGTATCGCTAATTATTCTCCTCACTCACTTTCCTCTCTGCTTCTCTCTGCCGCGCTCTCGTCTCATCTTCTGTGTTTCTCTCCCTGTATCACTCACTCGTGTCTTTCATCTCCTGTCGGCAGCGGTTAAAATAGAATCGCCAAAATTGAAATCTCCTATTAATGTATTGATTATAGGTCAGGGTCCGTATAGGTCGGCGTCTGGGTCCGGATCCGGACCGCAGTCCGCTTGTTGCCGACCCCTGGTTTAGAAGGTTTGTCCACACGAAGCCGCGGTTTCGGAGCCCGAATCCGATCCTCTCCTGCTCACCCCCACGTCACCCGTGTCATTGCTGATTCGTTTCGCCAACAACAACAATGGCGGATCACAGGGTTGCGTTCGTGCTCCAGACGCGACTGACCATGATACAGATGTTAGTGAAACATCTACAGCTCCTCTACCACAACCATCAGCAACAAGTGGACATGGAGAACTACATTAACTACATGTTGCTAAATCCACCGCGGAGAATAACCAGAAGGGCAACCATGCTCGGGGGGTCTTATTCGCTGATTTTGGTGTATTTTGTGGCGGAAGACAACCCATTCTCACTTCCAACTCGGCCTATGTTGTTATGTCAGGGTCCTTGTCGTCACTTTCCAACGCAAGGGGGGGGGCCTTTAGCGCAGAGTTTCAACTATCAGGGAGTCCCATTGACTTGCATAGAGATCCCTGAATGTTGGTAATAGATCTAAAATAAATCGAACTCAATATCATGTCGGTCAGGACCGAGGGTCAGAGCAGCTCATAGTAGTTGCTTTAGAGAATTTTACACCCGGAAGTAAGTATTCTCTGCGCTTTGTTCAAACCCTGTGATGAGTCCTCAAGCTCTGTGATTGGATGTTTGAGTGACAGTGCGCCGAGGGTTACGCTGAGCGTTAAACAGCACTTTGAAATAGGATGAAACCACGGCAGACTGTCCAAAACTGGATTTGAATGGGTCCCCCTGTTACGAATGGAAGAAGCAGGTAGGACTCAAATGCAGAATAACGAAAAGAGAGCTTTATTAAATAATAAAGCTGTGGCAAAAACAAGGCAGAATCCAAAATATTCAAAGCAGCACAAGGAACGTGGAATGACATGGAGGGGAAACAATGAACCGACATGGAACACAGGGGAAGACTAGACTAAATACACAGAAGGGTAATCACAGAACAAGACACAGCTGGGCAGAGGAGGAGAAACACAAGGACAACAGGTGAACACAATCAGGTAATCAGGGAGGGAAACAGACAGAAAGCAGACAGGCAGGAAACGGGGTGAACACTTTACACAATAAGACAGGAAACCCAAAGACAAGAAAAACACCAACACAGACAAAACTACAAACGTGACATAACCTGAGAATCGTGACACCCCCACCCCGTTCCCAGAACTACACATGCTGGCTATTGTGTGTTTCGCAACATGTCCTATGGCACGTCTCTACTGGGAATTGTAGTTTTTGTATTTCCCATAATAAGAAGTTGCCAGTATTAAACTGTGTACATCTCTGGATGTCACGATCTGTCTGTGTTGTGTTTTGTCTTGTCTTTTTCTGTCTTTGGTTTCATGTTTTATTTTGAAGAGTCTTCACCCCATGTCTTGCCTGCTCCACCACAGGCCCCAGCAGCCATGGTACCATGCTCCAGTTCCATCCCACACAGCCATTGTTTCCGTGTTCCGGATCCGTGCCCAGAAGCCATGGTTCCTGCTCCAGTACACAGCCGTGGTTCCGGCTCCAGAACCGGCCCACACAGCCATGGTTCCGGCTCCAGAACCGGCCCACACAGCCATGGTTCCGGCCCCAGCAGCCATAGTTCCAGCCCCAGTTCTGGCCCCAGCAGCCATGGATCTGTGCACCAGTGGCTTACACAGCCAGGGTCCATGCTTCTGTTCCGTGTCCAACATCCATGGTTCCAGCTCCAGAACCAGTCACAGCAGCCATGATTTCGGCTCCAGTACTGGCTCTCCGGCCGACGCCAGCTCCCTGTGTCCTGTCGGCGTACCAGCCGACAGGACTGGTACTCGAGTCCCCTCTAGAGTTCCATCTCGAGTCCCTTCTCTAGTCCCTACTCAAGTGCCATTGGAGGTTCCGCTGGGGGTTCTCCCAACCCTATGTCCTGTCCCGTTGGGGGTCCCGCCGACTGCTCTTCTCCCGGGGGTCCTGCCAACCCCGATGTCTTCACGGCTGGACTGTTAGCACACTGCTATCTGAAGTCTGCTGCAAAGAATCGTAACAGATATGTGAAATTTCAAAACGTGAAGCATGTTAAGGAAGTTGAGTATCTGAAGTGTAATTTTTGTGTAGTTTCGGGTTAATAATGTGGCCTTTTTGGCAGTTTAGCTAAAGGTGTGCGGCTGCTGCTGTGAGGAAATATCAGCCTGAAATTACAATGGGCTTTAATGGAGGAATGTTGAACGTTTTTGTCACTTCATGCCCTGAAGAGGCATTTTGTTTAATTGTTTAGCTTAATTATTTGTCATTTTTCAAGCTAAGAGAAGTTTTCCTACGTTGGCCATGAAAAATTATGTCTCAGGAATGTAGGGTTTGGGAATTATGGCAGTTTTAAAATAATATATGAAGGCAAATGTCAAGATGTTCTACCCTCTAGCTGTGACATCACGCACTCTAGTTAATGTTAAAATCTGAAGAAAACCTCAAAAACAAGGTCTGAACAATGTTTAATATCTCTAAAAGTAAGAATCAGATTTAAAAGTTGTTTTACACGAATAATGTCAGAAAGATTTGTAACATTTTATTGTTGGAATGAGGTTTCTGAGTGAAAGTATAAATGAACAGTTAGCAGTTGAAGTCGCATGAAGATTTGTTGAAGTCTGAAGATTTCCTCCATTGACTTCAATGTTAAAAATGTGATGTATTATGGGATGTATCTCTGGAATTATGAAAGTTATGAATGAGAAAAGTAATAGCCATCGATTCCCGACCGAGCTGAACCTTTGATGTTTGAACGGAGTTTCTGTGATGTTCAATGCGGGAGGAGAAGAGGGCCAAAATAAGTCGGCGGAATAATAAACTTTTCGTGCGTACTTTTCGGGAATGCTGTTAACAGCATTCCAACTAAAATATGCAGTAGTGTTTATTTGTAAATCATTTAGTATAATCACACACATTCTGTGTTCTTTATTTATTGAATGTTCAATACCTGACAAGGTCGGAGATGAAAAACTTGGGTCGCAGGTTCCTCAACAATGCATTACAAGACATCTATCAATATGTGTGTACCTCCACCATTAAACTGTCACATTCTGCACATTTCTTATTCTATCTACACACATTTTATAAGAGTATAATTAATATGTATAATATCAGTTAAAATAAGTGCATTGCAGGAAAGTTGACTGTCAAGTCCCAAAACAAATGATGCAATATATTAGACCTTAAGTACTTTGTCAGGCTTAATATTTATCTGTAGATACCCCCAAAGCTTATTCAAAAGAAGACCTTAACCTAAAGTATTCATTAATGTTTAAATAAAGCCTAATTAGTTTGTCTGTTTTGCACATCTTCCTGTTAATATCTTTGGACGTCCTGCACTAAACTGTTTTATTGTAGAGATCACTTACAGTATCTTCTTGATATTTTCTATTCTATATTTATATCATTGACCTTCTACTTTCCCCCTATGAAAAGTATGTACTTTTATGTTTTCATCAAATATAACGTATCAACAAAAACATTCAATAACGTGCTTTAACCCGCTAGGCGGTTAAAGCACTCAGGTTTACAGTGTTAACACAAGAAAATATACCGCTGTTTCCAGTCTAGTTTATGATGGATGTATTTTTTTATCCACACATTTTTTTCTTTTTTATTTGTAACACCAAAGCGACATAAAAGATGGTCTTAACATGACCCAGTGGTCTATTTAATGAAAATAATATTATAAAACATAATATTAAAATGAACTCTTATTTTGAAAATACAGCTTCCTGTGTTCGAATGAGCTGCTCCGACCCTCGGATATACAGTCAAACAAATAAACAAACACAAGGATAATTGTGTCTTATTGTTGAGTAAATAACAGTGTGGTTTAGAAAAGAATACAAAATTAGAAGGAAAAAACGATGAAACAATACAGATTTCAGTATTCTGAGCCCCTACTCTCCCCATAACTGACGGCAACAAAAGTCCGACATCATTCAATTAAAAGAGTGAAGTAAAAACAATAAGTGTGGTTTGATATTGAGTTAGAAAAAGGTTTATAACGCTGTGAGAATGGATCTGCGGAGAGAATTTCTCCGCGATCCCAACTCGTCTATTACCAACGTTCAGGGAGCTCTATGCAAGTCAATGGGACTCCCTGATAGTTGAAACTCAACGGTTAAGGGCCCCCCTTGCGTTGGAAAGTGACGACAGGGACCCTGACATAACGTCAACATAGGCCGAGTTGGGAGTGAGAATGTGTTGCGGGAGTACAGCGCCACTTACAGGCCCGGCATATGTACTACAGCGTCTCCAGCGTTTTCGTGTGGACGGAAGACTTGTTGTCTCCGTGTGGACTGGGCCTCAGTCTCAACTTGCAAACAACATTGGAAACATATTGTGAAATCCGACCCTACAGTGCATTGTCGTTTTTTTGATGGATATGTTTTTCATTTTAATTTGAGAAGAATTTGCACCACCAAGATTCCTAAACAACAACCAGTTTTTCTCAGTATGTTGCACGATCATTCCTTTAAATCAGCAGATGTTCTGATGAGCTCCAGCTTTCCAAACGTGTCTGCTGTCAACTGCAGAGATCTTCTTCTTCTCTGTGTGTGCGTGTGTGCGTGTGTGTGTGTGTGTGTAACCCGTTGCCTCAAACTGTTTTGACAGCAGCCTGCAGTTTTACTATCTCCCTGCAGCTCTGACACAGAGTTGAGTCTGTCTCCATCACTGTGTGTTTTTTCTTCTATGTGTGTGTAACTCATCAGTTTATGATGTGTTTTGGCAGTACCCCACTGTTTAAGTGTTTTCTTGGGGCTCTGACAAAGTGTCAAGCCTGTCTTTCTACTGTGTGTTTTACGGTTGTGTGTGTGAGTGTGTGTGTCCGGATCCCTCCTGTGTCTGTCTCTCTCTCCGTGTGTCTTTTCCTCCACAGTCCAACCTCACTGAAACACAAAAAAAAACTGTTACCGTCGATAATACACGATCATATCAAGATTACAGAGACAGATCTGAACAGTACATTGGAAAAGCATGGAGCTTTGTGAGGCTACACATAGATAAATGCTAATGTTGGAATGGTAACTTTCTCAACAGGATGATGTAGAAGGCATAATGTGTCTGGTCAACTGCTTTAAGTGGTCATATGTAATACTAATCCATGTCATTCAAATCCATCTTGCTCTCTGGAAAAAATATATTTTCCTTAAATGCTGAACTACCCCTTTAATATTTAATACCAACAGAGGAGTATAAAGAGAGAGGGAACATTGAGACATTTTGGAGGTTTCTGGAAAGCTTGAAAAAGCACTGCTGAAAGTTTTTCAAATAATTGAATTTATGATGTACAGATTTACTGTTGTTCTCCTGGACATGATGAAGTGCAGAAACATCAGGCGAGTAAATCAGTCGGCTGGGTTCATAATGTTTGAATCAGTTTCTGAAACGTTGACTCACTTATTTCTCAAGAGAGGATTGTTCAAAGGCAAAATAAAAAAATCCAATCCAATTTTAGACCCACAGCTTCAAATAAAACCATGCTACTTTTTCAAATAATATTTTTAGAGAACAACACATGGACTAACAACAAAGTTGTAGAATTGCCCAACAAGAAACTAACGGAGTTGTTGTTAAAGTAAAATGAGTTTGTTTTGTCACAAAGATAATTAACTTGTGGTAAAATAAAACACGTTACTTTACTTTAAGTACTTTTCACGGGAAATACTAATGTTGTTTATAAATCATTCTGAATGCAGGACCTTTACTTGTAACTTGTGCTTTTACACTGTGGAACACATGATCCCAGCAGAGTCTTCCCCTCTGTCTTTGAGAGAGCTGCTGATCTAAAAAAGAAGAGCCTCTTTCTGACATTCATTATGACAAGTCTAGGGACTATAGTTTATTTTACTCTGCTCATCAGAGTGGTAGAGCGCAAATGCTCAACATGCACAGTGACATCTATGACATTTAGACAAGGAAAAATGCAGTGCATCATTCAAGATCAAAAGGCTGCCCTCATGCATCGATTTAATCGTTGCAGCACAAACACATACATAAATAAAAACCTGACCTCAACCCCACATGCTTACTGCCTCTTCCAGCTTCTGTCCTCAGGGAGGCAGTACATATCATTCCACCAATGGGTTTATTTCAATGACTCTAATCACTAATCCCAGACCCTGAAACTATGCATTGTTACTTGGACATGGAATAGTTCTTCCTTCCAGTGAAATATAGTTTATTATCTGAAATGTTTCACTTGTGTCTAATGCTAGGGTTAAGCTTAGTAACGTCTATTAGGGTCAGCGTCATGGGCGGACAGGCCATCTGTGTGTTCTGGAGAATCACAGAGTGGCCGGCGCGGTTCGCTGACTGCTGGCACCGCCCTTTATTTTTTATGTTTTTAAACGGCATCATTTAAGTTGTGCTGACAGGCGACAGAGGTCCACAGTTTCCCCGCAGCAGTTGGAGGTCCCACCGTCACCTGTCTCGCCGGGGGTCCTGCCAACTCCTTGTCCTCTTCCGTGGGGGATCCTGCTGACACCTGTCCCGCCGGGGGTCCTGCCTACTCCTTGCCCTATTGCGTTGGTGGTCCAATCGATACCAGCCTGTGAAGCTGACAATTGAGCGGCCCGACCAAGCAAGGAGGCAGAGGCAGAACGTCCAAATACAACCCGGTGTGGGCATTTATTAACTCATGAACACATGACACACAGCCTTAATCCTGCTGAACATGTGCACACCGTCACCAACCACAGGGATCTCCCACACACTACCAGCATCAAAAGAGACAGGGCAACAGGGACTAAATACACACACTAATCAGCAATTAGACACAGGTGGGGGGGTAGGAGACAACACAGGGCACCAGGTGCACACAATCAACAGCCACAGACATGGGGAGAGGGAACACTTTTGACATAAAACCAGCAAACAGAGACAGACAAACTAAAACACATACAGATGCACACACTACCTACATCTCGCCACCAACAAAGCTACACAATCCGTAACGGAGGCCAAGATTTATAGCCCCAGAGATCACCTCCGTTACATTTCCTTACCCCTCTCCCCCGGAAGCACAGTGTCTTGAAAACCTTGGCTTCCCAATTTCCTCGGGTGCACTGATAAAGCGGTTAACTCTGAGACAATATTTTGGCTGAAGTTAAGGCAAGTAGCAATGCTGTCTTCCATGACAATGCTTACAGGGAGGAGAGCTCCAGAGGCTCAAATGGTCTTGTGACCAGAGCCTCGAGCACCAGCGGCAAGTCCCACTGTGGGGCAGAGGCACGCGCTACTGGGCGCAGCCTCTTGACCCCCCGCAAAAACTTTGACATCAGCGGCTGGGCAAAAACTGACCTGCCGCCAAATTCCTCATGGCAGGACGAGATGGTTGCTGCATACACCTTCACTGTGGAATGAGCAAGCCATCTGTTCACCAACAACTGTAAGTACGACAAAATAGGTGCTCTATTTTTCGCTCCTCACACCAATCGCCGGAATCCCAGCCACTTTGGCCTGTAACAGGCTGTGGTGGATCCCGCTCTAGCTGCCTGGATAGACTGAATCACACTATCAAAGTCCCAACCTGACAGTCACCATTGATGGCACCCTTGTTCCCCCTCCACCCAGGCACACAACCTTGGCGTTATATTTGACCCCACCCTCTCCCTCGAGCCCCACATCCGTCAAGTTGTAAAAACCTCATTTTTCTCATTGCCAAACTCCGTCCCTCTCTCACCCGCTCTGCAGCTGAGCGACTCATGCACACCTTCATCTCCTCCCGCCTTGACTATTGCAACTCACTCCTCTACGGCATCAGCACTACATCCCCCAGTAGACTCCAGCGTGTCCAGAACGCAGCCGCCAGACTCCTCACCCACACCAAATCATGGCATCACATCACCCCGGTCCTCAAAGAACTCCACTGGCTCCACGTTTCACACCGCATCCACTACAAACTCCTGGTCCTCACTTTCAAAGCCCTCCACCATCTGCCCCCCCCTACCTCACTGACCTCCTCACCCTCTACCAACCACCCCGGTCCCTCAGATCCACCTCAGCCGGTTTGCTTTCCATCCCCAAGGCCAAACTCCAGAGCTTCGGGGACAGAGCCTTCTCTGTGGCAGCCCCGAAGCTGTGGAACTCCCTCCCCCAAGACCTCTGTGAGTCTGAGTCCCTCACCCTGTTCCAGTCCGGCCTCAAAACCCACCTCTTCAACTCTTTATCCATCAGCGTTGCACGGTGTACCGATACTTGAAAGGTACTGCGATGCCTGCGCTGCAGCCGTGCCTGCCGTCCCGCTCCTCTCAAGCACGTTCTAAGTCCCTCCCCTCTCTCGTGCACGCGGCCACATGCTAGCTGCCAGAGCATGTGAGAAAACGAGAAGCATGGCTGCAAGTGGGAGTGCAACTGCCGCTGCGCCTCGGCTTGTTGACAAAACAGACGCCAGAAGTCTGTGAACGGGCCGTTCAGGTGTTCAGAGCAGAGCTCCCTGTCGGAGCGGCAGAGCGTGATGTGCACTGAAAAGGGTTTCTGTCGCAATATTATCGTTGAGCAAACTTAACTAGCAAACTAGCATCACCATCTGCTAATGTTAGCTTTAGCCTTCGTTTTCTATTAGTTTTTTTCATAGGCTATAAACGGAGATGGTATAAGTATATCTTGTACTTGAGTAAAAGTAGAAGTACTCAGATCTTGTACTTGAGTAAAGTAGAAGTACCAGAGTGTAGGAATACTCTGTTGCAGTAAAAGTACTGCATTCAAAATGTTCCTCAAGTGAAAGTAGAAAAGTATTCTCATCAAAATATAGTGAAAGACAGTAAAAGTAGTCGTTGTGCAGATTGGTCCATTTCAGAATAATATGATATGTTTTTGAATAATTGATCATGAAAGTGTTCTCAGAGCTGGTGAAGGTGCAGCTAGTCTGAAGTACTTTGTAGACTGCAGGGTAGCTGGTGAAGGTGCAGCTAGTCTGAAGTACTTTGTAGACTGCAGGGTAGCTGGTAAGGATGCCAGCGATTATTCGAATATTCGTTACAGTCTCCATAATCGAATATTATTTTTAAAAATCGATTTTATTTATATTTTTTATATTATTTTTTTATTTATTTTTAAAAGAAATGTTCTAGCTTAGTTTCAACCAAAATATATATAAATATATATATGCTAATAATAGTAATAGTATTAATAATTGTAAATGGCCATTGGTCACACCACCAGTTTGTTTTACTGTAAACTTGGAGGAAGCTTGCGTGCAGAGCAGACTGCTGCTGCCCTAACCCTAACCCCCCCCCTTGCAATCAACTTCCTCCTGACTGCTTTTCTGTTTTGTTTTGTTTCTTGTTGGCTTTGTCTTTGTTTTGTTTGTCTACCCTCCCTCCCAAATGTAAAGCGTCTTTGGGTTCAAGAAAAGCGCAATAGAGATAACATATATTATTATTATTATTATTATTATTATTATCAGACAATCTCTCCCGTCTCAGCCTCTCCCCCTCAGGAGCCAAGCCTGGAGAGGGTGGCCCAGCGTGGGTAAAGCCCTGATTGCACCTGCCTCCTGGGAGATCACCCCACAAACTTGGGGAAGCGCCCAGGGCTGGCCCACCTTCATCTGTGTCATCTCTGAGTACCACGGCGCCCCTGCGTGATCTGGCGCTACTGGGATGATTGACAGACGTTCTCGCCTCACTCTCCCCAGGAGAGGGGAATGAGACGTAATGGTGGAAAGGCATTAAGCAGCTTCTTTGGCCATGGCTCGTGTGCAAATGTGTCCACCACCAAAGGAGGGTCGTCACTCAGAGCCATGGAGAACCACAGTGTGCAGTGAGTGTTGTGCCGGATGGCGAACAGATCCACGTTACCCACTCTGCTGTCCCGCGAGAGTACCGCTCCATCCCCCTGTTTCTGACCGGCTTTCCATTGTGGGGCAGAGGCGCGCACCACTGGGAAAAACAAGACAGAATCCGTCGGGCTCCTCCTCCGGTCCGCACTCCGGTGCCACCGCAGCGGAGGGGTACCGGGTGGGGAGCTCCATCCTCCAGGAGTTGACTGGCGGCGGGAGGAAGCGTCTCGGCAGGGAGAGGGGAATTCTCCGGCCAGGACGCGAGGGCAAATCCTGCCTCCTCCTTTTCCTTTTGATTGTGATCAATTGTAATCAAATATCCTTTTGTTGTGACATTATCTTTTTCCAATAAAAGTGATACATTGTATTCCAGTTTGAGTGTCTCTGCTTTCCACACACCCACACAGCCACGTAATGTTGTCAGTACAGTTTCCCCACTCGCTGCCCAGGTTGTAACTCCAGTAAAGGAGGCAGCTAGTGTGCATGCACGCGTGCTCCGCAATGATGTTTTCACCGAACAGTGAAACAACATCAAGTGGAGTCTTCACGCTTGGCATTAATTGTTTCCTAATCCTGTTACACCTGCCATAATGTCCCTGTACCCGCATAGCGCGGTGTATCACTCTCACCCGCACTAGCTAATGGTAACATTTTATTTTGATCACTCATCAAACATAGCAGAAAACATGCATTATGTACTATGGAGGGGACTCTGATAGAGGATTACTCACAAAGTACACAGTAAAAGTACTTACTTTTATTTCTGGGAGCAGTCAACTAGTACCGAGTCCAACAGAGTCCGTTTTATTAAGAACTTGTGGTAAAAAATATTTGTATCACTCATTGAATATAGCAGGAAAGAAAATGAAGAGCAGCTGATTTGAAAAGACAAACTCGAGAGACGGCTGAGTGACCGCAGTGCAGAATCGCTGTATAGTTTAAATCTCCTTCGTTACAAAGTTGCCCATTTTACCCATAGGCTTATTATATTTACAGCCCTAATAACATTCATTTTCTGGGCTCAATATGTGTCTTGGCTGTTTTCATTGTGATCGCTAAATTCACCTTATAATATTATCACTATAACTCTGACTCAGATCGCTGGATCGCTAGAAACACTGCGCAGCATTCTCATCTGTTTGTCATTACTGGTGTCATTTTCTGGTTGCTAACGCCATTGTAACACATAATCACTGATGCTCCGCTGTAACGGTGGTGGACTCATCAGAACAGAGTGGGCGAGCTGACCAATCAGAGCACAGTGGGCTCATTGGGAGCCGTTTAGGACAGAGAGTGAATACACATACTATACAGAGATGCTGTGAGAAACCAATGTCATTTTGGAACATTGAACAATGTAAATCTATTCTAGTAGATTTAGATTGCGCTGCACTGTGGCTGCCAAATTTAAATTTTTGAAATCTCCAATATCAACGTAAGAGTTTGTGCCTCTTCGGGGGGTGCTAACACTTAACCATACACTTTATCGTTTACTTTCTCCGTCTTTATATGTAGATATGACTTTTCTCCGTTAATCTCCTTCACGTTGTTTCCATAGCAACAACAACTTCCTGTCAACAGCGCTAACTCTCCTTCAAAATAAAAGCATGTCCATACAAAATAGGAAGCCACGCTAAATTACACTTAAGACATATACAACTGCAACGAAAGTAACCAACACAATGCAATATCCTTTTCAATTTCAAAGAACACAAATTGGGTTACATTAACAAATAACTATAAAACAACAATAGTATTCGGTACAGCCCTAACACACACACACACACACACACACACACACACACACACACACACACACACACACACACACACACACACACACACACACACACACACACACACACACACACACACACACACACACACCACACACACACACACACACACACACACACACACACACACCTGCATGTGGTTGTGAGTGTTGTTCTGCGTGTGCTCTCCCTCCTCTTCCTCCTCCTCAGCCTCACTGTTCTGCCTGTGCTCCTCTCCTTCCTCCAGCTCTGAGCTTGACTCTTCTTCCTGCCACGCCTCCTCGCTCGTACACTCCTCGGCCTTCCTCAGCTCTGCACCGGCACATACACAAAGCCACAACGACGAAACATTAGAAAAAGGGGGACAGTACAACGTTATATGGACACTTTAGAGTCAGCCAATGGAACAATTTGGACCAATCATCTAATTTCATTTTGCAATAAAGTATACTTAATGTTTGATAAAGAGAGACTGATTGGCGGTATTGATTGCAAAATGTGATCCAGGAGAAACACACTGTTGTGGTGTTCTAGCATTAAAACTACATTTTTGTTCTGTTTTTCAATAACAACTTGTATTTCGCACATCGAAACCGTGAGAGTTTACAAAAAGTAATTTTTTAGAACTAAACTAAGAAATAAAGCAGCGGAAACTGGACTACCAGATCCTCCATATTAACATAGATAATCTAAACTAAGGATAACTGAGTGCTGGACACAGAGTTGTAGAGAGAGATTTTCTTCTCCTCCTCCTTTTATACTGGTGATTAGTGGAGAGCAGGAAAACCTGAGCAGAGCAGTTTAGGGGCACCTGCAGTCTGGAGAGAGAGAACAAAAAGGGGTAGCATGTAACATTCGAAAAATGAAACAGAGATTTTTTCGACCTAAAATATGAAAACCGCTTACTTTAAGGCCTTTTTTTTTAAAAATGTGCAATATGCTTGCAAGTATGCTCAAAATAGTGGCAGTTTCTCAATGTCGAGTGCATCGAGTGGCGCTGAATGCTGGGCTTAACATGCATTTAAACCAGGGGTGGGGAACCTCCGGCCCGTATACGGCCCGCGAGACCATTTGGTATGGACCTCGAGGTAATTTATAAAAAAAATTAAAGAAATCTACACCGCAAAATAATTAAACAAGCGAGTGCCTGTTTTTCCTGGCAACGGTCATGGTCCTTGAACACAACACGAGCCTAACGTGTCATCACGTGGTATATGTCTCGTCTGACAGGGGTGCAGTTCTGACGGAGGGCACCAGAACGCCACTCCGGGACTTACAAAAATTGCGGTGGCTGTGTCTTTAGTTGAAAGCCCAGTGGCGATCTGTTCACCTCTCATTCTGATCATACAGTCAATAACTTTGTTGTCATTAGTATCTGGTTAGCTAGCTATGCTAACGAATATAAGAAGCTTTTTCTCCAACCAGTGAGGTAAAGGCACATCTTTATATGATCATTATAGTTATCAAAAAACAAGAGAATAAAGTAAACAGGTATAAAATACTATGACAGAAAAGTAAGTTGTTATTAATAAACAAGAATACAGTTTGAAAGGGGAGTGGTTTGTAAAATATCCATAAAGAAAAAGTAAATCTGCTTACAGTTCTTTTTCATATGGGTGTTGAGAGATGTATCCATAGATCTCCTAATGTTGCTCTCAAAGTGCACCAGATTGATGCTTTTAACTTCAATATTTAAAAAAAAATCTTCCTGGACCGCCCTAGAGGAGGTTAGGTCATACATCTTAAATGACTTAAATCATGTCCACATGGATAGGAAACGAAATACATTTGCACACATCTTGTGTCCATATCTTTCTGTTTGGTGGTCATGCCACAACCGTGCACGTGCATGTGAATGCATGCGCGAGTCATGGTAAGATATCTGGACGAAGAGGTTGCTTTTTCTTTGCACAGCATGAAAGAAAGGCCAAATGAATGGACTGGGATTTTTAAGCAGAGGTCAATCATTTGTATGGCCCTCGGAGGATGTTGAAAAAATTGAAATGGCTCTTGAGAGGAAAAAGGTTCCCCACCCCTGCTTTAAACAGTCCTTCGGTGCCACTCGATTACGTAATATACTTGAAATAATGGCTCTGCAGCAGGTTTACTCGACATTGAGAAACGGCCAGTGTGTCATCAGTACTTTATTTACCCATACTTTCTTTTTAACACGATGCAGTAGAGTCTGTGGTACCCGAAACAATGAGGAGATCAGCCAATGTCATCAAACAACACACGTTAAGCAATTGGCGCTTCAGCAAGGAAAAATTGTCGCATGGGCACAATGGCATATCATATTAATGGTTTGGAACAATTTCTGTTTTAGTGCTGCAACCCAGAGACCTGGAACCTGGCTAAAAAAGTTATCCGTACATTTCTAAACCTTCATCCCTGGCACAAGTTTAATCTCAGTGAAATGATTTAACACTGAACAGTTCTTCCTTCTTTTCATGTCAGTCTTTTTTCACTGGCTCTGTTCTGTAGATTAGTATATTTGTGAGTGTTTTTCGTTGCCAGTTAGTTAGTATTGTCAACACATGCAGTGATCTTTTTTGTCCTATTTGAGTGTGTCAAGACTGCCGTTATAATGTTATTAAATGTATTTTATCAGGACCTTTAACGGCCTTGTGGAAGACGTTTTCAAAATGTTGTTGAGGATGTTTGGAGGCCTTTAGGTCCACCACGTCCTAACACTGCAGTAATCTGAAGCCTTGCTCTTAACAGTGGTCTGAAACACAGACTGACAGCAGATGTGAGAAATATTTCTTGGCCTCCTTTGTGCGCATGCTGCTATAATCTATTTCTTCACGTTATTTTACCTAAAATGTGATCCAGTCAACAGCAGAAACAGATGTCAGGTGATAATTGACCTCAACTGCATGCTGGTCCATCAGGATTTTACCATTTTGAGTGATTTCATTTTTTCAGCTTTGCTTTGGGGAAGTGTTTTCTTTGTTTGCTGTGATTGTAACTGCTCACATAAGGGCTACATATGGCTTGCAATTTAAAACAACATGACTCTTTATTGATTCTTCCAGAACAGGGGTTCCCAACCTTTTTTCCCAAGAGCCCACACACACACACACACACACACACACACACACACACACACACACACACGGGGGGGGGGCAACAGCGGTAATTAAAGTTTAAAAGTCTCAAAAAAACTACAACTACTGTATGAAAGAGTGATTAAGGAGCACTATTGGAGTGACTTTGATGGTTATTGGACTCAGGATAATTAATTTGGATTCCCGCTGTATGAAGAAATTAAAGGCGCAAGTGGAAACAATTCACAAAGGGATTAAACTGTTTAATGCACATACTCAAAGTAAGCCGGATTTTGCCGATGTGTTTATGTGGATTCAAAAGTCGTAAATATCTACAAAATGGAGGAGACCGATCTGATCGGAGCAACTGACGAATAATGAAACCGGCATGGACAATGACTATGTTTTTAAAATTGCGCTTATCCAGACAAGCCCGGTTTGGAAACTTTACGGGCAGAAGAAACATTTCTATAGAAAGAATTATACATTTCTGTCTTTTTATGCCTTTAATAGAATAGAATAGATCTTTATTGTCATTACACATCAGTGCAACGAAATTCAGTTGGCATCTCTCAATGCAATACATAACATAAATAAGAACACATCCATAAAAACAGTGATAAAGCAGAGATAGTAATCAGGGTCATCATATGCACTTTACCAGAATGTTAAAATATATAAAGATACAATGTTTAAATATAAATAGTTACTAAAAAATATCAGTTGATACTTAATAAATATACAAATAAATAACATGGTATTATAGGCTGCAGTCTTTGATGGGAAGTAGTGTGTTTGTATGTGTGCATGTTATCGTGCGTTTTGTGGTTGGACAGGGATGGGAGTGATGGAGGCCACAGCTCTGGGAAAGAAGCTGTTCTTCAGTCTGTTGGTGCGTGCTTTTATTGACCTGAACCGTCTGCCGGATGGCAGCGGTTCGAACAGTGAGTGGCCGGGGTGTGTGATGTCTCTGATGATACTGCTGGCTTTTTTCTGCAGTCGACTCCTGTAGATGTTGGGCAGCTAAGTCCCAACGATACGCTGAGCAGCCTTCACCGCCCGTTGCAGGTCCTTCCGCTCTGCGGCTGTGCAGCTGGTGTACCACACAGTTATGCAGCTGGACAGGGTGCTTTCAATGGTCGACCGATAGAAGTTTACCAGCAGTTTTTGTGGAAGCTTGGCCTGTCTTAGTTTCCTCAGGAAAAACAGTCTCTGCTGTGCCTTTTTCACCAGGTTTGAGGTGTTTGAGGTCCATGTTAATTTATTGGAGATGTTGACTCCAAGGAACCGTAGGTCTTCCACGCTCTCCACTGCTTCTCCATGGATGTGGAGGGGGAGATGGACTTCCTTTTTTGTCCTCCTGAAATCAACAATGAGCTCCTTAGCTACTAACTTCAATTTTTATTAAAATTAATTAATCAATTATTTTGTATATGTTATTGTAATGTAGAGACAAGGCTTTTAGTGACAATCATGTATTGCCTTACAATTATATGTAAAAAAATAAAAATAATTAAAAAAAAGTCTAAATATGATATTTGGCCTCAAATCATCTGAGGCCTGGCGCCCCCCCCCCTGCGCCCCCCAGGTTGGGAACCACTGTTCCAGAAGGTTGTTTTTGGCCTGGTCTGTCAGCCCGTCTATCAATAGGAAAATGGAAACACATTTTTTAATGAAACTTCATAAAAGGTCAAGGAAAAATCCATTTGTTAAATAGATTTTTGGGCAGTTCCAAATCACTGCATTGGTCAGGATGCCACATGGGCGCCTCCCTAGAGAAGGGTTACACAGACCCAGGACCAGGTGGAGGGATTATACCTCCCTGCTGGCCTGGGAACGCCTTGGAATCTTCCAGTCAGAGCTGGTTGATGTGGCCAGGGAAAGGCTAGTTTGGGGCCCTCTGCTGGAACTGCCTCCTCCGGGACCCAACTCCGGATACAGATGTAGCACCTCATTTCGGACGCCCGTACCCATGTGGGCCCGTGATCGGCACGGGGTGGGCTCTCGCTGAAAGGAAAACCCCCCGCATGACTTGATACGCCCCCTTCATAAATAAATTAAATTATAATGAAACCAGCTGCAATGGATCATGGATCCACCAGGGGGAGCAGTGAGTAAAAAGCTGCCACACTGGAACTCATGTGAAATAAACAGCTGATAGATCTACAGGTATAGCGGATCTTTGTTAAGATCCATATGTCACGGATAGGATCATATTCTGTGCTAAATAAGAGAAATGTAATCATTTACAAAACATCACCATGTTTTTATTTAACAAAATAATGTTGTTTAATCCACGTTGGTGTACTACAACTACAAAACCATCGGTTTGTTTTTTCATCAGGAAATCCAGGCCGGCTCAAACAAACGATTTTTAATCATCATCCTCACGATCATTTAATGTATCATATGTTCGCCGAAATGACATGAAAGCACCAACAAATATGAATTTGCCGTAGTCAACTTCATTTCAACTTTATTAACGTGCCTAAACTCAGTAATTCACTAAAAATAGGTTTATTTTTAATGGAGCCTCGTCATATCCCGACGGGCAAACAATAATATGTACAGTGTTAATAGTTTACTGTATTATTAGTGTTTAATATTACTGCTATAACAATCACACATTGAGTTCATTGTTATGCAATGTTAAAATCAGACCGTTGTTTTTTAAAGAGTCTGAATGAAAACGGCAGCTCTCAGGTGAACTCAGCTGATTCCTCACACACACAGTAGTCTGTTGTTTCTATGCACAATGGTTCATAATTAAATAACTTATTTTCTCCATAAAAACTGGTGGGTTGAACAAGCAATACAGGACGTGAAAAGAACTATATTGTAGAATACACAAGAATTGTGATGCCATGGCTTTATCTGCAAACCGACAGTATACTTACATGTATGGCCCGGGACACACATATTTATTTAGATATGTTTTAAACAAGTAAAAGGCTGGAGTATTTCTTGCTCTGCCAGGTAGGCTACAACAAGTGGGATGTATCTGTTATTACTATACTGTAGCATATTGTTTTTTATTCCCACTGTCACGGACATACTGTAATCTATGGAAGCCCATTTCCGCCACTTGAAAAAAATAAAATCCCCATGAAAAGTCATAATTATGAGATAAAAAAGTCATAATTATGAGATAAGAAAGTCGAAATAATGAGATAAAAAGTCATAATTATGAGATAAGAAAGTCGAAATAATGAGATAAAAAGTCATAATTATGAGATAAGAAAGTCGAAATAATGAGATAGAAAGTCATAATTATGGGATAAGAAAGTCGAAATAATGAGATAAAAAGTCATTATGAGATAAGAAGTGCGCATGCGCTGCAGTGGCGCTGCAGTGGCGCTGTCTTTAAAGGTCCCTTCATCACCTTGCTGCTCTCCACCATGCAAACAGCATCTAGTCATGGGCGTCGCCAAGATTTTTTTGCTGAAGTAGTTTTGCAGTTGCTATATGACAGCACGGCGTTGCTAGTTAATTTTCAAAATAAATAAACAAATAATACCAGTGGGCCAAGCACGAGCCTGTTCATATTGTAGCGTTCACCGCTATTCAAGATCTCAGATCACGAGCCTTCAATGTTGAAAACGTTCTCTTTATTTTCTGGTATTGACGGCCACAGCCACGCCTTACAGAACCAATCAATAGTATAACGCTCATTATGACTTTTCCCCACACTCAAACACAACTCCTACCGTCTCGTACTCCCTCCACACACACACACACCGGAAAACGCAGGCAGGCACGCACGCGCACACACACACACACACACACACACACCACACACACACACACACACACCTGGAAGGGGCGGTCTCTCCCTAACTCCCACCAACAACATTGCCTAAATAACTTTACAAATGGACTAAAACTGTGCACATCTGATAACTGAAATAACTATAACTTGGACACGCTACAATATTATCCTTAATATTTACATAAAAAAAGCATTCCTTTGACACTTATAACATTACTTTGCAAGGTAAGCACAACCAAAATAAGTTTGTAAAAGCAGAATTTGAACACTGTTTCTGTGCTCCTCCGAGCTCACAGCTCCTCATATCTGTTCAGAAACTAGACAAAAGTTAAACAAGTACAAACCACAGGCTATCTATGTCATGGCGAATACAGTCGCTGGTTTATTTACCAGCTGTAGGCCGTTGTTGTGAGTGTGGACGGAGTAGGCCTAGGCTATATACAACTAGCTTAGCCTGGTCGACCCAATCTTCATTCAGAAAACAAGCATTTTAAAAGTGTTTTTGCCTGTCATCTGTCTGCAGACCTGTCAAGCATTAATTCATGGTTTTTACTAACCGGTATCAGTATGTTGTTACTTCGGCATCATTTAGAAACGTGTATTACAATTTAATCACCGTAAAATATGTTCATTTTGTTGTAGTTGTAGCTCCCGAGCCAGCGCATCTTGTTTGAAAAATGCCAGTAAACACAGCTGGCAGCCGCGGTGAAACTCGAGCGTTTAGAGCGATGGGAGCGAACAACGACCCCTGATAGATCTTGCGAGAATGTGTATAAATATAGATACATTTTCATAACAAAACAATGGGGTTGCTAAGCCGTTGCTATGCCAATTGTTGGAGTTGCTATAGCAACCCCCTGGCCAAGCTACCCCCTGGCGCCGCCCCTGCATCTAGTCCTAAATAAGGTATACTATTACAGGTGACTTTTGTAAATGTTAGATGTTACATATAGCCTATATTGCAGATAAACTACAACAATGCAGTTCATAGCTTTGACCTTACCTGTTATGAACTGTAATATATATGCCTATAATTTTATGGTAACGTTCACGCCACTAACGACAATAGTGTAGGCATACTGCTGCTGTGAGTTGCTCCAACTCTAACCCGTGAACGTTACCACAAAACTATAGGCATATATATTATAGTTCTTAAACGTCGCTATTGGACGCTTAGGGAGTGAGAGTGTGTTGGTGTGGCCCGAGCGAGAGACCTTACGTGCATTGTTGTTGTTAGCACCGGGTGCTAGCTAGCTGCGCTAACGGATATAAGGAGCTGTTTCAATGAAAACAGAGGAGCGCTCGATCCACACAACTGCGCCGAGCACTTGATTTTATGCAGGAAGCCAGACAGTGGGACATTGTACGAAAAGTCAGCACACTCATGATTGCAGCAACATGATTGCAGCGTCCAGGCAGCTCCCGTTCGAGCATATGCCTTGAGTTGCACATACAGATGTAGCGCTTCGTTTCAGACGCCTACCCGGGCGGGTCCGTGATCGGCACGGGGTGGGCCCCTGCTGAAAAGGAAAACCCCCCCGCAGGACTTGAAACGCCCCCTTGATAAATACATTTAATTATAATGAAACCAGCTGCAATGGATCATGGATCCACCAGGGGGAGCCGTGAAAAGCTGCCACACTGGAACTCATGTGAAATAAACAGCTGATGTACAGGGATCTGATATAGCGGATATTTGTTAAGATCCATATATGTCACGGATAGGATCATATTCTGTGCTTAAGTAAGAGACATGTAATCATTTACTAAACATCACCATGTTTTTATTTAACAAAATAATGTTTAATTCACGTTGGCGTAAGTACAAAACCATCGCTATGTTTTTAGATCAGGAAATGCATCCAGGGTCAAACAAACAATGTTCGATCGTGATACTCGCGATCATTTAATGTATCATATGTTCGCGAGTTGAAATGAATGCACTACATTTAATCCACGTGAGTTTACAACAACAAAAATAATCGCTTTGTTTTTATATCACATCCGACCGGGGGAAACTGCAGCGGCTCTCACTACCGATCACCCTATCCACGGGCAAACAATAATATGTACAGTGTTCATAGTTTACTGTATTATTAGTGTCTAATATTACTGCTATAATAGTCACACATTGAGTTGTTGAAATCAGACCGTCGTTTTTTTTAAACGCTCCGAATGAAACGGCAGCTCTCAGGTGATCAGCTGTGTGTTTACACAATAACATATGCATAGTAATGTAATACCTTCCAACACACATTGTAAGAACAGTTCTGTTTCATATGAGTGTTGAGAGCTGTATCCACAAATCTACTAATTTTGCCCTCAGTGCACCAGATTGATGCATTTAACTTCAATTTAAATACAAACATCTTCTGTTGTAACAACAATAACATTATAAATAGTAACATAGCATGGTATTGCACATTTACTGTAGCTTTGAGTGTTACTGGCCTGAGATTTTTTTATTACATGAATGAAGGTGACTGAGGCTTTTTAATATAGACTTTTCAGTGTCCCACATTTTGTACATAACTGTCCCACATTAGGAAAACAGATTGTCTGAGACAACTTGGCACTAAGAGTACTAATATGTCTACCATTTATTTTATGAGTTTAATATCTGCATGTTCTCTTTTGGTTTGATTAGGACACATCCTGGGGATTTCAGAATGTTACTCGATTTTGATTTATTGTATCGGCTTCATGTCGCAATATATTCCCGAAGTCTGAAATGCAAAATGTTTCCACATTAGGGCAATTCACCCTACATTTAATCATTTTGTTTATTTTTAACGAAATAAATGTGGTTTAATCCATCATTAAATTAATGTAGGCTATTTACTTATATATATATCTGACATTAACGATTAACACACTGTTCATACTGCTCACAGGCTGATATCTAGTGTATTCATACCCCTCACTGTTTATTCATCATTCAATTCATTCTATATTTTATTCTGTAGATTATGAACATTACTTTTCACTTTACTGCTTGTTGCACCTGGTTAGAAGCTAAACTGCATTTCGTTGTCTCAGTACCTGTAATCTGTGCAATAACAATAAAGTTGAATCTAATCTTGAGCAGGAACTAATGTAGGCTATTTACTAGTACATATCTGACATTAACGATTAAACACGTTTGTGCATTCTTTATGAATGCAAACCGAGTCATTTAGTTTCTTTTTAACAAAATAAATGTGATTTAGTCCACATAATTTACTGTGTTAATTGTTTACTGTACAGTAGTATTGTTTAACTTGAAGGTGCCTGATGTGAACATTTCCAGAATGTATTGTCTTCACTTTTTAAATGCCTCTGTGATGTGCTGCCCGTTCACCAGCCCAACCCCCCCATGTGGCCTATGTATGTTGGGGACCCTTTGTTTAAAACGAATTGGCCATCGGAATGTGTGTCACATTCCACAGCTCTCCTCCCCCATCCTGTGATTCCCCCGCACACATGGGAGATCGCTCTTCTGAAGAGAGCGGAAATAATGATATTGCAAGTTAGAAACGTAAAATGCATTTTGAATGTCCGATAGTCCATCATTAACACCTTAGTCCGTCTCGTCTCATCAACGAAATCTAAATATACATGACATACTTTGTTTTAGTAGATTTCTCATGAGAGCAAAAGGAGAACATCCGTGTGTAACAGTGAAAATGTATGTAACGTATTCATCATAATTAATTATATTTACTTCGTTTGGATGTAGGATTTTTGACTTTGTTTAGAGCAGTGAGAAACTGGGGATATGAACATTTTGGACCCAAAATCACAAAAAAAACGTAAAAACAGATTTTGAAAATGATTTTATTTTTCATAACACAAACATACACAACGAAACCATTTAAAAGCTGGAAATATATACATGGGATGTGACTATGATAATGTGAAAGTTTGATTGAGGTAGCATGGGATTTCATTCTGATAAGGCAAAAGTGTTATTATAAATATAATACAAATATATATATACACATTATGTACAACAATCTGTTTTTTCTGTCTTTATCTGTGCCACGCTTCAAAGCGGTTTCTGTCAACTACGACACTGAGGACAACATCACAGATTCCTCCTCCTCCATGTCAAAAAACAAGCTTAAAGCTTGACTCACGTTCAGAGTTCTCTTCATCATAGTTGAGTCTTCACAACTCTAAATCTATCTAACTATATCTAAATTATCAATGTTTGTCTGTCACTTTACTTCAATCGCAGTCTCCCGCAGCCTCTCTTCGTCTCCCGCCGCCTGTCTTCGTATATCTTCGTCTCTCTCCATTTCCCGCCGTCTCTCTTCGGTTCCCGCCGTCCCCCTTCGTCTCGTTTCGTCTCGTTTCGTATCACTCCGTTTAACTGATTACCTCACCCCCTCCCTGGTAAATATATCCTGTTGAGCAGAATCTACAGTTTCCAGTATTTCCGTTTCATAAAATGATAAAATGCGGCGAAGATATTAAAATATGTGCTTCCATGATTCATACTTCTGAAATATATCTGTATTAACTTTATATCATCGTATGTCCGTGTTTATTGGGTATTTTTGCATGAAACAAAGACTGGCATATAGGTGTTTCAAGCCAGTACTTTCGACAGAAATACACATATACATCCTGTTGAGCAGGATCTACAGTTTCCAGTATTTTCCGTTTCGTAAAATGATAAAATACGGCAAAGATATTAAAACATGTGCTTCCATTATTCATACTTCTGAAATATATCTGTATTAACTTTATATCATCGTATGTCCGTGTTTATTGGGTATTTTTGCATGAAACAAAGACTGGCATATAGTTGTTTCAAGCCAGTACTTTCGACAGAAATACACATACATCCTGTTGAGCAGGATCTACAGTTTCCAGTATTTTCCGTTTCGTAAAATGATCAAATACGGCGAAGATATTCGAATATGTGCTTCCATATTTTATACTTTTGAAATGTATTAACTTTATATCATCGTATCTCCGTGTTTACTGGGTCTTTTTGCATGAAACAAAGACTGGTATATAGCCTCAAGCCAGTACTTTCGACAGAAACACACAACAATGTTGTCCGGACTGTTGTTTTTATGCGGCACCGGCTTGAACAGGTCATGTGATCTGATCACGCCGGCGTGACGGTCGACTCCAAAGGGTTAATATTAAATACATATAAGTATTTTTACAACTTGTATTTAGAAATACTCTGTTGTAATTATTGATGCATACATGTGTTCATCCATTTAATGTGGCATCTGCTATAATGGGGTTAATGTATGACATTACTTAAATACAATACATTATAATATATGATATGATAATTACATTTTAGTTTTATTCATTTCTTATTTCATAGTTTCTCATTATTATTATTTTTATCGCTCATTTTATTTTTGATTTTATTAATCTGTGAATCTGTGCTGTCCTGTTTTTCACTCTCACCCTGTTGCTGTTTGAACGACTGAATTTCCCCACGGGATTAATAAAGGTCCATCTTATCTGATCTTAATGTATAAATTGATTTACTTCAATCTACTGTACAATATTACAAGAAATATACTGCATAAAGCAAACTATATACTTTATTTGATCTAAAATATTGATTTTTCTACAACGCCCATTGTGTATTTTGTGAATGAAGCGCCATCTCATGGTTAAATCCTGTAATTGAACAAATGGGGAAATTGGGCAACGCCCTCTAGCAATTTGGCAACACCCCCAGCCCCTGGCATCCGCTGGGCTTTTGACTGGGACACACCCATTTGAGTCTGATCTGGAGTGCTACATCTGTAGCTCCAATGATCCCACACACACACACACACGCCATTTGTATTGTATGAGAGGTTCCAGGTTGAATTGAGGCGAATATTTGTAATGTTCAGAGGTTGTTGTGTTTAATATCCATCCATCCATCTTCTCCCGCTTATCCGTGGTCGGGTCGCGGGGGTAGCAGTTCCAGCAGAGAGCCCCAAACTTTCTTTTCCCTGGCAACATCAACCAGCTCTGACTGGGGGATCCCAAGGCGCTCCCGGGCCAGCGAAGAGATATAATCCCTCCACCTGGTCCTAGGTCTACCCCTTGGTCTCTTCCCAGCTGGACGTGCCTGGAACACCTCCCTAGGGAGGCGCCCAGGTGGCATCCTAACTAGGTGCCCGAACCACCTCAACTGGCTTCTTTCGACGCGAAGGAGGAGCGGCTCAACTCCGAGTCCCTCCCTGATGACCGAACTTCTCACCTTATCTCTAAGGGAGACACCAGCCACCCGGCGGAGAAAACCCATCTCGGCCGCTTGTATCCGCGATCTCGTTCTTTCGGTCATGACCCATCCTTCATGACCATAGGTGAGGGTAGGAACGAAAATGGCCCGGTAGACAGAGAGCTTTGCCTTCCGGCTCAGCTCCCTTTTCGTCACAACGGTGCGGTAAAGCGACTGCAATACCGCTCCCGCTGCTCCGATTCTCCGGCCCATCTCACGCTCCATTGATCCCTCACTCGAGAACAAGACCCCGAGATACTTGAACTCCTTCACTTGGGGTAAGGACTCATTCCCTACTTGGAGTGGACAATCCATCGGTTTCCTGCTGAGAACCATGGCCTCAGATTTGGAGGTGCTGATCCTCATCCCAGCCGCTTCACACTCGGTTGCGAACCGATCCAGTGAGTGCTGAAGGTCGCAGACCGATGAAGCCATCAGAACCACATCATCTGCAAAAAGCAGTGGTGCAATCCTTAGTCCACCGAACTGCAGACACGACTACGCCTCGAAATCCGATCCATGTATATTACAAACAGGATTGGTGACAAAGCGCAGCCTTGGCGGAGGCCAACCCTCACCGGAAATGGGTCCGACTTACTGCCGAGGACCCGGACACAGCTCTCGCTTTGGGAGTACAGAGATTGGATGGCCCTGAGTAGAGACCCCCTCACCCCATACTCCCGCAGCACCTCCCACAGTACCTCCCGGGGAACCCGGTCATACGCCTTCTCCAAGTCTACAAAACACATGTAGACCGGATAAGCGTACTCCCAGGCCCCCTCCAGGATCCTTGCGAGAGTAAAAAGCTGATCCGTCGTTCCACGACCAGGACGGAATCCGCATTGTTCCTCCTCAATCTGAGGTTCGACAATCGGCCTGACCCTCCTTTCGAGTACCTTGGAGTAAACTTTCCCGGGGAGGCTGAGTAGTGTGATGCCTCTGTAATTGGCACACACCCTCTGATCCCCCTTTTTGAAAAGGGGGACCACCACCCCGGTCTGCCACTCCTTCGGTACCGTTTCCGACTTCCACGCAACGTTGATGAGACGTGTCAACCATGACAGTCCCTCAACACCCAGAGCCTTCAGCATTTCCGGGTGTTTAATATTCATGAGAATATTTGTCATTGTTCACATGATAATAAACATTAGCATAAAGCATATTTGTCCACTCATATGATAAGAGTATTACAAACTTGAAAAATATTCCTCAAAGGTGCATTTAGAACAGATCAAAAATGTGCGATTAATTTGCGATTAACTATTGACAATCATGCGATTAATCGCGATTAAATATTTTAATCGACTGACAGCCCTAGTAAAAACTCAACTAGACGTGTTTGGAGGAGAAAGAATGCTGAGTTGCATCCAAAGAACACTATACCTTCTGTGAAACATGGGGGTGGAAACATCATGCTTTGGGGCTGTTTTTCTGCAAAGGGACCAGGACGACTGATCCGTGTAAAGGAAAGAATGAATGGGGCCATGTATCGTGAGATTTTAGGGACAACCTCCTTCCATCAGCATGGGCATTGAAGATGAAACGTGGCTGGGTCTTTCAGCATGACAATGATCCCAAACACACCGCCCGGGCAACGAAGGAGTGGCTTCATAAGAAGCATTTCAAGGTCCTGGAGTGGCCTGGCCAGTCTCCAGATCTCAACCCCATAGAAAATCTTTGGAGGGAGTTGAAAGTCTGTGTTGCCCAGCGACAGCCCCAAAACATCACTGCTCTAGAGGAGATCTACGTGGAGGAATGGGCCAAAATACCGGCAACAGTGTGTGAAAACCTTGTGAAGACTTTTGACCTCTGTCATTGCCAACAAACGGTATTTAACAAAGTATTGAGATGAACTTTTGTTATTGACCAAATACTTATTTTCCACCATAATTTGCAAATAAATTCTTTAAAGATCAGACAATGTGATTTTCTGGATTTTTTTTCTCATTCTGTCCTCATAGTTGAGGTATACCTAGGAAGAAAATTACAGGCCTCTCTCATCTTTTTAAGTGGGAGAACATGCACAATTGGTGGCTGACTAAATACTTTTTTGCTCCATTGTATATATGCAGATTTTTTGTAATAAATATAGAAAGAATGTTTGAGAATATATCAACTATTATTTTAAGAGCAGCCACATATTATGTAGCTGTTTGTCATAACTTGTAACATGCATAAATTAGGCTGCCAAGCAAGAGAACACTTCTGTAACTTAGTAACTTATTAGTTAAGAGAAGTTAGATTCATAGGTGAATTGGAGTTCTGAGCATACCTGTAATCACATTTGGCATATAACATAATCAGGGAATATTCTTTACAACACACAACAGCCCCACTAAGATCGCATTATTTGGGTGTGTGTGTGGGTGTCACCTGTGGCGGTGATGTGTGTGTCTTCTGCAATCTGCTCCAGTCTGCCCAGCAGAGCCTCGATGTTTCCTTTAATCTGAGTCAGCTCTGACTTGATCGTCTGAAGCTCTGCACCTCTCCCTGCTGACAGAGAGACAGAGAGAGCACATTCAGACAAGATTCATGAGAAGAGGATACATTACTATGACCATTCTCCATAGACAACGGCTAGATATTTTTCCATTTGCATTATATCTTTATGTTCACTTAATCCATATTGTTTTGCTTTTCACCTAAGAGGCATTTGTGTCTCTTCATATTAATTGAAGTAAAGCATATGGCATCAGATCAAAGACAGTTTTTCTGAGTTCTGTAAATAGAGAAGGTCATCATCTGCATACAAGTTAACCTGAGTTCCAAAATGAGAATTGATTTGTTCACCCAATGGATAAATCATATTTCATATAAATATGTGCAGGTCTCAATCATGTGCCTAGAAAGACCTTGTGTGTGTGAGGAGACGCACAGGCGGCTGGCTTCCCTTGCCTCACAATCCACTCAATTTAGTGTTACAGTGACGCGTCCTAAAACAGTAAGCTGCGCTCGGTTTCCCTCTACAAAAAAGCAATGGGATTTCTCCATCGGATTTTGGAAAATACCTCGAAATAAGGTCAGTGAAAAACGAACCTGTTTGATAAATGCACGTTTTGTTCTGTCGGATAATATCCACATGTCTACCCTACTTTTATTATTTTCGAATCATAAATCTAATCGCCAGAAGATAGATAGCGCCACTGCACCACTCTCACCGCCGTCCACAAATCATTATGTCACACACATTGGTTACACACATTGGGCTCATCCTAGATGGAGAAAATAACCAACATCCCACGCCTTTTGAGACAAATATGCAACTGCGTGTGTTAATAATTGCACATTTTCACTGCTCATATATGCAGGTTCGGGTCGGGTTGCGGATCTTGTGCCGTCGGGTCGGGTCGGGTTGCGGAACTAATTGGCAAAATGTGCGGGTAGCGGGGCGGGTTCGGTATTGCACGTCACGGGTGTGGGGCGGGAGCGGGTCTTCAAAATCAGTCCCGTGCAGGACTCTGGTGTAGACTAGAGTGCTGACGGAGAGCACGGGAACTCTGCTCCAGCTCTTCAAATATTGCAGTACCTATAAGGAGCCGTACAGATGCCGCAGTGTTTGCGTGGCTATGTCTTTAGTTGTAAGCACAGTGGCGATCTGTTGTTATTAGCATCTGGTTAGCTAGCTATGCTAACAAATTTAAAGAGCTTTTCTAAGGTGGAAGAGAGCTCTCTCCTGAGAGGCTCAAATAACCTCAGCTCAGTGAGGTTAAGGCACACCTTGATATGATCATTATAGTTATTAATGATACATTAGAGACTAAATGAAAAACAGGTATAAAATAATATATGACAGAAGAATCTGCTTACAGGTCTGTTTCATATGGGTGTTGAGATGTATCCATATATCTCCTAATGTTGCTCTCAAAGTGCACCAGATTAATGCTTTTAACTTCAATATTTATCTTCCAAGGAGAGCATGCCTCAGGACCCCCCTAGAGGAGGTTAGGTCCACCCCAAGCAGCAAACTCTGGGGAAGAGCCGGGACGCTAATACGGAAGTGTCTCACACTGCAGTTCATCTAGTTGCCAGTAGGAGCAGTCTGCAGAAGGGAGCAATTTCCATAGACCCCCATGTTAAAATGCCCAACTTTACAGCAGAAATAAACATGTTTACATCGTGGTTCAAAAAACCATATTCTCTGTATTGTTAGATCCCGCCTTCATGAATATGGATTGGGGGGGTGAATTTTTTCTCAACTCTGTTTAATTAATATTAAGCCTTAAAGCTTTTGCATAAATTAGGGCGTGGTCACTTTGATGGACATGTACATGCCTCACTGTTAGCTAACATCAACTTGTCCACTCTGCCAGGGTACAACCATAGAGGCTACAACGTTAGTTAGTTGTAGTTACTGAACTTGACCCTTGAGCCGTGTTCGTGGTGATTGTGCCTTTTTGGGAATATTGTTACAAATACCAGACAATTAAAATGTTGTGCTGTGCGCTTGAATGTACCAACAGAACTTCCAAGAAGTCTAAAATGATAATATTATACATGTTAACCCCGTTCGCAGGTGTTTGTGTGCTTGGTAGCTTAGCTTGCTACTTATTAGCCAGCTAAGGACGTAACCCTTTATACATACGCGGGATTAGACTCTGACGTCACAGTCGAGCCGTTAGTGGCCGACACCGCCTACAAAGGGCTTCTCGGCAACTCTGCAGAATCCTACGGGTGACGTCACGGACACTACGTCCATTTATATATACAGTCTATGGTCCACCCTCACTTAAATCACGTTCACAAGGATAGGTTACTAAATACATTTGCAGACATCTTGTGTCCATATCTTTCTGTTTTGGTGGTCATGCCACAACCGTGCACATTCATGTGCAAGTCATGGTAAGATATCTGGATAAAGAGGTTGCTTTTTTCTTTTAATCAGCTAAATGCAATGTAGCATTTAAATGCCATGTAGCATTTAGCTGACGCTTTTATCCAAAGCGACTTATAATAAGTACATTCGACCAGGAAGACACAACCTTGAAGAAAACAGAATCATAGAAGTACATCAGGTTTCATAGAGCCAAACATTTCAAGTGCTACTCAACTGGCTATAGATAAGCCAGTCCTTTATTAGTATATAAGTGCTCTGTTAGCAGTTCTTTGTTAGTAATTCTATCCCTCGAAGTGGAGTCGATAGAGATGAGTTTTCAGTCTGCGCCAGAATATGTGCAGGCTTTCTGCTGTCCTGATGTCAATGGGGAGCTCATTCCACCATTTTGGAGCCAGGATAGCAAACCCACGTGTTTTTGCTGATGGGAACTTGGGTCCCCCTCGCAGCGAGGGTGCAGCGAGTTGTTTGGCTGATGCAGAGCTTAGTGCACACGCTGGGGTGTACAGTTTAACCATGTCCTGGATGTAGGATGTAGGGCCAGATCCATTCACAGCATGGTACGCAAGTACCGGTGTCTTGAAGTGGATTCTAGCAGTTACCGGAAGCCAGTGAAGTGAGCGGAGGAACGGAGTGGTGTGGGAAAATGTTGGAAGGTTGAAGACCAGACGAGCCGCTGCATTCTGGATGAGCTGCAGAGGTCGGATGGCACATGCAGGTAGACCAGCCAGGAGGGAGTTGCAGTTGTGTAGGCGTGAGATGACGAGAGCCTGGACCAGAACCTGCGTGGCTTTCTGGGTCAGCTGGGGACGCATCCTCCTGATGTTGTAAAGCGTGTATATGCAGCAGCGGGTTGTAGCCGCTATGTTTGCCGTGAAGGACAGGTTGTTATCTAGGATCACACCCAGATTCCTTGCAGTCTGAGTTGGGGAAACAACAGAGGTGCCGATGTTGATAGTCAGGTCAAGAGTGGGACAATATTTTCCCGGAAGGAAAATCACTTCAGTTTTGTCAAGGTTGAGCTTGAGGTGATGAGCAGACATCCACTGAGAGATGTCAGCTAGACAAGCAGAGATGCGTGCGACGACCTGGGTCTCTGAGCGGGGAAAGGACAGAATTAATTGGGTGTCGTCAGCGTAGCAGTGGTATGAAAAACCATGCGGGCTAATGACTGATCCGAGCGAGTTTGTGTACAAGGAGAAGAGGAGGGGACCAAGAACAGAGCCCTGAGGGACCCCTGTAGTTAATTGACAAGGGTTGGACTCGGACCCTCTCCAAGTTACCCTGTAGGTACGGT
Source organism: Champsocephalus esox (assembly GCA_036324585.1). Lineage (NCBI taxonomy): Eukaryota > Metazoa > Chordata > Actinopteri > Perciformes > Channichthyidae > Champsocephalus > Champsocephalus esox. The sequence continues at coordinate 5,576,411 of CM070495.1, read as the reverse complement.
CTTTGAGGTATGAGGTGATGAGGGAAAGTGCAGAGCCTGAAACTCCAAGTGCTTGGAGAGTGCAAAGGAGGATCTGATGGTTCACCGTGTCGAATGCAGCAGACAGGTCCAACAGGATGATGACAGAGGAGAGGGATGCTGCTTTGGCAGTGTGCAGTTCCTCAGTGACAGCAAGGAGAGCAGTTTCTGTGGAGTGACCTGCCATGAAACCAGACTGGTGCGGATACAGAAGGTTGTTCTGATGGAGATAACAGGAGAGTTGTTTGAAGATGGCGCGTTCAAGTGTTTTAGACAGGAACGGGAGGAGAGAGACAGGCCTGTAGTTTATAACATCTGACGGGTTGAGAGTGGGTTTCTTTAGGAGAGGGTTTACTCTTGCCTCCTTGAGACTGTTTGGAAAGTGACCAGAAGTTAAAGAAGTGTTGATGAAATGGGTGAGAAACGGTAGAATATCAGGAGCTATAGTCTGAAGGAGGTTTGAGGGGATAGGGTCCAGAGGACAGGTGGTAGGGCGGGCAGAGGTAATGAGGGTAAGAACCTCACTTGGAGAGAGGGGAAAAGGAGGTTAGTGTGCGGGTGGAAGGAGGGTCTGGTGACCCAGCGGTGAGTAACGATGAGTCAGAAAAAGAAGAACGAATATCATCAACCTTTTTTTCAAAGTGGTTAACAAAGTCGCTTGACAGAAGTGAGGAGGGGGGAGGGGCTTTGGGGGGGTCCAAGAGGGTGGAGAAGATGGAAAATAGTTTTTTGGGATTGGAATAGGAAGATTGGATCTTATCTTGAAAGAAAGTGCGTTTTGCTTGAGAGATCGAAGCAGAGAAAGAGGAGATGAGAGCCTGATAGGTTAGGAGGTCGTCATGGTGTTTGGATTTCCACCGTTTCCGCTCTGCTGCCCTAAGGATGGTTCTATTAGCACGCAATGCGTCATTTAGCCAGGGAGCAGGAGGGGACTTACGAGCCTGCCGAGATGTGAGAGGACAGAGAGTCCAGAGAGGATGAGAGAGTAGAGAGGAGAGTTTCTGCAGCAGAGTTTGGAGGCAGGAGTTGGAACGAGTCAGAGGAATGGAGGGCTGAGAGCACCGATGAGGCAAAGGGGGAGAGGGAACAAAGGTTACGGCGGACAGGTGCAGGATGAGAATAGATTAGTTTGTTATGTTTGGAAAGGGGTAGAGAGAATGAAATGAAGAAGTGATCGGATGTGCACAACATGAAAGAAAGGCCAAATGAATGGGCTGTGATTTTAGTATTTTTAAGCACAGGTTGAGTTCAATCATTTGTATGGCCCTCGGAGGATGTTGTAAAGATTGAAAGGAAAAAGGTTCCCCACCCCTGCTGTAAATAATGAAAAAAAACCTTGATTTATAACTTAACATCTCTGTCTCCTATTGATCTGAGTATATTATAAAAGAATAGCCAGTTAATTGAAGCATTATAGCACAGGTATTTGTCAGATGGTATATTACGCTGTTTTATTCTGCTTCTTATAGTTCTCTCTCTTTTCACCATACCTGTGTTTGCATCACTGACGATAGGTTGGGACGTGCTACGTCGGCCGGATGTCGCCAATTATGTTATAGGAGCGAAGATTCTGGATCTGCTTGTTAGCACCCCCCTTTTTTTTTAGAGATGTGGGTACGGAGGAAAAGAGAGAGGGTTTTGTTTTCTGACACTTTGTGAGTTCCCTGACACACCGGGGACACATATTTATGTTAAAAAGACATCAATAAGTGCATTTTGCATAATAGGTCCCCTTTAAGGGAAGCTTTACAGCAGAACATGGTCAGGAACTCCAGAGTTAATAAAAACAGCTCTCTTTCTCTATTCTCAGAGCTGTCAGCACATTAGCAGAGGGACTATACCTACAGAGGACCATTAAAGTTGAATTGAAAATGTATGAAGTAATGTTGTTTTAACACTGGAGTCTTTTCATTTACATTGCATTTACCTAGAAGTGAATTGCTGGATTAGGGCTGTGCAATTAATCTTATTTTAATCTCCATTACGATTTTGGGTCGCAACGATTACCAAAACAACGTAATCGAAATAAAACGATAGTTGTGCGAGTTCAGCGCGAGCGAAGATGGCAGAACAAGAGCACCTGGTGAACAAGAAAGGTAAAACGAATTCTGCTGTTTGGAAATACTTTGGGTTTCAGCAGTCCGACGTGGAACAAAAACAAGTACAGTGTAGCAGGGGCGGACTGGCTATCTGTGTGTTCTGGAGAATCACAGACGGCTGGCTCGGCCCGCTTTTTTTAAACGTCATCATTTCAGTTGCGCTGACAGGCGACAGAGGTCCACAGTTTCCCCAGCGAGGCTCGCCCCACCCCCCCGTTGACATTTCACAAGCGTGCCCCCTCAACTTCATCCACCACATCACAGTCATCAATTAAGGACACGCTTTACTGTGCAACGGCCTACTCAACCAGCTCTCAAAGACACAAAGATATAACAGATGCCATCACATTCTATATAGCTAAAGACATGTGGCCAGTTAGAAACCAGGGGTTTAAGAAACTGGTTAACACTAGCGTTACCCCATCTTAGCATCATTTCACCAGATTTGCACTGCCTGCCCTCTATGACAAATGCTGTGTGGAAGTTGAAAAAGATGTGGCTACAGCTGAATACTTTGCAGATGAATTATACTTAAAGTTCAGGGTAATCAACTGTTCAAAATATGCTGTTCAAATTAATAGTTTTATTTTTTTTCGAGCAGCCCTAGGCTGGATCATGTTTGTATGAAAGGTATTCCTAACAGTCCAGCAGTCCTTTTGAGCTAAAGTTTCCTTGTTAGAAAATGTGGAACTAGTTATGCGCCAAAAGCAGTCCACTTGAAGCTTTCACACCCAATTCCCGCCAACACTTCTGAAATCAAAATGCCTGTCAAAGCTAAAGTCTCCGAGATCAAACCTTTTACCCTCTTCTGCATCAGTCCTGTAAGACTGGTACTGCCCTGGGACTCATATCATTTCTGATTTTCATTAAATAATTAAAAAAAATAATCTTTAATCTGTTTAAAACACAGTGCGAACTTAAAGAGCCTGTGACACGAGTTTCCCCCACCATCCAAACCCATCAATTTGAGTAAATATTGTCCCCTTGAAAACCGTGACTGAACTGATTTTGGATATTTGTACTTTTTTGTACATTAATCTGCCCTTCAATGTTGACAATTTTCTGGATCTTCTCGGGGATTCTTCAAGTCCCGCCAAATGATGTGTGACGTCATTGCGGGCACAGCGCTCCAGCGACACGTCTTCTCTGCTCCAGTTCAGGATCCCAGCTTCTGCATGTAAACGCACGATGGCGCACACAGCAGCAAGCTCAGACAGCGATGACAGTTTAATTTTGAACGTATCTGAGAGCTCATATGAGGCTGAAGGATCGGTTTATGTTGTATCTGTTAGATGTTTAGGAATGAGGTGCGTCAATATGGGCGATCATATGGTCATGTAGCCAGTGGTGGAATGGGACTAACAATCATCCCGGGACTCTCGACCGGCCCACTTCGGTACGCTAGTAAATTGTCAACGGGGGGAGTGGGGATGTCAGGGGCGGCGGGTGCTGTAGATAGCAAATGTAAATATGTCAATATTTGTGTCACTGCATCCTGGTAAAATACAAATATAATGTACAATGTCTGTGTCTTTGACCTTAGCGCTGCTAGCCACCTGTGCCCTGTACTACGAAGCCAGGTCAACATACCCTGGATATGTTTGAGTAGCAAACAAACTAACAACAAACTAACAAACGAGATCTCGCTAAACGGTACGACGACGCTGGTTATCAACTCGGTACATCAAGCCAGGGTTTCTCTCTCCAGCTGAGAGCGTGTTCACTTCTACACGTGTGGATCTGACTTTAATTACATTTGACTCGAGTGTTTCGTCAACATAATGTGTTGCTTAAAATAATACTTCTGCATCCAGTATGTGACACTGTGAGTGTTGCACGGCCAGATACGGCTCAGCTGACTCAGATCAGGAGATATATGATATATTGTGATATTATATGATCGATGATCTGATTGATGATGTGATATCAGTGTGATATGAATGATAAGTGCGACACGTCTTCTCTGCATACGGCAGTTTAAACTGTATTTCCTTTATCCTGTAATATGACTTGAGAGATTTAAACTCCGCACACTGAGTTCATCTCTTTTCTATAGACGCCGGAGGTGGGCAGCGTCAGGTAAAATAAGTTATTTAGCCTTCCCAAACCTGAGCCTCACGCGCCGCCTATGGGGGATGTGCTGGTGACTTATCCGACCGGCCCACCGGGATTCGTCCCGATGGCCAGTCCGCCACTGCACCCAGCCCACGTAAACTGTCAACGGGGGAGCCTCGCTGCGGGGAAACGGTGGACCTAGTGTCCCGATCGGAGTGGGAATAATAATAATAATCCGTGCATTTTATCCATTAATTTCCCCAACATTGTGGTAAAAAAACCACACGTTTAATCCATGTTGTTGGTGTACTACAACTACAAAAAGCATCGGTTTGTTTTCTCATCAGGAAATGCAGACCGGCACAAACAAACGATTTTTATCATCCTCACGATCATTTAATGTATCATATGTTCGCCGAATTGACATGAAAGCACTAATAAATGTAGTTTCATCCACTTGAGTTTACAACTACAAAAATAATCGATTTGTTTTTAAATCACATCCGACGGGAGGAAATTCAGCAGCTCTCACTACCGATTTGTAATCCTAATGTAATCATCATCTTCACCACGATCATCTATGTTGATGTTCACCGAATTGACATGAAAGCACTGACAAATATGAATATACTGTAGTCAACTTCATTAAAACGTTATTAACGTGCCAAAACTCAGTAATTCACCATTTCTACGCATGACAACCATAGACTGTATATATAAAGATGACAACACACTTTGTCCGTGTTTGGCTCTCTCGCCGCACAGTGAAGCGTTCCCGCATTGACGTCACTTCCGGCTTTCCCCAAAACTTCAAAATGAGTCGAAGGAATTCCCCGCAATATTTAACAAGCGGGCGGCAGGAGCGGGGCTGTCAGCATCATATTTAACCGAGCGGTATCGCTTTTTCTTTTTTAAACTGACGGTTCGAGATTACTAGTAGCCCAATATTTCATTGCACAACAGTTGTTGGGATGATGTCACAGGCTCTTTAAAGGTCCCCTATTATACTGTTTTTTAACAATATATTATAGGTCTCAGATATATACAAAACATGTCTCTGAAGTGTTTGGCTCAAAACACCAAACAGATCACTGCAGCATCCCATAATCCCCTCTGTTTCAGCCCTGTTTCCAATGTGCTGATTCTCTGTCTGTTACTTTAAATGAAAAATAAGGAGCCCCTCCCCACGCCCTTCTGAGAGGTATTTGGTTAAAAAGAACACAATGGTGCTCTAGGAGGAGATTCGGGGGGGGGGAGCGTTACCTTGGTTGGTTATTGGCTAATGGTTACACAAGCCAAACAATTGTTATGACATCATAAAGTGGCCAAAATCTGATCAGCTCATTTTCAGACAGGTTTTTTTAGAAATGGATCAGGACAAAAAGAGAGAATCTTTGTTCCTGAAACTTTCAGAGTCTCTTTACACAGAGGGGACACATGTCTGCTGATGTAGAAGAGACAGGAAAAAGTGGATTTTGCATAATATGGAACCTTTAAGCTCCATGCATTGCAAACTACTATAGTGTTCAGACCTCCAGTTGAACCCTGGCAGGAATAAAAAGAAGTGCAGTTAGCAGCTGACGGGGCGTCAACATCTTCCTTCAGATCCACAGTATGAGCATGATGTGGTATGAATGTGTAATGAGCAGAACGCCAACAAAGAATGATAACAGATGCCTGAACCCTATCTGAGATGTAAAACAAAGACTTGAAAGATAGAGGAAGGGGACATTCAGGTCAGAAGGGCGGAGCTAGTCAGCATGGCAGGAGGAAAGAAGAAACAACAAAGAAAAGGAAGAGGGACGCAGACAGAGAGACACAAGGTTGAAGTTTGGTAGTGGTTTATATCACAATATTATACAATTATAAAATAATAATACATTTGGGCTATTTCTTCTTTATTAAATCCGCTTTCTTTGCCAGTGATTGAAAATTCAGTTTTGGACAGTAAAGGCCTTAAAATGTCATTGTGAAACTTGGACTTACTTTTCCTGATTTGTATGAATATGGTGTCTTGGAATCCATTGGAAGCTAACTAGTAATATGCATGACATGATAACAACTAGGGATGCACGATATTGTTTTTTTGAAACCGATACCGATACCGATAACTTCCTGCTTCTCAAGACCGATACCAAAAAATAAAATGACGCCACTAATTATTTTAATGCATGTGTATTTTTTTTCCTTGGCCGCCCCGTAGTTTCAGAGCGCATCGAGTTTAAAATACCATCTACAAGCTGATGCTGCTGACAGCCCCGCTCATGCCGCCCGCTTGTGGCAGACCACACTTCCATGCTCACCGGCAGGCACCGACTGGCCATCTGGAGGACCGGGAGGGTGTGTGTATGTGTGGCGCGAGTGAGCAAGAGAGAGAGACCTTACGTGCATTGTTGTTGTTAGCATCTGGTGCTAGCTAGCTGCGCAAACGGATATAAGGAGCTGTTTAAATGAAAACAGAGGAGCGACATTTCGCCACAATTGCGCCGAGCACTTGACTTTATGCAGGAAGCCAGACAGTGGGACATTGTACGAAAAGTCAGCACACTCAGCACGGATACATGAACATGATTGCAGCTTCCAGGCAGCTCCGGTTCGAGCATATGCCTTGAGTAGCTCCAACGCGCGTGCGCACACACACACTTTGTATTGTATTACGGCCCGTCGACAGCGTCGACAACTCCAATCTGCCCATTCACTTTGAATGGGGTGACGTCACGTTGCCTTGCTTTTTCGCCCAACTGAATTGTGGGTAGCAGAGCAGTCCGTCTCCGCCGGAGACGCTGTAGTAGCCAGCGCCAGCCAATCAAATCCCGTTTCAGAAAATCTGACAGCTCAAGCCGTAGCCAATCAAACCGCGTCTAAGCTGGGAGAGATATCCCGCCGTTCATTTCTATATTTAAAAAAAAGTTGGAGGAGAAACTAATTATCGCTGTAGCAAATCACCCGGTTTTGTATGACCAGACTCTCTTCACCTACCGGGATACAAACCGGAGGAACCAGGCATGGAGGGAGGTGGCAGAGACAGTGGGTGAAACTGGTAGGTTTTCGCCTGTTTGGGGAGTTTATATATATATTGCTCCCATAAAATCCCCGGGGTTTTTGCTTTGTATGTCGGGGGCGGGAGATTCATGTGATTGGTTGTTGGTCGTGTTACTTGAATAAAATCCCCAAGCTACAGACACGCCCAGCTCCAAGCTTTTTTTGAAGCTGTAGTGTGGACGCTCCGTTATTGTCTTCGTATGCTTTTCACACACCATTGTAGCGATGGCGATGTTTCAGGTGACTGATCAGGTTCGAAGTATTAGGGAGTGCTGGATTTGTGAAGAACTCCCCTCTTCCTAAACCACTAAAACCACAGTACTGACAAAACGGGAGGAGCTATTCATACTGGTATCGGGTTTATCGGGATGACGTCATAATCCCTAATATCGGACCGATAATTATCGGCCAGATAATTACTGTGCATCCCTAATAACAACGTAATCTTTTTTTCAAGGTTCTTACACCTTTTCCAAAGTCAAATTCAAGCATTTTCAAGGTGCATTTTCCAGCTTTTCAAGCATCTTACAGCTGTTGTAAATTACATATTTATATACACATACTCAAATGATTATTTCCCTACCTCACATTAAATCAGATGTTCTTTATGCTATAAACACCCAAATGTGTGTTTCGTGATAGCCTTCTACACGAGGATGAAAAATTCAAGAAAGGAAAACTAAGTTTAATATTTCTAAATTAGTGATCTGTACGTAGACTAGGCCTCCCATATAACCTGGCAGAGCCAATATAAAACAATCAGCCAAATAACTTTTCAATACATTATTGATTACTATTTTTGAGGTACTTTTAGGTTGGCAGTAAACACAAGTCAGCGGTAAATGGTGTACTTCTACTCCACTACATGTATTAATACCTTTAGTTACGATGAATGATGTGAAATATAATCAAGTGTTAAATCAGACTGTAGTTCCACCTGGAGTAAATCCACAAGCTACCCTGCAGTCTACAAAGTCATTCAAACTATTCAAACCTTTACCAGCTTTGAGAACACTTTAATGATCAATCATTATAAAACATATCAGATATATTATTCTGAAATGGACCAATCTGCACAATCACTACTTTTACTGTCGCTACTTTCACTATATTTTGATGAGAATACTTTTCTACTTTTACTTGAGGAACATTTTGAATGCAGGACTTTTACTGTGACAGAGTATTCCTACACTCTGGTACTTCTACTAAGTACAAGATCTGGGTACTTATAATTTCACTACAAGATCTGAGAACTTGTACTTTTACTCAAGTACAATATCTGAGTACTTAGTCCACCTCTGGTAGTGTATTAGTCTGAATTGTAGCCACAAAAGCACGCAGAGCTGCATAAAAATAGAAAATAATATTTACAAATGTGAACAATGATTTGTAGGTAATTTTGACTACTCAAGACACCTGACTTATACATCTTCAAAGGAAGACTGTTCATTCTATAATTACATGGGGTTAAAGCAAAATGTAGTTTTACTTGTATAATACTTCAATTTTATATAAAAGACAGTTTGTTTTCATCTGTTTTCAAATGAACAAAGTATTGGCTTTCAGAATATTAAACTTATTTCGGCAAATTCAGATGATAAATACAACTTTGAAGCTTGTAACGGCATAATTACAAGCAGAAAACGGAGTAACTTGACGTCACAGCAGGCATAACAACAGCCGGCAATTTATTGTAAAAGTAAAGCATTTACATTTTCAAGCACTTTATCTCAATTTCAAGAACCATTCCCAAAATTCAAGGACTTTCCCAACCTTGAAAACACAACGTCAAATTTCAAGCATTTTCAAGGATTTCAAGCACCCGTACGAACCCTGTTTTTTAATTAAAGTATTTTCCCATGTTTTTACAAAATGAGTTACAAACGGATACAGTTAGATCAAGGGAGTAAAGTCACTCCTTGGCTAACAGATTAAACATGTTTTTTTTTATCATGTTACAGAAAAAATAATTACTAGTGATAAACTAGTGTAAGGGGGAGAAAGGGGGAAATGCCACATTGCAAATGGTAAAGCAGCCCTACAGATGAAGCACTCCAGATATGACTCACATGGGTGTGTCCCAGTCAAAAGCCCAGCGGATCCCAGTGGCTGGGGGAGTTGCCAAATTGCTAGAGGGCGTTGCCAAATTTCCCCATTTGTTCAATTACAGGATTTAACCATGAGATGGCGCTTCATTCACAAATACACAAAGACAACTGGGTGTTGTAGAACTTAGTCTGTTTGCAATGTTTGCAGCTATGCAGTTGTGTTTGCTGAATACTGTAGCATTTAATCACTTATTTGTTATGGTTTTCACAAGCTACTATAATGAAAAAACATCAGTTTTAGATCAAATAAAGTATATAGTTTGCTTTATGCAGTATATTTTTTGTAATATTGTTGGGGTGTTTTTACACAGCACAGTAGATTGAAGTAAATCAACTTATACATTAAGATAAGATAAGATGGACCTTTATTAATCCCTGTGGGGAAATTCAGTAGTTCAAACAGCAACAGGGTGAGAGTGAAAAACAGGACAGCACAGATTCACACAGATTAATAAAATCAAAAATAAGATGAGCGATACAAATAAAAATAATAATAATGAGAAACTATGTAATAAGAAATGAATAAAACTAAAATATAATTATCATATATTATAATGTATTGTATTATTAAGTAATATCATACATTAACCCCATTATAGCAGATGCCACATTGAATGGATGAACACATTTATGCATCAATAATTACAACAGTATTTCTAAATACAAGTTGTAAAAAGACTTATATGTATTTAATATTAATAACATAATGAATAATTTCAGATGATAATACTTTTCAGGGTTAGGTCCGGTCTGACTCTGCTGCAGAGAAGATCACTGCTCTACACAAAGTCAAAAATCCTACATCCAAACGGAATAAATATAATTAATTATGATGAATACGTTAAGTCTTGTTCATTGTTTTTCACTTTTATTAAATGTTTGATATTTCCGGCACAGACCCTTTCATACCGGCAATGATAGAACAACAGAAAGTGCGACAGTTTCAATATGCCAGTGTTAATTTCGTCAACGAAAACTATGACAAAAAATGTTCGTCAACAACCTTTTTTACATGACTAAGACGAGACGATGACGAGCAAAAAATAGATTCTAACGAAATGTATATTTAGTTTTCGTTGACGAGACGGGACTAAGGTGTTAATGGTGGACTATCGGACATTCAAAATGCAGCATATTTTCCCCCAAGTGTCCATCTTGTCTGTCAAAATGCATCTTACGTTTCTAACTTGCAATATCATTATTTCCGCTCTCTTCACTCCAGAAGAGCGATCTCCCTGTGTCTCTCTGTGTGCGGGGGGCGGGGCCTAACAGACATGCTGCAGCGGACACAGAGATCTGCCGGGGACGGAGCGTTCAGAGAGTATAGAGACACATTTTGACTAAAAGTTAACTAAAATGTAATTTTTCATCGACTAAAAGTTGACTAAAACGTTTTGAGTTTTCGTCGACCAAAACTAGACTAAAACTACAAAGGATAGGAATGACTAAAATGTGACTAAAACTAATAACCATTTTCGTCTAAAGACTAAATCAAAAACAGCTGCCAAAATAAACACTGACATTTGCGAACACAAACCTACAGACTGGGGGTTGGGAGATCACAGGAGGGGGGGGGGAGAGCTGTGGAATGTGACCTTCCCTTTTTCGCCAATTAGTTTTAAACAAAGAGTTTGCAGCATACAGCACAGGCAACATGGGGGGTGGGGGCTTCTCAAAATATGTTTGTTTGTTGTTGTTTTACGTCGCCACTTCCATTCACATTTTTCATCATTGTTCCACAATGTTTATCATGAAATTAATATCCATATATTTTATACTATACTTGCACAGCTTACCGTTTTCATACTTTATATATCTTAGCATATTCATACACGCTGTTAATACTGCTCACAGGCTGCTAGTGTATTCATACCCAAGCTGACTGTGTATTCATCATTCAATTCTTTCTATATTTTATTCTGTAGATTGTGTACATTACTTTTCACTTTACTGTTTGTTGCACCATTAGAAGCTAAACTGCATTTTGTTGTCTCAGTACCTGTAATCTGTGCAATAACAATAAAGCAGGCATATTTATTGTAGCCTCAACAATCAAGTTCTAAGTAGTGCAATATGAAATAAAAACTAAAACAATCTGTGCTGTTGTATTTGCTGTAAAGTGTCTCTACTGTAGGCTATTTTTATTATATGTACAGCACTTTGGCTCGACCAAAAATCGTTTATAAATGTGCTATACAAATAAAACTTGATTTGATTTGAAAAACAACTACTGTCACAGTCTGCTTTCTCACTCACCTATGTTCTGCATTAACATTCCTTAGTCACCTGGTAGTCACACCCTGTCTCTCTCACTCTGTTACACCCATCAGCTCCATTAGTATTTAGGCCCACTTCATTTTCACCTCAGTGCCAGATCGTACTTTGCAGCATGCCAGTCTTTCCCGCATTACCCTTCAGATTGCTCTCCCGGTTTCGACCCTGCCTGTCCCTAACCAGCCTGCCTCGCCTGCTTCCTGACCCGTTCTGTACCTGCGACTCCCGTCCTGCTTTCTCCTGGAACCCTCGCCTGTCCCCGACCAGCCCTTTGCCTACTATCTGCCGTTTTGTCTCCTACCAGCCTATTGCCTTCAATAAAGCTGGTTACCGACTATCCCTGGTTTCCCGTGTTCTGCATTTTGGTCCTCAGCTTGTTTGTGACAACTACACTATTTTGGCAGTGTTGTGGTGCCGAGAGATGGGTGTCGGAGGCGGGGTATCAAAGGTACAAGCTTGACTTTTATTTAGCATCTGAAAACCATTGTACACAACTTCATTCCCGGGAAGCGAAGACCGGTGGAAACAGGAAGTCCGGTTCACTAAAATGTCCATGCCGGACAATACCCCAACCCATAGATCCGTGGGTGAATAATGTCAATCACCACAGTGTACACATTAACAACAACTACACTATTTTTGGCAGTGTAACAATTAAACAAGAACTACACTCTTTTGGCAGTAACAATTAGATAAATAATAAACTGTCAGATTGACACTGAAGACAAACAAACTATTTTCAGCAATCAATCTGTTTAGTTGACTCTGGGTGACATGTGGCGTTTTTTGGCCGTTTAGATGGTGCTCCATCTGGGTCACTGCCGGTGGTTGAGACGGTGGGGGGTTTTATAGCCTCATGTAGCTACATTAGTTAGGTGCTTCAGGAGATTGTGTGTGTGTGTGTGTGTGTGTGTGTGTGTGTGTGTGTGTGTGTGTGTGTGTGTGTGTGTGTGCGCTGGTGGTGAGTGTTGCCGTGTATGTGTATGTGTGTGTGTGTTAGCAAGTGTTTGTGTGTCTGTGTATTTTCCCCATAAGGCAAGACCCGCCCAACTCTGTCTCTGATTGGCTTACCCTGAAATGTTACCCCGCGTTAACCAATCATCACTCCTCTCTGGTTGCTTTCACTTGTCCATGGTACTGTGAGAGGACATCGCTGTATTCACCTGTAAACTACATCCGCAGGGAGGGAGATTCGGTTCAGTTCCATCACATAATGTAACGCAGTAATGCACCCATTTAAATCACAGTAACTATAACGGCGTTATTGAATGGGAATAGGTAACTCGTAACGTTATTAGTAACCGCAAAAGGTAGTTGCGTTACAGTAATGCGGTTGTAACATGTTAGTCCCAACACTGGTAAACACACACGTGAGAGCTGCCGTTTCATTCAGACTGTTTAAAAAAAACAAAAAAAAACGGTTTGATTTTAACAACTCAATGTGTGATTGTTATAGCAGTAATATTAGATACTAATAATACAGTAAACTATTAACACTGTACATATTATTGTTTGCCCGTGGGATTAAGATGATTGGTAGTGAGAGCCGTGCTGCATTTTCCTCCGGTCGGATGTGATATAAAAACAAAGCGATTATTTTTGTTGTTGTAAACTCACGTGGATTAAACTACATGTATTAGTGCATTCATTTCAATTTGCGAACATATGATACATTTAATGATCGTGAGGATGATGATTGAAAATCGTTTGTTTGAGCCGGGCTGCATTTCCTGATGAAAAAACATAGCGATGGTTTTAGACTTACACCTGCGTGAAATAAACAACATTATTTTGTGAAATAAAAACATGGTGATGTTTTGTAAATGATTACATGTCTCTTATTTAGCACAGAATATGAGCCTAACCGTGACATATGGATCTTAACAAATATCCGATCAGATACCTGTAGATCTATCAGCTGTTTATTTCACATGAGTTCCAGTGTGGCAGCTTTTCATGGCTCCCCCTGGTGGATCCATGATCAATTGCAGCTGGTTTCATTACAATTATATTTATTTATCAAGGGGGCGTATCAAGTCCTGCCGATCACGGACCCGCACGGGTAGGCGTCTGAAATGAAGCGCTACATCTGTAGTTCTTGTTTTTCAAAAGTTAGCCAGTGATTTAACTTCCACAGACAAACAGGTAAACTTACATTTTTGTTTGTTGCCGTTGCTGGTGGGGAGGTCTCCAGCGTTACGCGCCAGCAGTTTGACCGGCAGGGATTTGACCCGTCGTACCAGAGGCATCGCAACTCGAGGGCGTTTCACAGGCACCACCCGAGGGACTGGAGACACCCGGCCATTGTACTCAAACAACCTGGAGGGTGAGAGAAGAGAGAGAGGATGAGAGTGAGGACAGAAAGAAGGCAGATATGATTGAAAACGAAGAAAGCAACAGGAACATGGAGATGAGGACAAACATTTATGAGTCAGAAAAATAAAGGCAGGGTCGAAATAAAAAGAGGGGAAGGGAGATGGAGAAGGAAAAAAAAGCCTCCTTTATACCTCGTCCAGAGATCACACAAATAAACTATCTTTATTTATAATGAATCGAACTAATCTATATTATTTTTCTGTACACTCTTTACTAATGCCATCATTTTTGGCAAAAAAAACAATCACGTTCTTTAGGTCTCGTAGGAACAGGTACAAGCCTCTAACATCAGGCATTAATCAAACATTTGAAAGCTATTTCGATTTCATCATTGGAAATAGTAAAATGTGTTTCTAAAGATGTATTAGTTTACACTGGGTTCAAAGCTTGGCACCACAAGCTTACAAATGATTTTACTTTCTTCCAATTGAAAGTAGCTCCTGTATTTCCATTTAGTTTTTCACTGTATGCATAAACCAGCTTTCAGGCTAATATATCTTAGTCTGCATCATGGCCTTTTTATGTACGCTAAATGTAAGAGCTCTGTTTTGTTAATAACCTTCATTAGAAATGTTAATTGTCTTATGCCATTTAAAATACATATTCTTAAGTTGACTGCTCATATTTTAGGTTTATGTGGTTATGGGCTTCAGAGGTGGTGATATCTCTGAGAGCCCTCCATATCCCGGGACTGGAGAACAGGGGGGCCGACCTCATGTCGAGGAGCGGCCCCCTGCCAGGCGAATGGACGCTTCACCCGGAGGTGGTGAAGCAGATCTGGGCCTAGTTTGGGAGAGCGGAAGTGGATCTGTTCGCCAGCCGGCGCAACAACCACTGTGCCCTGTGGTTCTCCGTGGTTCTCCATGGCCCTGAGTGACAACCCGCCCTTGGGGGTGGACGCGTTTGCACACAAGCCATGGCCAAGGAAGCTGCTATACACCTTTCCACCGCTGCGTCTCATTCTCCCTCTCCTGGAGAGAGTCAGTCATCCTAGTGGCTCCGGACCGCGTTGGGGCGCCGTGGTACTCAGAGATGACACAGATGAAGGTGGGCCAGCCCTGAGCAGTTCCCCAGTTCTGGGCGACGATGTCTCAAGAGGCAGGTGCAATCGGGGCGTTACCCACTCTCGGCCAACGTCTCCAGGCTTGGCTCCTGAGAGGGACAGGCTGAGACAGGGTGGATTGTCTGACAGTGTTATTCAGTCTATCCAGGCAGCTAGAGCTGGATCCACCACAGCCTGTTACAGGCCAAAGTGGCTAGGAGTCCAGCAATGGTGTGAGGAGCAGAGAATAGAGCCCCTATCTTGTGAGTTAGGCTCTATTTTATCCTTCTTACAGTTACTGGTGGACAGAGGGCTTGCGCATTCAACAGTGAAAGTGTATGCAGCAGCCATCTCGTCCTGCCATGAGGGATTTGGCGGCAGGTCAGTCTTTAGTCAACCACTGATGTCGCGGTTTTTACAGGGGGTCAGGAGGCTGCGCCCAGTAGTGCACGCCTCCACCCCGCAGTGGGACCTGCCCCTAGTGCTCGAGGCTGAGACCGAACCCCTCCTTTGTGCCTAAGAGCCTCAGGAGTGCGTTCAGGTTTTGGGCTATTCAGTTAGGGGGTTTTAGTCTTCCCCCCCATGGTGAGAACAGGGAAGCTAAACTGCACCCCCTCTGCCCGGTGCGTGCGCTAGCATGTTATGTGGAGCGCACGGCTGCCCTTAGACTCACCGAACAGCTGTTCGTGTGCTTCGGGGGCGGGGTGATCGGGAAAGCTCTGTCCAAGAAACGCCTGGCATGATGGCTCTGCTGGCCACATGCCTACGGACAGGCATGGAGAGCCTGCCCCACGGGGGCTCGTGCGCACTCCACACCCGTTACGGGGCGGAGGCTACCCCACATTTTTAGTCCTCTCAATCAATCAATCAATCAATGTTTATTTATAAAGCCCAATATCACAAATGTTACATTTGTCTCAGTGGTCTTCACAGTGTGTACAGAATATCAGTATGACAATACAATACCCTCTGTCCTTAGACCCTCACATCGTACAAGGAAAAACTTCCAAAGAAAACCCAGTTTAAAGGGAAAAATGGGAGAAACCTCAGGGAGAGCAACAGAGGAGGGATCCCTCTCCCAGGACGGACAGACGTGCAATAGATGCCGTGTGTAAATTGAAAAGATAATACATTTGCAACATAGGTAGTCCAAATGTTTGGAAATGCATGTGTGTATAATAGGAAGATGAATCCACGAGGATATCCATCCAGGACCGATGATCCAGGACCACAGCCACGACTCGCGATCTTGGGCTCGCGATCCAGGACACAGGACCGCAGGATCATCCATGACTCCGGATCCCAGCATATATAGACCCCAAAAAGAAAGACATTTGGGGAAGCTGGGTTAATCGGAACATGAAAGTACACGGGTATAGACAGAGAGAAGGAAGAAGTAAGATGTCCCCCGACAAACTAAGCCTATATCAGCAAAACTAGGGGCTGAATCTAATCAGCCCTAACTATAAGCTTTATCAAAAAGGAAGGTCTTAAGCGCACTCTTAAAAACGGATAGGGTGTCTGCCGCCCGAACACAAACTGGAAGCTGATTCCACAAATGTGGAGCTTGATAAGAAAAGGCTCTGGCTCCCATTGTACTTTTAGAGACTCGAGGAACAACCAACAACCCTGCATTCTTGGAACGCAATGCCCTAGTAGGACAGTAGGGTATAATGAGTTCTTTAAGGTAAGATGGCGCCTGCCCATTAAGGGCTTTGTAGGCGAGAAGAAGAATTTTAAATTCTATCCTGTGTTCTATAGGGAGCCAGTGTAAGGCAGCCAGAACAGGAGTAATGTGGTCCCTTTTCCTAACTCTGGTTCGTACACGAGCCGCAGCATTTTGAATCAGCTAAAGCGACTTGATTGACTTCTTGGTACTCCCTGATAGTAAAGAGTTACAATAATCCAGCCTAGAAGTAACAAATGCATGGACTAGTTTCTCTGCATCGTTTTGAGGCAAGATATGCCTGATTTTTGCAATGTTACGTAGATGGAAGTAGGCGGTCCTTGAAATTGATTTTATGTGGGCGTTAAAGGATAAATCCTGATCAAATATAACACCAAGATTCCTTACAGTCTCACTGGAGGCCAAATTAATGCCATCCATAGTTAGTATATCTTTAGATAATTTGTTTCGTAGATTCTTCGGGCCAAGTACAATAACTTCAGTTTTGGTCGTGTTTAACATCAAAAAGTTTAAGGTCATCCACGTTTTTAAGTTCTTATGGCAGTCTTGAATTTTATTTAGATGATTAATTTCATCAGGCTTAATTGATAAATATTGTTGAGTATCATCCGCATAACAAAGAAAATTTTTGAATTTTTGAGAGGAACGGAAGATTAGAAATAGGTCTATAGTTGGCTAAAACCTCTGGATCGAGGTTGTGCTTTTTAAGAAGCGGTTTTATCACTGCTACTTTGAATGATTGTGGAACATAGCCTGATAATAAAGACATATTCATAATATTTAATAAAGAAGTGCTAATTAATGGAAAAACTTCCTTCAACAGCTTAGTTGGAATTGGGTCTAACATGCACGTTGATGGTTTAGAAGAGAGAATCATTGAATGTAATTGTTCAAGCTTAATGGCTGAAAAGCATTCTAGTTTACTATCGAGTGTAATATTAGAACTTACGATTCCGGGAGCTGTTGATAACACTATACTGGTCGAAGGCAAGAGGTCATTAATTTTGTTTCTAAGAGTAACAATTTTATCGTGAAAAAAGCACATACAATCATTACTACTGAGTGCTATGGGAATAGAAGGCTCAATTGAGCTGTGGCTCTCTGTCAGCCTGGCTACAGTGCTGAAAAGAAATCTTGCATTATTCTTATTCTCATCTATTAATGTACAGTAGTATGCTGCTCTCGCTTTACGCAGTGCTTTCTTATATTCATTGAGAGTAATATGACAAATTAAATGAGATTCTTCAAGTTTAGTGGAACGCCATATCCTTTCAAGTTGTCTAGACTTTTGCTTTATTTTGCGGGTTTCGGCATTATGCCATGGAGCTAATCTATGTTGCTTTATTTTCTTCTTTTTCAAAGGAGCAACAGAGTCTAATTTTATTCGCAGCGCATCTATAGCACTATCAACAACATGATCAATTTGGGGTGGTGTACATTTTGTATACGTTTCCTCCCTTACATGCAGACATGCTATCGAGTTAAGTATTGGTGGAATCTCTTCCTTAAATGTGGCTATAGCACTAACGGATAGGTTTCTGCTGCAAGAGCTTTTGACTAATGCTTTGTAGTCTAGTAACAGTACTTCAAAAGTTACTAAGAAATGGTCGGATAAAGCAGGATTATGCGGTTCGACTAATAGTTGCTCAATTTCAATACCATAAGTCAGAACAAGGTCGAGAGTGTGATTATAACAGTGGGTTGGTTTATTTACACTCTGACAGAAACCAACAGAATCGAATATAGAGTTAAATGCAACAGTAAGGCTATTTTTATCATCGTCAACATGAATATTAAAGTCACCTACGATAATTACTTCTGTCTGTTTTAAGAACCAAAGTTGATAAAAACTCAGAGAATTCTGATAAGAATTCTGAATAAGGACCTGGTGCACGATACACTGTAACAAATAAGATTGGCTGCAAAGTTTTCCAGGTTGGATGTGTAAGACTAAAAACGAGGCTTTCAAAAGAGGTATAATTACATTTTTGTTTAGTATTGATAAGTAAACTTGAGTCAAAGATTGCTGCAACTCCACCTCCTCGGCCCGTGCCTCGAGCAATATGAGTGTTGACATGGCTGGGTGGAGTGGCTTCATTTATGCTGACATATTCTTCATGTCTCAACCAAGTTTCAGTGAGACAGCATATATCAATATTATAATCTGATATTAAATCATTTACCAATATTGCTTTCGATGCTAGAGATCTTATATTTAAGAGACCACATTTAATCTTCCTGTTTTGTTGCACTGTAGTAGTTGTTACATTTACTTTTATTAGGTTATTATATATGACACCTCTATTAGGTTTTACCTTAAATTGTCCTTGGGCAGACACACACACCGCTAATATTGGGTATTTTATTGGGTTCGGGATTCCTATGGGTGACTGCCTAGGAGAGAGCGCAGAGAAGCGTGTAAGACTGCGACTCTGCCTCCTGGTCTCAACTCCAGTTTGTCATGGATTACGTCCACAAAGCCCTGAAATGTTTGCCGAAATGAGATCTGCACCTTTCAAAGTAGGCTGAATGCCGTCTTTATCAGACCAGGTTTTCCCCAGAAGGCTGTCCAATTATTTACGAAGCCCACATTGTTTGCTGGGCACCACCAAAACAACCAGCGCTGAAATGATGACATGCGGCTATACATGTCATCATTGATCAGATTGGGGAGGGGACCAGAGAAGATTACGGTGTCCGACATTGTTTTAGCATAACGACACACCGACTCCACATTAAGTTTGGTGCATTCTGATTGGCGTAAACGAACATCATTACCACCGACGTGAATAACAATCCTACCGTATTTGTGTTTATTTTTAGCCAGCAGTTTAAGATGTGCCTCAACGTCGCCCGCTCTGGCCCCCGGAATGCATGTGACTGTGGAGGCTTCGGTCTCTAAATTCACGTGTCGCATAATAGAGCTACCAATAACCAGAGTTGGCTTCTCAGCGGGTGTCTCGCTGAGTGGGGAATATCTGTTAGATACGTGAACGGGTTGGTGGGGACCTGCGGGTTTCGCTTTCGCTCTCACACTCTGCATGGGGTCAGTGCTTGAGTGTAAGACATGGGCTCTGGCGCTCTCCCTGTTATCCTTAGGGATGCAGGGAGGCAGGCGTGTAGTAAGCCCATTCGGGGCAGAGGGGGCTCTCCCCATCCGTCTATGGGCGGGGGGGGGGTCCGCAGGCACTGTTTTTTGAGCACACTTTCTGCGAGGTAAGCGCAGCAGGGTTTGCTCTGTCAGCCACAGCCCAGATTTCTCCTCGGTCACAACCGGGTTAAGGGAAAATGTGCGCAGCTGCTGACCGACGGGTGACTGACGGGTGACCCGCAAAAAAGGTGATTCGCGGGTGGTATTTTTTCAAATGATTTTTTCCGGGTTGGTTCTCGGTAAAACAAAGATGATGCGGTTCGGGTCGCGGGTATTGCAGAAGTAATATATTAAAATAATAATAAATTAGTTTAATGTTTAAAATCCTCAGACCTCTCCCCCGCGGGACGGCGCATAATCATAACCTCTTCAGCGCATCAATCTGCTGCTGTGCGCGCCACATTCGAAATGGTTGAGGTGAAGCTCTCTATACAGCATTTTCAATAACACTTCCTCAAGAGCGAAATCCAACGTCTGGGAGGCTTTTGGTGTCATCCTAGATGGAGAAAATAACCAACATCCCATGCTTTTTCAGACAAATATGCAACTGTGTGTTAATAATTGCACGTTTTCAGTGCTCATATGCGGGTTCGGGTCGGGTTGCAGATCTTGTGCCGACGGGTCGGGTCGGGTTGCAGAACTAATTGGCAATATGTGCGGGTAGCGGGACGGGTTCGGTATTGTAAGGTGCGGGGCGGGAGCGGGTCTTGAAAATCAGACCCATGCAGGACTCTGGCGTATATACAATGGGGCTCCACCCACTGTACCCATGGAGTCCAGTAGAGGGCGAAGCCTGTGAGTGATATAACGTTGGGTTACGTATTGTAACCCTTGTCATATTAGCACAGGCGGAGCCCTCTACTCAGGGCACTGTCTGTCCTATTCCGCTTGCTGAAGAGAGGTGTAGGATGATGGGCAGGAGGCGAGGCCTCCTTATATATGGTGTGATGCGCGCGAATTCAGGTAGGCCCACCCTAGGCCGGGTACATCTATAGAAGTCTCAGTGGAGGAATGCACGAAGGATAAGGTAGTACCCATAGAGTCCAGTAAAGGGCTCCGACTGTGCTAATATAACAAGTGTGACGACCCCTCCACACCACGTGGGGTGCCGTCTGGTTGTGTGTGTGTGTTTTGTGTGTGATTGCAGGTTCCAGCTGCAGCTGTCTGATGAGGCGCACCTGGTGAAACAGGATATAGGATTAGCCCAGCCGGTTACGTGGTCTCACTCCTTTGGGCACTCTCTCTGCGCCAGCTTCAGGGACTTGTTTCTGGTGTCCATTTAGTGTTGTGTTTCAACTAATAAACTATATATTCTTACCTCTCGTCTCGCCTCCCTGTTTTATGTTACAGCCCATGAGCCAGGTTGTAACAAAAGGGTTACAATACGTAACCCAACGTTTCTGCTTTTGCCAGATATCTAGGCTTAATGGCCAGTACTTTAGGTCATCTGGCGTGAATAGCATACGTAAGATTACATGTTGAAGAAAAGAGTCTGTACTTTGAGAATTTCTCTTTGCTGAAATTGACTGAAGCTTTGTGTCTAGATTAGATAATTTTGTGGACAAAATCCAGCAGTTTATTCATCAATCTAGTGGTCCAGCAAACTATTAATGCCATTCAGACTCTCAAAAAACATTACAAAGAAGCTTTTTGGAAATAAAATAAAATGCCTGACGAATAAGAACAAGCCTGCTTTTGGAACTGCAGTCTGTTAACAAAACATAAACTACTGTGGATTTAAAAACAATAATTTACTCTTGTTTATATTTCCTAAAGTCATATTAATGCTTTGAATCAGTATTGTATGAAAGATGTCATCTACAAAACAGAGTATAATCATATTTAACTTTCATTTTGTCATGAACATTGCGGTTTAGTGGCTTATAGAAGATAATATGGACATTATTCAGGATGTCTGAATTCTAATTGATTCAAATATCAAGTACTACAGGCCATCTTATGATGGGATGGCAGTAGCCGCAACGCAAAAGGGGCCAGGTGCATCTAGTGGGTGAGCCAATGGACCCAAGCCAACTCCCCCACAGGGGTGTAAGTGGATGGGCCAATAGCCCTTTTTTGCCCTTTTCAGAGACCACGCCCATCTTTTAAAATCAACTTTTGTTTTGATCTCGAATACAAATCGGAGTGCACCTTGCATGATTAATTCCATTCAGTCACACACAAAGACACGCCCCTTCGTTGAAACACAGACATTATCAAACTCGACCTTCATTTTGACCACAACAACATACCTGTTCAATTTCATCACACAGACACACTCACAAGGTTTAAACAATACCAGCATATCCAAATGAGGGTTTCCTCAAGGGTCTGAGCAATTCTACAATATGTTCTCCGAACTTTTCTATTTCCAAACACAGTGCATCTCCCACATCCAAGCTGTGTGTGGTAAGGGGCCTGAATGCAGTAATGATAGTCTTGCACGATAACTACTGTACCACGCTATAGAAATAATTGAGTCACAAAAAATCCAGTCAATAGATTGGGTGCAGCTACACTTTGACACCTAAACATCTAAGACGGCCGTCACGTTGGCACATTTCACTTCTTTCTTTCAGAATGAGGCGAAAAGTATGAAAAAGAGGTGAAAATCACTACAAGTCTGGGCATATTCGAGAGCTGTACATAACACAAGGGGAGTTAGTCGGTTCCGTAAGAGCCAGCATGCGGGACCGGGATTATGGATTTGTAGTCTTTCTAGTTGCGTATTTTTCATAGTCTTATATTTCAACAGTTTTAAGACAAACTGTGACTTTTTCTACATGGAAATTATTTTTTAAGATTGACAAACATCATATGTGTAATTCGTGGCACAATTCAAACGGGATCAAAAGATAAGTTTTCTCTCTCCATTGACTTCAATACATACTTTTTGCAAATAAGGTCCCATGGACCGGAAGTAGAGGGGCGTGACTTCGCCTCTCTATTCAGTATTTGGGCCTCTGTTTTGTTTGAAGGACACAAAAGGAGCTCATCCAAGTGCCAGTAAAACGTGTGATTAGTTGTGAGTTAACTCGGGTCATGAAGGTTGATAACATTTTGGGAGGCCTGAATGGAATATGTTGATTTAATTAAGACATTCTGACAACACTGACCTCCCATTGGCATTACTCCATCAAGTCTATGGGATATGTTCCAGTGCAGTCGGTGATTGAACCATTGTTATCAACCTTTGTTTAAAATCACCACAAATAAGATGTCCAGGTGGCAATGTTCTTTACTCCCTTACCCTAGCAGGCATATGCTGAGGAATAAAAGGTAAATGATTGTGTAATATGACAGGAATAATCGAAAATGAAAAGAAAGACACTGCTAGAGAGATGAAAGAGGTTTATAAAAGAATGGGGGGAAATAAATAAAGAGGGAAAGTAGGACAATTCAACTTATTGTGAAGGTGCATGTTTACCACATTATTATGCTAAGAGTTGAAGGGGAAGGAGTGAGACTGCGAAATCACAGTGATGGGTGTATATCAATTCTGAAGTCTGTGAACCAGCTGTCCAGCATGTTTCAACATCTGTTAAGATAGAATAGATGCTTGTCCAGTAAAGCTCAGACAAACTCTGGAATAGGGGATAGATGGAAAGAGATTAGCGAAATCAGTTTGTGGGCAAGAGATCACTTTGTTAAAAGCAGTAGCATTTGTTTCTTTGTAGAATGTTTGTGCTCACCCTAAATAATGGGATGAGAAGCTCAGACATCTGGAATGAGGGTTGCATTTTCTAGTAATGAAAAGAGCAAGTTAAGGTGGTGGTAAGATTAAGTTAAATGCCCTCCCTGTAGAGCAGGGGTGGGGAACCTCCGGCCCCCAGGCCGTATACGGCCCGCGATACCATTTGGTGTGGCCCTCGAGGTAATTTATAAACACACACAAAAAAGAAAAAAATTAAAGAAATCTAGACCACAAAATAAATAAAAGTGAGTGCCTGTTTTTCCTGGCCAAGGTCAGGGTCCTTGAACACAACACAAGCCTAATGTGTCATCACGTGGTATATGTCTCGTCTGACAGGGGTGTAGTTCTGACGGGGAGCACCAGAACACCGCTCCGCTCCGGCACTTCCAAAATGTTCACTACCCATAAGGAGCCGTACACATGCTGCAGTTTTTGCCTGGCTGTGTCTTTAGTTGTAATCCCAGTGGCGATCTGTCATACTGATCATACAGTCAATCACTTTGTTGTTATTAGCATCTGGTTAGCTAGCTATGCTAACAAATATAAGAAGCTTTTTCTACAACCAGTGAGGTAAAGGCACATCTTCATATGATCATTATAGTTATACAAAAATAAGAGAATACAGTAAACAGGTATAAAATACTATATGACAGTAAAAAAAAGTTGTTATTAATAAACAAGAATACAGTTTGAAAGGAGAGTGATTTGTAAAATATCCATAAAGAAAAAGAAAATCTGCTTACAGTTCTGTTTCATATGGGTGTTGAGAGATGTATCCATAGATCTCCTAATGTTGCGCTCAAAGTGCACCAGATTGATGCTTTTAACTTTAATATTTAAAAACAAATCTTCCCGGGGGAACATGCCCCCGGAGCCCCCTAAAGGAGGTTAGGCCCCCCCCACTTAAATCATGTTCACATGGATAGGAGTCTAAATACATTTGCACACATCTTGTGTCCTTATCTTTCTGTTTGGGTGGTCATGCCACAACCGAGCACATGCATGCGCGAGTCATGGCAAGATATCTGGATTAAGAGGTTGCTTTTTCACAGCATGAAAGAAAGGTGAAATGAGTGGGCTGTGATTTTAGTATTTTTAAGCAGAGGTCAATAATTTGTATGGCCCTCGGAGGATGTTGAAAACATTGAAATGGCCCTTGAGAGGAAAAAGGTTCCCCACCCCTGCTGTAGAGTATTCCAGACACGTCAAACTAGGAGAAGACCTCAAAGTAGCTGGACCGGGACCACCTTGGAATTCTAAAGGAGATGTTTTGGTGAACAGGAGACACCTATTTTACTGTTTTAATGGCTTATCAAGAGCACAAACAACATCTTGGTGTCATTCTCAGCTCTCTCATCTGCACCACACATAAAAAACATCCCCCGGACTGCATTCTTTGTACCGTCTTAAAACCTTTCGTGAGAATATGTTATGAATTGTAAGGTGTCCTTGGGTGCTTTGAAAGGCGCCCCTAAACAGAGTGAATCATCATTATTATTTATTATTATTATCTCAAACGATGTAGTAACTTTTTCCAGTCACTTGCCCCATGCATTCAGCAGCAGCAGGCAACTTTGATTTTATCCCGTTATAAATGTCATCATTTTGACAATAAAGAAATGCTACATAAACGTTATCTTGCACATTTTATCTAACCATCTCCGTTCCTAACTTTCGATATATTTTAAAAGAGTTCTCTCTCTCTCACAGACACGCTGCATCTCTCTATCGCTCACAGACATGCTGCAGCGCTGTGCAGTGTGCACAGTTCTGCCGGTAATGAATATTACATTTTGTGAGGAAACTTTTCCACCAATAATTCCAATAAGTATTCCAAAATGTATTCACTTCAGGTTTACTCGTTTTTCAAATGTAACGCCAGCTGAATACACTTGATTTTTGTATTCTGATTATGTAACGCCGTTACATGTAGGCTATTCCGTTACAACCCAATGCTGTGTATATCTCTCCGGACTGTCCACCAGCAGATGAAAAACACCCACCTCTTCCAAGGGACGAGGGAACCGTGCGGCAGAGTTTCCGTTAACATTTGTTTTCTTCTGACAGCCCAGCAGCAGGAGTAGAGGTGGGGAGACGTGGGGAGAGGGAGGCGGGGCTATTTCATCGTGATCAGAAAATGATCGTATAGATCGCTGCTAGATGAGGGCAGTGGGGGCTCTTCTTGGAGTCTGGCTTTTTAAAAAAAAACAAAGTTCATTAGTGAACTTTGAGCCATCATTTATTTTGCAGGCAGCTCTCTGCCTCTCTCATGTTATTATGGCGCGTGCCGGAACCAACAATCAGTTTTTACCGTAAATGAGTTCGGTTCAGAGGATAAAACACATACAACATTAATTAAACTCGATATTTGTTCACTTGAATTTCACTTTGAATTATTGGATATTCTCAATGGGTGAATACACTTTTTCATAATAATAATTAAATAATTAAAAAAATATTAAAATGACACCGAAGCTTTCTCAGGGTGGGCCAATGAGTAAACTGGGTGGGCCTGGGCCCACCCTGGCCCTATGGTGGCTACGCCACTGGAGAGGGGTCATCATTATGACTGGGAAGATCAAATACAAATGGACGGATTGAGCATAGAACCAATTGAACACGTACAGTGCAATGCAATCCTTACTTTACAGTATATAATTGGACCTTTTAACATAAGACTTGGATAAAGTCGTCAAGTTTACTATTTGTTGTCAAAGAATAGAAGTGGTCACCCCTATGGGATGCGTTTGGTCTTGCTCTGTTGTTTATGGTCTGGTCATGGCTCTTTAGTTTTAGTGAAAGGAAACCTTAATACTACAGCATGTAATCATTTTAAAGACAATAATAGGCTCCCAACCTTGTGGCAACAGTTTGGGTAAGCCCTATTAAGCTTTCTTTGGCTCTGGATAACTTGACTGGTCTGCAGAGAGCCCTGGCCTCAACTCCATCTAACACTTTAGGGATGAACTGGAACGCAGACTGGGAGCCAGACTAAATCACTCACCATCAGTGTCAACTCAATTATCTTATCGCTGAATGGAGGCATCATTCTGCGGCCAGGTTCCATCTTCTTGTCTAAAGCATTCCCAGAAGAGAGGCTATTGTACGGAAGATAAATACCTATGGCTTGGTGATGGTATGTTTGATTTCAAATGTCCACATGCATTTGGCCTAATATCCCTGATTCTCTGTCAGGCCTGGTTTGGAAATCTCTTCACTTTTTGTTTACCTTGTTTAAGAGGGCATTTGCTTTTGCAGTTAGATTGAGGTCACATGTCTCTAGTAGTTCAGATCATCCCACTGTTTGGCCATGGGCTACTTCTACTACTACTTGTTTTGTGCACAGGTTTCATTGTTGTCTTGATTCAAATTGGGGGTTAGGGTTACAATTAGGGGATTGTTTTGATTTAAGACCTCAAACTATGCTTTCATAACTTGGTGTGTTATGTCTGCTTTCTTAGCATCTGGCAACATTTACCAATGCAAGAACTGTCAGATTGTGACAGTTGCTTTATTATGTGGTTACATATTTCCAAACAAGATTCAATGCAATTCAAAGAGCAGGCGTCTAACACTGCGTGCAGAGATCCCTATTATACTGTACACACATGCATTTCCAAACATTTGGTCTACCTATGTTGTAAATGTATTATATTTTCAATGTACACACGGCATCTATTGCACGTCTGTCCGTCCTGGGAGAGGGATCCCTCCTCTGTTGCTCTCCCTGAGGTTTCTCCCATTTTTCCCTTTAAACTGGGTTTTCTTCGGAAGTTTTTCCTTGTACGATGTGAGGGTCTAAGGACAGAGGGTGTCGTATTGTCATACTGATATTCTGTACACACTGTGAAGACCACTGAGACACATGTAACATTTGTGATATTGGGCTATATAAATAAACATTGATTGATTGAATGATTTACTGGTTTAAATATCTTTGCTAAACTGTGACAATGCCAGGATTATAGAATCTGTTTACACCAAATGTCTACTCTGCAAAAATTGAAAGAGTTCACCTTCTACTTAGCATTAATGTGCTCAGTAAGTTTTATACAACTCTGTCCTTTAACTGATGCAGAATAGAGCGGCAAGTTGGATTATACCTGGGCTGTTTGCATCATGGAGCCACCACTATGGTTTCTATATATTTGTGCACAAGCAGGAAGTGTGAAGGAGTCATCCTCTGGGAGCTGTGAATATTCACAAAAAGGGTTCTGCCCTACCAGGAGACCTGTTGGGACATCTGGGATGAAATCTTGTGATGGGCAAGGTTTCTTACATCGGGTCAGCAAGAATTCTGGGATACTGGTATTGTTTTTACACACTTATTATCCATTTTACCAAAAAACGCACTTTACTCATACACTATATACTGAAACTATATATATATGCTACATCTTGATGTGTATTTTGAGTCAGCTACTAGCTTTTTTACTTTGCGGTTCTCGGTTGTATAATCATTTTGTTTCTGAAATGTGAAGCTTTCACCTATCAAATTCAAATACAAAAGGTTGCTATATGCTGTTAATAGTTCTGGTACAATGTTGGGCTGGTTTGAGTTAGTGAGGTACATACATGAAATGTACTTCTCATCTACAAGTCTTACCAATGCTAAATGATACATTGGCCTTTTGCTGGAGGGACAATAGGGCAACTGATGGGGTGACAGATCAAAAAACACATCATGGAAGGTCTTCTATGGTTTTAGAAAAGTAAAGCATAAGACCAAGAGTGGTACCAACCTTAAGAGCAACTACTTTTGGTTGCTGAAAATAATGTTAGACTGTACATATCCTAACCCTTTCAGCCATGCTTGAATTGCCCACAACTCCTAATACTTCATCCTGCATTGATACTTTCATTGCATTTTTCCATCAAAGCCAGAATGCCATTGCAGATGGCCAGGACATGAAAAGCCACTCTAAAGTATGCCCTTTATCTGCTTAATATCATATGCAAATGAAAGCAGTCCAATACAAGTTTTAATTGTGCTTAAACAGCATCCTAGGACTAGCAAGTCTCATGTGTTCAGAGGACACGTGGCTCAACAACTCCTGTGA
This sequence comes from Champsocephalus esox, assembly GCA_036324585.1. Classification (NCBI taxonomy): domain Eukaryota; kingdom Metazoa; phylum Chordata; class Actinopteri; order Perciformes; family Channichthyidae; genus Champsocephalus; species Champsocephalus esox. The sequence goes on along the minus strand of CM070495.1, from coordinate 5,547,805 downwards.
GACTCAAACTCTGATCTCTTTGTTCTGCCTGTGCACCATCAAACTTTACTGGATGCTGATGTATAATTCAGACTTTAACCAGTTATTCCCCAAGCCACACACAGCTCTTCCTCTCCCAGGGAGATGGAGAGCGCTTGAGTACCCTTCTTTACTGCTTTAGACTCACACAGACAAGGCTTGATGCATTTTGACGAGAGTCAAAAGAGGCTTTGATATAGTTGGTTTTCTCTCAAAGGATGACAGACTTTTGTGAAAGACAAAACCTCTGTATAAAAGGACACTGAATAACCCCAGATTGTTTTCTATTTTTATTCTCAGGGCAAATATCCCAACCTGAGATCTGAGACATTGGTTTAACACCTGGGATCATCTGAAAAAATCTTTCGTGATTCATCTCAGCTGTACGTCTCTTCTCTCTGCCCTGCTCAGTGTACACTGTACATGACCGGGTCCAGGTATTTGCTTCAAGTAAGGGGCAAGGACCACAGATCAACCACAGGCCAATCTCTAAATTGTCAGTTCTGGCTAAGGTGCTCGAACGCTTAGTGAGTGAACAAGTAAAGGAGTTTTTATGTATAAATGACATCCTGTCTGAGCATCAGTCAGGATTCAGAAAGAAACACAGCACCATCACTGCGACAATGAAAGTGGTAAATGACATTACTACTATTTTAGATAATAATCAGAGTTGTGCAGCTCTGTTTATTGACCTTTCCAAAGCATTTGACACCGTTGATCATTGCATTTTAAAGCAGAGGCTACTCAGTATTGGTATATCCAGCAATGCAGTGGGGTGGTTTGTGAACTACCTCTCTGAAAGGTCCCAATGTGTTCACTTTGATGGGCTGTCTTCTGAGTGGTTAAACATTTCTAATGGTGTACCACAAGGTTCTGTTTTAGGACCACTTTTATTCTCCATATATATTAACAGTGTAGGTGATAATGTGGATGAAGCTACTTTACATTTTTATGCGGATGATACTGTGATGTACTGTGCAGGTCCCTCCATTAAAGAGGCTGTTGTTAAATTACAAGCTGTTTTTAACATTATTCAGACACAGCTCTCTGAATTAAAGCTTCTTTTAAATGTGGATAAAACCAAGGTAATGCTCTTTTCAAAAGCTAAAAAGACACCAGAGCCTGTTTTAGATATTGTAACTACGCAAGGAACAAAACTTGAAGTTGTTGCCTGTTACAAATACCTGGGTATCTGGCTTGATGATTGTCTCACTTTTAAACTTCATGTCAATAACCTGCTTAAAAAACTGAGGGTTAGGCTAGGTTTCTTTTTCAGAAACAAGTCCTGTTTCTCGCTTGAGGCCAGGAAAAGGCTTGTCACTGTGACCTTTGTACCTGTGCTGGACTATGGGGATTTGTTGTATATGAATGCACCTGCCAATTACCTGAGCAAATTGGATGCTGCGTATCACAGTGCTCTGAGATTTGTCACAAACTGTAAAGCGCTTACACATCACTGTACACTGTATACCAAGGCAGGTTTACCATCACTCTCTGTACGGAGGCTCAGTCATTGGTACATGTTTATCTATAAAGCTATGTTGGGTAAACTCCCGTATTATATCTGCTCTCTGATAACACAGAGAGTTGCAAGCAGCTATTGTCTGAGGTCACATGATGTAGTCTTGTTAGATGTGCCAAGAGCAAGGACTGTCTCAGGTAAGACAGCTTTTATGTGCACAGCTCCACTTGCTTGGAACAATCTTCAGCAAGAATTGAAACTGAGCAATCTCATTCCTCTGCATGTTTTTAAAGCAAGGGTAAATGAAATGCTTGCTGATTCAATGGGCACTTGTAAATGTCTATAACTATGTATCCTGTAAATATAATGTATAATGTCCTTTATTGTTTTATGTTTCATGTGGAACCTATATGCTGCAGGTCTCCCTTGAAAAAGAGACATATGATCTCAATGGGACCAATCTGAATAAATAAAGGTTTGAAATGAAATGAAATGAGATGCAGTTTTGGTTTTCACGCTAACTACATTGTTGGCTTTGAGGAGGGAGGTGTGTGGCGCAGTGGTATAGTATGTTGGTGTTTGGATCAGGGGGGCACAGGTTCAAACCGCACTGCAGTCAGCATGTTGTTGTGTACCTGAGACACTACCCCAAATTGCTCCTGTGGGGATTGTCCACAGAATTGAGTATGTAAGTCGCTTTGGATGAAAAGTGTCAAACAAGTAACATGTAATGATACCACACGGTGACATGAATGCAGAGATCGGAGTAAATGTTTTAAATGTGGTTCCCACATTCAGGCTCTATCGAGATGCAGGTACAGAGAGAAAATAATTCCACCATAGGGCAAATAATATCCTGGTTGAAAGACTTTGTGAGCCTACTTATAAATCATATCATTATGATGTCACACACACTGATGTAACCCTAATGTTGTGTTGCTATCACATCTCAGATCTGTCAAATGTTGCCATTATAAACTTAAGCTTTTATATCTAACCCTAACCCTGAAGAGTGGTGCGAATGAGTCCTTAAACCTTGAAATGATTTAGCATTTTAGCCTTGCAGTCAATGGTGTGTGGTTAGATGCCTGAAATAAGGTCTGTGGTTAACACACACATGAAATACATCACTCTTTGTGACTAAATGAGACAATAAACGTCATAACGCCGAACATTAGCCACTTGAGAGATGCGCAGCCATGCAACCGTGATGCTGTTTTATTTAAAAGCACTTAATTCACTTTTTATTTCTGTCGATTTCATTTATGCTTAAAAATATCAAAGTGGTGTTAATATGCAAAGATGAACCAAACATGGTCAGTGTCATAAACGTTTGTTTGCCCCAGAGCCAAGGGCTGTAAAGTGGGGGGGCCGATGGCCCTCTGCCCCCCCACTTCCGGTGCCCTTGGCTCTGGGGCAAACAAACGTTTATGACACTTACCATGTTTGGTTATTTTCGCAGCAGTGGATGCCGCGGAACACTGTACAAATCCTGTTTCGATCATTCCCCTCTACTCTAAAGTCGCATCTAAAACGCGATCTGATCTAGCTGTGTATATTTTGTCCTTTGTTATTGTTATATTCAATCTCAGTAGCTCCAGGCATGTTTGAAGCTTGTAAAGGGAAGATGCAGCTCTCACTCGCCACTCTGCTCTTCCACAGCGCCGCTCCCCCTCTCTCAGCTGAAATTATGAATGTAATGCATATCAATCATACATAACACGGCAGGGTCCGTTACAGTTTGTTTTCATCTGATTTCAAATAAACAAACTCTTGGCTTTCAGAATATTAAACTTGTTTCGGCAAATTCAGATGATAAATACAACTTTGAAGCTTCGGCATAATTACAAGTGAAGAACGGAGTAACTTAACGTCACAGCAGGCATAACAACAGCCGGTGTTTCTCGTGAGTGTTTTCCACGGGACACTGGGGTTATGTAATGTAACCCAGCTTCTATGAGTATAGGCGCAGCCCTCTAAGGCTATCGCTATTGGGTAATCCCCGAACCTTAGAGGGCTGCGCCTATACTCATAGAAGCTGGGTTACATTACATAACCCCAGTACTATATCGTATAAGGCTTCGCCCTCTAAGGCTATCGCTATTGGGTTAAGGGCGAAGCAGGATGTAGTCCACGCCCCACTGGTTCCGTCCGTTACCAGAAGCACAAAACACACCTACTCAGTTAATAACCCATGTCCAACCCATGTCCATGTAAATGGAGCATCCCATTCCCAGGGAATATAGCATTTAAAAAAATGAATATTTCTCCATCAGGGACGCAGGTAGGCTTACTCGGGCTACCTGTCGTTTATAAAAGAAGAGATGGAGTCTCACTTGTTAAAAAACGATCAAGAGAGGGGAACAAAAGGCCGCTCTCTAAGTGCCGACAGGCCGGAGAGAGGGCATGCAATTGAAAAAAACCCTGACATTACTCATTCTGGCAGGCTATTCAGTACTGAATGTGTCAGAGAGGAATGGGAGACATCCCTCAAATAAAAACGAATACAAAAACAGGGGGAAGACCAAGATGCAGCAGTGCAATGTCTTCTACTGTCATTCCTCCGTGCAACGCCGCAGAAGTTGATATTCTCCTGGTGCTGTGCGCTTTGATGTTTTCCGGGGGATCCAACCCAGAGGAAACATACGCCTGTGACACAGCCTCACCCAGCCAGAGTGACAGGCGCTGTGCAGATAGAGGCTGCCCTACTGAGCGCTCTCTGAAATGCACAAACAGACGCTGGGATTTGCGTAAAGCAGCCGTGCGCGCAACATGGCATGCCAGCGCGCGCATGGGACAAAGGAGATGAGATGTGGCTTCCTCCTCTGATGTGTGAGGAGGAGGAAAGAAACCCTCCAAGGTCATCACTCTCGATCTGAACGAGCTTGTGATCACTTTTGGCATAAAAGCCGGGTTCGGGCGTAACACAGCTGAGCTGCCGTCTCCTTGGATCTGGATACATGAAGGAGCCACAGAGAGAGCAGACACATCACTCACCCTTTAAACTGATGTCAGAGCCAGGAGCAGCGCTACTTTGGCTGACAAGAACGTCAGGGGGACCTGATCCAAGGGTTCAAAAAGAGCTTTACTTAGTGCGCACAGCACTACAGCCAAATTCCATTGAGGCGCTAAAGCGCGTGATACCGGTCTGAGTCTCTGCACTCCTCGTAGGAATCGTTTTGTCAGCGGGTGACTAAACACTGTGCTGACCCCAAACCCTACATGGCATGACGAGATGGCAGCCGCATACGTTTTTATTGTGCTATAGGCCAAATTCCTGTCCAGCAATAGCACGAGAGGCAGGGGACACGCCACGGGGTACACGGCTTTCCCTACACCCCAACGCTGGAACGCTGTCCAAGACGCCCTGGTGGACGCGGCTCTTGACCCCTGAATCGTACTCACAACATCTTGAGAGAGGCCGAGCCCCTCTAAGTGTTCCCGTTCAGGGGCCATGCCCACAAACGTTGGCCTAACACTGGGTGACCGCTGATTGCTCCCTCCGCCAGGGAGAGAGCATCCCCCCGCCACGGAATTTCCCACGGTCTCCCTGACAGTATCCTCTGCATCCTCTCCTCATGTGAAGGAGACGCAGGGGAATCACCACATGACCAGCTGACATCATGCCCAACAGCTGCATCACGGAAAGGGCTGTCACCACCCTGCCGGGTGTGACGCGCCTGAGGAGAGCTGTCAGATTTTCCACTCTCCGCTGTGAGAGCCGTGCTCTCATGCGGGCTGAATTCCATTCCCAGATACATGATGATCTGGGATGGAAGAGGACAGCTCTTTTCCCAATTGATTATGAAACCCAGGCTTGACAGGTGAGATACGAGTTGTACCGTCTGGAAAGCAGCTTCCTCTCTGGAGCGAGCCAGCAACAGCAGGTCGTCCAGATAAAATAACACTCTCATCCCTCCTTTGCGTAGCGGCTCCAGCGCCGTCTCTACACACTTTGAAAAAGTGCGTGGAGCCCGGGAATATCCGAACGGCAGTCGATTGAACTGGTACGATATTCCCTGGAATGAAAACGCAGGAATTTCCTGTGTTTTGGAGTGATGGTTATGTGGAAGTAAGCGTCCTTTAGGTCTATGGAGATGTACCATCTCCCCGGGCGATTAAACATAGCCGCCTCCACTCTGAGCATCGCTCTGAGAGCGGGCGTATCTGTTTTTTGTTGTGCTGTGGTAGTCATGGTGACAAGCCATGCCAGAGCCCTCGCCGCCGTTGCTTGTGAAGCAACCCAAGGGGGGCCCCGCCCTAAAGGGCTGTGCAGGGGTCTCCACACGCTGCATCACACACCGACTCTCATCTGTCTCTGTTTAGAAAAAAGCTCATAAACAGGACCCTGAGGCGGATTTATGCTCCCACTCACGGAGGTGTGTGCAGTGCTTTTCACCTCTTGCGTAGCAGCCGTGCTAGGCTTAATACGACTGTGTGTAGGCACAACTGAGACAGAGGAAACACCGCGCTGCTTGTTACCCGAAAGGATAGAAGCGGCCGATTTATATGTCAAGCCCTGCTGTTTTATAACCGACTGGTTAAATGCCGCAGGCTTATACAGCGAGCCTAGCTGTTTGCTAACCGACAGATTAGAAACCGCTGGCTCAAACGGCGAGTCCCTCTGTCTTTTGACTGGTAGGTTAAAAGCAGAGGGATTAAGCAACAACTCCTGCTGCCTTTTAATCAATGGATTAATGGCAGCCGGCGTGACTAGTGTGGGGGATACGTGAGACACAGTTGCTGCAGACACACTGTTGAGATTTGAATCATTCTTTTTATTGATAAATCTCTCTTCCCACATAACCCACCCAAAGAGTCATCTTCGGTTCTGCTTCCTCGGAGGTTCACTCGGAGGAGCAGACCAGGAGCGGGGGTTCTTCCTTCCCCTCCGGCTCGTCGAGCGGAGACCTGGGACGGAGCCCCTGCAGCTGCCGAAGGGCGATTCTGACGCCGTTGCTGTTCTCGCCGCTGCCCCCGTTGAGACTGTTGCGGGGCTGCGGAGGCTGTCGTTGCGGCCGTTTGTCTCTAAGCCAGCTAGCGTGACGCCTTATGTCATCTGCCTGCTCTGTTGCAGATTTCATGGTCTCCACCATGGTGTGGAACTGTGGTCCAAATAGTCCGTCCGGACTGATTGGAGCCTCCAGCAGATATTTTCCTGCACCCTCCAGTATATTCCCCTGCTGTAGCCAGAGATACCGGTGGACCTGTGTCGCCCATGCCGCAATCCGCGCCTGCGAGACTGTGACTGCTGCACACAGTGTAAGTGCAGTACTGGCCGCCTTGCCTATCTCCTCAGCCTCCACTGAGTTTTTGACCGCTCCGACATTTCCACCATGGAGTTTGACAGCAACGCTATGTTGTTCGCCGCCGCTGACGCCTGAAACGCACACTGGTGCATTCTGTCCGTCTGTCGGGCAACAAACCGATCTTTGGTGGCAGCCAGCATGGGTTGCCGTCCGGGAACTGCGCTGGCCTGCCTAGCCCCAAAGAACACTGTGAGGTTCGGCTCTAGAGGAGGCACGGTCGGGAAACCCACATCCGTGAATCCCACCACTCTAGTGAGGGGCACGTATGTCCCTATCGGAGCTTTCATTGCTCCAGGGTCCTCTGCCGCCCCCTCCTGGTACTTCCTTATGGCCAGGAAGCGTGGCCAGACCGGGTCACTCCTTACCTTGTGTACCCGGGAGAACACCCCGGACATGTCATCCGGAGGCGAGCTCTCCTGAGCCAGGGGAACGGGGAGATTTCTCCAGGCGGCCGCCTTGGATATAGGGTGACCAGATGTCCCACAAATTGAGACGATGTCCCGCATATTTCATTTTGATTGGCTAAAACGCTTTTCTTTAAAATCAGATTCATCCAATGGCTGTTGAGAAAGCAGGGAGGGTTGTGTTTGCTGTCAATCAAACTGTAACACACGGCGGGTGCTGGTCAAGTGTTAACCAATGAGAGTAACTCACTCACACCCCTCCCCCCCACCCGCCAAACAACAACAACGAACGCAGGCGACGCAGCAGGTTATGGAAAATGGAGGAAACTGAAACTACAGCTAAGAAGAAAAGAAGATGCACATACAACAAAGACTGGGAAGACACTTACCCGTGGGTGAAGCCAGTGCAGGGCGACTCTCAGAGAGTTTTTTGCAATCTTTGCAAGAGTAATTTTTAAATTTCACATGGCGGTGAATACGACGTCAAAAGACACAGAGAATGCGATTCTCACAAGAAACGTGTCGCTCAAAAAGAGACATCCCACTCTATGGAGACATTCCTACTCAAACCAAAAAAGTATGGCCACTCAGACAAGGTAACAACAGCAGAAATAACCAGTGTTTACCACAGTGCAACACTCCCATTCATAACGGTCACATGACTGGTAACAAGCTAGCGCCGACCATGTTTCCAGACTCTGAGATAGTAAGGAAAATGTCATGTGGTCGTACAAAAGCAGCGTCCATAATAACAGATGTGCTTGCCCATGCCTCTGTGGAGAGTTGTTTGACTGAGTCAAAGACACCGGTGGTTCTAGGTGACAAACAAAATAGCCCACACACTGTGTGTGGGGGCCCACCTTCTGTTGCTGTGATGGACAAAACTGAAAGCTATTTTATGTATTATGTTTCTGTTCCCTCCTGGCCAGTGTTGGTTTTATGTTATCTATTAATGTATGTTGTGCCTACTTGTACAGGTAATACACTAGTTGAATTAAGAAGATGCGTTTCTAAACACTTGAAGTGAATAATGCCTGCTGCCTTGGTTAGCCTTAGTTTACTTTTCTTTATTAAAAAACTGCATTTTGACTTCACTTTCTGCTCTGTTATATATTTGTTACGTTTTTTTTTCCGGGGGTTGCTGTTGAAAGGGTGTCCCACATTGTCCCACACAACCATACTCCTTGTCCCACATTTGGTTTGTTGGGATCTGGTCACCCTACTTGGATATAATCTCCGGAAGTTCCAGGAGAATCCCGCCAATCAACGGCAATGCCGTGTTGGCGGAGATAGGGATCACGGGATCATACACCGGACCTACACCGGGTCCCCTACCTGTCTCCTCCGTCCGGAGGGGAGAGATAATGGGGGACTCCTCACCCGGTGATCCCTGAATGGAGGGGACGTAGTCGTCCGACTCGTGCCCGCCATTCGGATCCAGGAAATCAAGGGCTTTGTCCCCGGAGTACTCCTCCTGGACGGGCCAATCGTCCTCGGCAGCTGCAGCAGCGAGAGTGTCCGCTCTCTGCTGTCTGAGGGCCAGCGGCAGGCGGGCACAATGAGAGCATGATACCCCGGGAGTGAGAGCAGCGTTCACATGCTCTATTCCCAGGCTGGACTCACACTGTGAGTGCCTGTCAAAGCTCATAATGTAGCCCGACCCGCATACGAGGCAATCCCTAACGCAACCTTGACTTTCCTGCCCAGTCTCCATCTTACCAGAAAAACAAAGTTTTTTAGGAGGAATGTTTGTTTTTCAGTAAGTAGCTCTCAACATAACTGGTATTGCCTGTCAATGCTTCTGCAACGGAGTGCTGAAGAAAATTAGGAGTGGATTGTAGGGCCTACTTCCTATTTATACGGAAGTGAGCCTGGAGGTGGGGCCCACGTCATAGGTGGGCGTGGAATAAGTCTGTCAGTGCTGCACACGTGCAGTGGGGATTACCCAATAGCGATAGCCTTAGAGGGCGTAGCCTTATACGATATAGAACAAACACAACACACACACGCTAAAATACACACACACACACACACACGCGAGCTCCCCCCAGACCAGTAATCCAAACGAAAGTATCTTCCCTCCGTCACTTTGATCATTTGCTCCGCTAATAATCATTCAGATCGATGGATCCAGAGAAGAGGAAACTTTGAAGGCCTTTTTCTCCAAATGATGACTCGGTGACAGTGATTATATAATGTGACATATTTTGCTTAATATTTGGAGTACAAAAACAATCCTGATATCATTAGAAAGCTAGGAATCTCCTCTTTCCAGTAGTGTACACAACTCAAAATGTGTCTTCGGGTCAATGCGACTGATTTCGATGGAGCAGCAGGTCACTTTGCATTACGTAAAATAAAGCAGTCAGACATAACAGGAAGAATATGTAGGCCTACATTGTAATCCAATCAAATAGGACATTGTCACTACCCGATCCGTCCACCTGCCCGATCGATACTGCGCATGTGCGAGATGGTCCGCCATATTGGACAACTCCGGACGGCAACCCAAGATGGACACTTGACACAGTGGCTTTTAGCAAAGCTAAAAAAAAACTCCAGAGAGATGAGTTTTGTCATTACAACGTGACTTCACTATTATTTAACAACTCTTTTTATTGGGTTCCGATCGGGCAGGGGGACGGATCGGGTAGTGACAGATACACGCGAGCAGACTACGCGGAAGTGTTTTCACTACTCGCATATAAAAGCCCCGCCCCCACCTTCACAGCTGGTCCATTTCAACAGAGGAAAACCTACAACTGAAAGATGAGTGGAAAAGCGTCACATAAATGTATAAGTGCTCACAGCTCCGTGGGAATTATTATGTGCAATTCATTTCTAAAAGGCTTTCACATTACTATAATTATATATTTATTTAAATGTAGGCTACATTTTACACCAAAACGGAACACAAAAGCAGGACCAACCATCTTGCATTGAATTCCTTGACTAACAAGAGAAAGATTCATTCATTTAAATAAATATTTAACAACAAATGGGCCGGTTCTAACGGGTTATTCAGTTCAGCCCGACGAGAGGGGATACAGCTGTGCACATGTCATCATTAGCAGACGTCGTTTAAGAGTGACGTTTGAGTGAACGAGGACATCCCAATTAATACCTGAGGACTCCTCTGTCCTCATGTCACCTCCTCGTGTCTCTCGCTCGCATCTTACGGAGGCGGAGCTAAGACGCAAGGAAGGGAAGCGAGTGAGGGAAAGGAGGAGTCGAGGAGGGGTATTGGGATGAGGCTATAGACACATCTCTGTTCCCGGAAATGTATCCACGAAGGAGTCGTGGGGGACCGTGGAGGACCCATCAGTGTATCCTCGGTTATAGCTCCTCCAGAGAGCCTCCTCGACGCTCGATCCTTGGTCCTCGATGTGCATTTAGAGAAATGAGAAGTCCTTCAACATGGCACGCTGAATTTCATTTCCGGGTCACTACCGGAGGACCGAGGAGTCGAGGAGGGGGATTTGATGAAATGAGAAAGGGCCACACACACACCCTGGCGACCGGACAAATTCTTCATAAAACTAATCAATTTAAATAAAACGAGGCCACGCTTTATTAACTCGTGCGCACAAGTTAATAAAGCGTGCGCTCGAGAAGGTACAAAACAGACTTTTTAAGACTTTTTATATTGATAATTATTGTCAAGTGAGTTGGATTTGTCGTAATTGTTGTGTTAATGTCTTTAATACCAGTGTGATTCCTCCTTTTTTAAGTTAATGTTTTGCAAGTGAATGAATGTTTCACTTTGTACAAACTCTTGGATACACACAACAAGGTTCATCCGCTAATCTGTTATTCATCCTACAGCAATCATATTTTGGATTTACCTTGTGTTGGTCCGATAAACCTACACTATTTTTCTTGTTCTACTTATTTTTAAGAATTTCTATCATCAAAGCCATCATGTTTGGTTATTGTTAAAAACATGCTTGACATTTCCCCTGGTTAAAACGAAGAGTGCTTTAACATCTTACTTGCTTATATTTGATCCCAACAGCATTCACACGGGCTCAGAGAGGTTAGCATGTTTAAACTTTTCTGATATCACTAGAGCCAAGAGTCTGTGTTCCATGACCACTGTCCTGCTCGCTCTAAAAAGCAGACAAATCCTGGAGGAACCACAAATACTGTCCTCTCTCTTACCTGTCATAGAAGTGTTCTCTGTAGAAATCATTGTCAAACTCATAGCCACTGGGGAGGAAGCACAATAGTACAAAGTGAATGTACAAAATACATGTCATACAATACTTTTCATATCATGAGCATGAAACCACATTGAAAACAACATATGTGAACAACAAGGCTTTGGGGTTTCCATGCAGCTTATAGGAATCAAAACTAAAATTGCACAGTAAAGCAATAATTATAACCTCTGTGGGAGAGACAAAGAAACCACCAAATACTTCATCTCACCCCAAGAGACGTAAATATGACAAAGAGAAAACAGAGCATGACAACCCAAACTGAACTGTTGAAAATGATGTGTAGCATGTTTAATTTGTGCTGACATATTTTACAATTGTTATTGAGTACACATGAAGGGTAAGCATAGTGATGTCTGAGGTTCCTTCTGTAAACGATGTAAAATAAAAAAAACTGCCCTACACTGAAATTGCATTTCACAATTTAGTTTCACAATTGAACGTTTGTTGTGATGTGTTAGTGATTGTCCATAGTGACAATGCTGAAGGAATTATAGATCAACTCTGATTTTACAGATTTAGAGAGGCCACCTTTAGTTTATCCTTTTGATTTTACAACTGCAACTTTTCGAGCTCTGATAAACCCACTGTACACCACCTGACCAGAAATAAAAAGTAGTCAGACAAAGTTATGAGACAGTTCAACACAAAGCCACCACTAAAGAGCTGGTGGGACCAGAACACGACTCAAAGGGGAATGAAACATTGAGGGCCCATTATTCCAAAACCCCAATAATCAAAAAAACATCCTGCTTGGGTTAGAGCGGGCTTTTAAGACACACAAACAGTATATTGCCAATGCACATAAAGATTGTGAAATACATAATGCTCTTGATTTAATGGGACTTCTGGTTTAAACTATGCCCACTTCCAGTCTAGTGTCTGTTCGAAATGCAGGGATGGATATTTCTCGTTGAAATGTGATTTAATTAATTCATTAAAACACATTATAGTGTTAAAGGAACAATCATACTCTAGAAATAGACTTGTGAGGTCTTAATAGTCCTGTAAAAGTGGGTGAGTGCCTGAGATTGTATTGTATTGTATTACCATGACATAAATACTTGTGTATGCTACCTTTTGCATATCGTGTATTTTGTTTTTGCTATGTTTGTAAAATGTAAACTTCTTACATGTTTGTGAGGGACTGCGGATGGAAATAAGCTGAAAGCTAAATCTGGCACTGTTACGCTTGGCACATTTGAATGTTTTAAGTGTTCATTACTGTGCATTGTCCCTGCCGAATAAACAATGAAATACAAATAAATAAATAAGATGTTAAACAGAAGCCTGAGACTCCTTCTAAATAAACACAGAGCTCGGCCTCCAGCTTCCTCAGGGTGCTGTTATGCAGTGTAGCTGTTTTAAAGCCTTGGCCTTTTCAATTACAGTTTCTAGATCTCAGTCCCACATGAGCACCTGCATTTGTTTTTGTTGGTAAACACAGGTGTGGGTATTACAGTCTCTTTTTGGATTTCTGATACAACTCCTGGCCCTTCAGAAAACCTGTGCCTGCTGCAAAAAGTGCAAAGTAACACTTTGAGTACCTGTAGAGAGAAGCTGCTGATCGCTTTAGGATTGTGGGTCTGCTCGGCTTTGGTTCTCCAGCCATATTGACATCTGAAACAAAGAACAGAGAATCAGAATCAGAAATGTATCTGTCCCACAGTGGGGAAATACATCACAGCAAAGGGAGAGTGGAGGTAAAAAAAATGAACGAGTAGACAAACGTATTTATTAAAGAGACAAGCACATGTTAATAAAATCAAATGAGTACATTTGCATAATAAAAAAATAAGTAGCACTCATATCATTATTATTGATTTTTTTCTTTGCAATTGTCATGAGGGAAATTAACTAAAACCCAATTCGTTATCCATTCAATTAAGGAGACATTAATATAATCAGATCTCAATAAATGAGTAAAGTACCTGTTGAAGCACAACAAATAACTGTGTAAAAACATAAATGACGACAAGATAACAGCTTATTATGGGAAACATATCTCAGGATCTTGAGAATGTGTCACATTATAACCTCCACTAGAGGGAGCCGTTGAGCCACTATCCACCCTCCCTTTGTCAGCTGTTCTCTCAACTGGGCAACTCCCGTGGGCCCATATTAGCCTGTGAGTTTGCCATGTATAATTAATAAGAATCAGATTTTTCTTGCTGTGCTGTTCGAGACTTTCCTCCTTTATACAAAACTCATGCATCTAAACCAGAAGGAATATATTACAAGTAAATGTATTGAATTACAAACAAAGCTGTGGTTGTAATTAAATATGGGAATGTACCCCTTTTTGGAGATGAGGAATCTCTTGGTATTAGATTTTAATATGTTACACTGTTTTAATAAGATGAGAAAAAGGTTGCAATCTATATTACAGTCATTTCGGGTGATTCAATCAAATGTTTTATTTAGTTTAAATATATGCCTTTAAGACCTTACCAAGAAGAGTCACAGTACTGTGATGCAGTGGCGGCCGCCCCACCTCTTCTCAGATTCTAGATTGTCATAAAAAAACTAGGGCCGGGACTTTAACGCGTTAATTAAGATTAATTAATAACACAAAAATTAACGCGTTAAAAAAATTAATGCATTTTAATCGCACTTATTTTTGCACAGCGGAACGTTTCTCACTGGATGAGTTTCAGGCGTACCGATTATACTGGAGCACCAACTAACGTTCATGACTTCAGCATGGGACTTCAAACAACAACAAACCACGGTGAACAATAGTCAAACATGAACGAACAAGCTGATGAGACCGCTTTGGTCTGCCCCGTGGATGGGACATTTTGTTTTAAAAAACGGACGGATGGAAGCGTCGACAAGAGCAAGGTTGTGTGCAAATTATGCAAAAAATAATGTGCATATCACCGTAGCACATCAAGCCTAAAGTATCACCTAAATGCAAAGCATGTAGCAGCTAGCGTGGACGTTAGCCCGACTCCGAGTGCAAGGAACCACACCCTGACCCAACCCACACTCACCCAGACGACTGGTTTCAGGGCCAGGATAAGTAAGTCCACGTCTGAGAGAATAACCAGCTCCCTGGCTCACTGGATTGCACTCGAGGGCTCGACATTAAGGACTGCCCGATGGCCCGGTGCCATCTAGTACTTAGCTCGGGCAATGAAGCCTCACCTGCTGGTTGCCCGATCGGACAATCTATTATGCCAGTATCATGCAGCTCGCGGATCGAGTAATGAGTGACCCGACAGTAAAACTAAACATATCTATAACTCGTTTCGCTAGTTTGAGAGGTAATTAAAATAGCTACGTGTGATATTCTAACCTGAAGTGTGTGTTTTGTCCGCTCACCGCTGCATGTGGTTATGCAGAGCTGCGTGTCGAGTCTCGACTCGTCAGCAGCAGCTGATCTCTCTCTCCCGTCAGATTAGACTTCACTCGCGTGTATGTCCATATCGATCAGATCCAGCTAGTTCTAGCTAATGATATGACTACCTGCTTATTAAAAGACACCTACATAACACAATAAGTGTTGCTATGCAACTGGATGAGGCCACAAAGTATATGGCAGCATTATGCATTTGTTTACATGCCCACCGGAACCCCGAGGCATTACCAACAGATCAACGCACAATCAACCCATACAGGACATCTCTTTCTCCACATTAAGTGTTAGACATTAGAGTTGACAATTCTTGTCTGTCACATACTCTTCTTGTCTGTCACATAAGTGGCGCAACTGAAGCGGTATTGCTCTAAAGGGAAATTATTTGGACTGAAGATATTTAGATTTGCCGGCTAACGGGAACTCTGACGTGTGCTTCGCGGATACGCTCGGCTCCTCTCGACTGCTGCTCGGGTCTGCTCGGTCAGCTTCCGGATGAGGAGGCATTCGTTCGACCAACTTACAGTAGTTAACATTACAAACATTTTTAACAGGGGCCATAATAGTGTAAATAATGTTTGTTTTGGCAGTTATAACTCCATGTAATGTTTTCTACTTTTTTCCATCTGGGAAGGCATTTGCCTTCATCAGATGGAAAGTGTTTTGACCAGCAACTTAAGTATTTCTTATAGCTATGCAGGGCAGGCAAGCGAGCAAACACAAACAAGAACAAACAAACAAGTGAAATGAAGAATACAATTGAAATTGTACAATATAATATTGTGGTGTTTCATCTTATAATTCAGTCTAGAGAATGCACCAGACAACATCTAAGACCTGCAAAAATCTAAATGTTCTAGGGGGACGGAGGCCCCCCAAACCCTTCGTGCCATTTCGTCCGCGTGCATTTTTCAGGGCAATTTCTATTGGGCTCAGGGCCATCTGTAAATTAGCTTAGATGGCCCACAGGGCCATCTCCCAAAATCCTTAATGTCATGCACTTGGACCGTAGACCACTTGGAGTAAAATCCATGTGAAAATTGCTTCTCACTGTTCTCAGGTCAAATATGTATATTTGATTAAAAATGCGATTAATTAGATTCATTTTTTTAATCGAGTCCCGGCTCGAAAAAAAAACCTTTACATTTAATTAATTTTGATACATTTTGAGCTCGGACCGGATCAGCCTGACATAGGCAGGAGTTAAGGACAGAGGAAGGCAGTATAACTGCTCTTTTTCAAGGAGCTGGTTTAGCAAGAAGTCTGGGGGCTAACTACCAACACCAGTGCTATATTTAGCTTTCCCTGCCTCCCTTTCCAAACGTCTGGACCAGACCCAGCATGGATCCAGACAGATGTGAGTGACTTAAAGCACATATCAGAAAAAACTAAAAAGCATGAACAAACTGGAGTCCACATGGATGATGCTATGCGACTAGCCATGTTTAGGAAAGTAAACACAGCTGTCCAATGAGGGCTACAGGATATGGATCTGTAAGCATAATAAGGAGGTTGACAAAAACAGGCACTAAAATAATAGACTGTATCAAGCGCTGTGTGCCTTTGAGCTAGCCCTGCGTTGTAATGACATATGTTTTGGGTTTGTGTATAAGTTTGCTTACATTTTGGTAGAGCCCCTCCTGGAGAAAAATGCACCAGCTTTCACTGCTGTGATGTGGTTGCATTTCTTACTGTAGCCACATACTTTTCCCCCGTACTTTTCCCGTTTAGTTCCGTTAGTACCCCTTATGTCGCGTTCACACCAAAAAGAGTACTTAGTGCCGGGAACTTTTACGCCCATTTTTAGTGCCTGCTAGAGAGGTGGTACGAAAAAAGTACCAAAAAAGTACCAATTTCTATTGGGTGGGGGAATTGCAAACTACGCCCCGTAAAACTCTGAACATTTTTTGAAGCCGCCATTGTATTTGCTGGAAATAGCTTTATTAGCATTGGCCCCACGCATCAACGGAGAGAGAATACCATATGGCAACACTAAAGAAAACATGGGAGCGGTGGAGAGGCGTTCTGGTGATTTACTCGGAAGGCTTCAGTCGAAGCTGCTGGGAGTCCCAGCATCTTCTACTGAAGCCAGTCCCCAACTCCGGCGACTTCGGGTGGCAGTATACGCCGTGAAGTGGTTTGCGGCCTGCCAGTAAACCCAAAGCAGAAGAAGAAGAAGTTACGTCAGCGGTTCATTTGCGTAATATTCCCTCAGGGAAAAGTACTCCAGTGTGAACACGATTGGTACTCAGTGCCCTGGGGTTATAAGTGCCGGGCACTGAGTACTGCAAAGTACTCGGTGTGAACGCGGCTAATGACCCTTCTTGGTAAGGTCTTAAAGGCATTACAAATTACAAAATGATGCAGTACTTTCTAGCACAGTGCAACATTTATTTGGGTCTGCTGAAAGGAAAGGGATCATTACGTGTTGATCAATAATTACATGTTTTCATAGTGGAGTCATAGCGTGGAGTTCCCCAGGGGTCCGTTCTCGGGCTTCTTTTCTTTGGTTGATCACCTCTTTGTGGTTTTTTGTTCAACAGACGGCTTCATATGTTATGATGTTCCCATCAGCATATGTGGGTGTGAAGGTCATAGCTGATCTGTGCTCACAAAAGAAAATACCTGTGCACCTGTTATTTATCCATCCATCCACTTTCTGAATCCATTAGCCTGTTAAGGATCTCTGGGGTCTGCAGCCTTTCCCAGCATGCATTAAGTGAGAGGCATGAAACACCATGAGGTCTCAACAGTCTATCAGGGTAGTTTACATGTGCTGGTTCATCTCACCTGAATGTCTTTGGATTGTAGGAGGAAATCAAAGCTCCTTGACCTGGCTGATACAGTTATTCTACTCTGTATAATTGTTCTGTAGTTATTGTAGCTAAAAGGGCACTTTTGAGAGAATTTAAATCTCAGATCTGACCACGTGATACTCTCACTGCCGACAGTTTCTGCCTGGGCTGCATTTAAATACGCACGCCCTCTGAGTTGTCGCCCATCAGCTGTAGAGAGTTAACTAATTAGAGGGGCGTGGCACCATAGCTGTGAGAACTCAGCAATCAGGCGTCCATTTAGGTAGCTCTTTCGTGAGCGTCAGCCAGCCGAAGACCGACAAAGACATTGGAGTCCTGCGGGAGTAAGACCGACAAAGACATTGGAGTCCTGCGGGAGTCACGAGGGTGGCAAAGAGAAGGCAAATCCTACTCTGATTGAGCTCAGTATCGCTGGTGTTTTATTTTTATTTTCTTTAGCTTCCTAGCCCCTCATGCTATAATCATGTGTATTTTCTCCATTCCTGTTCATGTGTCTTCTCGCAATTATCACTGGCCCCGTGTATCTCCTAATCGCTAGAACCGGCCCGCTCTCGTCTATCCCACGTGCTCCACTGAGATCCAACATCTAGTTTCAGGCGGCCTGTGGAACTGCCAGTCAGCTGTTCCCAAGGCTGACTTCATCTCTGGCTACGCCTCCCTGCAGTCTCTAGATTTCCTTGCTCTCACTGAGACCTGGATTACTCCATCCAACACATCCACCCCAGCAGCTCTCTCCACAGCATATTCCTTCTCCCAGACACCCAGACCCACTGGCAGAGGAGGGGGCACTGGTCTCCTGCTCTCTCCCAAATGGAGCTTTTCCCTCTTCAAGCTACCTAACTTCACTCCTTCCACCTTTGAATTCCATGCCGTCACAGTAATCCATCCTATACAACTAACCATTGTTGTTCTCTTCCGTCCACCAGGCGCCTTGGGGGACTTCTTGGAGGAATTAGACAATCTCCTCACACACATCCCTGAAACTGGCCCTCCCGCTGTACGGAGACTTCAACCTCCAGACGGGGAAGATGGACGAACTAACATCTCTGTTAACCACCTTTGCTTTCTCACTGTCTCCGTCCCCACCAACTCATAAAGCTGGCAATGTCCTTGATCTCATATTCTCAAGGAACTGCGCTACTTCTAACCTCTCTGTAAACCCGCTCCACACCTCCGATCACTTCTTCATTTCATTCTCTTTACCCCTTTCCAAACATAACAAACTAATCTCTTCGCATCCTGCACCTGTCCGCCGTAACCTCCGTTCCCTCTCCCCCTCTACCTTTGCCTCCTCTGTGCTCTCAGCCCTCCCTTCCTCCGACTCGTTCCAACTCCTGCCTCCTAACTCTGCTGCGGAAACTCTCCTCTCTACTCTCTCATCCTCTCTGGACTCTCTCTGTCCTCTCACATCTCGGCAGGCTCGTCAGTCCCCTCCTGCTCCCTGGCTAAATGACGCACTGCGTGCTAATAGAACCGTCCTTCGGGCAGCAGAGCGGAAATGGTGGAAATCCAAACACCGTGACGACCTCCTAACCTATCAGGCTCTCCTCTCCTCTTTCTCTGCTTGGATCTCTCAGGCAAACATCACTTTCTTTCAAGATAAGATCCAATCTTCCTATTCCAATCCTAAAAAACTATTTTCCATCTTCTCCACCCTCTTGGACCCCCCCACAGCCCCTTCCCCCTCCTCCCTTCTGTCAAGCGACTTTGTTAACCACTTTGAAAAAAAGGTTGACGATATTCGCTCTTCTTTTTCTGACTCACCTCGACTCACCGCTGGGTCACCAGACCCTCCTTCAACCGGCACACTAACCTCCTTTTCCCCTCTCTCTCCAAGTGAGGTTCTTACCCTCATTACCTCTGCCCGCACTACCACCTGTCCTCTGGACCCTATCCCTTCTAACCTACTTCAGACTATCGCTCCTGATATTCTACCGTTTCTTACCCATTTCATCAACACTTCTCTAACTTCTGGTCACTTTCCAAACAGTCTCAAGGAGGCAAGAGTAAACCCTCTCCTAAAGAAACCCACTCTCGACCCGTCTGATGATAAACTACAGGCCTGTCTCTCTCCTCCCGTTTCTGTCTAAATCACTTGAACGCGCTGTTTTTA
The DNA here is from genome assembly GCA_036324585.1 of Champsocephalus esox. Taxonomy (NCBI): domain Eukaryota; kingdom Metazoa; phylum Chordata; class Actinopteri; order Perciformes; family Channichthyidae; genus Champsocephalus; species Champsocephalus esox. Next base: position 5,528,102 of record CM070495.1, on the reverse strand, counting down.
AACTACTCTCCTGCTATCTCCATCAGAACAACCTTCTGGATCCGCACCAGTCTGGTTTCAAGGCAGGTCACTCCACAGAAACTGCCCTCCTTGCTGTCACTGATGAACTGCACATGGCTAAAGCAGCCTCCCTCTCCTCTGTCCTCATCCTGTTGGACCTGTCTGCTGCATTCGACACGGTGAACCATCAGATCCTCCTTCGCACTCTCCAAGAACTTGGAGTATCAGGCTCTGCACTTTCCCTCCTCACCTCATACCTCAAAGACCGTACCTAAAGGGTTACTTGGAGAGGGTCTGAGTCCGACCCTTGTCAATTAACTACAGGGGTCCCTCAGGGCTCTGTTCTTGGTCCTCTCCTCTTCTCCCTGTACACAAACTCGCTCGGATCTGTCATTAGCCCGCATGGTTTTTCATACCACTGCTACGCTGACGACATCCAATTAATTCTGTCCTTCCCCCGCTCAGAGACCCAGGTCGTCGCACGCATCTCTGCTTGTCTAGCTGACATCTCTCAGTGGATGTATGCTCATCACCTCAAGCTCAACCTTGACAAAACTGAAGTGCTTTTCCTTCCGGGAAAAGATTGTCCCACTCTTGACCTGACTATCAACATTGGCTCCTCTGTTGTTTCCCCGACTCAGACTGCAAGGAATCTGGGTGTGATCCTAGATAACGACCTGTCGTTTACTGCAAACATCGATGCTACAACCCGCTGCTGCAGATACATGCTTTTCAACATCAGGAAGATACGCCTCCAGCTGACCCAGAAATCGACGCATGTTCTGGTCCAGGCTCTCGTCATCTCACGCCTAGCCTACTGCAACTCCCTCCTGGCTGGTCTACCTGCATGTGCCATCCGACCTCTGCAGCTCATTCAGAATGCAGCGGCTCGTCTGGTCTTCAACCTTCCAACATTTTCCCACACCACGCCGCTCCTCCGCTCCCTTCACTGGCTTCCGGTAACGGCTAGAATTCACTTCAAGACACTGGTACTTGCGTACCATGCTGCGAATGGATCTGGCCCTTCCTACATCCAGGACATGTTTAAACCGTACACCCCAGCACGTGCACTCCGCTCTGCATCAGCCAAACGGCTCGCTGCACCCTCACTGCGAGGGGGACCCAAGTTCCCATCAGCTAAAACATGTGGGTTTGCTATCCCGGCCCCAAAATGGTGGAATGAGCTCCCCATTGAAATCAGGACCGCAGAAAGCTTACACACCTTCCGGCGCAGACTGAAAACTCATCTCTTTCGACTCCACTTCGAGCGATAGAATGACTAACAAAGAACTACTAGCACTTATATACTAATAAAGGTCTGGCTTATCTACAGCCAGTTGAGTAGCACTTGAAACGATTGGCTCTATGAAACCTGATGTACTTATATTATTCTGTTTTCTTCAAGGTTGTGTCTTCCTGGTAGAATGTACGTGTTGTAAGTCGCTTTGGATAAAAGCGTCAGCTAAATGCAATGTAATGTAAAAAGCACCTGCAAGACACCTGACAGTATCTGTGTAGTATTAATTTCGTTAACGAAAACTATGACGAAAAAAGTTCATCAACAACCTTTTTTACAAGACTAAGACGAGACGATGACGAGCTAAAAATAGATTCTTGATAATAAAAACTATGACGATATGTATATTTTGTTTTCATTGACGAGACGAGACGGGACAAAGGTGTAAATGGTGGACTATCGGACATTCAAAATGCAGGAAATGTTCCCCCAATTGTCCATCAAAATGCACTTTACGTTTGTAACTTGCAATATCATTATCTCCACTCTCTTCACTCCAGAAGAGCAATCTCACTGAAGGCTTCTCAATGTCTCAGTGTATTTTATTATGTGAAGCACTAAATGGTTTTAGAAAAATATCGACTCTTTGTAGATATCTACTAAACTAAAGCATACAAATAAAGAGAGTAATTTAGGCCTGTTATACCTCGTGATATTATACACACTGCTCTGCTTTATGCACGGACCTCACAGCTGTTCTCACTGTAAATATTGCGTCGCGATGAAAGCAGTTAATAAAACAATATCCAGGGGATGCATGCAGAGCTGTCATTGGCTGAGATAAGTCCGGCCGTGCGTCACGACTCTTTGAAACATCACTGTTGCCGGAAATACATCCGTGGAGGAGTGGTGGAGGAACCATCAGTGTATCCTCAGTTAGAGCTCCTCCAGAGAGCCTCCTCGATGCTCGATCCTCAGTCTTCGATTTGCATTTAGAGAAATGAGATGTCCTTCAACATGGCACGCTGAAATCCATTTCCGGGTCACTACCGGAGGACCGTGGAGTCGAGGAGAGGAAATTAGGCTGCTTCTCAGGTCGGTTATTTTCATTTCCTCGCTCCTCTGTATCACCGGAAGTTGATTTGTCTACGCCATCTTGAGTGGCGTCCCATGGCGCTTATTTCTGCCGGAGGACCGAGGAGCGATAATGGAGGAGCGATAATGGAGGAACCACCAGACCATCCTTCGATGAAATCCTCAGATACACTCCCCACCCCCTTACTGTGTATCGCTCACTGATTGGACGATGCAGCGCATGTACTGATCTGTTGCTTCTGAACATGAGAGCAATTTCCCAGCGGAGTGAAGAAAATACATGAAACTCCCTCCTCAGTTTAAACCGTGTTTTGTTTCAATTCATGTATCATTTAGTTACAAATATGTGATATATCTAAACAAAAAAGTGGTCAAAAATTGTTTATACATTTTAAGAATGGCATTTATCTTTTTTGAGAATGAGTTCTTATTTTATTTTATTTATTTGGGTCTACAACAGATGATACAAATGTATATGTCAGTAAATGTGTACTAACAGAGGCGGGGGTGTGTGTGAAAACAACGGGCTTCAGTGCTGACTTGACACCGGTCTCTACCTGACCAGTCTCAACGCTGTGTGTGTCCGTCAGGAAACACGCTGTTTACAAGTAGTTCCAGCAAAACATCCACTGATAAATTGCGATGTTAACAACCTCATGAAAACCTCATATGTTTTAACTTAGGATCATACCCGTGTTTAGTCTAGAAAAAGGTAAATGTGTGCATTTTATTATAAAGTTGGGTATATTTACAGACTGTTGCAAAAACTAAGAAGCTTATAAACATCAGGTTTAAAACTAAAAGAGCTTTACAAAAAAGTAACACAATTAAAGATGTTTGGAGTTTTATTTGAGTTATTATTTTACATTTTTTGTCAAAGAGATGCTGATTTGAAACCGTTTCTTATTTTAGACTAGGGTTTTCGGGTGTCAATAGGGAAGATCTGCACTGTTCTCTACATAACATGTTCAGCAGAGCAGGTATTTCTCCTGCCAGATATGGCACCCCCTCCAAGAGAGTTACAACGTCACCAAAATAACACTGGTGTTGACTGTTCCCTAGTGTGTGCTCACAAAATCATTTTACTCTGGGCCCAGCAGGTGAAAAACTAAAGAGGGGCTTCCTTATCCGGCAGAGCAGGTGTGGCCAGATATGGCACCCCCCCTACAACTTTGTCCAGGACAGTTACAACTTCACCAAAACCACACTGGTGCTGCCTGATCCCCTCTAGTTTATGTTCAGGAAAGCATTTTACTCTGGGCCCAGCAGGTGAAAAACTAAAGAGGGGGTTCCAAATGAGCATAAACTAGAGGGGAACAGGCAACACCAGTGTGATTTTGGTGAGTCTATGACAGTCTTTCTCAAAGAGTGGTCCGTGACCCCAAGTGGTCCGCGAGTATATTAGTAAAATGCCACATTTGAAATTCATATTTATTATAAGTTTAAAGTGTTTTCTCATTATTAGTCTAGAGTGTATCATAGATGTAGCATATGTACGTAGGTTTTACGTCTTATGTAAATGATCTGCGCGGTCAATTTGAGCGGTCAACTAAAAAAAATAAACAAAAGAACGGTCAACTGACAAGATGGATCGATGGCTAAAGACAGGGTCAGTTCAAAGAAAATTAAATGAAAAATCTGATGCGACAGTCAGTCAGGTGCATCGTCCTGATGCAGGTGATTCAGCAGCAACAAGTGCTTTTGTGTGCATTACTGAGTCCCATGGTTCACTGTCTAACAACCACCCGGCTGAAAGCTGTGAAACTCGGCTTGAATGCAAAAAGTCCAGCGCTAAAGTGAAGAGAAAATATCATAGCGACGACATCAAATTTGGCTTGTTTTGGACTGGAGATGAAGAGGATCCCAATTCACGATGTGTTTTGTGCTACGAGTCGTTGGCGAAGAAGGCTATGAAACCTGCCAAGCTCAAGCGACATTTTGAAAGTAAACACAAGGATTACATCGGGAAACCTTTGGGAGTTTTTTCTCACAGTTTTTTGTACCGGGGGAAAATGCGAAGGCTGCAGAAGCATCATACAGGGTATCCCTTCTCATTGCAAAAGCAGGAAAACCTCATTCGAGAGGTGAGAATTTAGTCACACCAGCTGCCAAAGTTATGACATATTGTTTGGGGAGACCGCAAGTGACGAAATTAGCAGGGTCCCACTCTCTAATGACACTGTCCAGCGGCAAATAACAGCTGATCACACATTTACGCCAAAGCCAGTTTTTCAGTCAACTGATATTGGGAATGAGGCAAATCTGCTGTGTTTTGTAAGGTATATTCATGCTGGCGCTGTGCAGGATGAATTTCTTTTTTGTTGTTCCCTGCCGACCAACACCACAGCACAGGGGAAGCCATTTTTGACTCGGTCAACTATTTCATCGTGCAGAATCATATCGACTGGACACGATGTGTTGGTATTTGCACAGATGGTGTGACTGCAATGACTGGAAAACATAAGGGACTGGCAACGCGCATACGCGCAGTTGCACCTTGCACCACAGCAACACATTGTTGCATTCACAGAGAACAGCTGGCTGTGAAGAAAATGCCACCATGCCTCAAATCAGTTTGTGAAAATTGTGAATACAATAAAAACCAAAGAACTGAACACATGTATTTTTAAAGCTCTGTGTGAAGAAATGGGAAGTGAACAAACAAAACTGCTTTTTCATACTGAAGTTATGGCTGTCGCGTGGGAAAGTTCTCACCCGTCTATTTGAACTGCGCGATGAGGTGATGTTATTCTTGCATCATACTGATGAACTGTATGACAGACTGCATGACTTCCAGTGGCTCTCACAATTGGCATACCTGGCCGATGTCTTTAGCGTTCTCAATGCTCTGAACGGCGGCACAGTTGCAGCCTTCAAGGAACATCTGCAAGGCCTTCACTTTCAGCTGGGAATATATTTCCCAGAACTAGATGCAGGCTTTGAGTGGATCAGGAATCCATTTGGGGACAAAACACACATTGAACACGTCAGTTCCAAGCTCCCACCGAGACAGGTTGACAGCCTTGTGGATATTGCATCTGATGGGACACTGAGGACAACTTTCAAAGAGAAAAGCTTGACAGACGTTTGGGTCCACGTCCAGCCTGAGCACCCAGAGCTGGCTTACGCTGCTCTGAAACAGTTGATGCCCTTTCCAACCACCTACAACTGTGAAGCTGGTTTTTCTGCACTTGTTGGTCTGAAAACAAAGCAGCGTAACAGGATCAATGTGGACTGATTAGGGGTGTAACGGTACACGATTAGGGGTGTACCGAAGTGTACCGAACGAATATAACGTTAAACGTAAAAAATTGAGAACGTGAACAACTTCTTGGAAGTAATCTCAGGTGCTGCGTCGCAGCATTCAGAGTAATTTGCTCCCATTGTGTTCAACGCATAGAGCGAGCAAGTCATTTCATTGGACGAGCTGGTCAGAGGGATGCGTTCAAATGTAGTCAGTCATTTGAGGAACTGTCAAAATGACGAACGCAGATAAAGTTGAGCTCGAAAATCCTCCAGCATCATTGAAGTCTCCGGTTTGTGAACATTTTGGTTTCGCAGTTACGCACAAGGATGACGGACAAAGACAGGTGGACCAAACCAAAGCTGTTTGTCGGCATCGTTCAACTAAAATTGGTTACGCGGCTGGCAATAGATCAAACTTGCACACTCATTTGAAAAGGCATCACCCGAACGTGTATATCACCGGTACCAAAAGACTGAAGTGCAAACCCAACTCCCACTAGCATTGAGCCTCCACCACTCGCAAAAACTTCAGACCGAGCCAAAGCTATTACAAACGGCAAATATCCTTATGTTGCCATGTTAGCAAAGCGCTACCTGGCTGTATCTGCTAGCTCTGTCCCTAGCGAGAGGGTGTTCTCCACAGCAGGAGACATTGCTAGTGCCAGCATATCTGCCCTTTCGGCAAGCAATGTGGACAAGTACATTTTTCTTTAAAAAAAACATGAAAATACAATGACAAGCAAGACATAATGTCAAGTTGGCTGCTTAGGTACAAGTACAGTACAGTTAAAATACAGATTATTTCAGTTCATCGAAAAGCTGCACCTGAATGTTTATTTTATTATATTTTATATTTATTTGAGTGAATATTCATAGTTTAATAATAATTAAAAACCCAAAACTAATAGTTTATGTTTTGTGAGTACGAGTACAGTAAAGTTCAAATACAGATTATTTCAGTTCATCGAAATGCTGCACCTTATGTTTATTTTATTATATTTTGCATTTATTTGAGTGAATACATTATTCACAGTTTAATAATAATTTAAAAAAAATATGTTATGTTTTGTGATAATTTTTTCTGCTGTACCGAAAACGTACCGAACCGAACCGTGACCTAAAAACCGAGGTACGTACCGAACCGAAATGTTTGTGAACCGTTACACCCCTAGGACTGATATGAGACTAAAACTCTCCAGTTTGGATCCCGACATTGTTTCACTGATGTCTCAGCACAAGCAGCACCATTCCTCCCATTAGTTGGCAACAGAGACACGCAGTGTATGAGTGAGTAAACAATGCTATTTGTAAATGTAACAGTGTAAATAATTATCTTGTGGTTATTGTTAAATTCCTATTTAACTTGCGATTGGAATGATAGTTTTACTGTATTTTATTTTGAAAATCCGCAGCGGAAGTTTGCCGTACTAAATGCGGTATCTCTCAGTAGCAAACGATCTTGCTGTCAGTAAATTGCGGCTCTGTTCGCACGGACATTAACTCCATAATAAATGTAGTCTACGTTTCATATGATGTGTCAAATCTATCAGCATTTACCGTTTAAATCGCATATGAACAAAATGCTTGTAGAATCTGTAGTTGTTTTGTATTGTCGATTTAATGTGTGAACGAGCGATAGAGAAGTTCACACAAAGGTGTGATTATTAGGCTGTCATTTTTAATATACTGTTGGAGTGGTAAACAGGCTTATTATTTTATTTAGGATATTTGGAGTTAGGTGGTCCGCGAGTGTTTTATTATTGGCTAAGTGGTCCGCGGTCTGAAAAAGTTTGAGAAACACTGGTCTATGACTATCCTGGACAAAGATATAGGGGGGGTTCCAAATCCGGAAGGAGAAATACCTGCTCTGCTGAACATGTTACAGGAAGAGAACAGTGCAGATCTTCCCTATTGACACCAGGATTAACCTAGTCTAAAATAAGGAACATTAATAGTGTGATATAGACACAGATATAAGATCAATAATACACTTTATTTTAGGGCACCTTTCAAAGCATTCAAAGTCACCTTAAAATACAATACAAAATAAAATATGAGTGGCATTACAAAACAAAAATGTGTTGAGTAGGAAACCACAGAGGAAAATTACATTCAAAGGAGCAATTAAAGCGAGTGAAGCCAGTTTGAACACATTATCTTTTAGGCTTGCTTGAAAATAACAGTGTCTGACATATGTTATATCATCACTGTTATATCATTGCTTACTATTTGTGGTTAACAGAGAATGTTTTAACCTGTTAAGCCCAAGCCTGTTTTTCAGGTCTCAGGCTCGAAAATGACATTTCCAGACAACCCAGTCTCATGGCATTTCGTGTTCACCAACACAATTTCCCCCTTTTTTTCGTGTTGCACAGCACGATTTTAAAAGCAATGTATTTCTACTGGTAATGTGTTTCGTGCCTGCAGCACGTCTTTTTCTCCGGTCGGGTCGTGGAAGACAGAAAGCTGTGTGGTTCATAAAAACATGTCCTTACTCAATATCAAGCCACAATTATTGCTTTTATTTTAAATCGTATAATGTCGGACTTTTATTACCGTCTGTGAGGAAAATAAATGCGGCTCAGAGCCTCAGGATACTGAAATCTGTATTTTTTAAATCTTTTTTTCCTTCTAATTTGTTATTTCTTTCAAAATAACACACTGTTATTTACTCACCAATAACACACAATTATCCTTGCTTTTATTTACTTTTTAATTCCATAATCTCGGGCTTTTTTGGCGTCCGTCAAGAACGTTTGTACGTGTTAACGACGTTTGTACGTGTTAACGATGAATCTTCCACGCAAACCAAAGTTAGCCATGGGGTGCCACAGTGCTCAGTGCTCGGACCTATTTTGTTCACATTATATATGCTTCCGTTAGGCAATATTGTAAGGAATCATTCTGTAAACTTTCATTGTTATGCGGATGATACTCAACGATACTTATCAAGCCTGATGAGTCCAATCATCTAAATAAAATTCAAGACTGCCATAAGGACTTAAAAACGTGGATGACCTTACACTTTTTGATTTTAAACACGACCAAAACTGAAGTTATTGGACTTGGACCAAAGAATCTACGAAACAAATTATCTAAAGATATACTAACTATGGATGGCATTCATTTGGCCTCCAGTGAGACTGTAAGGAATCTTGGTGTTATATTTGATCAGGATTTATCCTGACCCCACGGTTTGATGATTGATAGGTGTGTGGGTTGTCTTTCATTTTGACATGCAGAAAAATGTTATAATGAACATAGATACTGTATGTTAAATTGATATATCCGCCATCTTTCATTTATCTTTCTATTCCCACAACAATATACATAAATAAATGGCATATTTTGGACATAGTTCGAATGGTGATTAATCTGATTAAAAATGTTAATCGTTTGACAGCCCTAGTGTTTATATTATATGAAATCCGGAAAACATTTTAAAAGAATAAAAGAATATTTAATTCCGAGTGCTCTTGCTTTTCTCTTTGAAAGTCATCACATAACGACATTGTAATACACGGATCGGCTGCATTACATATTACAGATCTGCCGTAGTTCTGTATTTATAGAGCCCTGATGAGAAGACCTTTGGAAAAACTGAAGAAATGCCACCGAAACTGAATACTTGACGTGGATCATAAATATATCAACAATTAAACATCTTCAATTTCTCTTTACACAATACGTCTCCTTGCAGTATCAACACTAATTTGGCTGACTTTTACATTTGATCTAATTCATAGATAGGTTATATTTACACCATAACGGTGCACAGCTGATATAAAAGGACTGATTTTCTTTGAATGTAAGAATGTAAATACTGAGTCTGAAATAGTATAGCAATATGCTGTAAAATTATGTTAAAGTATGAACAAAACTACACATCTTCAGATGTTGTACATACATAAGTGTCCTACACTAATTGTCATGGAACACAAATAAGAATGTATTAGCAGTTAGAAGTAGTGGTGCACGATAATTATCGGTCCGATATTAGGAATTATGACGTCATCCCGATAAACCCGATAACAGTATTGTTAAGGACCTTACAGACACTTGGACTCAAGCGCACGACTCAAAAGAAAGTTTGTTCAAAAATAGTCTTTACTTTGTAAAAGTATAAAGTTCAAACAAAACATCACTCCTAAGAGGCAAAACATAGCAAAGCAAATTACAAACTAAATAAACTTGACTATGGTCACAAAATACAATAATCTCTGGGCGAGACAAGCTGGCTCTCTAAATGGCACAAGGCACAAGACGAACTGGCACAGGACAAAGGGAGACAGGACTATTTATACATGAGGTAAGGGGGAACAGGTGGAAACAATCAGGCACTGACGATGGCGTGAAAACACACAAAGGGAGGAAGTAAAGGGACCTGAAATGAGACCAGAGGTAAGTACAAAATAAAACAGGAAGTGCAATGACAGGACTAGACAGGTGAACAAAAAGACTTGACTAAACATAAATCTAACCTGGGCTATGAACTAAACGTGAAACAATAACATGAACCTGTTTAACATGACATGAACAATTTAGCAGACATGACGGGATGTTACAGTACCCCCCCCCTCTAGGGACGGCTCCTGATGTCCCAGGAACTTCTGGGTGATCCCGATCAAAATCTTTAATCATGGCCGGATCAACAATGAAACTCGCTGGGATCCATGTTCTCTCTTCTAGACCGTACCCATCCCAGTCCACAAGGAACTGTCTTCCTCACCCTCGCTTACGAACTGCCAGCAGTCTCTTTACAGCGTAGACGGGGCCTCCTTCTACCATCTGGGGGGGTGGAGGGGGTTTAGAAGCGGGTACCAATGAGCTCTCCCTGACCGGCTTGATCTTGCCGACATAAAACGTTGGATGGACCTTTAATGACCTGGGTAGACGTAACTGCACAGACACCGGGTTTATGATCTTCGATATCGGGAATGGACCAACAAACATTGGCGCTAGCTTTCTCGACATGACGTGGAGGGGTAAGTTCTTGGTAGCTAACCAAACTCTTTGTCCAGGCCGATACGGTGGAGCAGGTCTCCGGCGTCGATCCACCACCTCCTTCATCCGGCTGGCACTGCGCAAGAGAGCCCGACGAGCACCGGCCCAGATCCGGCGGACCATAGCGTGAGCTGATGGGACCGTGACCTCGGCCTCATTGGCAGGGAACAGAGGTGGTTGGTAGCCGTGCACACACTGAAACGGTGTGAGTCCTGTTGCGGAAGTGGGCAGCGTGTTGTGGGCGTACTCCACCCACATCAGGTGCTTGCTCCAGGATGCCTGGTTCTGGGAGACCAGGTAGCGCAAACAGGTCTCTAGCTCCTGGTTAATGCGCTCTGACTGGCCATTCGACTGGGGGTGATATCCTGAGGAAAGACTCACGGTGGCTCGAAGGAGATGGCAGAACTCCTTCCAGAAACGGGAAATGAACTGTGGGCCCCGGTCTGACATAATGTCCCTGGGAAAACCATGAATGCGAAAGACATGACGTAACATGACCTCTGCCGTTTCCTTGGCAGAGGGAAGCTTGGATAGTGCAATAAAATGTGCCATTTTACTAAATCTGTCCACCACCGTCAAGACGGTGGTGTTACCTTCTGATATCGGTAGTCCGGTGACAAAGTCCATCGATATGTGGGACCATGGCCGATGCGGAACAGGAAGTGGCTGCAGCAACCCCATCTGTGCTTCAGTGGAGGTCTTGTTCCTGGCACAGACAGTGCAGGCCGCAACATATTCTGCCACCTGCTTCCTCATAGCCTGCCACCAGAAACGTTGCTTGATCATGAAGGTTGTGCGTTTCACTCCAGGATGACAGGTGAGCATAGACGTGTGAGCCCAGTGTATTACCTGTGATCGAACGGAAACAGGGACAAACAACCTATTTCGTGGGCAACCCCTAGGTGCCGGGGTCTCACCATTTGCCTGCTTCACCACCGATTCTATTGGCCATGAAACTGCTCCAACCACACGGTTAGGTGGAAGGATGCTCTCGGGCTCTTTGGCAACAGGTTCAGGATCGTACAAACGTGACAATACATCAGGTTTAACATTCTGTGTGCCTGGTCTGTATGACAATACAAAATTAAACTGATTAAAAAACAATGACCATCTAGCCTGGCGTGAGTTCAGTCTTTTGGAGTTCTTAATGTATTCCAGGTTTTTATGGTCAGTCCAAACTAGAAATGGTTGCTCAGCCCCCTCCAACCAATGACGCCATTCCTCCAAAGCTGCTTTAACTGCTAAAAGCTCCTTATTCCCCACATCATAGTTCCTTTTTGCAGTTGTCAACTTACGTGAAAGAAACGCACATGGGTGTAGCTTGTTGTCCTGGACAGATCTTTGGGACAGCACCGCCCCAATGCCATCGTTGGAGGCATCCACCTCCACGATAAATTGTCTCCGTGGGTCGGCCACTGTGAGGATTGGGGCAGTCGTGAACAGTTTCTTGAGCTTCTGGAAAGCTTCATCCGCCCGTATATTCCACTTGAACATGACATGGGGAGAGGTTAAAGCATGTAAAGGTGCTGCAATGCCACTAAAGTTTCTTATAAACCTCCTGTAGAAGTTTGCAAAGCCTAAAAATTGTTGCACCTTTTTCCTGTTGGTGGGAGATGGCCAATTGGCCACTGCACTGACCTTCTCTGGATCCATGTGGATTTCATTGGCCGAGATGATGTACCCCAGGAAGGAGACGGTCTTGACGTGAAACTCACACTTTTCAGCCTTGCAGTAGAGTTGATTCTCCATCAGGCTTTGCAGTACCTGGCGGACATGATGGGTGTGGGTCTCCTCATCGGGTGAGAAGATCAAGATGTCATCGAGATAAACGAATACAAATTTGTTGAGATAATCCCTCAGCACATTGTTGACAAATGACTGAAAAACTGCCGGAGCATTGCATAATCCAAATGGCATGACTAGGTACTCGTAGTGACCACTGGGAGTGTTAAAACCGGTCTTCCACTCATCCCCCTCTCGTATCCTAATGAGATGGTAAGCGTTTCTCAAGTCCAGTTTGGTGAATAGTTTTGCATCCTGCAAAAGTTCAAAGGCTGAAGACATGAGAGGGAGTGGGTATCTATTTGTAACTGTTATTTCATTAAGGGGACTATAGTCAATGCATGGACGGAGGGTACCATCTTTCTTATCGATGAAAAAAAATCCAGCGGCCGCTGGGGAGGAGGATGGTCTGATGAGTCCAGTTTTTAGAGAGGAGTCAATATAGGACTTCATAGCCTCCCTTTCCTGTGCAGAGAGAGAGTAAAGTCTCCTTTTAGGGATCTGAGAACCATCCAACAGGTTAATGGGACAGTCATAAGGTCGTTGGGGAGGTAGGAACATGGCCCTAGTTTTGTTAAATGCTTCCTTTAAGTCCTGGTAACACAAGGGCACTTTAGTCAGGTCGGGATAATCCGAAATGGAGTCAGACTTATGAGTGTGTTTGTCTTGTTCCTTTTCAGGTTCTGTGGAGAACCTAGGAAGGTCTGAACAGGTCAGCCTACAGCCTGGGCCCCAGTCCTTAACCCTCCCTGATCACCAGTCAATGATCGGATTATGTTTGATCAGCCATGGATAACCCAAAATTAAGGGGTGTAGTGCAGAGTCAAATAACTGGAATTTCATTTCCTCTATGTGTGTATTGTCAATGGTTATTTGGACAGGTTCAGATACATGGGTTATTTTAAATAATAACTTGCCATCTAAGGCACTGGCAGTAACAGGGGAAGTCAACGGAACAGCCTTGATGCATAGTCTCTTTGCCAAACTCCAGTCCATCAGACTTTCGTCGGCACCTGAATCGACTAATGTCCCCACAGTAATGTCTTGGTCACGCACTTGAATATGTACCATGGTCAATGAACGTGGAGGGAAATCAGTTGCAGAGAATTGGCTCACCAGCTGCATGGGTTCCTCCGGTGCAGCCGAGGGCGCTGGTTCCTTGGGCGAGGCTGAGGAAGGTGGACTGGAGCTCCATGGGTGTCGAAAGGCAGGTGAGTACCCCATGTGGCTCGGAGGTCGTGCACTGGTTCTGATTCTCTCCTTCTGCCTTTCATGAAGCCTGTTATCAATGTGAATGTACATGGCAATGATGGAATCAAGATCTGTGGGTAGTTCATGGGGTGCCAACTGGTCCTTTATAGAGTCTTGTAGACCATTCATGAAGGCATCAATTAAAGCAGAGGTGTTGCACCCACTGTCTGCTGCTAGAGTACGGAAATCTATTGCATAGTCTGTCACTCTCTGTTGTCCCTGTTTGATCTGCATAATGACTTGTGAGGCTTCTCTGGAAGGTGATGAGTGATCAAACACACGGCTTAGGGTCTGGGTAAACATGTTCAGTGATTGACATATGGGCGAGTTTCTTGACCACTCGGCTGTAGCCCAAGCAGCGGCTCTACCAGACATGTGGGACAACATAAAAGCTACCTTAGCTTGGTCCGAAACAAAGGCAGCAGGGTTATGAGCAAAATGTAGTTCACACTGTACCAGAAAGGATCGACAGTTACCAGAGTCCCCGGAAAACCTCTCCGGAGGAGCCAGGCGAAGCGTCGATCCAGGTCAACAGATGCAACAGATGGTGGACCTGGCATGGCTGGACTACTCCAGCCATGCCAGGTCCACCATCTGTTGCTTCGGATCACACCACCCCACCCTCACACTTGCAGAGGAACCGTCTTTGAGGGGTGAGAGAACTTGCTGCATTTGAAGTGCCAGGTGATTTACTTGGTTGATTACAGCTGATTGGAATTCATCCTGACGATCCGTGAGACCAATCATTCCTTGGTTGATGGAAGACAGCTGTTCAGCATGGAGGGTTAGCTTAGCATCCTGCGCTAACACATCGGCCTTGAACGAACCGGAGTCGGCTGAGTCCATTTTTTGGCCAGTTCGTTCTGTTAAGGACCTTACAGACACTTGGACTCAAACGCAAGACTCAAAATAAAGTTTGTTCAAAAATAGTCTTTACTTTGTAAAAGTATAAAGTTCAAACAAAACATCACTCCTAAGAGGCAAAACATAGCAAAGCAAATTACAAACTAAATAAACTTGACTATGGTCACAAAATACAATAATCTCTGTGCGAGACAAGCTGGCTCTCTAAATGGCACAAGACGAACTGGCACAGGACAAAGGGAGACAGGACTATTTATACATGAGGTAAGGGGGAACAGGTGGAAACAATCAGGCACTGGCACTGACGATGGCGGGAAAACACACAAAGGGAGGAAGTAAAGGGACCTGAAATGAGACCAGAGGTAAGTACAAAATAAAACAGGAAGTGCAATGACAGGACTAGACAGGTGAACAAAAAGACTTGACTAAACATAAATCTAACCTGGGCTATGAACTCAACGTGAAACAATAACATGAACCTGTTGAACATGACATGAACAATTTAGCAGACATGACGGGATGTTACAAGTATTAATAGCCCCGATAATATACAATATATTTTTTGGGTGGATTGGGATGAAGGGCACTTGTTTTTCACTCGGCTTCTCCCGTTTTGCCAGTACTGTGGTATTAGTGGTTTAGGAAGAGGGGAGTTTTTCACAAATCCAGCACTCCCTGCTGGCGTGCGGCCGTGAAGCCAGGACAGTAAACAAACATGTCGTCGGGAGTATGGGACTATTTCAAAGTTTCAGAGTTAGATAGTTCCTTGCTATTTGTATTAACAAATGCAATGCAGAAGTTCCACGAGGAGGGAAAAAGGCAACGAGCTATAATACTTCCAACCTGATCAGTCACCTGAAACATCGCCATCGCTACGATGGTGTGTTAACAGCGTACGAAGACGCCTGCGCTGCAAAACTAGCGGCGAATCCAAAGCCAGCTGCAAAGGCACCGGGGCTTTTACCTATCGACGAGGCTTTTGAAAAAGGCAAGAACTTTATTTGGGAAAATAAATATGGTCACAGTCAAAACTGTTCTTGGCTTTGTTTTGTTCATAGTAGTAATGCTCATGTCATTTGCTCACTACTAGTCTTTGTTTTACCACCAGGAGTGCAAAAACTACAGGTACATTTAATATATATATTAGGGCTGTCAGTCGATTAAAATATTTAATCGCGATGAATCGCATGATTGTCCATAGTTAATCGCAAATTAATCGCACATTTTTTTATCTGTTCTAAATGTACCTTAGAGGAATATTTTTCAAGTTTGTAATACTCTTATCAACATATGAGTGGACAAATATGCTTTATGCTAATGTTTATTATCATTTGAACAATGACAAATATTCTATTTCAAACACAACAACCTCTGAACATTACAAATATTCGCCTCAATTCAACCTGGAACCTCTCTCATACAATACAAATGGTGTGTGTGTGTGTGTGTGTGTGTGTGTGTGTGTGTGTGTGTGTGTGTGTGTGTGTGTGTGTGTGTCATAGTCTGCTCCATCATTCACCAGTAGTTTTCCATTCACCTGTCTCACCTGTTTTCCACACCCACTCGTTAACTCACTCTCTTTCTCTTCTGCACCCATTAGCTTCTGCCAGTATTTAAACCCGCACCTGACACACACTCTTTGCCAGATTGTACTTTGCCTCATGCTTGTCTCTCCCGCGTTCAAAACTAGATTGTCTACCCGGTTCCGACCCTGCCTGTCCCCGACCTGCCTGCTCTGCCTGTTTCCTGATCCTGCCTGTCCCTCGACTATCCTGCCTGGCCTGTTCTCCGACCCTGCCTGTATCCACGCTGACCGCCTCGCTTACTCCCTGACTCTCTGCCTGTCCCTGACTCACCTTATGCCCGCTGTCCTCCGGTGCGTTATACTGCTCGGTTGGTATTCCTCCGATCCAGTGGAATCTCCATTAAAGTATATTACCAATTCTCCTTGGTTTCTCGAGTGCTGCATTTGGGTTCTCCTTAAGATTGTGACAGAACAATCTGGCCAGAACATGGACCCAGCGCACTCCTCTTCACCAAGAGACCGTTTTGAGAGAGTTGAGGACGCTCTCCAGAGGCAGGAAGCCTCGATAGCCGCCCTGGCCACCGAGGCTCAACATGCAACATCTTCACATGACCAGACGCTAACCTATTTAGCTGCGCAGCTACAGCAGCTAACGGCTACTGTGCAGCAGCTAGTGGCAGGAGGGGCCGCTCCAGCGCCTCTTCCTATGCCGTCGACACCCGCTTCTGCATCACCTCTGATGGGATTTACCCCGGAGCCTCGGGTGGGAACTCCGGAGCGCTACGCTGGGGAACCGGAGGGCTGCAGCCCGTTTCTTACGAACTGTTCTATCCTGTTTGCACTGCAGCCACACACTTTTGCTTCTGAAGCTGCTCGTGTGGCGTTCATGGTCAATCATTTGACTGGGAAAGCCCGACTGTGGGGCACAGCGGAATGGGAGCAACAAACACCTGCCTGCTCTTCGTTCCCCGCTTTTTCTGCGGAGCTGCGCAAGGTGTTTGGACCCGTGTCTGTGGGCCCAGACGCTGCAGGAGGACTATTGAACCTGAGCCAGGGTAATGGATCTATAGTGGATTATGCCATTGAGTTTCGCACCCGGAGCCGCCTCAGCAACTGGAATTTTGCAGCCCAGTGTGACGCCTATCTGCGTGGGTTGGCGGATTACATTAAAGATGAGCTTGTGTCGTTTGATTTGCCCAATTCACTGGATGGGTTGATTGAACTGACTTCCCGCATGTATCGGCGCATCCAGACACGGAGACGGGAGCGACGATCGGCGGAAGTTCAACATGCCTGGGCGCCCCGACGTCCGAGTTTGGCTGCGACTCCTCACCTCACTCCAGAGCCGCAACCAGGGGGGGGTGAGCCCATGCAGGTGGGTCGCACCAACCTCACTTTGGAGGAACGTGAGCATCGCAGACGTCGTAACCTGTGTCTCTACTGCGGCCGGGCCGGCCATTTCGTTTCTCACTGCCCGGTAAAAGGCAAGGCTCAGCAGTAATGGGGAACATACTGGTGAGCCAAACCCATGGATTTGTTCACTCAGAGACCATTGAGCCACGCCAGGTTGCTATTGCCGGATAGCTCTCAGGCTCTTGCAGTTTTTATTGACTCTGGTTCGGACGCGAGTATTATGGATGAGGAGCTTATGCTGCAGTTGGGAATAGACCGGGTTCCCTTATCTCGCCCAGTTCCAGCCAACGCCTTAGACGGTCACCTGCTGGGGACAGTGACTCATCAGACTGTACCCGTTCACATGCTCCTGTCTGGGAACCATCACGAGACTATTCAGTTTCATGTTCTCCGGTCTCCACATATCCCGCTTATCCTGGGTTACCCATGGCTCCGCCGCCACAACCCTAACATTGACTGGGAGACGGGAGCCATTTTGGGATGGAGCCTCTCTTGTCATCAGATCTGTCTGAAACAGGCTGCCGCGCCTCAACGCTCGGGGAACCCCAGCCAAGTTCTGGATGTTACAGGAGTTCCACCGGAATATCTGGACTTCAAGGAAGTATTCAGCAAGTCGAGGGCTACTTCCCTACCACCACACCGGCCCTACGACTGTGCCATCGACCTGCATCCCGGCACCAGCCCTCCCAGGGGTCGATTGTACTCCCTGTCTGCTCCGGAAAGAGTTTCCATGGAGACTTATATCAATGACGCTCTGGCGGCTGGGATTATTCGCCCGTCCTCATCACCTGCTGGCGCAGGGTTCTTCTTTGTAGAGAAGAAAAACAAGACCCTAAGGCCCTGTATCGACTTTCGGGGTCTTAATGACATTACAATCAAGAATCGATACCCACTGCCTCTTATCTCTTCTGCATTTGAGTTGTTGCAGGGACCAACCATATTCACGAAGCTGGACTTGCGTAACGCGTACCACTTGGTACGTATTCGCGAGGGGGATGAGTGGAAGACAGCCTTCAACACCACCTCGGGGCACTACGAGTACCTAGTCATGCCTTTTGGGCTTACCAACGCCCCTGCAGTATTCCAGGCGTTGGTAAATGATGTGCTCCGAGACATGTTGGACCGACACGTGTTTGTTTACTTGGATGACATCCTGATCTTTTCCAAGACACTGAGAGAACACGTGCACCACGTCCAGGCGGTTCTCAGGAGATTACTCGAGAACTCGCTGTTTGTTAAAACGGAGAAGTGCGAGTTTCACACATCCTCTGTCTCTTTTCTGGGATATATCGTGGGACAAGGGAGCATCGAGATGGATCCTTCCAAGGTTGATGCAGTCACTTCCTGGCCGGTTCCAGATTCCCGGAAGCGGCTACAACAGTTCCTCGGGTTCGCCAACTTCTACCGGAGGTTCATTCGTGGATACAGTACCTTGGCCGCTCCTCTCACAGCCCTGACCTCCTCTAAGGTCATGTTTCAGTGGTCCTCCTCGGCTGAGGAGGCATTCCAGAACCTTAAGGCAAGGTTCACCTCCGCCCCCATCCTCCGAGTACCCGATCCTGTAAGACAGTTTGTTTTGGAGGTGGATGCTTCTGATATGGGGGTGGGAGCCATCCTGTCTCAGCGAGCAATGGACAGCCAAAAACTCCATCCCTGTGCTTTCTTTTCAAAGCGTTTGACTCCAGCGGAAAGGAATTATGATGTGGGAAACCGGGAGCTGCTAGCAGTGAAGTTGGCTCTGGAGGAGTGGCGTCACTGGCTCGAGGGGACCAGTCAACCTTTCCTGGTGTGGACCGACCACAAGAATTTGGAGTACATCCGGTCGACTGAATTCCCGACAGGCTAGATGGGCCCTTTTCTTCACTCGGTTCAATTTCTCCATCTCCTACCGCCCTGGTTCTCGGAACATTAAGGCTGACGCTCTTTCTCGTCAGTTTGGAGAGGGAGGTAACATTCCCAGGGGCTTGGACACCATCCTTCCGACTTCTCAGCTCGTCGCCGCCCTCATCTGGGAGGTGGAGGAGAGGGTCAAGGCCGCCCAGCAGGACCAGCCGGGACCCAGTGCCTGTCCTCCGAACCGCCTGTTCGTTCCGCAGACGTTGAGGTCTGATGTTCTCCAGTTGGCTCATAACTCCAGACTCACCTGCCATCCTGGGATCCAACGCACATGGGAGGTAGTCCAGCAAAGGTTCTGGTGGGCAACACTTAAGGAGGACACCAGGGAATTTGTTAATGCCTGCCCCGTTTGCAATCAGAACAAGTCTTCTCACCAAGCTTCTGCTGGTCTCCTACGACCTCTGCCTATCCCTCATCGCCCCTGGTCTCACATTTCTTTGGACTTTGTTACTGGTCTGCCACCGTCCAACGGACACACTGCCATCTTGACGGTGGTAGACCGATTCAGTAAGATGGCTCATTTTGTGCCGATACCCAAGCTCCCCTCAGCTAAAGAGACGGCAGAGCTGGTCCTGCTCCATGTGTTCCGGCTCCATGGGCTGCCTACTGATGTGGTTTCCGATCGTGGTCCTCAGTTTACCTCGGTGTTCTGGAGGGAATTCTGCACGCTCCTTGGGGCCACGGTCAGTCTGTCATCCGGTTTCCATCCGCAATCCAACGGTCAGACAGAAAGAAAGAACCAGGAGATGGAGACAACCTTACGATGTATAGTCTCCAAGAACCCAGCGGCCTGGGCTAAACAGCTGCTCTGGGTCGAGTACGCCCACAACACTCTGGTCAGTTCGGCCACCAAGCTGTCCCCATTTCAGTGTGCTTACGGGCTTCAACCCCCTCTGTTTCCGGCCCTGGAGAGGGAGGTTACCTGTCCGTCCGTCCAGGCTTTCATCCGTCGTTGTCGACAGACCTGGAATCAAGCCCGGAGAACTCTCGTCTGTTCGGCCAACCGGTACGCCTCCTCTGCCAACCGCCGACGTTCTGAAGCACCTGTCTACCAGGTGGGCCAAAAGGTATGGCTTTCCTCCCGGGATATTCCTTTACGGGTGGATTCAAAGAAACTTGCACCTAAATTCATTGGACCGTTTGAGATTGTCAGGATAATCAATCCCTCAGCAGTAAGGCTAAGACTGCCTCGGACTCTGCAAATCCATCCCACCTTCCACGTTTCCAGGATCAAACCTGTCCGAGAGAGTGCCTTGGTTCCTGCGATCCCTCCCCCACCACCCCCCCGGATGATTGACGGCGGGCCTACGTACACTCTCCGACGACTTCTTCGTTCCCGTCGCAGAGGAAGAGGAGTCCAGTACCTGGTGGACTGGAAGGGTTACGGCCCTGAGGAGAGGTGTTGGGTTCCAGCTCGTCATGTGTTGGACCCCCGGCTCATCAGGGAGTTCCATCGTCGTAATCCCGAGCAACCGTCTAAGACCGCCACGTTGACGGGCAGAGACACAGGGAGAGTCTCTCCTCTTACCGTCAGCTCGTCAGAGGAGGACAGCGAGGGGCAGGCTTCTGATGAGGATGCAGATTCCCACAGGGGGCAGGAGAGGGAGGCGGAAAGAACTTTTTCAGATGAGTATTAATCCCACCTCCCACCTTCATCTGTAGATTAGCATTTAGGGACGTCAGGAGCCGTCCATTAAGGGGGGGGTTCTGTCATAGTCTGCTCCATCATTCACCAGTAGTTTTCCATTCACCTGTCTCACCTGTTTTCCACACCCACTCGTTAACTCACTCTCTTTCTCTTCTGCACCCATTAGCTTCTGCCAGTATTTAAACCCGCACCTGACACACACTCTTTGCCAGATTGTACTTTGCCTCATGCTTGTCTCTCCCGCGTTCAAAACTAGATTGCCTACCCGGTTCCGACCCTGCCTGTCCCCGACCTGCCTGCTCTGCCTGTTTCCTGATCCTGCCTGTCCCTCGACTATCCTGCCTGGCCTGTTCTCCGACCCTGCTTGTATCCACGCTGACCGCCTCGCTTACTCCCTGACTCTCTGCCTGTCCCTGACTCACCTTATGCCCGCTGTCCTCCGGTGCGTTATACTGCCCGGTTGGTATTCCTCCGATCCAGTGGAATCTCCATTAAAGTATATTACCAATTCTCCTTGGTTTCTCGAGTGCTGCATTTGGGTTCTCCTTAAGATTGTGACAGTGTGTGTGTGGGTGTGGGTGTGGGTGGGATCGTTGGAGTGCGCCATTTTGAAGGACATCTAATTTCTCTAAATGCACACCGAGCATCAAGCGTCTAGGAGGTTCTTTGGAGGAGCTCTAACCGAGGATACACTGATGGTTCCTCCACGGCTCCTCCGCGGATGCATTTCCAGGAACGGTGGAGGCGTGACGCACGGCCGGATTTATCTCAGCCAATGACAGCTCTGCATGCATCCCCTGGATATTATTTTAGAAACTGCTTTCATCACGTCACAATGTTTACAGTGAGAACAGCTGTGAGGTCCAGAAGCAGAGCAGTGTGTATAATATATATCACTCAGTATAACAGGCCTACATTACTCTCTTTATTTGCTTTAGTTTAGTAGATATCTACAAACAAAGAGTCGATATTTTTCTAAGACCATTTAGTGCTTCACATAATAAAATACACAACGGCTGTAGCCTGATTATGCTTTAGGAGCTGTAGGTGTATGTGGTAGGCCTACAGTGTGTGTGTGTGTGTGTGTGTGTGTGTGTGTGTGTTTGTGTGTTTTTTCAAATGTGCAACGACTCAACTGAAGATGCAATGCAATGCACCCCCGTAGAACCAGGCCAGAAGGTGCAGCTAGTTTGAATGACTTTGTTTACTGCAGGGTAGTTTGTGAATTTACTCCAGGTCGAACTAAAGTCTGATTTAACACTTGGTTATATTTCACATCAATAATACCTCTGAACTGTAGTGGAGTAGAAGTACTAAGTAGCAAGATACTCCAGTAAAGTATAAGGACCTCAACATTTTACTCAAGTACAGTACAATATAATAACATAATTAAATATATTTTATTTATAACTTATATAAATAAAACTGAATTAGTTTAAAGAGAGAAAACATTTGGACTAAAAGTTGACTAAAATGTAAAGATTTTTCATCGACTAAAACTGGACTAAAACGTTTTGAGTTTTCGTCGACTAAAACTAATAACATTTTTGTCTAAAGGCTAAATCAAAAATAGCTGCCAACATGAACACTGTATCTGTGAATGTATAAAGAGGAGAACTGGATAAAGCATTGGTGGGGCTTGGTTACCTCCTATGAAAATTGAGGTGCAGGAAGCCAAAAAGGCCCTAACACTCAGGCAAAACTAGCAGATCATCACTAGGTCTTCCTGTGATTTTCGGCATCCATTAGTCCATTGAGCATGCACACTTTCATATTCCTTATGCCCTTCCTCTAATACGAAGGGTCATGTCTGGTCTCGGCTCAGTCAAACGAATGAAAAGGGACAATAACTCTGGATTTGGCGTTTACCACATTCACAACTTTTAGGACCTAATGATTTGAATAAAGCCTATTCAGGTGTTTGTACTGGGTAGTTAATATACCTTCACTGATTAACAAATGTGTCTTTCCTGTGGTGAGTCAATGAGAACAAGTCTTCTTGGGCGCAATGACATCAAATGACTGACATGGAAGTTCCACCATTTGGCGCACTTCCGAAGGCTTGGTCTGTATCTCTACCTCTATCTGTACATGAAGTCTCCTTAAATTCATTTGATCATAAAGTATTTTATCTTAATGATATCAAATCCAGGGTTGAATGAACTCTGTAATGTTGAAACTGTAGTTTTTTAAATTCCTTAAAACCTTTGACAGTGTTGGAAGATCAGAGACAGCAGAGCAAAGAGTGAGGATAATAAAGGATGGACGGAGGCATGAGGAGGGAAGTGAGATTTCAGCAGCCAAGATTCAAGCATGTTAACTTAACCGTGAAGGGGGGTGTGTGTGTGTGTTTGGTGCATGTGTGTTTGGTGTGTGTGTTTATTTAGTGTGTGTGGTGTGTGCATTTGAGGCAGTGGTCTAAAAGCCTGACTCTAGCCAGGTGTGGAAAAGTCCAGTTGTTAGCAAGGACACACACACACACACACACACACACACACACACACACACCTTCATCCAACTCAAACTGTTATTGACCTCCCCTTTATGACCATGGAAACACAGTGCGTACACACACACACACACACACACACATCTTCATCCAACTCAAACTGTTATTGACCTTCCCCTTTATGACCATGGAAACACAGTGCGTACACACACACCACACACACACACACACACACCCACCCACACCACCCACCCACCCACCCACCCACCCACCCACGCTACCCACCTCCCACATCACACACACACACACACACACACACACACACACACACACACCACACACACACACACACACACACACACACACACACACACACACACACACACACACACACACACACACACACACACACACACACATCTTCATCCAACTCAAACTGTTATTGACCTTCCCCTTTTTGACCATGGAAACACAGTGCAAACACACACACACACACACACATACAGTTATTCGATGTGGACAATGCTTTTTGTCCTGCACACAGTTTACATTTGACCATAATATTGTGTGCGTCCTTTATACCCACAAATTGAAAATAGTGGTTATATATCCAAGTTGTAAATGCGCTGCTGCTCTCGCTGATACTTGCATCTGCCAGTGTGTGTGTGTGTGTGTGTGTGTGTGTGTGTGTGTGTGTGTGTGTGTGTGTGTGTGTGTGTGTGTGTGTGTGTGTGTGTGTGTGTGTGTGTGTGTGTGTGTGATTTAGCTGAAAGTGATAATTATGAAGGGCCGTGTAGGCCAACATTCAAACTTACCTCGCACACACACTACTGAAAACCAGTGGCGAACCGTGTCTATCACAACTGGACCTTCTGTCGACACACACACCCACCCTCATTTTATTCAAATTCATTTGATCATAAAGTATTTTATCTTAATGATATCAAATCCAGGGTTGAATGAACTCTGTAATGTTGAAACTGTAGTTTTTTAAATTCCTTAAAACCGTTGACAGTGTTGGAAGATCAGAGACAGCAGAGCAAAGAGTGAGGATAATAAAGGATGGACGGAGGCATGAGGAGGGAAGTGAGATTTCAGCAGCCAAGATTCAAGCATGTTAACTTAACCGTGAAGGGGGGTGTGTGTGTGTGTTTGGGGCATGTGTGTTTGGTGTGTGTGTTTATTTAGTGTGTGTGGTGTGTGCATTTGAGGCAGTGGTCTAAAAGCCTGACTCTAGCCAGGTGTGGAAAAGTCCAGTTGTTAGCAAGGACACACACACACACACACACACACACACACACACACACACACACACACACATCTCATCCACACTCAAACTGTTATTGACCTTCCCCTTTATGACATGGAAACACAGTGCGTACACACACACACACACACACACACACACACACACACACACACATCTTCATCCAACTCAAACTGTTATTGACCTTCCCCTTTATGACCATGGAAACACAGTGCGTACACACACACACACACACACACCACACACACACACACACACACACACACCCACACACACACACACACACACACACACACACACACACACATCACACACACACACACACACACACACACACACACACACACACACACACACACACACACACACACACACACACACACACACACATCTCATCAACTCAACTGTATGACCTTCCCCTTTTTGACCATGGAAACACAGTGCAAACACACACACACACACACACATACAGTTATTCGATGTGGACAATGCTTTTTGTCCTGCACACAGTTTACATTTGACCATAATATTGTGTGCGTCCTTTATACCCACAAATTGAAAATAGTGGTTATATATCCAAGTTGTAAATGCGCTGCTGCTCTCGCTGATACTTGCATCTGCCAGTGTGTGTGTGTGTGTGTGTGTGTGTGTGTGTGTGTGTGATTTAGCTGAAAGTGATAATTATGAAGGGCCGTGTAGGCCAACATTCAAACTTACCTCGCACACACACTACTGAAAACCAGTGGCGAACCGTGTCTAT
Source organism: Champsocephalus esox (assembly GCA_036324585.1). Lineage (NCBI taxonomy): Eukaryota > Metazoa > Chordata > Actinopteri > Perciformes > Channichthyidae > Champsocephalus > Champsocephalus esox. The sequence goes on along the minus strand of CM070495.1, from coordinate 5,502,665 downwards.
CACAACTGGACCTTCTGTTGACACACACACCCACCCTCATTTTATATAAATTGTATTACATTTTATTTAAATAATTAAATCGAATTTTTGTTTGTTTTATCTGAGTGTTCCAGGGTATTCTCTGAATACCTTGAAGGCCCTGACGGTTCGCCACTGCTGAAAACTATGAGGGGCCGTACAGGCCGTAAATCATACTGGTCCTCTCACGCACATACATTCTCCTTTTACATACATACATGTTCACTCTTACACACGTACATTCTCCTTTTACATACATACATGTTCACTCTTACACACGTACATTCTCCTTTTACATCCATACATGTTCACTCTTACACACGTACATTCTCCTTTTACATACATACATGTTCACTCTTACAAACGTATATATTTACACTCATACATTTTGCTCTCATATTATCATATTTTAATGCACACATTTATATCTTGTCACTCACACATTCATGCATTTCGTTCTCATTCATATTTTAATGCTCATATTTATACATTTTGCTCTCATGCACATTCATTCAATGTTTACATTTAATATTATAAATAATATATGCATGTCTGAAGACAATATATGTATGCAAGAGAAGAATGCATGTATGTGTGAGAGAAAAGAGGTTTCTCAATACTCTAATTTCCCCTCCTCGACTCCTCGGTCCTCCGGTAGTGACCCGGAAATGAATTTCAGCGTGCCACGTTGAAGGACGTCGCATTTCTCTAAATGCACACCGAGGACCGAGCATCGAGGAGGCCCTCTGGAGGAGCTCTAACCGAGGAGACACTGATGGCTCCTCCACGGCTCCTCCGCGGATGCATTTCCGGGAACGGTGGAGTATAAAAGAGGCGTGACACACCGCTGGATTCATTTAAAAACCATGGCGGGAGCAAAGCACATTATGTAAGTGTTGACAATGATACGTTGCATTAGTTATTTAAGAAGTGAAATGCGCGATCAAACTCCGACCGCCTGTATGCAGTTAGAGCCTTCTAACCGCATTCCTTATTGACATATTCTTTATGTTTTTATCCACATTTTAACTACACCCAATCCTGCTACAGCATGCTATGATGTTTAAAAGGGCAAACGTTTATTTATTTTTAAGAATATTAAATTAACACGAACTTGGTTTAGCATTCAGCACTATCATTTGATTTGGGCTATGTTGTTATATATACACTAGAAGCAATTGCTCATTACAGAGTCGGTAAATCTTCCAACAGTTTGAAGCTACACCTTGTTCCTTTGTCTTCTCACAGGGACAGAGGAGGAACCACTGACCCTTATTAACGTGAGGGTCGAGAATGACGAGCCGTTCACAGGCCGAAGGCACACTGCCAAGAAAGCCTGGGAGTGAGTGACATTTTCCTGGTTGGGAACATATGATCCTTAGCATTTACGTATTGGTGGTTACAATTTGTATTTTCATATTGTCTGCTGAACCTGTGAGTTTAAATATCGATTGCTTTGATACTGTAGATGCACCTGTTGCTGCAGACCTTATTAATTGCTGACCAGCTTAAAACATCTATTGTATCACTCAGGGAAGTTCCAAAGGCCCTTGGGCTATTCGGTTCTGTAAGCCCCACACAGATCACCAAAAAGTGGGACAACTTGAAACGAAAATCCAAGGTAATTATGTTGTTTCGTTAACTCTTGTGTGTCTGTGTAACCATGGTTGTGTCTGCTCAGCATGCTGATGTATAACTTTACCTCTTGTTTGTGTTTTTGAAGGAGTTGAAATGCCCCCCAACCGGGACAGGGACTGACGGGGGAGAGGCCACAGCAGCCACATGGCCATATTTTACGGTCTGAGGCCATCGGTGGGAGGCCATCCATCAACCCCGGCACCCTGATGGACTCGGCCACTGCTGCTGTTGCTTCTGGCAGTGGCTCAACATCCACTGAGGCTGTCCAGAGCCAGGCCACAGTGGAGGATGAGGAGGCCGCCAAGTCTGGCTCGGACAGCCAGGAGGATGTTAAGCCATCCACCTCTGCCGGTCCCCTTCCCCGGAAAAAAAGGAAACCGCAGTTTATTGCAGTTCCTGGAGGCGGGGGCGGCCAAGGAGGAGGACCGCTTCAACCGCCAGCAGGCAGCCAGCGAGGAAACCTCCAAAAGATTCCTCGACTTATTTGAAACGTTAGTTCGAAAAGAATAGTTTCCGTTCTTTGTTTTTCGTTTGGTTTGGATTTGTTATACTGTTTTGTGTGAAGTTTATGAAAATATTTAAGTTTGGAATAAAAATTAAGTTTGTCATTAAATCAGTAGCCTTCTTTACAGTTCGAAATACAGAACAACCACATGTTTACTGAAAATATACAAGGACATCTTTATTTTATACAAAGCTCAATATGTTATGATTGTGACATGACTAAAAGGCCAACGTTTTTAAACTCATTGTGCAACCCAAGGTATACTGAAACTCATAATGACCACTTTCATTTTTGAATTGTAAATCTCCTCCTAAAATAATTCTGCGCCAAAACCAGCCGTGTGTAAATTATCCAAATGCAATATGAGGGATGTTTTATGAATAAATCAATAAAAATGGAGTCAAGTTACTGCAGCTCAAGCCCTATAAGTAGCTACAATTACTAACACATGTATCTTCTTTCTTTTAAAGTTCAGTCAAAGCATACCAATATGTTATTACTGAACATGACTTGATTTCAACACTAAACGTAACACTTTCAGACGAAATTCTGTGATGGCCTATTTCACATCGCATACAATTTGTAATAAAGACATGTGTCTGTAAAGTCCTTTGCTCTAAATAAACGTGAGCAAGGTGACATTGGAAATAAGGCTTATACAGTTGCAAGAAAAAGTGAACCCTTTGGAATGACCTGGATTTCTGCATACATTGGTCATAAAATGTGTTCTGATCTTCATCTAAGTCACAACAATAGACAAACACAGTCTGCTTAAGCTAAAACCACACAAATATATGTTTTTATTGAACACACCATGTAAACATTCACAGTGCAGGGTGGAACCCTTGGATTTAATAACTGGTTGACCCTCCTTTGGCAGCAATAACCTCAACCAAACGTTTCCTATAGTTGCATATCAGACCTGCACAACGGTCAGGAAGAATTTTGGACCATTCCTCTTTACACAACTGTTTCAGTTCAGCAATATTCTTGGATGTCTGGTGTGAATCGCTCTCTTGAGGTCATGCCACAGCATCTCAATTGGGTTGAGGTCAGGACTCTGACTGGGCCACTCCAGAAGGCGTATTTTCTCCTGTTGAAGCCATTCTGTTGTTGATTTACTTCTGTGCTTTGGGTCGTTGTCCTGTTGCATCACCCATCTTCTGTTGAGCTTCAATTGGTGGACAGATGTCCTTAAGTTCTCCAGCAAAATGTCTTGATAAACTTGAAAATTCATTTTTCCGTCGATGATGGCAATCTGTCCAGGCCCTGAGGCAGCAAAGCAGCCCCAAACCATGATGCTCCCTCCACCATACTTCACAGTTGGGATGAGGTTTTGATGTTGGTGTGCTGTGCCTTTTTTTTCTCAACACATAGCGTTGTGTGTTCCTTCCAAAAAACTCAACTTTGGTTTCATCTGTCCACAGAATATGTTGCCAGTAGTGCTGTGGAACATTCAGGTGCTCTTTTGCAAACTTCAAACGTGGACAGCAGTGGCTTCCTCCGACCAACTTATGCAGAAATCCAGGTAATTCCAAAGGGTTCACATACATTACATTACATTGCATTTAGCTGACGCTTTTATCAAAAGCGACTTACAATAAGTACATTCGACCAGGAAGACACAACCTTGAAGAAAACAGAATCATATAAGTACATCAGGTTTCAAAGAGCCAATCGTTTCAAGTGCTACTCAACTGGCTGTAGATAAGCCAGACCTTTATTAGTATATAAGTGCTCTGTTAGTAGTTCTTTGTTAGTCATTCTATCGCTCGAAGTGGAGTCGAAAGAGATGAGTTTTCAGTCTGCGCCGGAAGGTGTGTAAGCTTTCTGCGGTCCTGATTTCAATGGGGAGCTCATTCCACCATTTTGGGGCCAGGATAGCAAACCCACATGTTTTAGCTGATGGGAACTTGGGTCCCCCTCGCAGCGAGGGTGCAGCGAGCCGTTTGGCTGATGCAGAGCGGAGTGCACGTGCTGGGGTGTACGGTTTAACCATGTCCTGGATGTAGGAAGGGCCAGATCCATTCGCAGCATGGTACGCAAGTACCAGTGTCTTGAAGTGAATTCTAGCCGTTACCGGAAGCCAGTGAAGCGAGCGGAGGAGCGGCGTGGTGTGGGAAAATTTAGGAAGGTTGAAGACCAGACGAGCCGCTGCATTCTGGATGAGCTGCAGAGGTTGGATGGCACATGCAGGTAGACCAGCCAGGATGGAGTTGCAGTAGTCTAGGCGTGAGGTGACGAAAGCCTGGACCAGAAGCTGGGTCGCTTTCTGGGTCAGCTGGGGACGTATCTTCCTGATGTTGAAAAGCGTGTATCTGCAGCAGCGGGTTGTAGCAGCGATGTTTGCAGTAAACGACAGGTCGTTATCTAGGATCACACCCAGATTCCTTGCAGTCGGAGAAACAACAGAGGAGCCAATGTTGATAGTCAGGTCAAGAGTGGGACAATCTTTTCCCGGAAGGAAAAGCAGTTCAGTCTTGTCAAGGTTGAGCTTGAGGTGATGAGCGGACATCCACTGAGAGATGTCAGCTAGACAAGCAGAGATGCGTGCGACGACCTGGGTCTCTGAGCGGGGGAAGGACAGAATTAATTGGGTGTCGTCAGCGTAGCAGTGGTATGAAAAACCATGCGGGCTAATGACAGATCCGAGCGACTTTGTGTACGGGGAGAAGAGGAGAGGACCAAGAACAGAGCCCTGAGGGACCCCTGTAGTTAATTGACAAGGGTCGGACTCAGACCCTCTCCAAGTAACCCTGTAGGTACGGTCTTTGAGGTATGAGGTGAGGAGGGAAAGTGCAGAGCCTGATACTCCAAGTTCTTGGAGAGTGCGAAGGAGGATCTGATGGTTCAGCGTGTCGAATGCAGCAGACAGGTCCAGCAGGATGAGGACAGAGGAGAGGGAGGCTGCTTTAGCCATGTGCAGTTCATCAGTGACAGCAAGGAGGGCAGTTTCTGTGGAGTGACCTGCCTTGAAACCAGACTGGTGCGGATCCAGAAGGTTGTTCTGATGGAGATAGCAGGAGAGTTGTTTAAAGACAGCGCGTTCAAGTGTTTTAGACAGGAACGGGAGGAGAGAGACAGGCCTGTAGTTTATAACATCAGACGGGTCGAGAGTGGGTTTCTTTAGGAGAGGGTTTACTCTTGCCTCCTTGAGACTGTTTGGAAAGTGACCAGAAGTTAGAGAAGTGTTGATGAAATGGGTGAGAAACGGGTAGAATATCAGGAGCGATAGTCTGAAGGAGGTTTGAAGGGATAGGGTCCAGAGGACAGGTGGTAGGGCGGGCAGAGGTAATGAGGGTAAGAACCTCACTTGGAGAGAGAGGGGAAAAGGAGGTTAGTGTGCCGGTTGAAGGTGGCTCAGGTGATCCGGCGGTGAGTAGAGGTGAGTCAGAAAAAGAAGAGCGAATATCGTCAACCTTTTTTTCAAAGTGAACATACTTTTTTTTGCAACTGTAAATGGCACAAACAAAAGAACAGAGTAATGCATCTGGCCAGTAAATGCATTTTTAACCTGTCAACAAAACTAATGGGTAACAATAAAACTGGCCAAAAATATGTATCACTCAGCAGAATCGTGGTCATGCAGCTGGACTGGGTTGTGGTCAGGAGCCGAGATTTGGTCTGCCAGTCTGTCTCTCCGGCCCTGTCCACCTCGCTGAGACCTCTCTACCCCCTTCTGCTCCTCCTCCTCTAACAGTTCAAGAATGTCTCCTGCAGGAAGGCAGATGTTGTGTAGGACACAGCAGGCAGTGACAACAGCAGGGACAAAGTTATGATTGACCTCCAAGGCCTTCGACAGGAGGCACCTCCATCGCACCTTCAGTTTCCCGAAGGCGTGCTTTATTATGCTGCGTGCTTTTGCATGGCAGCCGTTGAATCGGCTCTGTACCCTCCCCTGTAGTGGCTCCCGATACAGGGTTATAATCCTTATGGGGTGTACAATGCAGGGGTAGCCATCATCCCCCACAATGAAGTACCCTGGAGGAGGGTAAAGAGCCTCTTTATAGAGGGCACTGTGCTTCATGACACGGGTGTCGTGGACTGAGCCCGGAAATCCTACAAATGTTGGTAGGAATCTCCCCTTACCATCGCATACAGCCTGCAGATGGAAGGGAAGAGCTTCCTATTCACGTAATCCTGGCCAGTGGGTCCGGATGGGGCCCTGATGCGTATGTGGCACCCGTCTATTGCACCCACACAGGAACTGAATGCCGGGCTGTTGGCCAACTGCTGGAAGCCCCGACCTCCTCCAGCTCCGGACCAGCAGGCAGCTTGATGAGGGAATGCCGGAGAGCAGCGATGTCCTCCACTCCCTGGTGGACCAGTCTGTGGACCGTGGAGAGGGGTACCTGAAAGACTTTCTACCAATCTGGCAGAAAGTGTGTTTTTAAAAAACAGTGTAGTCCCTCCACCTCTTTGGAGTTTGCGATTCATATGAAAAGCCACATGATCGGGTACAAAATTGTCAACAGTGTTTGAGTCAGTTTGTCAGGTCAGTTTGTCAGAGATTGCAATAGGCGCTTTCACACCGGAGTCATTTTCCCAGGAATAGTTCCGATAGTTTTGGGATTTTGCGTTCACACCAAAAAGATCTGGAACTAGAACTTAGTTTGTGTGAACCTGTTCACCCCCAGATAGTTCCTGCTAGAGAGCAGGGATTTCCTGTGGAGAAAAAGATTTGTGGCTGTGTCGGCCACATTAACAATTTCTGATTGGCTGGGTGAATTGCAAACCACGACCCGTAAAACTCCGAAATGTTTTGTGAAGTCGCCATTTTATTTGCTCGCATTAGCATTAACCCAGCTCACCAACGGAGAGAGACTAACTTATGGCAACACAAAATATAACATGGGAGTGGTGGAGTGATGAGGAGGTGTCAGCGCTTCGCTTGGCGATTTACTCGGAAGACGCTAACCAGCAGCTTCTACTGAAGCCAGTCCCCAGTCTTTTCTGTGTTAGAGTTTTACTCCCTACAGGGTGTATTTGAGGGTTTGTTACTTTGCAGACCGTTTACATGCTGAAAAACCTACATAACACACAAGGGGACGGGTAATAACCCGAAAAGCATATGATGGGACCTTTAATATTATTGCTTCCTACTAATTTAATACAGTTATTTGAAACTTGTTGACATATTACATTTAATTAAAGTCAACATTTCCTGCTGTGTGAGTAAAGATATAATTCCCGCAGTGTGACTCACCCAGCGTCTGTCCGGCCAGCACCCTCCCGTTCTCCCCCATCACGGCCCCCTGGGCGCGCCTCTCACTGGCGTACTGGATGAAGGCGTAGCCCTTGTGCACGGAGCAGCCCAGCACCCGTCCGTACTTTGAGAAGATGGTCTCCACGTCCGACTTCTTCACCACCGCAGTGTTCAGGTTGCCGATGAACACCCGGGAGTTGATGGACTTTGGATCCGTCTTGTTGGTCACGTTGCTGGTCTGCACCTTCAGCGACATGGCCGACAGGTGGGCGGAGGAAGAGACTGACAAATGCATGGATCGTGGAGGTGGGATCTAAAGAGAACACAAGAGAACTGGTGTCAGAAGAAAATACAGATACTAGAGCACTTCTGCAAAATATTGGATATTTGAAACTCATATCTGTGTATAAACCAGCTGGGAAATCACAAGACAAGAAGACCTGCAGTAGATCACTTTTCATACTGAGCAAACACACTGTTCATTCAATATTCACTCACACTTCAAGACCTTAGATACAAGTCATGCTTTTCAGAGAATGTGAAATCAAAGAAGAACACAGTCATAATGTGGCACGTCTTTGAAGTAGAATAACAGCTTTGGTTTATTTTTTCTGTGCTTTTCTGAGTTTTTCTGTGCTTTTCTGACCACAACATTCACTATTTTCTGAGGGTCCAATATTTGAAAAGGCTTTACCAATATACAGTCCCATTTTCTCTCAATATAGATGTACAGCTCACAAGCAATGAAAGATAGATTGCAACAGCACATAAATGCCCCACGAGACAACAAGCCTCACTGAGGGCATGACCTGAACATCAAACCTAGCACACTGGTAAAAGGAATATTTTGTTATAAACTAATTAATGTGATATAGAATAGTAAGTAAGTGACTACTGGAACTGAATGGACAGAGTTTTAAAAGCAGATATACAGTATAATACGTCTAATAACTGCAGTCCATTTTATGTTTACTCGTACCTCTCAGTTTCCTCCAAATGGGAATATTTCACGATGTTGGCGTCATGTAGTACACAACTGTTGCCCCTCTGAATTTCTGACTACTCAACTCATCAGTATTTGAAGCACTTAATTTGAAAGGAATTCAATTGTCCCTTCGCATTCAAGCAAGAGGTAATTAGAAAACATCAACAACTTGCCTCTGTTTCGATGCGTTACAGCAGACAGAGATGCTCATCTTACCCCACTCTCCTCTATATGTCTTTTATGTCAGGGATTGATTGATTGAAATACTATTTAGAGGCCTGAAGAGAAAAGTGAAAAAAAGGAAAAACGCATGAAAGAAACATAATATTAAACATTCTTGAAAACGTTGTTGAATAACTTCTTCACTTCAACACTTGACTGCATGTGTGTTTTGCTTCCGTGTGTGCTGGTAATATCCTTCTTCCTAAATTAAGTTGCCAGTGTGTAGTAGTACCTTAGCACGGAGTACATCAGTATGCAGTTTGTTAGGGAGGCAATTTCAAACACATAATCTCAGGCTAACATTAATGCTAACAATCAGAGCCTTTGCCACATGGATGCACATATAGTGGGTAGAGCCGAGCTACAGAACTAAGCATATATCTCCAAAGAAAATCAGGAAGAATAGGGTAATCTCTGTCAAGGGACACACCACCAAGATGAACCCTGAGCTTCTCTTTCAACAAAGTAACTTGGAAGCTCTAGCGCAGGGGTGCCCAACCAGTCGATCGCGAGATGTATCTAAAAATAGAAAACAATATTCTGTTTTATCGTTAATGTCCTATAACATAATCTTCCCGTGCCAGAATAATGCACTTGAACGCACCAAAGCTTTGTGATTGGCCGGCGTGACCCCATGTGTGGGGGCGTGGCTGGTGGGCAGTGGGCACTATTTTGCTGACGTTCTCCGTGTCAACAGGAGTGACAGTCTGCACACAAACAAGACCGCAATGGCAGAAGCAAAAAAGCCCAACATATATAATGTTCACTCCGAGTGGGAGGGTGATCATTTTTGTATCTATTCCAATTCTAACTCCATCTGTCTCATCTGCACTGCGAGCGTGGCTTTATCGAAGAAGGGTAATTTAGGAGCGGCATTTCAAAACAGTGCACAAACGCTACGAGCCCTACGCTCCCAAAAAGTGAGGGGCCTGAAAGGACAGCTAAATGCACAGCAGTCCATTTTCACCAGGCCCAACAACAAGAGCAAGGCTGCTCCAGAGCATCTCATCGTGTCAGTCACGTTCTTGCGAAACACATGAAGTCTTTCAAAGACGGCGAAGTTGTGAAAGAAGCTTTCCTGGAGGCTGCCGACGTGATTTTTGGGGACAGAGAAATGTAAGACGAAGGTGCAAGGCCCCGTTGGTTTTTCAGAAATCAAGTCGGCGATTCCGTCGGTGGGAGTCCAGTCGGTTTCCTGAAAAGATATCCATCCAGGGCGAATCTGAATAATGCTTCTTCAGCCTCATAGGAAGCTGGAGTGTATTATATGTTATAAATCCAAGGGAGAGATACGCACATTTCAAAAAGCCATTTTGAAACAAACGGAATCTCGTTCTCTTGTTCTGTGGGGTTATTAATCTAAAAAAGCTCGATAGACTGTACAGGGAATAGTTTTCTGTGAATAATTACTAATAGATAAGGGAGAAAAGTCAGATAAAAACATGCAAAGTCAGGCTGGAGGCGTGGGTTCGAGAAAGCCCCCACTTCACAGTTTTCCTCTGAAAAAGGAGGGAATAACATTGAAGATTAATAGATCAATGTGTCGTAGATATTTAAATAAATAAGAAACATTGCATTGTGAATTTCGTGTCATTTACTGAGAAGTTTACTTATATTTCAGAGGCATTTATTGCATACAGTAACGTTGAGGGAAAGTAATAATAGGTTTTGCTGAGTATATGATCTACATGCAGGTTAAAGTTTGATTCAAATTGAACATAATAGTGGATTATTCCACCTAGAGTTTTTGTAATATCATTAGTAGACATTAATTGTGTTTGTAAGTTTATGAAGAAAGAGTACAAAGTAAACGGGAGGTTGTTATAAGTTTGTCAGTCAGAATGAATCTGTTAAATGGTTACGCATGACAGAGGTGTTGCACAAACACACAGAGGTGATAGATGAGGGGAAACTTGAGCCGGCAGCTGCAGGGCACAGAGAGGAAAGAGAAAGACAAGTAGATGTTTTGAAGAGTTCAGAGAGAGTAAAACTTGTTTCAAAGTAATGTCATATTGTTTTGTGAGTAAACATGAAATAAAAATATATTTACTAGATATAAGAACAACATGCTTAACTAGGTTGACAGAAAACTGCTATTAAAAGTTTCAGCAGCTACTGTCCTATCTGTGTTCGAAAGAGAACATATGTTGCATTTACAATTCATATTAAGGAAGTTCACAATTGATACCATTAAAGACCGTTTTGGATTAATAGGGCGTGTCTGTCAAACACTCGTGCTCAGATGGAATAAAGTGTTGAGATGTTCTCAAGAGTGGGAGTTTTCACAACGCTTTGTAGTTTGTATTGAAACAATTAAGTGATAAGGACAGAAAACTGTTCCGCGATGATTTCTTTAGGTTTTAGCTTTAGTAATGGAGATTACATTTTGTGAGGAAACCTTTCCACCAATAATAAATGTTCAAAGATATATATTCATTAACTGTGATCAGATTACTTGTTTTTCAATTATAGCTCTAAATACAGTTAGTTTTGTATTTTGTTACAGATCTAACCTGCTTGTAACACAACTTAGATAAACAATTTCAAAAAGAATAGAATAAGCAAGTGGTTAAGGGGGTTTCCTGTTTGGCTCATTTGATTTAGAACTGAAGTAAGGAAGAATAGTGTTTTATGAGAACTGTCATTCCTCATGATTTCTAAAGATAAATCATCAGTTTGTATGGACTTTGATGTAGAGATAGGATCATGGTGGAGAAGGAAGACCTTTTTTGGTTTCAAATTAAAGAAGATTTTAAAGATGAAGTTTATTTTTTTCTGACTAAGAATTTTAGAAACAGGACTACAACTAAACAAAAGAGATTTTACTACTGTATGTGGTTTTACTACTTTTAATGGAGTAAAGAATCTGGGTAGACTACTGCCATTGGTTTGTTTTAACAATCACATTTTTCAGCATTCCTGACCATATAGACACTCAGCCGTTTTATTTTGTAAACCTTTGGGGGAAAGATTTAAATTGAGTTTATCTCCAGTTGCTGATTTATTGTGATTACAGCGGCACTGGAAAGTTGTGCGCCACCTTTGGGTTGTACTCTGAATCAGTGTGTTGGTGAAGAGTTACTCACTACAGAAACAGAAGAACTGTGCAAAGAACGCATCTCTGAGGAGGGTTTGACATTTTGCGTGTACCTCGTTGTCGGGGCAACAGTGGGGTGAAGAGGAACAGCAGTTTTTGGGGATTCCTGCTGTGCAGAGGACAACGTGTGTCTGCTGATTGTAGCACATTGATCCAGAGGTGCCTTCCCCCTCAGGACATCCCAGTGCAAAACAAGAGTTTAATTGATCCTATTGACTACAGCTGCAGAGGCATTACGCATGACTGACTGTTCACATTATGACAAGATCTTGAGACAGGCTGGTCTCAGACGGTTCAGACTCTGAAGAAATTATGCGATGATTTGACAGCATAACTGTGCAAGAGTTTTCCAGAGGGTGGTGTAGAACAATAGGGTTAGTGTTTGAGAAGGGAGGCTGATTGTTTAAACGATGGTCTGGAGTGCTGAAAAGATTAAAGTTTAATATCCTTGTTTGGCAAACAAGACATCTGATTATTAGGTCACACATAATAATCTAGACATATAAACTAACTATGAGTAAAGGGATTAATGGAGTTCATATCCTGGGGAGGGTTAGTTATGTTGCGAATACTTCGCAGGGTATTTGCTAATGTATTTTGAAGAACAAATAACAAGGACATAAGTCCAATTTTGTTTTGTTTTTAGATTAAATTGTCCGTTACCAAAACTGTTCACCTTGTGTCTAGATTTGGACTTTGATGGTAAGGGAGTATTTAGGCTTATTTTTATACATCTGACATTTTAAATGTTATGTATGTGGCTATGTATATGTTGGCTAGTCAACAGATAGACATTGGTTAAGAACCTTTCTGAAGATTGAATATTTGTTCCATTTCTACATATTCCTATTTAAAAAGTAATTTTAGAGTAAAGAAGGCTGATGCTGAAATGGGAAATAATGTGGGGCCTTCAATCACCCATTGTAAGGGTGCATATTATTGACGACCAATAGGGAGGAGGGGTCACTCGACCCACCCTGCAGTGGGTTTTTAAAATCTTACTTGCAGCTTCACAGGAAGCGCACGGCACCAGATTATGAGTTTAGAGGACTAGCGTCACCACCTCCTAATGGACATTCATTTAGTTAGTAATTAACTGACATTTAGAGATGTTAAAGAGTAAAAACATACCAACCATGAGGGATAATTCCTAAGTTCAGCTACAAACCATTGATGAAATTACTTCTGTTTTTAGGTCCTTGATAGAGGAAGGAGTGATTGTTACATGTTCGGACACCCAGAGTTCCACGCACGGTTAAAGACGTTCACATTGTTTTTTAGGGATACCAGAATTGAAGATACATGAGTATAGTGACCGAAGAAGAGCTACACAGGTCGTAGTAGAGGTTTGACTCAAGATAATAATTGTGTGCACAAGTTTCTGAATTACATCTATTAGACGTGTTGATATTGATAAGGTGTTAATGAACTGCAGTAGTAGTACAATAAGGAAGTGACATTTTTTGGCTAACACTTTTCAGGGAATGTGGGAAAACAGCTGTTCCAACGAAAAGTTGGATATATCTTGAACATTATAGTTGGAATTGTGAATTAATAAATGATGGGGCTCCATATATACAGATTTTTATAGACGGAGGATGCTGGCCTGTGCTGGAACATCTCTGCAGGGCACGACACATGGCCAAAAAGACTGAGACCAACTGACCTTTGACCCTGACCGACAGGGTAACTTGGGAAGGCACTGTCAATGACTGACTCTGAGGTGTACCTGACCAAACTTGACTTTACAACCTGACAGTGTGAGTGAGTGTATGTCTGCATCTCATCAGTGCAACTGCATGATTTAAAACAATGACTAATCAAGCATGTTTTTGGACTAACACATTATTTTTGTGTGATAATAATGTGTGAAATGAGTTTTCCTAAAAATTCCAAAAAAGGGGAAACCGCACATGTGACCCGTTTACTTTCTGCTTGATGATGTTTCACTCCCACAGGAGGTGGCAGTTTGCAGAATGTGAAACTCAAACTATGACATTTGAGGATTCTGTTTCTTTTAGGACCGAAAGATGGAGAGAAACACTTCACTGGAGTGTTTACTGTGGAAATGATAGATGTACATTTGGGAAAAATGTTTGGTATTGTCTTATAATCCATTATGACCTGAAGGTTTTCTTCCCATACATGATTTTGTTTAAACATGAGTTAATGTGTAAAAAAGGGGGAGTGTAAACTTCACAATGTACATTTTTCATTTAGGGACTGAAAGGAACCTGCTGCCCCAACTCGATTGTTCAATCTCACCATTGATTGACAGTTTTAGAATTGACCTGCTCCATATCTGGGGTTAAGACACTGTTTGATGAATGTTGACATGTCTCTAATATCGATTGAGTTATAGCAGGTAACACAGATAAAGAATCAGTGGCCATGGGGCTACCAGAGAGACGTAAGTCCAGAATGGAATACTGAAGAAGCTGACCTGTGAGTAATGTTTCAACTAATGTTTCAACAGGTATTAAAGTAACTGAGGTTTGAAATGTAGAAAGAACATATTTACAGTTAAAGCTAAAACATAGTAATGTAATGAGACAAAATGTAATTTAAACACCATCATGTAACTAGCCTGGTAAAGAAGTAAAAGCCATATACTTTATTGTTTAGGTCATTATGGGGATATACATTTCACCACATTTATAATAGAAAGACATTTGAGGACAGTTTGTTGGAATTCTGTATTAATTTTTTCAGCGGGATAATATCTAAGCGCTGACGGGTAAAAGCAGTATCACCAGGAAGCCATTCACTTTGTTAGTATTGTGATTTTGGTTGTTTTTGAATCCATAACATTAGTGTGTTTCTTTACCAGAAACATTAGCAGTTCAAATCATATTTAGATTTTTAATGGGATCTCAAGGAACACAGATGCTTGTCAGAAATTCAGAGCAATTGAAATATGTTATTTAGTTTACCTAAAGATGTTGGGGTTCTTATTTAGTTGGCACAGTCCAAGTATTAAGATTCTGAAGCTGCACAATTAGCGTAGGCTTGAGGGATTTGTATCAGATTTCTCCACACAGGTTGTTGACGTCAAAAGGGGGACCCGAGACGCAGGAGGCAGACTGTCATCAGGACAAAGTGGCTCAACCCCAGGTTTTCCGGCCCCTACCGAGTGACCCAGAGGACATCCCATGCCGTCCGCCTACAAGGAAAGGGGGACAACTGGTACCACTGGAGCCAGTGGGCGGTCGGAAAACCACCTGCTAGGAACAGGGGACGACATCAGGACGGATCTGGCTCTCGTCATGGAGGTCGACTCGGATGCTGTCATCAGCGGACTGGAGGAGAAGGACCTCGAGGACATCCATCCAGCAGTCGTCCCGGGAGGCATCATCATCGGACCGGAGAAGGAAGATCGAGAGGACATCTATTCAGCATCGACTCGGAAGCCGCCATCGGCGAGTCGGAGGAGAAGGAAGACATCTCTCTAGCAGGCAGCCCAGAAGCCGCCGTCAGCGGATCGGGGGGACAAAGACACGACAAGCCAGGACGGCACAGGGGACTCCACTCTCCGCTGAAACAGGAGTGTGTGTTAAGTACAACAAGACGGTGTATGGAGCCAGCCAGGCCTGCCAAGCTATGGGCAGCCTCTACCATGACAGCTGCTTCACCTGCAGCGCCTGTAGTCGAAGGCTGAGAGGGAAGGCGTTCTACTATGTCGGAGGAAGGGTTTTCTGTGAAGAGGACTTTCTGTACTCTGGGTTCCAGCAGTCTGCAGACAAGTGCAACGCATGTGGACATCTGATCATGGACATGATCCTGCAGGCCCTGGGGAAGTCGTACCGCCCCGGTTGTTTCCGCTGCGGCATTTGCAACGAGAGCCTGGACGGAGTGCCCTTCACTGTGGACACTGACAATAAAATCTACTGTCTGAAAGACTACCACAGGGTCCTGGCGCCTAAATGTGCTGCGTGTAACCAGCCCATCCTGCCCTCAGAGGGGTCTGATGAAACCATTCGAGTTGTATCCATGGACAAAGACTATCATGTGGGTGTTGTTGTGTGCCGTGCATCCGCTCATTATGTGTCAGACTAATGAGTTCCACCATTGAGGGAAAAGCTGGGACGCGAGGATAACGAACAAAGCTATCAATATCAAGATATCATTTCACCATATAGAAGTGATTCATGCATGTATAACTGTGTATACTGTGTGTAAGACTAGTATTGAATGCAATGTGAAACAATGTCAAAGCAGAAGGAGGGGCATACTTTATTCCTCCCTCAAGGGGAAATGTTTCACTCTGGGGTTATGTTTTGCACACACATGTCACTGGGTCTGTGTGTGATATCTTTGCTTTCAAACATGTATCTCAAGTCAAGTTTAAAGATTACAAAGTCAGGTGAAAGTAACTTCTGTTGTGTTTGTGTGATTAGATGATCCATGGTCCTTTCTCCCTGACCCTCCAGGTGAAATCTGATTGCTCAAACTCTAATGAATGAAATTGAGCGTGGCCCAAGGGAACTGTGTGTGCGTTTGTTCCAGAGGTCCACATTCAGTGGGCAACAGAAAAGTGTTGATCCAGCAAATCCAATTTGTGTGTATGTGCGGGAGAGTGAGAGGGAGCAAAGGTTTGAGTTAATGTTACCCTATTCCAGTGGTGTAGTGGGCATTGGACGCGGGGGTACGCCGTACCCCCACTTATTTGGATCATGATCTTTTTTTTAATAGTCTAATAAATATAAAATCATTGCCAGTGTTATCAGTTGCAAGTATGTATTTGTTGTAATAATGACAAAAACATAATACATTTCACAGAAATTAAAATAAAAAATAAAAACGATTTCCTTAAAAAATGATGATTTGTCAGTGACACACCCACGCCCGCCGATTTTGCGGCAGCTCTTTCCCTCAAGAACGCTAACGAAAAAGCTCTATAATGGCAGGCAAACATTTTTTACTTGACTTCTTTTCTAAAAAGAACATAAAGAGACTAGCAGCACCGAAGCTACAAGTGAAGCTGCTACTATAGTACTACATCATCAGAAGAGCCGCCTAAAGATGTGGATAATGGTAGCACTAACGTTAGCTGCACTAGCAACGTTCCCCTGGCTAGCTCAAGCTCACCTTTCCCAGAGGTATGGATGGAGGAGATGTGGCGGAGGAAACAAGAGGCATACCCGTGGATAGACTGCAAAGTTTGTTCATCCATTTCGGATTTATCAGTCTTAAAAACGCAAGGTGTGTGTGTGAAAAGCAGCACTGTCTGCTTATTTGCAATGTAGGCTAGGCCTAATCAGAATAATTTCAAGTCCAGATTCAATGTTGTTTGCATAAGTAGGCTATATTTTTCGTTTCGTTTATTTTTTTAATTTATTTTTTAATAAGTTAATTTCAGGACAACTTTGGGAATTTTGTTTGTTTGTTATGAGTTTTAAATAGATTTTGGAGAGATAGAGAGAGAGAGCTAGCTGTCTGCTTAGTTGCCATACTGTAGCTTATGCAATGTAGGCCTATAAATTGTTTATGTAATTTATGTGCCAGTGTGTCCATGGTTTTGAGTCTGTTGAGCGCAGTGCCGTCTGCTTTTTGCAGAACAGTAACTAAAGTAGGACTAAGCATACCAGTAGTTTCTGTGGACCTGTCTGTCGTGTTGTGAGTGCACTGCGTGTATGCACGGCATTTTTTAGGATGACCTAATTAAAATACATTATTGTATTCATTAATAACCAGGTTTCTGCAGCTATGTTAAGAAGAAGATGGCTCCGAGGGGGAAATTCAGTTTCCACTCTGTCATACATGCACATGCGTTTTATACATGTATTAGTTACAAAACTGTTTCCTTGAATAAATCTCTCAGTTCTGTATTTTTAGAGGTCTGTACATTAGCATAGGAGACACTTCCGGCCCGTCCACACTACAGCTTCGATAGCTTCAAAATCGGTTTCCAACGCGTCTGCCCATTCACTTTGAATGGGGTGACATCACGTTGCCTCGCTTTTCGCCGAACTGAATTGTGGGTAGCATAGCGGTCCGTCTCTGGCGTCTCCAGCGTCAGAAGTTGAACATTGTTCAGTGGCCAGCGCCAGCCAATCAAATCATATGCCAGTACAAGCTCTAGCCAATCAAACCGCTGCGTGTGTGTCAGCGGCGGGAGATTCATGTGATTGGTTGTTGGTCGAGCTTCAGACGCGCCCAGCTCCAAGCTTTTTTTGAAGCTGGAGTGTGGACGGGCCGTTCCTCTTCATCTCTGCACTAACACATTGTGAAATGTTAAAGCCCAATGATCTCATGCTCTTTAAGCAAATAAGCTATAAAAGCGTTTCCCTTCCGGGCTCTATGGTTAGATGATACATGCACACATTAGCATTAAAGAGGATAACGCTTGTAAGCTCACTGAATAAATCCACATGTCTACTTTGTGGTTTTTAGTTTAAATGGAAGCTTTTCAACTCAAATGAACTTCATATCATAGTCATATTAATAATAATAATAATACATTGCATTTCAAAGCGCTTTTCCAGGTGCTCAAAGAAGCTTTACAGTGGTGATAAAACATGATAAAATAGAATTTAAAAGTTATTAGAACAGCAATACAGCATAATTCACAGATTAAAAGCCAGTCTGAAGAGGTGTGTTTTGGTCAGTGTTTTGAAAGTGGGGGGGGTCAGTGCAGTCTCTGATGTGTTGTGGGAGGGAGTTCCAGAGGGTGGGGGCAGCGATGGAGAAGGCTCTGTCCCCCCAGGTTCGGAGCTTAGTTTTCTTGGGGATAGAGAGGAGGTTCACTTCTGATGAGCGAAGGCTGCGGGAAGGGGTGTAGTGTAGTGGTGGGTGTATATTTTTAATTTTAGTTACCATCAAGCCTCCTATTTTTCTAGAAAATCTCATTTGTAAATCACATTTAAAGACTACCTTATTTGAGTCTGAAATAAAATATTGTAGACTAAGTAAATCAAAGGAAGTTTAAAATAAAATATATTCTAAGATTTGTGATTCCTGGTATCAACTAATTATTTCCAAAAAATATATTGCATTACAAATTGGAAATTATATCTCTGTTTTTATTTTGTATCTATTAATGTATACATTAAATGTATTCAATATATGTGTACAACTGTTTTTAATTGTACCAATGTATTCAATACTAGCAATTCTATTTTATCATGTTTTATCACCACTGTAAAGCGTCTTTGAGCACCTGGAAAAGCGCTTCGAAATGCAATGTATTATTATTATTAATTAAACTCATAAATTGTAAAATTGTATTTTTAATGAATTATGTACACTCCAGGCTGTGTATCCAACAGGGTTTTCGACTTGTTTATGTTCTGGTTTCTGTGAGAGAATGTGACATGACCTGATGCCCTGAGTGGAAGCAAAGCCAAAGCACATGCTGCTGAGGTGCCCTTGAGCAAACCACCAAACCCAGCTGACCTCGTGCTCTTAGCAGCACAAATCCATACAAATCTAACAAAATCCCACTTCAGATGTTTATTCCCGACTGTACATGTGTGTACGATTAGCATCAGATAAGCTCTCCGGGTTCAACGACTCACACCCATTAACATGTCTGAAGCTCTCTTCACGACACAGACACAGGTTGGTTCTTTGAAACAGGAGTTTATTTCTTGGAGTTTTCATCTTGTAGCCTCCCCTCTTCAGTTACGCCATGAGAACTACAACAACGAATAAGACATATACATAGCCAAACATATTAGCATATTGTGCTATACATATATGAATGAAAATAGGACACATGAAAACAAATATCTCGTTGGCCGCTTGTCGTGAAAGGAGATTAATATTTAAAGTTCCTTTTCCGTATAACCTTGTCAAATTATAACTTTGTCACAGACTTCAGCAGAGCTTCAAACAAAGACGTCAACCCACGTTAAATTGTCCAGTGTATCAACAAAACACGCAGTGCCAGTACATGAACAAACATTAGTTCCTAGGCACAGGAAACAGCAAACACTTACGCATATTGGTTTAACATACAACACAAACTGTATTAAATCATGCCATATTTAACGATTATAATATTACATGAAATAAATAATGTATTTATTGAATTTAAGGCAACTTTGTTACGTCATTTACAATGTCTACCTCCTGCTAGAAGAGAACTAGAGTCTTCATAGGCCGAGCTGAAAACTCAAACGATCCTTATTTCCTGCGATTTTAATTAACCCCAACAGTACACACACACTGCAGAAAATCATCCCGGCAGCCTCTCTGTGATTATTTGTCTGCAGAAATAGCAATTAAACCAACACCTAGGGGACGGTGATTTACAGATTATACATTCACTCTTCAGGCGCTGGGAACTATGATTGCAACACACATCATGACAGAACTAACATGACAAAGCAACATTAACACAAGGATTTATTAGTTTGTCAAAAGAATTATAGTCTGACAATTGGTCATTATTTATAGAATTTTAAACTTCATTATCTTGAGGTAAAACGTTTTGTTAAATAATTGTTGAAATTGGGTTTGCATATTCAGTGAGATATTACAAGAACAGTTATTTTAATTAATGCACTATTAACCATTCCATTTTGTGGCTATTAAACAAAGCAAGCACAAACTATGCAATTCATCTAATGTTTGCAACCCGGTGTCACAGCAAGACGTGAACATGTGACGATTTACCACGCTGGGAGACGTGAAGATGTTATGATGTTGTCCCTTCAGTGTTGTACATTACAAAATGTGTTTTTCTTAGTTATTTCCTTGTTTAGTAATGGGGAAATATAAAATAAAAATAAATGTTTCTTCATGTAATTTTTTTATTAAAGATCGTATGTTGCCCTCACTACATTTGCTTCAGAGAATGCACAATATATTGTGTAACATGAACTGTACCTATACTTAATGAGGGCAACATATGATCTTAAATTAAAAATGACATGAAGACAAATTATATTTCCCCATTCCTAAACAATGAACTAAGAAAAAAAACACATTTTGTTGTCAGTTGCCTAGCAACATGTTCACGTAATGTACAACACTTGAAAGCCAGTTATTATCATAGATGTGCCGTAAATATGACCAATACCAAATTAATTTGCAGGAAGTAAAGTTAACGTTAATAGTACCATTAAAATACAAAAAAGTCGTAAATAAAGCTAGTGAAGTAGGCTACATTTACATACCTGCCAACCCTACCGATTTGGGCGGTAGTCTTCCGCTTTTGACATGTTCCTAACGCCTACCGATTTAGCTGGCTTTCCCTACCGATTTTCAATCTTCCCAAATTATAAAAAATAAAAATGCCCCTTGGCGCTCGATAGACACTGGACTCGACTTTTAGCGGACACCGGGCTGATGGGTAATCACTCCCAAATGAGTTTAAGGAAACAAAGACGAGGCATTTGAGTCCTGCAGGGTTTCCACGTTAATATCAGTGTCTCGAAAACACATGTTGGCGACTGGAAGACATCCAGTGTTTGGTCTTTTCCTGAAGCATCCTTCACCTACAGTGTCTCAACTGAAAGAGGACCACAAACACACAAAATATAATAAAATGTAGAGATTTTGGGATATTTATCTCCCATTCTTTTACTTTTCGGACATTTTAAAGACCAAACATGTACTTAATGTCTCCGTTTAGCAAAGTACAACAATCAGAAAGCCTGTAGACTATTTATATCACAGTTTATTAGTAAAAACATGCAGGAAATGACTTGTTATGGCAGTATTTTCTGATTTATGGAGCGATACAAAGAGATATCCTTCTGTGAAAACCTTTGATTCTAATATGTCAACAACATGATAATATGAACCTGGCTTTATCCAGTGTTCGAACAAGAGTTCTGGCTTTCCTACATTCTGACACATCCTTCATCTACATGTACACACCAGTGGGCCAAAAAGTCGGGCCCCACCAACACAAATAGTCACGTAATGGGCTACACTGTCTCAACTGAAAGAGGACCAGAAACACATATACAAACATAATAAAATGTGGAGACTATGGATATTTATATCCCATTCTTTTACTTTTCGGACATTTTACAGACCAAACATGTCGTTGATGTCACTGTTTACCAAACTACCACTCTTTGTGAAAAATGCAAACAATTACGCAATATATGGAAATATGTTCCATTTCTTCTGATTTCCTGATTTGGGCGTGCACATTTGCCACGCGCAAACCTACCTCTTTTGGATTTGGAAAGGTTGGCATGTTTGCATTTAATAAAGCCGTGGAGGGATAAACCTGGTTAAATAGTCTACGGGACGCTCTAATAAGTAAAGCGAACCTATTGGTTGAGGTATTTTGAAATGGTTTTTCTACAGAAAAAATCCAAGCGCAGAGCAGAAATCTGAGAGCAGTCATTTGACGAGCGCACAGAAGCAGCCTGAGTGCGAGGAGAAGGTTTTAAACTGGAAAACAGGAAATATGTGCAAGCAGCAATATATCTGAGTGCAAGCGTACAGTTTGAGCAGAAGCTGAGCAAATCTAGGCGCAAGGACAGGGTTTGACTGAAAGAAATACAAAATCTGAACGTGAAATCAATCAATTATGCTCTCAAATTGAAAGAACACTCTTTTGAATAAAGATAGGGAATAACCTCTGTGGAAGCTATTCAGTATTTTTCACATTTATTTAATGTATTTATTTGTTATTTTTTGTTTTGTAGAATTAATTCATTTACAGCCATATTATTTAAGTTAGTTGTGTTCCAGCTAAAATGTTTTTATTTTGAAGGTGATGTGTCGATTTGGGCACACAGCTGGGTTTATTTAAGGCAATCAGGGCACAGCAGCAGTCAGTGGGCACCGGGAAGGTCTATGGTTTTTTACCAGTATCAGGGCTGAGTTCAGCAAACATTTCAACACCTTTTGCTGTATTGATCTTGCCAAGGTGAAGCTAATAAATACCACAAAAATATTGATGCCTTGTCTGGACAATGGACTCATTACCAACTCATGATCTGCGTAAGATCCACTATACCTGGTGCCTCAGTGGCCTTTTGAAGTTGTATTGTTGTTGACAAATAGCCACTACAACCTCCATAACACGGGACATTTTTCACGCCGGGTATTTCTGCACTGGTGGGCCATGTTAACAATACCGTTTAACTGTCACGTTTGAAGGGATGAAATCGTAACATCTTCACGTCTCCCAGTGTGGTAAATCGTCTTGCTGTGATACCGGTTTGAATATTTATTAGTAGCCTATATATAATCCTCAGGGTTCATACACTTTTTCACCAATAATTTTCAATGACTTTTCCATGACTTCTCAATGACCTTTATCAAATTTTCCATGACCAAAAAAAAATGACCACTGAAAATGGTTTATTTGAACATGGAAAAGGAAAATAAGGTCTGCACATGAAACATGTTGTACATATCTAAAACAAATCAAATAGTAGGCTTACTAGCTTCTAAATGCTGAAGCAACTGCAGTCAGGGATGCAAACTCATCAGGTATGATAAAAGGTAAAAGGTGACAAGGATCCGAGCCCCCCCACCCCACGGAATATATAACACAGGATTTTAGCAGTCAGAACAACTAAAGCAGCAGTGTTAATAATAACAAACGCCAAAGAGTCACATCTAATAGAAATATATAAAAGCATTTATTTTAATTGTGTAGCAGTCAGTTTATAATTTTTGCTGTTGAGCATTTTGAAAATGTATTTTCATGGCTCTGTGCAAGGCTTAGTCTTTCTATCTTTATAGCCACTGGTGTAAAGTAACTAAGTTCATAAACTCAACAAGTACTATACGTGGGTACAATTTTGAGATACTTGTACTTTATTTAAGTGTTTCAATGTTTTGCTACTTTGTACTTCTACTCCTCTACAGTTCAGAGGTACATGGTGTACTTTTACTCCACTACATGTATTTAATACCTGTAGTTACTTCACAGATGTGGATGAATGATGTGAAATATAATCAAGTGTTGAATCAGACTTTAGTTCCTCGCACATTTAACGAACGCACCGTAGATAATATAGCTGACCCTCATCCCGGAGCAGCAGAGTTCAGCCGGCCCGACAGGCAGGAAGAAGACATATATTAAAAAATAACATAACATCTCGCGACCGCAGATTATTACGGCGATTAGATAAAATGTAAATTATATTTGACCCAACTTTAGTTATATTTCCATGACTTTTCAAAAACTTTGGGAAAAATATTGTTTTCCATAACTTTTCCAGGGCCTGGAATTTGCATGACTTTTCCAGGTTTTCAATGACCGTACGAACCCTGAATCCTATTTATTATTCTTGCTTGTTAATTTTCTGTTAACAACCTCTATTAATAAAGTATTAAGCTGTGCCCTTTCTAAACTTATTTTTAGAGTTTTGTTTTGTTTGTTTTTTCACTGTTGAGTTGCTGCTTTTTCCATCCACACCACTGTTGTGCAGCAAGCGCATAGTTGCCTTGTTTACACCAGGGAGAAGCTAATCTGCTAAAGCCGGCTAGCATTGTGGTCAGAACGACGGCTACTGAAATCTCTAGCAGGAGAGGATGCAGGGTAAACTGAAGAGAAGAAGGAGGAGAGCTGGGTCCAGATTTATGGAGAACATTTGATATTGATATAAGCTGTGTGTCCCCCCTCTCATTATGGTCAACGTAGTATCACTGGCTAATAAGGGACATGCTAATGGAATTAGCGAGGAGTCAGATGCAAAATCTGGAGTGTACTTTAATGTGCTTTATAAAATCATGGCTGCAGCGGGACATACTGTATCCGACAATGTTTCCATCAAGGGCTTCCGGCCTGTCTGGGCCAGCAACGATTGTACAGAGTCTTCATCATGTCTTCACCATGAGCTTGATATGAGTCTTCATCATGAGCCTGAGTCTTCATCATGTCTTCACCATGAGCCTGAGTCTTCATCATGTCTTCACCATGAGTCTGAGTCTTCATCATGTCTTCACCATGAGCCTGAGTCTTCATCATGTCTTCATCATGAGTCTGAGTCTTCATCATGTCTTCACCATGAGCCTGATGGTACGTCCACACAGCAGCTTTTCAAAAATCTTGAAAATCTTGGAGCTGGCAGCTTGGGGATTTTTTGCGACCAACAACCAATCACATGAATCTCCCGCCCCCGACATACAAAGCAAAAAACCCCGGGGATTTTATGCGAGCAATATATATATATATAAACTCCCCAAACAGGCGAAAACCTACCAGTTTCACCCACTGTCTCTGCCACCTCCCTCCATGCCTGGTTCCTCCGGTTTGTATCCGGTAATAGTTCTGGTCGTAAAGAACCGGGTGATTTGCTCCCGTAATTTCTCGTTTGGAATATGAGGAAATGAACTGCGGTCTGGTTCTCCCTGCTTACACGCGCTTCGACTGTCAGATTTGCATAAACGTGTTTGATTGGCTGGCGCTTCCAGCTCAGCTTCAAAAGTTGAACATTGCTCAACTTTTGAATCCTGGAAATCCTGGACATCCTGGAAATCTTCGCTTCGCTCCCCCACAATGCAGTTCGGCGAAAAGCGAGGCAAAGTGACGTCATCCCCATTCAAAGTCAATGGGCAGAGAAGCGTTGGAAACGGTGGAAGATTCTTCTGAAGCTGCTGTGTGGACGTACCGAGAGTCTTCATCATGTATTCACTGTGAGTCTTCATCATGTCTTCACCATGAGCCTGAGTCTTTATCATGTCTTCACCGTGAGCCTGAGTCTCATCTGAGCCTGAGTCTTCACATGAGTCTGAGTCTTTACCCCTGGGATTCATAAAATATTTTGATTTGATTTTGTATTTCCTGTATAGTGATTCAAATGTGAGCAGTCAAACTAATTACAATTAATTAATGTAATAGTTACTAACTTTTACATTACATTGCATTTAGCTGACGCTTTTATCCAAAGCGACTTACAATAAGTGCATTCGACCAAGAAGACACAAACTTGAAGAAAATAATAATAATTATATAATAATAATCAGTGTCTGCTGACTGATCACTACCAATCCATTTGATTTGATATCGACATGTTTAACAAATGAGTCCTTTTATTCTGTCTCTTGAGATCAAAGACAATGTGTGTTACTTTGAATATGAAGTAAAACATCTGATACACACATTCAGTGCCATGCAAGTCACCATGAGTATCAGACAGAAAACTTCTGTTTGCCTCCTGTCTCATGGTTGCATCTCTCAGTCATCTTTAAGTATTCTCATTTTTAATTGATGTATTTGTTGCCTCTGTGTATATTGCCTGCTTCATAGAGCAGATCAGTGTGTAATATATGAAAGGCTCCCAGGTTCTACATCTAAAGATACACAATTCTGATTTGTACCGGTGTTGTCATTTAAGTGAACATAGCATGTGGAGTTATTTAAATACTCTTATTCTGGATTCATGTCAGTTACAGACTCTATATCACATTCCAGAATAATCTATATTTTTGGCACTGCAGGAAATGCAGCTTTGACTCAATTTGTCAAAAACGTTTACCTTGTTGCCGTTGCTGAAGAGTAATAAGTAATGATGCATGTGGATACGATTTTTTGTTGTTAATATGCAGCTTCGGGGAGACGGGAGGAGACGGTTGTGATGACACTCATACTGTAGGACAGGGGTCGGCAACAGCCGGACCGCGGTCCGGATCCGGACCCAGATGCCGACCAATACGGACCCGGAGCTATAATCAATACATTAATAGGGGATTTTTCGGCGCCTCCCGCTTTTTTAACGCTGATTTGGGTGACTTGTGTAATTTGTGGAGAAGTGAAGAGTTTTCGTTTCGGGGGTGGGGAGTCCGTCCGTCAGTCAGTCAGTCCGACTGACGGACAACTTCTCACTTCAAAATAGAAGAAGAAATCTAGACCGCAAAAATAATTAAACAAGCGAGGACCTCTTTTTCCTGGCCAAGGACAGGTTCATGAACACAACACGAGCGTAACGTGTCTTCACGTGGTATATGTCTCGTCTGAAAGGAGTGCTGACAGAGAGCACCGGAACGCCGCTCCAGCCCTTAATATATTGCAATACCCATAAGGAGCCGTATACATGCCGCAGTGTTTGTGTGGCTGTGTATTTAGTTGTAAGCACAGTGGCGATCTGTTGTTATTAGCATCTGGTTAGCTAGCTATGCTAACAAATTTAAAGAGCTTTTCTACAACCAGGTGGAAGAGAGCTCTCTCCTGAGAGGCTCAAATAACCTCAGCTCAGTGAGGTTAAGGCACACCTTGATATGATCACTATAGTTATTAATGAGACTAAATGAAAAACAGGTATAAAATACTATATGACAGTTACCAAAAAGTTGTTAAAAATAACAGGAATAGAGTTTAAAAGGGGAGTGATTTGTAAAATATCCAAAAAGAAAAATATGCTACAGTTCTGTTTCATCTGGGTGTTGAGAGATGTATCCATAGATCTCTTAATGTTGCTCTCAAAGTGTACCAGATGCTTTTAACTTCAATATTTAAAAAAAAATCTTCCCGGGGGAGCATGACCCCCCCTAGAGGAGGTTAGGTCCCCCCTCCACTTAAATCATGTTCACATGGATAGGATACTAAATACATTTGCACACATCTTGTGTCCATATCTTTCTGTGTTGGTGGTCACGCCACACCGTGCACGTGCATGCACATGCGTGAGTCATGGTGAGATATCTGGATTAAGAGGTTGCTTTTTCTTTGCACAGCATGAAAGAAAGGCCAAATGAATGGGCTGTGATTTTAGTTTTTTTAAGCAGAGGTTGAGTTCAATAATTTCGAGGATGTTGTAAAAATTGAAAGGAAAATTTCCCCACCACCCATTATAGCACAGGCCTTTGTCAGATGGTATATTATGCTGTTTTTTTTCTGCTTCGAATAGTTCTCTCTCTTTTCACCATCCCTGTGTTTGCATCACTGTAACCAATGAGCACCTGCATGTGTATGAGAATGGCCCTGACACCATTTCAGCCCATATTTACAAACTCCTGGCAGGACAAGCTCCAGCTCAATTCTTACATTAAATTTAAAAAAAGTGAGTGAGGGACTACAATATAAGAGGGAAAGAAAGATACACTTTAAAACTGTTCAATTGTTATGATGTGTAAAGACTGATATTGTTCTATAATCGTCTGAAACTGTTAAGTCATGATGTGAAACGGTTAACAAAGAAAAAGGGAAACTCAAGCTGCTGCACTTTATTGTATTTATCTAAAATTAAGCACTTTTAAGATGCACATATTTTCAAAAGCTATTTTATTTATTTTCTCTATTTTATTTGTAAATGCAGCCCGAGAGGAACATTACACTTATCCACCGTATTTAAGTAATGTTAATTTACAATAAATATTGTTGTTTTTGTACTTTCTTTATTTGATTGGCAGTCAGCTGTTGATTACATGCAGACGTTGATAAAGCTACAGGTCACTTCAATATATTTCACACTAATTCATGAAGCAAGTTATACATTTTGATGTTCCGGACCTTTGCAAGGGGACATTTTCTCAAACTGGACCTCGTTGAATTTTAGTTGAAGACCCCTGCTGTAGGAGATCAGTAAGAAAGCCACATTTTACATGTGCTGCTGCATTTATTGAATAATGTAGTTTTGGAGGTATACAAGTATGTTATTCGTGAAGTGTAATGTGTGATACTGTCCTCCTGACTGTTTGAATGAATTGATCCAAACTCACTTTGTTTGAATACTTAATTTGTTGACTTTTAAGTGAAATGAAAAGTATGTGTTAAAATGTGTGTGTAGCTTGAACATGGTGTTATGTCAAGGCTAGATAGACCATACATTAAAAAAGAGTAGAAAAACAAGTTATTTTTCAGAGATTTAAAGGGTATTCAAACCTACGGTGGCCCTGAAGTGCAAGACACCACATCATTTCAGAAAACACTACAGTATTTCAGAAAACGCCACAGCATTTCAGAAAACACAACAGTATTTCAGAAAACACAACAGCATTTGCAGGTTTGTACAATAAATAATGCAATTGTATAAATAAATAAAACTATAATATTATTCTAAAACAATACATGTTTGAAGAATACTCTACTCATTGAGACAAAAAGTGAAAATTAAATAGTGAAGTATTTTAAATATGTTGCAATCGTCCTTGATGCAAATGTCCCCAGGTTGGGTCAGTCGCAACATATGGACAATATATCATAATATATTTATCTTTAAATGCTATTGGTAATTAGCATAAGTTGGTCTCGACCAAATAGTCTCTGAGTAACTAAGAGAAATGCAAAAAGTGTTGCATCTCTCCCCTACTTAATCCTACAAAAATCCACCATCAAACCAACATTATTAACATTACATGCTACTGTGTGCTGAACCATCATGAACATAAGCTAACAATTGTTTTGCCTTTCAGGTTATTTATTTCACTCGGACTTCTGTACATTTGATATAGCTATTGATGTTGCCTATGAGGACAATGGCCTCTTTAAAGCCGTCCAAGCTGACTTCAGCTACTGTTACGGCATCAAAGATCAAACACAAGATCCTCAGTGAGTCTGTCTTTCATTTTATACACATTAACATGTGTATACTACATGTTTTATTTCATTTTTTTCAAAGGAAGTAAATATTTTTGAATTAATATTGTGATGCTTCGTCCCCAGATACCTCCTCCTTCTTCAAGATCTCTTTGAAGACCAACAACAAGGCCTTAGCTGTTGCTTTGGAGGTCCAGAAGGAGAGGAGCAGGAAGCTGGAGATGGACATTGTGCACTATCAGAAACAGGTGGAGGCACTCTGCTTCGAGCTGGCCACCAAGAAACACAAGCAAAGAAAACTGGTTGGTTGAATTGCCTTAAATAAATATCAAAATAAAGGCCTTTTGGGCAGGTGGCAATAACTTCTTACTAGGGCTGGGACTTTAACGCGTTAATTAAGATGAATTAATTACACAAATGTACGCATTAAAAAAATGTACGCATTTTAATCGCACTTATTTTTGCACAGCGGAACGTTTCTCATTGGATGAGTTTCAGGCATACCGATTATACTGGCGCACCAACTAACAATCATGACTTCAGCATGGGACTTCAAACAACAACAAACCACGGTGAACAATAGTCAAACATGAACGAACAAGCTGAGAGACCGCTTTGGTCGGCCCCGTGGATGGGAAATGTTGTTTTAAAAAACGGATGGAAGCGTCGATAAGAGCACGGTTGTGTGCAAATTATGCAAACAATAATTTGAATATCACCGCAGCACATCAAGCCTAAAGTATCACCTAAAATGCAAAGCATGTAGCAGCTAGCGTGGACGTTAGCCCGACTCCGAGTGCAAGGAACCACACCCTGACCCAACCCACACTCAACCAGATGACTGGTTTCAGGGCCAGGATAAGTAAGTCCACGTCTGAGAGAATAACCACCCTGCTCACTGGATTGCACTCGACATTAAGGACTGCCCGATGGCCCGGGGCCATCTAGTATTTAGCTCGGGCAATCTATTATGCCAGTATCATGCAGCTCGCGGATCCAGTAATGAGTGACCCGACAGTAAAACTAAACATATCTATAACTAGTTTAGGTAGTTTGAGAGGTAATTAAAAGAGCTACGTGTGATATTCTAACCTGAAGTGTGTGTTTTGTCCGCTCACCGCTGCATGTGGTTATGCAGAGCTGCGTGTAGACTCGTCAGCAGCAGCTGATCTCTCTCTCCCGTCAGATTAGACTTCACTCGCGTTTATGTCCATATCGATCAGATGCAGCTAGTTCTAGCTAATGATATGACTACCTGCTTATTAAAAGACACCTACACAATAAGTGTCGCTATGCATCTGGATGAGGCCACAAAGTATAGCGCAGCATTATGCCTTTGTTTACATGCCCACCGGAACCCCGAGGCATTACCAACAGATCAACGCACAATCAACCCATACAGGACATCTCTTTCTCCACATGAAGTGTTAGACATTAGAGTTGACTATTCTGGTCTGTCACATACTCTTCTTGTCTGTCACATAAGTGTGCAGTGCGCAACTGAAGCGGTATTGCTCTAAAGGGAAATTATTTTGACCGAAGATATTTAGATTTGCCGGAGTTATGCTGTGTTCGTTATTCTCACGTCCAGGACAGAAGTTTAAAAAGGAGACTAAATGGAGTCTCTGAGAAGGTTCAAATTGGTACTTTAATTAATAAAAAGCGTGGTAATGTCACAAACAGAATATAGTCCGAACAGAAATACAGCTGTGATTTCTGGCTCTGGTCGTGAAAAAAGAGACCGTCCCCTCAGGTCATGCTGTTTATATATCCTCTGCTGGCTCCTCCCTGCGGGCTGGCTCTCCACATTTCAATATACGTTGTTACGCATATCAGAGGATAAAGACATTGTACATTCAATATATATCTAAACACGCCTTTTCTCCTCCTTAACTCTTTCATGACTTTTCATTTAACACATTCTAAACGCTGTAATCAATACTCCAAAAAAATACAGGAAATACTTCACAGCAGTTTGGTTTCCGGTCAGTCTGAATGTTGTCACATGCTAACCACATCTGTAAACAATAACGTAATCAAATAAACTGTACCTTATCCAACAATAATAATATCTCGACGTCTATAGTTGGAGTGTTGAAATCAGTAGGTTTCGCTGTGCAACATCATATCATATCGGTGCTAAATTCACTTCTATCTAACCGGAGATGAAGGATTTTCAGAATAAAAGCTTAACAAGTTCTTGTGCACAAGAACTTCTGGGTTTTTCAGTATAAAACAGCAATTAAACTGACTGTGTGTTTAAGGTGCACTATGCTCTCAAAACATTGATTTTAATTTCTAACACCGGCTAACGGGAACTCTGACGTGTGCTTCGCGGATGCGCTCGGCTCCTCTCGACTGCTGCTCGGGTCTGCTCGGTCAGCTTCCGGATGAGGAGGCATTCGTTCGACCAACTTACAGTCGTTAACATGACAAACATTTTTAACAGGGGCCATAATAGTGTAAATAATGTTTGTTTTGGCAGTTATAACTGAATGTAATGTTTTCTACTTTTTTCCATCTGATGAAGGCAAATGCCTTCATCAGATGGAAAGTGTTTTGACCAACAACTTAAGTATTTCTTATAGCTATGCAGGGCATGCAAGCGAGCAAACACAAATAGAACAAACAAACAAGTGAAATGAAGAATACAATTGAAATTGTACAATATAATATTGTGGTGGTTCATCTTATAATGCAGTCTAGAGAATGCACCAGACAGCATCTAAGACCTGCACAAATCAAAATTTTCTAGGGGGACGGATGCCCCCCAAACCCTTTGTGCCATTTCGTCCGCGTGCATTTTTCAGGGCGATCTCTATTGGGCTCAGGGCCATCTGTAAATTAGACTTGGACTGCACTTGGACTGTAGACCACTTGGAGTAAAATCCATGTGAAAATTGCTTCTCACTGTTCTCAGGTCAAATATGTATATTTGATTAAAAATGCGATGAATTTCGATTAATTAATTACAAAGCCTCTAAATAATTAGATTAATTGTTTTAATCGAGTCCCGGCTCTAGTAATAACTGATATCTGACATCACTCTCATATATAATCCTCAGCTGCATGCAGCAAGTTGTCGCCTAGTTTCTTGATAACGAAAAAAAAGGCTTCTGGGGAAATATTGGAGGAGGCTGATCAGAGGACAGCATGTTCACTATGAGAGTCTTTGATGTTAGCAATAATATGCACATTATCCCGCTTATTATTTGGCTACCTTAAAAAATAACTTAACACACAATATTGATTTAAAAATGGTCGTATTGCTTTATATTAGCTAAGATATAAAATAGTCTGTTTCACTGCGTACCAACGGCTGGAACTGTGTCAACGACAACGTTACTTAAAATGACAGCAGCACTTATCGGGGGTATCTGTAACTGACTGTCAAAGTCTGTTCACAGTTTCTTGTTTGTTGTCCACAGCTGAGGTCAAATTTACTGGACTTTACTGCCGATTGATATTACTGCACATAGTTCTTTGAACAGAGCGTCATCCTGAGCAACGGTCATGTTATCCTTAGCAACAGTCTTTTTATTTTTCTTGAGGTTGAGAGCAAGTCTT
Organism: Champsocephalus esox; assembly: GCA_036324585.1. Taxonomy (NCBI): domain Eukaryota; kingdom Metazoa; phylum Chordata; class Actinopteri; order Perciformes; family Channichthyidae; genus Champsocephalus; species Champsocephalus esox. Next base: position 5,470,029 of record CM070495.1, on the reverse strand, counting down.
GCTGCACATTCCTCAACCTTGTGTTTATTCTTCCTATGTGTCTTCATGGAATAACTGATTATAACCATTGTAGGTTAAGACTGCAACTTGAACTTCAAATGTCATGACTTATTAAACAAGCAGAACACTACTATGTTAAGGACAGAAGCACAACAACCTGTTTAAGTCCCTTTCCCTCGGCTGTGTATCAGTTGTATTTAAACCATACAAAATCAATTGAACCAAATTGCCGAAGAAAACTGATTTAATTCGAAAACCAACCAAACCAATTAGGGATTAAACCAGCCAACGTTTTCAACAATTACAGTACAATTTGTTTTGCTCTAAAATATTTCTCAGACTAAATACTAATCATGTCAGTGAAGTGCTAGAAAAAGAGGAGACAGGTGCTCTCAGGGGGATTTTGAGAGCATGTGTTGGTGAGCTGATAGGGACTCTAGCTCAGCAGGGAGATGATAATGTGAAGTAGATCGTAACAAGTCGAGTTTTCAGCCTCGAAGACAAGTCTTCCGTCAGTGAAGGAAGGTCCTTCAAAGTTGAGCCGGCAGGGAGGAACACTTCATAATAATAAACAGAACAGACAGGACAGCAGCAGCTCTGGGATTAGAGTTCCATTAACTGTGCTTACAACACAGGGTGGTAATGCTGTGAGAGACTGAATCATTGTGAGTAAATATTCCCACAGCCAATAACAGTGAGGTTAGAGGAGCGATATTCACGTACAGTGATGACCTTTAAAACCATGAGAGAGCTCCTACTCCATATCTCCAGACGTTTGCATTAAAAAGAGATTTTGCGTTCTTTCTTTTTAAGGCGGATCTTGCCAGATGGTTAAAACATAAAAAAAAACACTAATCTAAACACTCAGAGTCCTTTACCTCACCTGAGCTGTAGTTATCAGCCTCTCAGTCTGACAGCAGAGGACTCTCCTCCACCTTGTTGACAGCTCATGATAGGGCTGCACGATATTGAAAAAAAACTGACATTGCGATTCCCGCCCCCCCCTGCGATATATATTGCGTTTTTTTAAACTATATTTAACCGGATGAAGGTATTGTCCTCCTGTGCCTCGCTAATTTTTTTACCTGTGTTTTGATGGTCTGCAAACTAGCGAGGCGGGGCCTGCTGTGATCCACCAACACATGAACAAATAAGGGGTGAGAGTGACGCGTAGCCAAAACCGGAAGCTGCATACACTCTGGTGGCTACCATTAGCAGCTAACTTTTGTGCTCCGATTTGTACATAAAAATGGAATTATGGATTATAAACAATTGCTTCAAAGCCACAGATACATGATTAACCTATGGATCAGCCGATTCAGCCGCGTTTTTTCTCGTTGTAATGCCATTGAACACGACTTTTGATCAGATTGACAGCTACGGTGAGACGATCTCCCGTAAAAGCTCCGTAAAGGGTGTTATGATGTCTGTGTTTGCTTCCCCTGTCGCGAGATCGGATCGCTTAGTGATGATACTATACTTGAATAATCTGTGGAGTCTCAGCTTTAATCGGATATATTGTATGTGCAGTTTCGATAAGTAATAAGGGTATCTTTATTTTGAATTCTGTGCAAAAGTGCGTCAGCATTTTAAAAAAAAATTAATAAAACCGCACGTCCCTGCGGTGTGAATATCGCGCATGTGCATATCACTGTTATCACCATGACACGATATATCGTTCAGCCCTAGCTCATGATATCCGTTAGCGCAGCTAGCTAGCACCAGATGCTAACAACAACAATACGCGTAACCGGTGCGCGCGCTTTCTCTCTCTCTCACTCGCGCCACACATACACACCCTCCCGAGCTTGAATGACACACAGAGACCAATCGAGGGCATTAGTTAGACCCTCCAGAAAAACGTGGGCAAAAATCCTTGATTATGCAGGCTAAAATCCTTGATTATGCGCTCAAACATGCGGGGTGTTATGTGATTTTGTGTGGTGAAATTGTGGGAAGTTGCGAAATATGCAGAAAGTTGCGAAATATGCGGAAAACATAAATATTGGGCTGTCTTATTTATTTATTCTCTCTCACACACAACCTGACACTAATGTTAAACCCCTTTACTATTCAATTAAACACATTCAATGTTTATTCATTGTAAAAGCAATTGGGCTATTTTAATTACACACACACACACACACACACACACTTCTCCACCTCATTCTGTTTTCATTTACTTGTTCGTTATCTGACCAGCTTCAATCTTGTAGGCTTCTCACCTCGTTTCTTGTAGCCCTCGAAAGGATTTTGGAGGTCGATGCCTCGGTGAACGTGAGTTGTTTGGCTTTCTTGTCCGCAGCAGCAGAAAGCATTTTCGAATGTTTGAATGAATCAAAGTGGGTCGTCACCGTGGATTTTCTCTTATGCTCCAACACAGTTGCACAGGGTGCAGAATAGTTTCCCCCCACTTTCATGCAAGACATCGGGGAACTGCTTTGCCCGGTCTTTAGCATAAATATTCGTCGGTAAATGAGATGGATTAGATTGTTTCATCTTGGTGTTTTCTCTCTCGTGTGAGCTCCACACGTTCACTCTACGGTGTTGTTTACCTTCTGTTAGCTGATGACGTCGCGTCATCATCATCATCATCATCATCATCATCATCATCATCATCATCATCATCATCATCATCATCACTTCACGTCAAGACGAGTTAACTTTTTTCCCCTCAACTTTGTGTGGAAAAATGCGGGGATTATGCGGCCTTTTCATAAATATGCGGTCTTTTAATCTGCGCCATTTTTCTGATTATGCGGTACATTCTGCGATCGCAGAATCGCGTTTTTCTGGAGGGTCTAATTAGTGTATGATCTGTATGACAGTGGCCATGTCGGCAGGCCACATCATGTAGACAGCCAGTCATTCTCTGTGAGGTAGAGTCAGACCCACATTTGCGCAGCGTTGCGTTCACAATACATACCAAAAAAAATCCTCAGGCCAGGTTATCAGGAAACCTCCCGGTCCTCCCGATGACGTTTCCGACACATCTCTAAGCGGTTGCCCAATCAAAGCAGAGCTGGCCATCAAACCAATCAGAGCAGACTGGGCTCTGGTTTCAGACAGAGGGTGAAAAGAGGTGCTGCAGCAGAGGCAGTGTGAGAAAAATAAAGAGCTTTTTGAACATTAAAGCATGGAGACATATCACAGTAGAGGCACTTAATACTAATATTAAAATGAGCAGAATATGTCCTCTTTAAGTGCCCAAGCACATGTCAACTACAGAGGCTGGGGATTGAACCAATTACCTTCTTATTGTAAAATGCCCGTCGCCCATTCACCACCTGCATTACAGTCACTCTAGTCTTGTACATTGTGTTCCTGCCAGGACATTGAGTCTGTTTAAACATGACTCACTCTACAAACAGGGTCATTATGATCAGTGTGAAACGGTTCATCACAGCTAGACTGTACATGTATTGTTATGTTAGTGTCAGTTTCCAGTTATTGAGCATGTGACTGATGAAGCTGAGAAGCCAGAGCTGCAGTGTTATCCAGAGAGAGAGAGGGAGTCAATGTGTTTGGAAGAGATAACGAGACGGACCTGGACAGATGCAGTATAACAAGGAAATCATTTTCTTAAAGAAAATGGGAGAGAGAGACAGACAGAGACTAATTTAGAGTCACAGGGTAATTTGTTTTCAGTTGTTGTTATGGTGTTTCTGTGTTATGTTGAATATTTGACCAGCAATAACTAATTCCTCTCCTCTCTCAAACACCCACATGTTTGTTCTGGTACACTTGAAATGCTCCTCATTGAGAACACACAATATCAATGTGCTTTTGGAAAATCAAACCTGCTGTGATTGGGGTAAACATGTTGTAACTTCCGGTTGTTGTTGTTGTTGTTGTTGTTGTCATTGTCATCTCCGGGTATCCCGTGTGCCTGTTCTGTTGCTGATAGCTTATTAACTTAACTTAATCGATCGTTTTAAAACTCTTGATCACGGCAACTGCCTGACGTTGTAATCACACGTTACTACAGCTTAAGCACTCACAACTCTCCTTCTCTTAGCGACTGTAAGTGTAACTCCACAGTTGCCTACACTCTTTTCGGCTTTGCTAACGTTAGCTACTTTAGCTTGATAGCTAGCCATGGCTCTTTCCCCACCCTCGGGTGCTATTTCCTGCTCTAACTGTCTGTCTCATGTTTGGTTACTTCCCTACCTCCTTTACTGGTAAGGATACATGTGTTAAATGTAGTATAGTTGTTAGGTTGGAGGCGGGAATCATAGCCATAGAAGCCCGGCTCCGCATCTTAGAAAGTAACTCGGCTACAGTAAAGCCCATGTTAGCCGGGGCGGACCGGCAAAAGGTAGCTCCTCTTAGCCGTCCCCCGGCAACTCCCGAGCAGCAGGGAGACTGGATGACTGTTCAGAAGGGGCATAAAGCGAAACCCGCAGGTCCCCACCAACTCGTTCACGTATCTATCAGATATTCCCCACTCAGCGAGACACCCGCTGAGAAGCCAACTCTGGTTATTGGTAGCTCTATTATGAGACACGTGAATTTAGAGACCGAAGCGTCCACAGTCACATGCATTCCGGGGGCTAGAGCGGGCGACGTTGAGGCGCATCTTAAACTGCTGGCTAAAAATAAACGTAAATACAGTAGGATTGTTATTCACGTCGGTGGTAATGATGTTCGTTTACGCCAATCAGAATGCACCAAAGTTAATGTGGAGTCGGTGTGTAGTTATGCTAAAACAATGTCGGACACCGTAATCTTCTCTGGTCCCCTCCCCAATCTGATCAATGATGACATGTATAGCCGCATGTCATCATTGCAGCGCTGGTTGTCTTGGTGGTGCCCAGCAAACAATGTGGGCTTCGTAAGTAATTGGACAGCCTTCTGGAGAAAACCTGGTCTGATTAAGAGAGACGGCATTCATCCTACTTTGGAACGTGCAAATCTCATTTCGGCAAACATTTCAGGGTTTTGTGGACTTAATCCATGACAAAGTGGAGTTGAGACCAGGATGCGGAGTCGCAGTCTTACACGCTTCTCTGCGCTCTCTCCTAGGCAGTCATCCATAGGAATCCCGAACCCAATAAAATACCCAATATTAGCGGTGTGTGTGTCTGCCCAAGGACAATTTAAGGTAAAACCTAATAGATGTGTCATACATAATAACTAGAGCCGGGACTCGATTAGAAAAATGAATCTAATTAATTAGAGGCTTTGTAATTAATTAATCGAAATTAATCGCATTTTTAATCGTTCTGCTGTGCACTTATTAAGTGCGATTAAAATGCGTTAATTTTTTTAACGCGTTAATTTTTGTGTAATTAATTCATCTTAATTAACGCGTTAAAGTCCCGGCCCTCATAATAACCTAATCAAAGTAAATGTAACAACTCCTACAGTGCAACAAAACAGGAAGATTAAATGTGGTCTCTTAAACATAAGATCTCTAGCATCTAAAGCAATATTGGTAAATTATTTAATATCAGATTATAATATTGATATATGCTGTCTCACTGAAACTTGGTTGAGACATGAAGAATATGTCAGTATAAATGAGGCCACTCCACCCAGCCATATCAACACTCATATTGCCCGAGGCGAGGCACGGGCCGAGGAGGTGGAGTCTTTGACTCAAGTTTACTTATCAATACTAAACCAAAATGAACTGATACCTCCTTTGAAAGTCTCGTGTTTAGTTTTTCGCATCCGACCTGGAAAACTTTGCAGCCAATCTTATTTGTTACAGTGTATCGTGCACCAGGTCCTTATTCAGAATTCTTATCAGAATTCTCTGAGTTTTTATCAACTTTGGTTCTTAAAACAGACAAAGTCATTATCGTAGGTGACTTTAATATTCATGTTGACGATGATAAAAATAGCCTTACTGTTGCATTTAACTCTACATTATATTCTGTTGGTTTCTGTCAAAGTGTAAACAAACCAACCCACTGCTATAATCACACACTCGACCTTGTTCTGACTTATGGTATTGAAATTGAGCAACTGTTAGTCGAACCGCATAATCCTGCTTTATCCGACCATTTCTTAGTCACTTTTGAAGTACGGTTACTAGACTACAAAGCATTAGTCAAAAGCTCTTGCAGCAGAAACCTATCTGTTAGTGCTATAGCCACATTTAAGGAAGAGATTCCACCAATACTTAACTCAATAGCATGTCTGCATGTAAGGGAAGAAACTTATACAAAATGTACACCACCCCAAATTGATCATGTTGTTGATTGTGCTACAGATGCGCTGCGAATAAAATTAGACTCTGTTGCTCCTTTGAAAAAGAAGAAAATAAAACAACATAGATTAGCTCCATGGCATAATGCCGAAACCCGCAAAATAAAGCAAAAGTCTAGACAACTTGAAAGGATATGGCGTTCCACTAAACTTGAAGAATCTCGTTTAATTTGGCATATTACTCTCAATGAATAGAAGAAAGCACTGCGTAAAGCGAGAGCAGCATACTACTCTTCATTAATAGATGAGAATAAGAATAATGCAAGATTTATTTTCAGCACTGTAGCCAGGCTGACAGAGAGCCACAGCTCGATTGAGCCTTCTATTCCCATAGCACTCAGTAGTAATGGTTTTATGTGCTTTTTTAACGATAAAATTGTTAATCTTAGAAACAAAATTAATGACCTCTTGCCTTTGACCAGTATAGTGTTATCAACAGCTCCCGGAAACGTAAGTTCTAATATTACACTAGATAGTAAACTAGAATGCTTTTCAGCCATAAACCTTGACCAATTAAATGCAATGATTCTCTCTTCTAAACCATCAACGTGCATGTTAGACCCAATTCCAACTAAGCTGTTGAAGGAAGTTTTTCCATTAATTAGCACTTCTTTATTACATATTATGAATATGTCTTTATTACCAGGCTATGTTCCACAATCACTCCAAGTGGCAGTGATAAAACCGCTTCTTAAAAAGCACAACCTCGATCCAGAGGTTTTAGCCAACTCTAGACCTATTTCTAATCTTCCGTTCCTCTCAAAAGTTTTCGAGAAAGCCGTCGCAAAACAGTTGTGTGATTACTTAAAAAACAATGATTTATTTGAAAATGTTCCGTCTGGCTTTAGAACACATCATAGCACAGAGACAGCTCTGGTTAAAGTCACAAATGACATTCTAATAGCCTCAGACAAGGGACTTGTCTCTATTCTTGTCTTGCTCGATCTCAGTGCTGCATTTGATACTATCGACCATGACATCCTATTGCAAAGACTAGAGCACTTAGTTGGCATACAGGGAACTGCTTTAGGCTGGTTTAGGTCCTATCTATCTGAACGCTCTCAGTGTGTATGTGTGTGATGAATCTTCCACGCAAACCAAAGTTAGCCATGGAGTGCCACAGGGTTCAGTGCTCGGACCTATTTTGTTCACATTATATATGCTTCCGTTAGGTAATATTATAAGGAATCATTCTGTAAATTGTCATTGTTATGCGGATGATGCATCCATCTTCTCCCGCTTATCCGTGGTCGGGTCGCGGGGGTAGCAGTTCCAGCAGAGAGCCCCAAACTTTCTTTTCCCTGGCGACATCAACCAGCTCTGACTGGGGGATCCCAAGGCGCTCCCAGGCCAGCGAAGAGATATAATCCCTCCACCTGGTCCTAGGTCTACCCCTTGGTCTCTTCCCAGCTGGACGTGCCTGGAACACCTCCCTAGGGAGGCGCCCAGGTGGCATCCTAACTAGGTGCCCGAACCACCTCAACTGGCTCCTTTTGACGCGAAGGTCGGATGATACTCAACTATATATATCAATCAAGCCTGATGAAATTAATCATCTCAATAAAATTCAAGACTGCCTCAAGGACTTAAAAACGTGGATGACCTTAAACTTTTTGATGTTAAACACGACCAAAACTGAAGTTATTGTACTTGGCCCGAAGAATCTACGAAACAAATTATCTAAAGATATACTAACTATGGATGGCATTAATTTGGCCTCCAGTGAGACTGTAAGGAATCTTGGTGTTATATTTGATCAGGATTTATCCTTTAACGCCCACATAAAATCAATTTCAAGGACAGCCTACTTCCATCTCCGTAACATTGCAAAAATCAGGCATATCTTGCCTCAAAACGATGCAGAGAAACTAGTCCATGCATTTGTTACTTCTAGGCTGGATTATTGTAACTCTTTATTATCAGGGAGTACCAAGAAGTCAATCAAGTCGCTTCAGCTGATTCAAAATGCTGCGGCTCGTGTACTAACCAGAGTTAGGAAAAGGGACCACATTACTCCTGTTCTGGCTGCCTGACACTGGCTCCCTATAGAACACAGGATAGAATTTAAAATTCTTCTTCTCGCCTACAAAGCCCTTAATGGGCAGGCACCATCTTACCTTGAATAACTCATTATACCCTACTGTCCTACTAGGGCATTGCGTTCCAAGAATGCAGGGTTGTTGGTTGTTCCTAGAGTCTCTAAAAGTACAATAGGAGCCAGAGCCTTTTCTTATCAAGCTCCACATTTGTGGAATCAGCTTCCAGTTTGTGTTCAGGCGGCAGACACCCTATCCGTTTTTAAGAGTGCGCTTAAGACCTTCCTTTTTGATAAAGCTTATAGTTAGGGCTGATTAGATTCAGCCCCTAGTTTTGCTGATATAGGCTTAGTTTGTCGGGGGACATCTTACTTCTTCCTTCTCTCTGTGTATACCTGTGTACTCTCATGTTCCGATTAACCCAGCTTCCCCAAATGTCTTTCTTTTTGGTGTCTATCTACGCCGGGATCCGGAGCCATGGATGATCCTGCGGTCCTGGATCTTGTGTCGTGGCTATGGACTTGGATCATCGGTCCTGGATGGATATCCTCGTGGATTCATCTTCCTATTATACACCCATACATTTCCAAACATTTGGACTACCTATGTTGCAAATGTATTATCTTTTCAATTTACACACGGCATCTATTGCACGTCTGTCCGTCCTGGGAGAGGGATCCCTCCTCTGCTGCTCTCCCTGAGGTTTCTCCCATGTTCCCTTTAAACTGGGTTTTCTTCGGAAGTTTTTTCTGTACAATGTGATGCTCTAAGGACAGAGGGTATCGTATTGTTATAGTGATATTTTGTACAAACTGTGAAGACCACTGAGACAAATGTAACATTTGTGATATTGGGCTATATAAATAAACATCGATTGATTGATTGGGTTTCAATTGTAATCATGTGTTTTAATTGCTCAAGTGTTTTTTGTCCCTGCTTATGCTCATGTTTGTTTCTCATTTGATAATGTGCTGTTGTTGTGCTCATGTGTTTTTCTCTGCTGCTGTGCTCTTGTATGTCAAAAAAGATACATTTGAAAGCATTTAGTTAAATCTGGCTCATTTACATAATTGACCCAATTGCTGTTGTTTAATAATATGCCCATGTTTAATGTGTGTCCCTTCCCAAATAAGTAGATACAAAACATACTAGAAATGGACAGTTTTAATCAAATTGACAGTCCACTAACCAGAGCTGTTTGGTTTGGTATTAGCTAATTAGTTCAACTACCACATAACATGTGTTTAATGATTTTGCACTGAACACAAATATAAACGCAACACTTTTGTTTTTGCTACCATTTTTCATGAGCTGAAATCAAAGATCATTGAAGAGGAGTGGACCAACATTCCACGGACCACAACCTGATCAACTCTATTTGAAGGAGATGTGTTGCACTGTGTGAGGCAAATGGTGGTCACACCAGAAGAGACTGGTTTTCTGACCCCCCCGATAAATGAATGTCTCTTTTCAAGATAAAACTGCACATTTTGGAATGGCCTTCTAAAGTCACACCTGTGAGGTGGATGGATTATCTCTGCAAAGGAGAAGTGCTCACTAACAAATATTTAGACACATTTGTGTACAATATTTGTGTTCACAAGTCTCATGAAAGTGGGAGCAAAAAGTGTTGCATTTTATTTTTGTTCAGTGTATGAACAGAATACAGAATTATCGCTTGAGGTAATCACTGTAGAAAAATGATAAACTGAAATCCATGTATTGCACACACACACAAATCCATATGGACATTCCAAAACAAACATACTTGATAAACTAAACAAACTTGGACAGAAAACCTCCATCAGTGCTTCCGACACATGATGTTACGTTGCTGTCGCTGCAGTTCCAGCCGTTGCTACGCAGTGAACCCTTTATTTCTTAGCTGAAGACCTACAATCATTTATTAATCAATACAATGTTATTTAATGAATATGTAGCTATGTGATAAGCGGGATAATGTCCAGCTAGGCAGTCATTGAAGCCCCTGTCACACTGTCCCGAAATTGAGAATTTCGCACAAAGATGGCCCCGAACTTGGTCAACAGCCAAGAAACAGCCGAAGCAAGTACGATGCCTACAGAAGGCCACACGATGGCACCCGAACCACACACGGAAATATGGCAGTAGACTTTACTGATGATTTAGAATGTATTCAGACTCAACTTAAGAGCTTGTGCCTCTTCGGGGGGTGCTAACATTTAAACATACACGTATTAATCATTAATAAGCTTTTATAAGGCATGAGATAAACAGGGCAACTGTGACCGGTTGCTTGACAAATAGTGAGCCAAAATGTATCTGTACTGCTAAGCTTTATATTGGAGACTTAGCCTACTTCGTCTTCTTCATCAGCCAGCATCCTTGGTATCTGTTGCTCACTGAGTTGATTCTCGCTAAGTAGCCAATATAAGGCTTAGTCATCTTGCCAAATAGTGAGCCTGTGTAGATGTATGAAAAATATGTTAGAACTGGTTTATACAAGTGTTTACAACCTAATTCATAACCTAATTATGAACCCTTTATGAATCCTTTATAAGGGTAGTCTTATTGTAAAGTGTTACCGTTTATTCTTTACTTTCTCCCTCTTTATATGTAGATTAGAAGATATTACTTATCTCTGTCATGTTGTTTCCATAGCAACAACAACTTCCTGTCAACAGCGTCAACTCGCCTTCAAAAATAAAAGCATCTAAATAAAACAGGAAGTTAACCTAAATTACATTTAAGACACACAACTGCAACAAAAGTAACAGAAACAATGTAATATCCTTTTCAGTTTCACAGAACACAAATTGGGTTATTTACATAATATGTTTACATGATTTTGTAGTGCATTAAATGCAATCTCGATGTCATCGTACTATAATACGATGGCTACACGACGGCATTGTGAGGGCTTCACGTAGTCGTGTTGCCTTCCTAAGACAATTAGGGCAGCTTCTTGTTTCCTTCGTATTGTATTCGTGAGGCGAAAAATGCCCGATGGCACCAATGATCACACGAAGTAAAGACGAAGATGACACGATTTGACAAGGTGCCCTCACGAGTTTCTTACGAAAGGGCAAAATGGACACACAAATTCAACACGAAAATGAACCTTCGCAGGTTCTTCGGCAATTCTTGGCATGCCAAAGATGTTGTCACCGCTCAGGAAGTTGCTGCCGGAGCCTGAGAATCTCCACCGGCATTCATACGATGGATTAAGATGCCCTCACGAATGGCCCGATGTTGTAACGATCGGAGCCGAATTTGAACATTTCCTTTATCGTGTGTCCATCTGGTGTCAATTCTGGGACAGTGTGACAGGGGCTTAATGAAAGAAGAACACAGGCAGTACCACTGTACTTTACTTCCACTCTAATGCTTCAGAAAGATAAACCCACAGGCACCAATAGCAACAAGTGCACATCCAACATTTTTATAGGGTCACAGTTTTGTTACGCTGTCAGACAACTTAAAAAGGTGGTTTAAATGGGGAATCTGGTACAGGAAAACACACAGGGTGGGGACAGATACCCGATTAAGGTGCTGCTGGCTGCCAGCAAGAAAACAATTACCAGAGCATGGTACAAAGCAGACCCACCTACAAAGGAGCAATGGCAGGAAATATTTTATATGGAGAGATTCACACACATATTGAGGTTCCAGGAGGGGACATTTGAGTCCAAATGGGAAGAATGGGTTGAATATAAAAGAAAAATGAACGACACCACACATTGAGAGTTGGAGCCAGACCATGATGTTGCATTACACATAGGATAGAAAGCTTCCATGTCACTGTTGTTGTTTGCTTGTTTTTGTGATTATTTGTACTTTCTTCTTTTTTCAATGGGTCTTTAATTCAATTGTATACTGAACTATATGTGGTTTTGTATGTTTATAAAAATGTCAATATAAAAAAGGTGGTTTAAAGTCAGAACAGTCCCTTAAAAAAAATTCATCCAAAGCAGAATTTAACTTACCAGAACACTCTTACCGTCTCTTCTCCAGAGACTGGTAGTCCAACATTTCTTTAGCTGTTACATCTAATTTCACAATGTTAAAGGAAAAATAGAATTCAGAACCACTGGTGAAAATGTGCTTTCATTTCTGGGGTCGCTTTGTTGTTTGATGGTTTATTTTCCTTAAGGCAAAGTAGGCTCCACACCAAGTACATTACAGCCTTTCATCACAAAATAACCCCTGAGAAGCTTTGAACATCACAGAGTGATGAAGCACAATTCATGTAAAAGCAGCTTGAGGATATACTTTGAAACAATAATCTTATTTAAATAACGTCATTATATCTAAGGCAGTTCTTTGATTAGTGTAGCAACATCGTCCTGGATGAAAAACACAATTATCTTTCAGAGCAGAGACAAAAAGTCCTCTTGAAAAACTATTTTTGCATTTTATGTTGTGGTAATTTCTCTGACACATGAGTTATTTTTTCAGAACATAAGTGTAGACCAAGAAACCATCCCTCAGACCGACATCTGTCGGTCACCGATCGAGATCGGCCGATACTCACTCTCTACCGATCGATCGGTGCTCTCTAAACATGCCGATCACGAGAGCCGATCACGAGAGCCGATCGCATGGCGTAAAATACATGACACTTTTCTCTGTGCGCGGCAAAACAAGCTCGCCAAAATGGCTTCACCGGTCTGGCATTATTTTAAAGTGTCCGAAAAAGACAGTAAAATAGCGGTATGCAACGTGTGGGAAGCAGAAATCCTGCAGCTCCGCCCGCTGTGACGGACCGGTGAGCGGAGCAACACACACTAAGAGTTAGACCCACACACTTAGCTATTTGATCTACCTCTGAAACAAGCTAAACTAGTCATTATAAATATATGTTTTCTTCACTGTCGGGTCACTCATTACTGGATCAGTGAGCTGCATGAGATACTGACAGGCTGTCAGGAGAGGGAGAGAGAGAGGGGGGAGAGAGAGAGGGAGAGAGGAAAAGAGAGCGCTTCCGCTCATTTCTCCCGTGTTATTCTCCAAAGTTAATGTAAACTTGAATAATGTACATCATTTGAATGTAATAATTAAGTTGATTGTTGTTTGTGGAAGCTCCAGTGAATGAGCATTAACCGAGTTTGAAACATCACTTTAAATGGAAGATTTAAAGTGATGTTTAAATCTTCCATTTTGGCCTCGCCCACTTGATCGGATCGGCGATCGGGATTGGCCGATACTGATTCCGGCGATCGGCCCCGACATTGGCGATCGGAGCATCCCTAACCGACATGTTGGGACTGGTTCCATTCAAACTTGAAGACAAGCCACACAAACGATGCTCGAAAACATTCTCAGTGGCGTTCTCAAAGAAAGATCAAATTAAAACTTTGAAGGCTCGACCACATTTACTCCCCAGAAAGGAGTTGGAAGAAGTGCTTTTGCATTGTTCAGCCCATCTATAGATTATTGTTCCTTTTTATTGTGAATGACAGAACATGAGTCACTTTTGTTTTCTTGCAATAATAATAAACAGCTACACTTCATGAAGAAGGACTTCAAAAGCAGATTGGATCAATAGTAAACACGTCTGAAAGCAGACAAGGATGTAAAAGGGAAACAGGGATCATCCAATTCTAGTTTGGACTCTCCAAATCAAACCAGCGTTAAAGCAGTCTACAGTGAGTGCGCAGGGACAGTAGCATTTATAAAGCTACATTCACCAGAATCAGTTGAATCGGTCACAAGGGTAAAATCAATGTATGCTGTGAGCTCAAGTTTGCTCATCTTTGGCATTCAAATGTGCATCATTTACCAAAAATAGTCTGGACCATGCTAAACTTGGAGAAAATAAAGAGCTAATAAGTCCAAAATAGTTGAAGCAATGACGTTAGCTTTTCAGCCCCATTATATCTTACTTAACAACATTCTGCTAAATTAGAAACAACACCAAACAAAGCTTTCCTTTGTATCTCTCTTGCTAGTAATGGAACGAACCAAAACCAAAGGTAAAGATTAAAAGGCATAATAGTCAGATTCACTATAGCTATACTCTAGCTATAGTGAATCTGACTATTATGCCTTTGAATCTGAGGCTAGAGCTAGAGCCACTGAAATCTATTCAACAATAAATCTATTCAACAAAAAATCGTGCTGTAATATAAGATTTTCAGCATTCTTTATTAATTAAAGTGAAGTACAGTGCATATATCCCATATATCCCTTCACAGAACTAAAGTATGCTTTTAAATAAGGTTTAATAAGATGATGGAATCAAAGCTGAACTGTATAACATAAAAAGGCACACATGCTGAAAGCCCAACCCCAGAAGGGGGGTCTGGGGGGATTCTCCCCCTGAAGATTTTTAGAAATACTAACATATAAACTACGTATTCTGGTACACTCTGAGAAGAAAATAAATAAATCTATTACTACCCGACATATTAATAATATGTTATGTCATTGTTTGTAATTATTTTTGTAATCATTATTTTATATATATATATTTAAATATATTTTTTTCTTCACTCACTCATTTGCGACCCACTTAAAACTGGTCCGCGACCCACCAGTTGAGAACCACTGAGCTAGAGCATAGTTTGGCAATGGAAATCCTTAGTGCCAGGCTCCACCAACAATGGAACATAATTATACCTTACACATAAAATTGTGCAAGAGAAAACCAAAATACAATTGAAATAGTACAAGTTAATGGTAAAATAAATAAACTATATACATGCTGTACAATGGAATATCACATTACATTTAATTTAGCAAACGCTTTATCCCAAGTGACTTACAATAGGTGCATTCAACAGCAATAGTCCTGCAGGTGCATTAGCCATCTACTGTATAAGCCAAACCAGATAAAGTGCTACTGCATTAGCTTCAATTAAGCCAAAGTACTACGTAGAGAACAGAGATTTTATTTATAATGTTTTTGTATTGGCCAAGGCCCAGTAGAAACAGGTGGGTTTTCAGTTTGTGGCAAAAGATATGTAGACTTCCTGCTGTCCTGACATCAATGGAGAGCTCCTACCATCATTTAGCAGCCAGGATAACAAACAGGTGTGTTTTAGTTTTGGGCTACCTCAGTCCCACTCACAGTAGGGGAGTAGCGAGGGAGTGGTGTTTACCTGGGCCTGGATTAAATATATAATAATATATAGATGAAGCGGCATCACATCTTTGTTGAGGCCAATTGAGACAAAATCACTTACAGATCTAATTTCCCGTGCATTATTGAGGATTCTGACAACAGCAGGGTTCTATCGCTGATACACACAACGACACACACTGTTAGCTTCCTCTGTGTTGACTTCTCCATTCCCACTTAACATTAGCTCTCCTTTGCCTCCACAGGTTGCCTATAAATCATTGCCATGCAGGCCAACAGGCAGTAATAGAGACAGATAGTCTCTCTTAAGAGTGCATTAATGAACTGTTGTTCCTGGAACAGCCGATGGACAGATCGATACCGCATTGTTTTCTGCTCCGCAATCATGGCACGCCCGAGATCAGTTCATTATCAGTCGGTAGGCAATTAATAACAGGGCAATTTACGGCACAGACGATTAATTGAATAACGATTTCATAGATCCTAAAGAATGGTTGTTTCTGTCTCTATTCAGTTGACTGGAGGAGAGCTGGCTCTGCTTTAACTTTCCTCCAGAGGCTGTGACAGTCTGCATATTGCTGTAGTTATTCTCCCATTTCTGCTTTTCTTTGAAGCAAACGTTTATAAATCTACCAAATTTGAAGATGGTGCAAGATATTTGAAGTCTCCCTAAAAAAATGTAAACCCTTACACTAGACTATAGGGCCTATAGTCTAATATATGTTTTTTTTAAATATCAATTAAAAACATACTTATTTAATGGTTATGAACACGCATTTATGTATCTCATTGCCTACCAACCCAAAAAATGTGAAATAAGACAAACACAGAGAGTTTTTCATGTGCTGCGTCAGTCAGATTCAACAAGCCTGTTAACATCAAAGTAAGTACCTTCAAAATACAATCCAAATACAAAAGAAAATAGAAAAATGTTTCAGAGGAAATCCAAAATACACGTTTTTTTAAAACTTTCCAAAAAGGTGAAGATTTTGTAATTGTTGTAATTTGAGAATGAAAGAATGGAATTTAAAGTCAGTACGATATATAGACTTTTACAAAAAGTTTACCTTGTTTACCTACAAAAAGTTATCTTGTAGAAAATGAGGCTTGTAAAACACTGCAATCATTTAACTTTTGTACACATTACTTGAGGTTTTCAGTCGGGGATTACACAACATAAGCAATTATAAACAGTTTGCTGTTTTTTTTTAACCTGTTAAGCCCTGAGCCTGTTTTTCAGGTCTCAGGCTCGAAAATGACATTCCCAGAACAAATGACCATATATGGGGCGAAGCCTGCGAGCTAGTTCAGGCAGTCAACTCGAGCACTTATGCTGCATTCATACATAACGCCCCCTTGCCGCTCTACAACCAACCAAACAGAGTCTCCTTAATATGCCGCTCTATTTAACCTGCCAGATCGCTCACCATGCATTGCTTGCTGCTGCTATTGATGCAGCTACGTCGCTGCTGCTTGCTGCGTTCATTTGCTATTGCTGCATTAATTTGCTATTGCTGCGTTCATGTTCGTGCTGCTGTGTTTCATGTTGCTGCTGCTTGCCTGCCGTTGCTGTCCTTGCAAATGTCTATTGCAATCTCCGACTCTGGAACCGAATCGTCATACGCAAGAAGCCGTAAGAAATGCCTCATTCCCGAAACACAGGCTAGCTCAGAGCATGGTTCAGACGCCGCTGGAACGAGCCACAGGTCCCGCACGACACGCATTCAGGTGTCCCTTCCGTCCTCATCTGGAGTAGCTTTTAATATCCTTTGGGCCAGAGGAAGTCCCGAGTTCTACGCCAGCTCCGGTAACAACCCCTCTCTTGTGTGTCAGCTAAGAGTCGCACTGTCTCTCGGTCGGTGGGTATTTAAACATCAAAAAAGGCAGGAGCAAGCTGACTCCGGCATTCCCAAAGTACCTGCCATCCTGTCCTACCATCTCGAAGTAAAATCAGCGCTTGAAGCCTTTAATTGCACAATATATTCCCGTGAACAAACTCGATTTCCTCTACCTGCAATGTAAACAAATGTTTCTACTTCCGCGTTTAACCACGTTGTGCCACTGACGTCACACTCCCGAGGATTCTGGGAATTGGAGTCCCAGATCCAGCCACGAGTTCTTGCTTCCTGACAGGTATATAATACTATTCTGCATAAGCAATGTTTTATTATGGAAATATTTGGCCTGCAGTAAGTCATATTTGAGGCAATTATACAGAAGTTGATTATATATAAGTACTTATACTAGGCCTACTATAAATCAATGAAATTAAAAACGGAAATAAATTAATAATTTCCATCACGTGAATATGAAGGGAAGCTCGATACATTTTTGACCATCATTTTAGACTTCAAAAACATGCTCCTACAGTGTCTTTTCTATGAATACCATGAATCATTCTCTGCCAAGCGGCCATATACATTTAATCACCTACCAAAGAAGAGTTTTTTCTCACAGGAATTAAGCTCTACCTGCAATATCTGCCCCTCGCTGGGTGTGCCTCAGGAGGCTTCATGCTGCAAATCGTTTCCAAGCTCTTCCTAATCACAGATGTTCGTCAAATGACCTTATCACAGGCTTAAATCAAGGTTTCTTAGCAAGTTATGCTGGCTCCCAGGGACCCATGTCTGTTGAAACCTGCACTCAAGACTGAAGTTTGCACTGAAGGAGCCAGGAGTATTACACGTGCTGCTATTTAAACATTTAAAAACACAACAGGCCCCTAGCCTAGTGCTAGGAGGAATTATTCTAGCAACGTTTCTTTATTGAGCCGTTCCTCACAATTATTCTGTTAAGACTTTATTAACGACTACAATTGTTCCCGTTTCTTTGCTCTGTAGATGACATGAAAGGGAAAGCAGACATCCCATATGCCTTCTGTGGCATATATATTTCAAGGTTTTACAATCAAATGTGCATTTGGTTGCCATAGTAGCCCACGTTTCTTTGACATCAGAAGCATTATGCTGGATTCTCTACGACACATATACATTGTCATCTCATTTAGAAACACCGGAAAAGTCTGCAAGAGTGTGATTTGAGCTTAAGAAGCAGTCCTGAAGAATCATCATCGTAGGAAAAACAAAAGACAAACATATTTTGTCGAGCAGATTGTCTGTGACAAGGCAACCGGTAATTGTTTGAGCAACACATCCGAACCTTTGCAGGGGATGCCCACTGTGGGTGGCAGAACAGACCTGAATCCAGTAGACTTCTCAGAATGACTAGAGATCTTGTCATAGTCCAAAACAGTTAACAGGCACAGCAGAATCCCGATATAGGGCCATTTCCCCAGACCAGCACACAGTATCCGCGATGTTCCTGGAGCAAAATCAGCACAGCAGCAAAGGACAGGCGAAAACAGCAGCGTGGAAGCGCTCCGGTCCCTCCGTGGTATCCCCGGGGTGAAAGCAGGCTCTGCAAAAGCAGAACCAGGACAGGTGGAAAGCAGGCCCCAGCGGTGGTAAAATCCTCCTCCGTACAGCAGCACACGCCCGGTGGAAGCAGGCCAAGCCCGAAGCGTGGATCCACTCCGTCTCTCCGCGACGACTCCGAGGTAAAAACCTCTCCAGTACAGCCGTATTCTACAGGTGGGAGCAGGCCTCCGTAGATCGCAGATCGCAGGCAGCAACAGGTGGAGCCGCTCCGTCTCTTCGCTCCGTCTCTTCGCTCCGTCTCCGTCTCCGGAGGTAAAACACCTCAGTACAGCCGGGCTCGGCTACGTCACACCTTGCTGGTGTGACGTAGTCCGCATCAAAACATGTGAAACAACTATTTGCGCGTCATCGCTTGTTTTGCTATCTATGCTGTGTGCAACATCCAGTAACCTATAGGGTCATGCATTCATTCTGGTGACTGCTTACCTCACTGGTTCCCTGTGTACAGAGAAAAAGCAGTGGTACAATTTCATCAGAGCCACCTGTCATCGGTGAAACCTCCTCACTGCATAACGTCTCATTATGTGTTATAATGTTTTTAATGCACGTTGTCTGATTTATAATCCTATGCGCCGGCCGCATAGTCTGTTGATGTGCTCTCCAGATTAACAGCAGTATGAAAATAACCTGCCAATGCTCCATGATGCAGGCTACTGTAGGAATTGCTGGGATCTGCATTTTATCCGCTTAATGTCCCGCCAATTGTTGAAAAAGCATCTCCGTACAATGACTTTAGTTTACAGTTCATAGTCTGTTTGAGGTTGCCTGGGTGAATGCAAACCCAACCTTCTGCAAATGAAACAATGTAATACACTTGCGTCTGGTGTAAAGACGCGGACTATTCAGCATGAATGCAATCTTAGAGATGGCTATTGCTCAGATCTTTGGTCTTAGCCCCTCTGCGATGAGTAGAAGGTTATGTTCATTCTTTTATAATGACCTTGCGGTGTCCTCAGATCCTCTCTAGTTACTTACAGATGCTGCGCCTTCTGCTGGTTCGGGGGATTTCACAAAGAGTGCTTTGCCCCACCAGCTTGCCATGCCCTCGTTCAACCAAATGACTTGAATCTTCTTCTGTCCCAACCTCCTCTGTGTACTTATGCAATAGATATAATAGTTGTTCATGCATTAATGGTATTTTCATTAGAATCCTGCAATCTTCAAGTGCTAAGTATTAAGCCACGCTAGAGTTCATTAATTTGCTCCTCAAGGGCCTTAAGAAGGCACGTCCTCCACGCAATGATAAAGACTGCCTCTTAACTTTGCACCCGTGCAAAGGTTAATGTATAAATTCAGGCAAAGGGGTTTCACTATACATTGATAAACGTCAGATGCAGTTGTTACAGCTTTCTATTGGTTTCTCAGGTGGCGAATATACACAGACCTCTCACCTTTTAACCCTCAGCATAATCTCTCCCTTACTGAATTAACTTTGGAGATCAAATATACACACTGTTTTGAAACATTCAATGTCTGACAGTTCTGTTTGGGGAGTCAAGGAACCCCGAATAATCATTGCTAAAACTAACACTGTTTTCTTTGTCCTTTATCTTCCATGCTGAACTTCTCGCATCATTGCCCTCTGACACATGCGTCGGCACCCATGTGTATTCGATGGCTGCAAACCCAACGACGAGGGTTCTTCTCCAAGCTGCGTGATCTCTGCCTAAGCTGCGACCTGCCCCCAGATCGCTATTCCCACTGTTTAAGAATCTGCACAGCCACAACCGCAGCTCTATATCCGCCTACCTCAACCCTGAGTATCCTGGGCCGTCGGTCATCTTCTGCCCACCAGCTCTATATCATGCCTCACATGAATGAGATCCTTGCAGCACAAACAACCATGAGCTCTTGCACTACTCAATGATGAGTAACGTTCAAAGATGTATATCTGTAGAATCCTGTTATTGCATACCAGGTGGTTGCTGGGTTAGATTATATTTATTTCATTATAGTATATTGAAATAGCTGCATGCTTGGGGGGGAAAGCTCATTGTCGCTGCCTCAAAGACCCAGACATGGCAGTCTTGATAGGTAGTATATTCCCGTCAAAGCCGCGGTGCTGGGGGGGGGGTCGGCACTGGTCACTTCCAGGCCTACACATAGCAGTCTCGCTAGGTAGTATATTCCCCTCAAAGCTGCGGTGCTTAAGGGGGATGGCTTTTCGGGCTGTTCCCGGGCCTTCACATAGCAGTCACTAGGTATTATATTCCCCTCAAAGCTGTGGTGCTTAAGGGGGATGGCTTTTCGGGCTGTTCCCGGGCCTTCACATAGCAGTCACTAGGTAGTATATTCCCCTCAAAGCCGTGGTGCTTAAGGGGGATGGCTTTTCGGGCTGTTCCCGGGCCTTCACATAGCAGTTTCATTAGGTAGCATATATAGGTAGTATATTCCTCTCAAAGCCGCTGTGCTCAGGGAAGAATCGGCTCTGGGCTATTCCTCAGGCCTACACATAGCAGTCTCACTTAGTAGTATATTCCCCTTAAAGCCGCTGTGCTCAGGGGGAATGGCCACATGGCAGCTCGCCAGGCCCTCTACTTATCAGTCTTACATCACCAGCGTCAGGCTCGGGCTATGCAGTTTTGGGGGATAGTATCTAATCTCCACGCAGTTTTGGGGGTTAGTTATTTAATCATCACTCATCGTGCTATGTATATCAATCAATCAATCAATGTTTATTTATATAGCCCAATATCACAAATGTTACATTTGTCTCAGTGGTCTTCACAGTGTGTACAGAATATCAGTATGACAATACGACACCCTCTGTCCTTAGACCCTCACATCGTACAAGGAAAAACTTCCAAAGAAAACCCAGTTTAAAGGGAAAAATGGGAGAAACCTCAGGGAGAGCAACAGAGGAGGGATCACTCTCCCAGGACGGACAGACGTGCAATAGATGCCGTGTGTAAATTGAAAAGATAATACATTTGCAACATAAGTAGTCAAAATGTTTGGAAATTCATGTGTGTATAATAGGAAGATGAATCCACGAGGATATCCATCCAGGACCTATGATCCAGGACCACAGCCACGACTCAAGATCCAGGGCTCGCGATCCAGGACACAAGACCGCAGGATCATCCATGACTCCGGATCCCAGCATATATAGACCCCAAAAAGAAAGACATTTGGGGAAGCTGGGTTAATCGGAACATGAGAGTACACGGGTATAGACAGAGAAGGAAGAAGTAAGATGTCCCCCGACAAACTAAGCCTATATCAGCAAAACTAGGGGCTGAATCTAATCAGCCCTAACTATAAGCTTTATCAAAAAGGAAGGTCTTAAGCGCACTCTTAAAAACGGATAGGGTGTCTGCCGCCCGAACACAAACTGGAAGCTGATTCCACAAATGTGGAGCTTGATAAGAAAAGGCTCTGGCTCCCATTGTACTTTTAGAGACTCTAGGAACAACCAACAACCCTGCATTCTTGGAACGCAATGCCCGAGTAGGACAGTAGGGTATAATGAGTTCTTTAAGGTAAGATGGCGCCTGCCCATTAAGGGCTTTGTAGGCGAGAAGAAGAATTTTAAATTCTATCCTGTGTTCTATAGGGAGCCAGTGTAAGGCATCCAGAACAGGAGTAATGTGGTCCCTTTTCCTAACTCTGGTTAGTACACGAGCCGCAGCATTTTGAATCAGCTGAAGCGACTTGATTGACTTCTTGGTACTCCCTGATAGTAAAGAGTTACAATAATCCAGCCTCGAAGTAACAAATGCATGGACTAGTTTCTCTGCATCGTTTTGAGGCAAGATATGCCTGATTTTTGCAATGTTACGTAGATGGAAGTAGGCGGTCCTTGAAATTGATTTTATGTGGGCGTTAAAGGATAAATCCTGATCAAATATAACACCAAGATTCCTTACAGTCTCACTGGAGGCCAAATTAATGCCATCCATAGTTAGTATATCTTTAGATAATTTGTTTCGTAGATTCTTCGGGCCAAGTACAATAACTTCAGTTTTGGTCGTGTTTAACATCAAAAAGTTTAAGGTCATCCACGTTTTTAAGTCCTTAAGGCAGTCTTGAATTTTATTGAGATGATTAATTTCATCAGGCTTAATTGATAAATATAGTTGAGTATCATCCGCATAACAATTAAAGTTTACAGAATGATTCCTTATAATATTGCCAAACGGAAGCATATATAATGTGAACAAAATAGGTCCGAGCACTGAGCCCTGTGGCACTCCATGGCTAACTTTGGTTTGCGTGGAAGATTCATCGTTGACACGTACAAACTGAGAGCGTTCAGATAGATAGGACCTAAACCAGCCTAAAGCAGTTCCCTGTATGCCAACCAAGTGCTCTAGTCTTTGCAATAGGATATCATGGTCGATAGTATCAAATGCAGCACTGAGATCGAGCAAAACAAGAATAGAGACAAGTCCCTTGTCTGAAGTTATTAGAATATCATTTGTGACTTTAACCAGAGCTGTCTCTGTGCTATGATGTGTTCTAAAGCCAGACTGAAAATCTTCAAATAAATCATTGTTTTTTAAGTAATCACACAACTGTTTTGCGACGGCTTTCTCGAGAATTTTTGAGAGGAACGGAAGATTAGAAATAGGTCTATAGTTGGCTAAAACCTCTGGATCGAGGTTGTGCTTTTTAAGAAGCGGTTTTATCACTGCTACTTTGAATGATTGTGGAACATAGCCTGATAATAAAGACATATTCATAATATTTAATAAAGAAGTGCTAATTAATGGAAAAACTTCCTTCAACAGCTTAGTTGGAATTGGGTCTAACATGCACGTTGATGGTTTAGAAGAGAGAGTCATTGAATGTAATTGTTCAAGGTTAATGGCTGAAAAGCATTCCAGTTTACTATCTAGTGTAATATTAGAACTTACGATTCCGGGAGCTGTTGATAACACTATACTGGTCGAAGGCAAGAGGTCATTAATTTTGTTTCTAAGAATAACAATTTTATCGTTAAAAAAGCATATAAAATCATTACTACTGAGTGCTATGGGAATAGAAGGCTCAATGGAGCTGTGGCTCTCTGTCAGCCTGGCTACAGTGCTGAAAAGAAATCTTGCATTATTCTTATTCTCACCTATTAATGAACAGTAGTTTGCTGCTCTCGCTTTACGCAGTGCTTTCTTCTATTCATTGAGAGTAATATGCCAAATTAAACGAGATTCTGCAAGTTTAGTGGAACGCCATATCCTTTCAAGTTGTCTAGATTTTTGCTTTATTTTGCGGGTTTCGGCATTATGCCATGGAGCTTATCTATGTTGCTTTATTTTCTTCTTTTTCAAAGGAGCAACAGAGTCTAATTTTATTTGCAGCGCATCTATAGCACTATCAACAACATGATCAATTTGGGGTGGTGTACATTTTGTATAAGTTTCCTCCCCTACATGCAGACATGCTATTGAGTTAAGTATTGGTGGAATCTCTTCCTTAAATGTGGCAATAGCACTAACGGATAGGTTTCTGCTGCAAGAGCTTTTGACTAATGCTTTGTAGTCTAGTAACAGGACTTCAAAAGTTACTAAGAAATGGTCGGATAAAGCAGGATTATGCGGTTCGACTAATAGTTGCTCAATTTCAATACCATAAGTCAGAACAAGGTCGAGAGTGTGATTATAACAGTGGGTTGGTTTATTTACACTCTGACAGAAACCAACAGAATCTAAGATAGAGTTAAATGCTACAGTAAGGCTATTTTTATCATCGTCAACATGAATATTAAAGTCACCTACGATAATTACTTTGTCTGTTTTAAGAACCAACATTGATAAAAACTCAGAGAATTCTGATGAGAGTTCTGAATAAGGACCTGGTGCACGATACACTGTAACAAATAAGATTGGCTGCAAAGTTTTCCAGGTTGGATGCGTAAGACTAAAAATGAGGCTTTCAAAAGAGGTATAATTACATTTTGGTTTAGTATTGATAAGTAAACTTGAGTCAAAGATTGCTGCAACTCCACCTCCTCGGCCCGTGCCTCGAGCAATATGAGTGTTGACATGGCTGGGTGGAGTGGCCTCATTTATGCTGACATATTCTTCATGTCTCAACCAAGTTTCAGTGAGACAGCATATATCAATATTATAATCTGATATTAAATCATTTACCAATATTGCTTTAGATGCTAGAGATCTTATGTTAAAGAGACCACATTTAATCTTCCTGTTTTGTTGCACTGTAGTAGTTGTTACATTTACTTTTATTAGGTTATTATGTATGACACCTCTATTAGGTTTTACCTTAAATTGTCCTTGGGCAGACACACACACCGCTAATATTGGGTATTTTATTGGGTTCGGGATTCCTATGGGTGACTGCCTAGGAGAGAGCGCAGAGAAGCGTGTAAGACTGCGACTCTGCCTCCTGGTCTCAACTCCATTTTGTCATGGATTACGTCCACAAAGCCCTGAAATGTTTGCCGAAATGAGATCTGCACCTTTCAAAGTAGGGTGAATGCCGTCTCTCTTAATCAGACCAGGTTTTCCCCAGAAGGCTGTCCAATTATTTACGAAGCCCACATTGTTTGCTGGGCACCACCAAGACAACCAGCGCTGAAATGATGACATGCGGCTATACATGTCATCATTGATCAGATTGGGGAGGGGACCAGAGAAGATTACGGTGTCCGACATTGTTTTAGCATAACTACACACCGACTCCACATTAAGTTTGGTGCATTCTGATTGGCGTAAACGAACATCATTACCACCGACGTGAATAACAATCCTACCGTATTTGTGTTTATTTTTAGCCAGCAGTTTAAGATGCGCCTCAACGTCGCCCGCTCTGGCCCCCGGAATGCATGTGACTGTGGAGGCTTCGGTCTCTAAATTCACGTGTCTCATAATAGAGCTACCAATAACCAGAGTTGGCTTCTCAGCGGGTGTCTCGCTGAGTGGGGAATATCTGTTAGATACGTGAACGGGTTGGTGGGGACCTGCGGGTTTCGCGTTATGCCCCTTCTGAACAGTCACCCAGCCTCCCTGCTGCTCGGGAGTTGCCGGGTGACGGCTAAGAGGAGCTACCTTTGGCCGGTCCGCACTGGCTAACATGGGCTTTACTTTAGCTGAGTTACTTTCTAAGATGCGGAGCCGGGCTTCTATGGCTATGATTCCCGCCTCCAACCTAACAACTATACTACATTTAACACATGTATCCTTACCAGTAAGGGAGGCCGGGAAGTAACCAAACATGAGACAGGAAGAGCAGGAAATAGCAGCAGAGGGTGGAGAAAGAGCCATGGCTAGCTATCAAGCTAAAGTAGCTACCGTTAGCAAACCCGAAAAGAGTGTAGGCAACTGTGGAGTTACAGTCGCTAAGAGAAGGAGAGTTGTGAGTGCTTAAGCTGTAGTAACGTGTGATTACAACGTCAGGCAGTTGCCGTGATCAAGAGTTTTAAAACGATCGATTAAGTTTAAGTTAATAAGCTATCAGCAACAGAACAGACACACGGGTTACCCGGAGATGACAACAACAACCGGAAGTTACAACGTGCAACGTGCTCACCGCAATAGGTTCCTCCTTCAGTGGTATATCTATGGAGTGATGATGCCCGAGCCTAGTCGCCAAACTCAACTATATGCTGCTTCTAATAAACATGTTAAAGGAACACGTGAGTTGTCTGACTGAAATGGGGCGAAGCCTGCGAGCTAGTTCAGGCAGTCAACTCGAGCACTTATGCTGCATTCATACATAACGCCCCCTTGCCGCTCTACAACCAACCAAACAGAGTCTCCTTAATATGCCGCTCTATTTAACCTGCCAGATCGCTCACCATGCATTGCTTGCTGCTGCTATTGATGCAGCTACGTCGCTGCTGCTTGCTGCGTTCATTTGCTATTGCTGCATTCATTTGCTCTTGCTGCGTTCATGTTCGTGCTGCTGTGTTTCATGTTGCTGCTGCTTGCCTGCCCCACCCCAGCTTCCACCTGTAGGCTCGGGGGTTAGTTATTTAATCATCACTCATCGTGCTATGTATATCTATGGAGTGATGATGCCCGAGCCTAGTCGCCAAACTCAACTATATGCTGCTTCTAATAAACATGTTAAAGGAACATGTGAGTTGTCTGACTGAACTTCCCTTCTAAAAGGGGACAATTAATAATCTGTGTTCTCAAAGCAAGGTTACACCTGTGAGTTGGATGTAGACGTGTCAGAATCAATATAGATGTTTTTATAGATAAAAATTAACGCCACTAATTATTTTAACACGATTAACGCATTTGTATTTTTTTTCCTCGGCCGCATCGAGTTTAGAATACCATCTACAAGCTGATGCTGACAGCCCCGCTCCTGCCGCCCGCTTGTGGCAGACCACACTTCCACGCTCACCGGCAGGCACCGACTGGCCATCGGGAGGACTGGGAGGGTGTGTGTATGTGTGGCCCGAGCGAGCGAGAGAGAGAGAGACCTTACGTGCATTGTTGTTGTTAGCATCTGGTGCTAGCTAGCTGCGCTAACGGATATAAGGAGCTGTTTAAATGAAAACAGAGGAGCGCTCTATCCACACAACTGCGCCGAGCACTTGGCTTTATGCAGGAAGCCAGACAGCGGGACATTGTACGAAAAGTCAGCACACTCAGCACGGATAGTGCACAACAAGATTGCAGCGTCCAGGCAGCTCCCGTTCGAGCATATGCCTTGAGTTGCATATAGCTCCAACGATCCATCACACACACACACACACACACACACACACACACACACACACACACACACACACACACACACACACACACACACACACACACACAAACACACACGTTGATAAGAGTATTACAAACTTGAAAAATATTCCTCTAAGGTACATTTAGAACAGATCAAAAATGTGCGATTAATTTGAGTTTAATCGCGATTAACTATGGACAATCATGCGATTAATCGACTGACAGCCCTAGTTTTTATGTAAATTCAGATTGAACAGCAAAAAAAATTAAGGCGAGACACGGCAGGCAAAAACATCGTTTTTCAAGTAGGCCTAATGGTCAATTTTGAGATGTTGTGCTATTTTAATTCTATAACATTTCTTTCAGGCTTTTGGAAGGAAAACGTACAAAATACACATTTAAGTGTTTATTTTACTATTGTTTGTCTGTTTGCGTCTGTAGATTTCTCCTAAATTCACCAAAAGTTAGCATTCTAACGTAACATAAAGTACCGCGACCGCTGTGTGCACCATGTCAACAGAGGTATCGCTGAAAAGCTGTGTCTCTCCTGCACAATCTCATCGGATCCAAATATAGTCATTTCCTTTGTATCAGCAACCAATCGTGAAAGCACAAAGGGGTCTTAAACCAAGAAACGAAATCTCATTGGCTGGTGTCAAATTCTGACAACGTGATTCGTTCAGATGCGTCACGTGGTGTGCTTAAACACTTCTTGGTTAGCTTTCCGCTAGAAATTGAAATCTCAAAATAGCAAAAGAACGGCGAAAAAAACGTTCACAGAGAAGACGACAACAATTGTCACTTGCACGAAGCAAGATTATACAAAAAACAAATGACGCCGAACATGAAATACCTTCACGGAGTGCGTCGATGCGCAAGCTGTCATCCGAAGAACAGGAGGGTTTAGCTAGCGCCTCACTGCAATCTTTAAAGGTCTTTTTCTCAAAATGAGTATTTTCTCCTACTCTGAGTTTGAAATGTCAACTTCAGTAGCACGCACATACACCAAACCTTCCAGTTATATTCCTATCAATATTATGAAGGCTTTTACTGAAGGGTTTGTTCATATATCATTCATTGCCTGAATTATACAACATTGCATACCTAAAAACATGGCGGAAATTGATATTTTAGGGCTGTTGACAGTATTTTCTGATTTATGGAGTGATACAAAGAGATATCCAATATCCCTTCTGTAAAAGCCTTAGATACTAATATGACTACAAAATGAAACAAGAATGTTGAACCTGGCTTTATCCAAAGTTCAGATTTCGATTCCTGAAATGTGTTAAAATATGTGCATATTTAAACATGCTATTTCAGAAAACTTGTAACTGGAGACATTTCTAGCTGATACCTTTAAGTTAAAAAAATTACCCGATTCACCTGGGGTGTCTCGCCTTAAAATATAGTGTCAAAAAAAACAAGTACTTATAGTGAAATCCACCCTTGAATGATGGGATGGTAGACTAAACGCTTTAGTAATCCAAAGTACAACATATAATAAGTACCCTGTATCAAAATTGATGCAAAACAAGTGACATTTGACCTTTTTAGAGAGGTTTAGCACAAAAAAACACTTCTGGGGTCATTTGGGTGGATTTGACCTATCTCCGGCCCCCCTTGGTCGATTTTGATGATTGACATCTCTTCTGAACCGCTAGAGCCAATGCAATCGAGGGGAGGTCCCACATACACACACACACGTTACCACATAAGGAGTGAGAGTGACGCGTAGCCAAAACCGGAAGCTGCGATACACAGCTAATATGTATTCTCCGATTTTTACATTAAAATGGAATATCAATAATGTTTTCAAAGTGACAGACACATTAGATTAAGCTATGGATTAACCTTCAGCCGCGATTTTTTCATTGTAATGACATTGAACACGACTTTTGATCAGAATAACAGCTAAGGTGAGACAATCTCCCGTGGTTGCTCCGTAATGCTACGTGTTGTGATGTCTGTGTTTGCTTCCCCTGTCGCGAGTTTTGATCGCTCAGTGATGATACTATACCTATATAATCTGTGGAATCTCAGCTTTAATCTGATATGTTGAATGTGCAGTTAAGATAAGTAATAATGGTATTTTTACCTTGAGTTCTGTGCCAAGTGAGTTTGCATTTTTTCGCTCAGGGGTAATTTCTTATGAGACTTGTGTTTTGTTTTGGTAAAAATGGTTCATATCGTCAGTTAGCTGAGTTTCTTCCCGTTAATCTGGTATGACACATTAATAGGTTTTTAAATATTAAGAAGTCTTGAGACAGTTTCGTGAAAAAAAACCTGCAGCCCCCTCCACCGGGGGCTCTCGGGCTAAACAGGTTAATTAATATGTTCATTTCCGACTTTTTCTGCCCTTGCTTATAAATCTTAGCTTTTAACTTTTTCTGATGTTGGCTTCCCTCATAGAAATAATCTGCACCATTTTCTAAAAGAATAGAAATGGGCCGTTTTGCAAGTCATTGTGCCCTGTCAAAAAAAGATAATAATTACAGAACAAAAGACCATGAATTAGTGGAACCAGTTTGAATGTAACCAGATGAAAATGATAGTCCTTGAAGGAAAATGACTCCACTGATTTAAACCAAAGATATTTGAAGAACTAAATTGGAAATAATTCATAGAAATGACAGTGAAGTCAATGGAGCAGAACATTTTTGCAGGTTTGTGAGCATTTAATTTCAGATCACACGAACATTTCCACCTTTCTCCCCCTTTTTATTTTATTGGACTTCTATCATCTGCTTCACTCTTCTCCCTGTCTTTCTCCTTACTATCATTTTCTCAATCTCTTTCCTCCATGTTTCTCCCATTCTGCTCACTTCTTAACTTCCTTTCTTTAACTTTTGAGCTTACTCCATAAGATCCCTACCTTCTCATCTCTTTCCTTTTTTCTACAGTTTCAGTGTTTTCTTAATACCATATTTTCTTTCCTTTACTGTATCCCACCCCCCCTAAAAAACCCCTTTCCTCCACCTCTCCATCACAGTGTTTCCTTCCTTGTTCTCAGATGATGAACGACTGCTCGTTCCACTCATCCATCTACCGGGCAGCCTCATCTATCTATCCACTGCCTGCGTCCACCCCCCCCACACACACACACACACACACACACACACACACACACACACACACACACACACACACACACACACACACACACACACACACACACACACACACACACACACACGATGAACCCCTCTCCCCTACCAGAGGTGCCCACAGAGAAAAAGATGAAGTGTAATTTAAATTGGCACACACACACACACACACACAGTTGTCACTACAACTTCTGATTAAAGAGCCTCTAAAGAAAATCAATACCTCCTTCATTGCAGCCTTAGCGCTCCCTATCTCTCCACCCCCCCCATTATCCCTCCTTCTCATCTCTCTCTCCATTTCAAATGTGCTTTATGATAAGACGCATCACATGGAGTAAATTTAGTGTTGACAAAATCATAATGAATAAACTGTGACATAGCAGAACGCCAGCAAATCAATAAGAAGGTCAGTTGAGATGTGCAGCTGAACTGATTAATGGCTCAGGGCCGTGTCCTTTTTTCAATTGATTCCAATAAGAACAGAGCGCATGCCGTTGGTTCTTGATGAAACGCGCACCTTTCTGCCTGAAGAAGGCGCTATGTTCTTTTGCACAGATTGGAGTCAATAAGAACATCTAGAACTTTTTATTAATTTCTACTCTGAAAACCACGTGTGCAGCACACATTTCAAATGCTACTTCACCGTTTTCTTTACAATTGTAAAATGACATCCATACAATAAGAGTAAAGACATTCCTCACTTCATATGTTGTCAACAAAACAATGAGTCAGTCATGTCTTTGTCTGCTAAACCAGTGTTTTTCAAAGTGGGGGCCCCGACTCCCCGGGGGCCCGCCAGGGGGCACTAGGGGGTCACGTAAAGTTTTTTTAAAGTTTACATAGATGTTATTAATAACTGCATATCTATCAATCTATGTGTCCTTTGATGCCAATATTTTCATATTTTTTAATGTTTTTTAACCGCCCTTCAAGCCAATCAGAATCGAGCTGCAGCTACTGAGAGTGACCCTGGAACACTCCAAAAAAATCGATTTGATTATATAAATAAAATGTAAATAAAATGAATAGATGAGAATGGTATCTGTGTTGTTGATCTGTAATATTACAGTGTTACGTTGATTTGTTTGTCCTTCTCGGACCATGCACTACGCATTTCAGTGGTTTTGTGTTAGAAAATAAAGCAACCAATCAGATCTTGTTCTGGGTCTCTGGGTAGAATATCCTTCAACCAAGGTATTCTATATCCTTGATAGAATGCCCTGGCCCTTACACTGACCTTGCCCTCGTCATGTTTCTTAAAAGTTTTTCATAAAGTGTTTATTTGAAGCTACATTTGTTTCTGAATTTGTATTTTAAATAATACTAACAATTATTATTATTAATATGATCAAAAAGACATGCATACAAATATATTAATATTGTAAGGATATCATATGATCTATAGCAGATTTGAGATAATAGCACATTTCCATCTCCAGTCCTTGAGCTGATACACATAACAATCAACAAACACAAAAAAACATTGCATTGATCAAAGTGAAGGTATATAAAGTATAGTGCAGAACAAGTTATCACTGACAGAAAAGCAGCTTCTAAATGACTTTTATCCTGTATTTATTTTTGTTCAGCCCACGACGTTCTGCTTGGCGCCAGTGGGACCTTTTAAGGGCAGAGTATTATTTATTCATTATTTGCATCTGTATTTCTTCCTGTACTTGTTCTGAATTCATTATTAAATAAATAGCCCAGAATATGATCATGGTGTCTTTTGAATACTGGTAAATATTTACAAGGCAAAATGTTTCAGGCAAATTTAAATGATGAAAGGTTTGGATTGGAATCAGAACCTTCCGACATAATAAATACAGATACAAAATAATAAAAAACAATACAAATCTCCTCATCACACCCGTTTTATAAAATTAGCCTAGGAACAACATCTAAAGAGGAAATGTTAAGAAGTGGGAAAGAAAGACACACACGCACACACACACGCACACACACACACACACACACACACACACACACACACACACACACACACACACACACACACACACTCTAACATTCACATTGCATGTAAGTTTGAGTCTGGAGGCGTGTTTAATTTATCCTCCCAGAGCAGATTAAGGTCTGAGCTGTTAAAATGTGTCCACCCGGGGCTTGCCTGCAAAAATAACAAACACACCGTGCATTAAAAGTGATAATGTGCATACAGTAATGTTCCCTGCATGTTTCCCAACATATTTGAAGGATGAAATGTGTTTTAGCTGGTGAAAATGTCTGGGAATGTTCAAACCAGAGAGGAACATTTACATTTTAAACTCCAGCAGAGGAGATTGCTTTTTGGTTTTCCACAGCTGAAGCTAAGGTTCACATTTGCTTGTATTTGTATTCAATCATACATCAGTTTATACGCTTTGCAGCTGTCTTACAAATCTTCCATCAACCAGCTGTTTTTATCTTTGAGGCTGATTTGTGTCATTTAAAAGCAGAGGCATTAATTCTCAGTTTATAACCTGGATGTTTTACTCACAGATCTCTTTGAAGCTCACCATTCTTTTCTTTGGTTCACATAAAGCAAACATAATCCAAACCGAAAGCTTCCTGAGGTTGCACACAAACAACCTACTGTATAGTGATTTATGAATGATTTGAGGACTTTTATTCCCTTTGTCACTAATATGTTTGTGTGTGACAATGGTGGACAAGTCTACAATTAGATACAATGTGTAACTCATGGAAAAAAACAACATTTCATTTGTTCAGGTTGTGCGGTTTTGACTGACTATACATCACTATTGCTTAGCTTGTGAGTTTGTGGTGACTCACATTTTCTCCTGTTGCTGGGTTCCAATTCACATATCAATGTACTTCCATGTGCATAAGTGAATGCCAATGTGAAATATGGCAGAATGCACAATGAGAACCTTGATTGTACTCTCATAACGTTCAAACACTTGAGTGTGTAACGCTGGACACTTCTCTCCCTCAACTACCGCCATTTTAGCTACGTAACCAACACACTCTCACTCCCGAAGCGTCCAATAGCAACGTTTGGTCAGTGTCTGTGGCGTCCAATTGTGACGCTCCTAGGCTCCTTCAGCGTCATAAAGGGACGCAAATAGCTTTCAACTGATTGCAATGTATTCCCATCTGCGTCGGGATTTGACGCTCATGGAAGCACGGCATTCGTTTATGTCGGCTGCCCTTAAAGGCAATGTGAGCGTCCATTCCCATTGGATAACGGAGAATTGTACACCCGGAAGTAAATATTCCCCTTTCTGTCGATTGATTTTACAGTGATATCTGCACTACTCATCGACTAAAAAACACCAGCTTATCCTTGTTAATTACACAACATTGATTGGTTTAAATTGTGTGCAATGCTTTTGTATTTTTCCCCTTCGATTCGGAGAAACAAATATGTTTTCTGAGTAAAGGATGGCAGAAGACACTACACTACTCAGAATCCCCAGCTATCGTTTGGCCTACACCATGTGCTCTGTTTGACAAACCCCGTTTTTTTTCACCATTCATTCCGATGGCTGGCGTCTATGTCACATGATCTTCAAATTTCTCCCTGCAGAAAAAGAAAACATGGCCAAACTTCGTTTTATTCTTGGTGGAAAATGCCTATTTTAGTTAGTTAGTTTGGCCATTAAAATGCGTTTTGATGTTATTTCAGATTATGTGTGCAGTGGATGTACATGATCTTTAGTTTGCTAGTTATTACGAAGATTACTTCAGGAAATCGCGACGTTTTCATTGTTACCAAGGCACAGGTTGCTAGGGATGCTGCTATCGATATTATTTCTGTTATGTTGTGTAACTGTTTAATGGTGTTATCTTTATTGCTACCTCCTTCCCCGTCAATGTATAGTGTTGATCCACAGCGGAAACATATTAGTTGAACAAAATCCGCAACTAAAGATAGCCTACGTTATTTTCCCCCTGTGCAATTCCAGTCTCACATCTCACAGCACATCGTCATTAACAAATACTGCAAAAAGACCGAAAACATTTAAAAAAAAATAATAATACTTTATTCCGAGTGTGCTTGCTTTTCTCTTTGAAAGTCATCACATAACAGCATTGTAATACACGGTTCGGCTGCATTAAATATTACATATCTGCCGTAGTTCTGTATTTAGAGAGCCCTGATGAGAAGACCTCTAGACAAACACGAGGAACTGAAAACGTGACGTGGATCATAAATATATCAGCCATTAAACAACATCTTACATTTATTTTCACACAATACGTCTCCTTGCAGTATCAACACTAATTCGGCTCACTTTTATATTTGATCCAATTGGTAGATAGGCTGTATTTACACCATAAAAGGTGCACAACTGATATAAAGGGACACCTGGTGGTTAAAGCATGTTATTGAATTAAATTATTTTTATTATTAGATATAAATACGATCCCTATAAAGTATATTCATTACTCGTTATTCTCTACTAATAGTTAAGTAAAGACTGTATGTAATGACTATTTTGCACATCCCTTTCAAGATTTCAAGATTTTCTAAGGTTTATTGACATATCATATAGGCCTACACAACTGTGGTGTAGTTCTGCACTGAATGAAAAACTTGGGTTGCAGGTTCCTCAATAGTGCATTACAAGACATCTATCAATATTTGTGCATACCTCCAGCAATGTTAACTATGTTGAAGCACTTATTTTAACTGATATTATACATAATGTATTATACTCTTATAAGATGTATGTCGATATTTCATCTCCGGCCTTGTCAGGTATTGAACAATCAATAAATAAAGAACACATAATTGTTGAATATAAAACACAACTGCATATTTAACTGTTACACAGGCTGATGTAACGCAAATGTTCCAACTTGGGATCAATAAAGTATATCTTATCTTAAGCTGATCGATGGCTTCTGCCATATTTTCAAAATGTGCCTCTGAACCTTGACAAGTGCATGTTTCAGGCTTATCAATTAATGTTATGTAATGTTATCACAGGGGTCACAAACATAAGACCAGCTGTTAAATAAAGCTCTTCTGACCTTAGCTGGCATGTGGGTATATATATTAATACTGCCCATAATGGGCACAAGCAATTTTCACCCATGTATTCATTATATGTTTGAAATGTGAGTGTTTCCTGTCCCCTAAACCTCCAGGGATGTACACAGTTTAATACTGGCAACTTCTTATAATGGGAAATACGAAAACGTCTACAACTCCCAGTAGAGACGTGCCAAAGAGAACATGTTGCGAAACAGAATAGCCAGCATGTGTAGTTCTGGGGACGGGGTGGGGGAGGGGGGACGCGGTGGACCCATTCAAATCCAGTTTTGGACAGTCTGCCGTGGTTCCATCCCATTTCAAGTGCTGTTCGAGAATCAGCTTAACCCTCGGAGCACACTCTCCAATCACAGAGCTTGAGGACTATCACGGGGTTTGTCAAACAGAGCACATGGTGTAGTCCAAATGATAGCTGGGGATTCTGGGTAGTGCAGTGTCTTCTGCCATCCTTTACTCAGAACAAATATTTGTTTCTCCGAATCGAAGGGGAAAAATACAAAAAGCATTGCACACAATTTAAGCCAATCAATGTTGTGTAATTAACAAGGATAATCTGGTGTTTTTTAGTCAATGAGTAGTGCAGATATCACTGTAAAATCAATCGACAGTAAGAGGAATACTTACATCCGTGTGTACAATTCTCCGTTATCCAATGGGAATGGACGCTCACATTACCTTTAAGGGCAGCCGACACAAACGAATGCCGTGCTTCCATGAGCGTCAAATCCCGACGCAGATGGGAATACATTGCAATCAGTTGAAAGCTATTTGCGTTCCTTTATGACGCTGAAGGAGCCTAGGAGCGTCACAATTGGACGCCACGGATACTGACCAAACGTCGCTATTGGACGCTGACGGAGTGAGAGTGTGTTGACGTAACAGAAGCTACGCCACCAGCTGAGATTGTGGTTGCTCCAGTAAACAAAGAACCATACAAAAAAGGTTAAATGTGCTGTTTTTAAGCATTTAATAAAGGTAACACTTGCTGGTGTTGAAAAACTGCACTGTTAATGTTATTGGGTTATTT
Source organism: Champsocephalus esox (assembly GCA_036324585.1). Classification (NCBI taxonomy): domain Eukaryota; kingdom Metazoa; phylum Chordata; class Actinopteri; order Perciformes; family Channichthyidae; genus Champsocephalus; species Champsocephalus esox. The sequence continues at coordinate 5,433,469 of CM070495.1, read as the reverse complement.
TAGCAGCCTTGAATTTTTTGCTACGGCGAACAATAACGTTGCTAAGAATGACTATCCTCACTAAAGGTGAGGGCACAGCAGCGATTTTAGAAAACACAACACAATATAAACACTGCACAGAACGCCAGGGCAGGGAACTCAAGGCAGTATCTGAATTAAGACATAGCAAGGAACATATTCACCTGCACTTTGTACGAGTGTATGTACGAGTAAATATGTACGGTTTGACATTAAAGGTCCCATGTCATGGCCATTTCCACTGATCATAATTCCATTTTTGAGGTCTACTAAAATACATTTATATCACATTTGGTTTCTCATACAGCATCTCTGTATAGTATGTGTATTCACTCTCTGCCCCCCCCCCTCCCTCCCTGTGAACCCAGTGGCTGTCTGCGAAACAGGGAGACACAGCAAAACCCAGCCCAAACACACACACAGCCTGGCTGGGAGTTTGTGTGTGTGCCCAGGCTGAGTTTTGCAGTGTCTCGCTGGCTCGCCGACCCCACACCAGTGAGCCAGCTCACAGTGTCCCGCTCCTCACAGCAGCGAGCCTCACAATGTCCCACCGAGTGTGTGAGTGTGAGGAAGTCCGCGGATTGGTCCAAGTGTAACAGCTCCGCAGACGTATCGTAACATTACGTCACTATACCCGAAATACGTCACTATACCCAAGAAGTAAACAATGGAAAAAGACAAATGTCCAAAGGGGTGTTCTGGGCAGCATAGACAGGTATTTTCTGTGTTGGAGCTTTACTCACAATAGGTGATCACAATCACCTAGGCACTCGCGTGAGGCAGTCGCAATTTCTACAGGCTCGCAATACCTGTTAGCATCTGGCATCTGTTAGCATCTAGCTCTCCTGCTTACAAACTTTTAGCCATCCCTGCTGATACAAGTAGTAGTTGTTTTTGTCTGCGATCTGCCGACGCCTACTCACACCTGTCGAGTACGGCTGTACTGAGATGTTTTTCCCCCGGAGACGTCGCGAAGAGACGGAGTGGCTCCACCTGTTGCTGCCTGCGATCTGCGATCTACGGAGGCCTGCTCCCACCTGTAGAGTACGGCTGTACTGGAGAGGCTTTTACCCCGGAGTAGTCGCGGTGAGACGGAGTGGATCACCGCTTCGGGCTTGGCCTGCTTCCACCGGGCGTGTGCGGCTGTACTGAGGAGGATTATACCACCGTTGGGGCCTGCTTTCCACCTATCCTGGTTCTGCTGTTGCAGAGCCTGCTTTCACCCCGGGGATACCACGGAGGGACCGGAGCTCTTCCACGCTGCTGTTTTCGCCTGTCCTTTGCTGCTGTGCTGATTTGCTCCAGGAACATCGCGGATACTGTGTGCTAGTCTGGGAAAATGGCCCATATCGGGATTCTGCTGTGCCTGTTAACTATTTTGGACTATGAGAAGATCTCTAGTCATTCTGAGAAGTCTACTGGATACAGGTCTGTTCTGCCACCCACAGTGGGCATCCCCTGCAAAGGTTCAGATGTGTTGTACAAACAATTACCAGTTACCTTGTCACAGACAATCTGCTCGTTAGTCTTTTTTGTTTTCCTGCGATGATGGTTCTTCAGGACTGCTTCTTAAGCTCGAATCACACTCTCGCAGACTTTTCCGGTGTTTCTAAAGTAGATGACAATGTATGTGTGTCATTTAAGAGGAAAAGATGCCTGTTTTTTGTTTTGTTATTACTGTCAGGAAATGTACAACCTAACCCTGGTCCGCCCAGTAATAGTAGTCAGATTGCTACTCCTGCTGATTTTAAAGCTAGGTCTGGGTTGGGTTTCATCCACTTGAATGTGTGCAGAATGTTAGGTAAACTATATTTTGTCCGTATATGTTCGAGCTCGACTGACGCTGACGTCATTGTTTTATCAGAAACATGGCTAAACAAATCTATTTTGGCCTCTGACATTGCCTTAAATGGTTATAATGTGTATCGTACCCAGTACTCGAGTTGAGGGGGGATGGCATCCCCCCCTGAAATAAAAACGGTCAAAATCATCCCCCTTCTAAAACTGCCATTCCCCCTTTCCATCCCTTATGTCATTTTATCAATGAACGTGGCACTGGTATTACTGCTATTTCAACATTAATTTTGCGCATTTTGAGTAAAATACTGTGGGCGAGTGAGCACGCAATGACATTTTTACCAAGTCACTGACGCTATACTATGCGAGTGCCCTAGAGGGCGCCAGAGCGCCGTGATGCGCCTGTTTGATCGATGCCAGAAGCTGCATGGCAGCACTAGCGCAGGTAACGGTCATCACAATGGCCAAGCGACCAGAAGGACAACGCGATTTGAGGGACTTCATATTTAAAAATACTAAAAATAACATTTCAGGTCAGTCAAGAGTCAGTAATCTTAGTCATTACTCATTACTTTAGTCACCAAAGGTGGAATCTATGGACATAAGCAGCAATAACAACTTAGTTTGGAGTTTAGCTACGTTTTTCTCTCGTGTTAGCTAAGACTCAAAACTGTTGATGAAATGATACCACCAGCACCAGAAGAGCTGAAACCCCTCCTTCAAGCAGTGAACACTCTGGTCATCTCCACAGCTGAGTGTGAACGTGGGTTTAGTCAGATGAACATTCTAACCACAACTAGAAGCTCCCTAGAGGTAAAAAGCATGTCAGCCTTGCTTTTCATCAAGTGTGTTGGCCCTCCACTGAACAAGTTCAGAACTTCAGACCAGATGTATGTCAAGACTTGGCTTCAAAGCCATTGCTTTGCTAACAATCGGAAAGCAAGAGCCAGAAAAATTGAGACCAAAAAGCATGATTATGAAAATCTTTGGGAACTTCTATGAGATGGGGGAGAGTGGAGTAGGCAGCCATTGACAACATTGGTTCTATTTTGTATTATCTGTATAATCTTTTAATATATTTTCAGATTTTGTAAACAATTTCAATTTGCACTTAATGCCCTGTTAAAAAAAGTAACATTGGGAATGTTAACATAACATATTTGTATTTGAACTGCAATAAAATGATGACGGATCAATTTTTTTCTAATTGTTTTCCTCAAATTTGTCATGAAGCGTTTGATTTACATAATGATTTAATTAATTACGATACAAATGTAACCCTTTAGATACCAGTTTTTATGGTGTACCAGTAACTGCTTTTTTGAAAAAATACAATATTCAAAATTCTAAAAACTATTTTGACTTGATTATGAGTATAATCAGCTGATCCATCTGAATAATAAATGAGGGACTGTTAATCTACAAGATTTGTACCATAGACTTCCATTATAACCAAATTGTTGTATTCCCTCCCCCCCTTTAAATTAAAGTGGAAAAAAGATTTTGCACTAATTGTCCTCTGCATTTGACCCTAAATGTTAGTGGTGCCATGGCAGCCCGGGGACCGACTCTAATTCTGAGGTGCCTTGGTCAAGAGCAATGAAAGGAGTATCTGAACATCCATAACATGCATGTTGTTTTAGGATTATAATAATTATCTTTATGCTGGTTGGTCTCCCACCCTCGGCGGGTTATCAGCACAAATGATGTCCCCATAAAATCCACCATCCCCCCTGATTTTTTTTTACAACTTGAGTACGGATCGTACCGACCGGCCTAATAAAGGTGGTGGCATTGCCATTTATGTTAAGAATAAGTTCAGTGTAACCACATTAGTTTCCAAATCTATCAGTAAGCAATTTGAATTTTTAGCCATAAATATAGAAGTGGCAAAGGGTCAACAGGTCATGGTGGTGGGCAGCTACAGACCCCCCTCAGCTGGCAAAGACTCCTTGTCTTCACTAGAAAATATGTTATCACAACTAGACTACAAGGAAATAGGGCTACTTGGAGATTTTAACTGGGACTGGTTAACTGCAGTGTCAGAGGATTTTAAAAACCTTTGTATCTCTTTAAATGTTACTCAGATTGTGGACAGTCCTACTCGCCCTAACATTAAGTCCCCTCATAAATCCTCCCTAATTGATCTCATTTTAACTAATGCTCACTTTAAATACTTATCTGTGGGAGTATTTGCGAATGATCTGAGTGATCACTGTGTTGTAGCCACAATTAGGGACACTAAGGTTCAAAATGTTAAACCTCGTATTATTATTAAGAGAGACATAACACATTTTGTGGAGCAGGGTTTTGTGCAAGATCTGTTTGGGTTTGATTGGGGTAAAATCGATCTGTGTGCTGATGTAGAAACTGCATGGTCTTATTTTTATCTTGGTTTTATGGAGATCATTGATAGACATGCACCCCTGCGTACATTTAGAGTAAAGGGACGAGACAATCCTTGGTTTTCTGCTGAGCTGTCTAGTCTTCTTCATGAGAGAAACAAGGCCTGGGCAAAGGCTAGGAAATCAGGCTCAGAGATAGAGTGGCTGCGTTTTAGGCAGCTAAGAAATAGCTTCACTTCAAATGTCAAAAGTACAAAGTCGAAGTACTATTTGTCAGTTACTACAGAAAACCTAAATAATCCTAGGATATTTTGGAAAGCCATAAAATCGATATCCACCAGTGAGATCCGTAATGAGCTACCTCCGTGCCTTACAGGGCAGGGCCACTATGCTAAATTGCTTTAATGAGCATTTTGTGTCCTGTGGCTCTCTGTTTGATTCTGCTTCTGTGAACACCCCAATCCGTGACCCTTTCAGTTTTACAACTTTAACTGTTAATGTTGTTCGTGAATCTTTAATCAAGTTAGATCCTAAGAAACCGGCCGTCCCGGACAACGTAGATCCTTTCTTTTTAAAGATAGCTGCAGATGTTATTGCTCCACCTCTTACTTCTCTTTTTAACCTCTCCCTCAGCACAAATGCAATTCCAAAAGTATGGAAGTCAGCGTATGTCCTGCCTTTGCTAAAAGGAGGGGAGGCAACTATTTTAAATAACTATAGGCCAATCTCTAAATTGTCAGTTATGGCGAAGATGCTCGAACGCCTAGTGAGTGAACAAGTAAAGGAGTTTTTATGTAAAAATTACATCCTGTCTGAGCATCAGTCAGGCTTCAGAAAGCAACACAGCACCATCACTGCGACAATGAAAGTGGTGAATGACATTACTAGTATTTTAGATAATAAGCAGAGCTGTGCAGCTCTATTTATTGACCTATCCAAAGCTTTTGATACCGTCAATCATCACATCTTGAAGCAGAGGCTACTCAGTATTGGCATATCCAGCCATGCAGTGAGGTGGTTTGTGAACTACCTCTCTGAAAGGTCCCAATGTGTTCATTTTGATGGACTGTCTTCTGAGTGGTTGAACATTGCTAATGGTGTTCCTTAAGGTTCTGTTTTAGAACCACTTTTATTCTCCATATATATCAACAGTTTAGGTGAACATGTGGATGAAGCTACTTTACATTTGTATGCGGATGATACTGTGATGTATTGTGCCGGTCCCTCCATTTATGATGCTGGTGTTAAATTACAGGCTGTTTTTAACATTATTCAGACTCAGCTCGCTGAGCTTAAGCTTCTTTTAAATGTTGATAAAACCAAGGTAATGCTCTTTTCTAAAGCTAAAAAGACTACAGACACTGCTTTGGAGCACTCAAAGTGGTTACCTGTTATAAATACCTAGGTATCTGGCTTGATGATTGTCTTACTTTGAAACTTCAGGTCATTAATCTGATTAAATTTGAGGGTTAGACTAGGTTTCTTTTTCAGAAACAAGTCCTGTTTCTCATTTGAAGGCAGGAAAAGGCTCTGTGACCTTTTTACCTGTGCTGGACTATGGTGATTTGATCTATATGAATGCACCTGCCCATTGCCTGAAAAAGTTAGATGCCACCTATCACAGTGCCCTGAGATTTGTTACTAACTGTAAAGCACTTTCTCATCACTGCACCCTGTATGCTAAGGCAGGTCTGCCTTCACTACATGTTCATCGACAAAGCCATGTTGGGTAAACTACCTTTTTATATCTGCTCTCTGATCTCTTGACGAATTGAAAGTACGTATTGCCTGAGATCTCATGATGTTGTTTTATTAAATGTGCCAAGTGCTAGGACTGTCTTAGGGAAAAAAGCTTTTAGTTGTGCAGCTCCACTAAATTGGAACAGTCTGCAAACATGTTTAAACCTGAGCACTTGGTTCCCCTGCATCATTTTTAAAACTCGGCTGGGTGACGTGCTGTTTGATACTCATGGTACCTGTCACTGTAAATAGAGTTTGTAAAGTGTACATTATGTTGTTTGTCATCCTTATTGTTGTTCTGTTTTTTTTTATGTTACATGTGTAACTAATGTCCTGCAGGTCACCCTTGAAAAAGAGATCTTTTGATCTCAAAGTTAAATAAAGGCTACAAACAAACTCGCTACAGGGTGTACTTTGAGGGTTTGTGACTCTGCAGACCGTTTCCATGCATACAAAGCTACATAACACACAAGGGGACGGGTAAGAACCGGAAAAGCATGACATGGGACCTTTAAAGACATTCCAACAATGATAGCCTTCCCTGCATTCTTTACATATTTTTGACAAAAGGCGAGTTTCAGAAGTGTCTCATTGTCTTCCTAGAAGTTGTTATTATATTGTATATGTACTGTATGCACGAGAACATTTATATAAATCTGTTTCAAATAATGTATTCAATTACTTATTAATGTAGGCCATGACTGGGGATGCTTTACATTGGAATCCCTGCAATTAAGTTAAAATCTACATACATACATGTGGTTGTATTTGATATTAGTAATTCTCTTTAGCTTTCCTTCATTCCTATTTGTCACACACACACACACACACACACACACACACACACACACACACACACACACACACACACACACTCTCTAAACAGCGTGACCAATATCACACAGTACGACCCTGTTACAGCATTGAGGAGCAACACTAGAATACTAATGAGAGACTTATAAAGGTCTGATTAAAACACCAGTGTACTTAAACTTCATGTACACACACTGGTCCTTCAAACACACCCACACACACAAACTAAACTCATATATATGCATACATTTGACATGGAGAGCGATACCTTGGATTTAATTTACTCAGAGTGAAAAACAAACACACATACAGTCTTAAAAACACAACATACACACACAAGGTGAACATATAGAGTGGTGCAGCTATGAGTCATAAAACCAGGAAATGAGTTATCATTTGACCATTTCTGGATCCTTAGTCAGTTTCAAGTCAATGTTTTTTTTTCTACATGCCTTCGGCTAGACAATAAAAAAAAGTCTATGGTTATCACAAGCTGAAGAGTTTTAACGTTTTCTACATAAAATACATCAGTAAATGCTCTGTAAATGCTACGTGTCTTAAAAACGGCGGTTGCTAAAAAGTGTCTAAATGAAACTACGAAACCACATTCGCCAACTTTAGCTTAGCGGTAGTGACGTGAAGTAGGGCTGTAGCCAGGGGCGCCGTAAGGGGGTGAAAAGTTAGGACGATTCTAAGAGCCCGTGACTGACGGGGCCCCAAAATGTTCAGAACATTAAGAAAGAAAATGTAAGTAACCTTTCATCAATCCTCAATAATTAACATTAATAGAACTGTTACGATTATTGTTTTGTCACGTTTTCTATGTCTTGGTTTGGGTGTTTTGCTGTTCTCCCCGTCATGTTTTCCGCTTGGTATATTGTCTGGTCCTTTTCCCTGTGTTTTTCCTCCTGTCGTTAGTTTCCCTGGTGCGTCTAATTTCCTGATTGTTCCCACCTGTGTCTAGTTACCCTGTGTTTAAATTCCCCTGTCTCCCAGTGTTGAGTGTTGGTTCGTCTTGTGTCATGACTAGTTCGTCGGTGAGTGTTCTGTTTTGCCTGTATATATATATAGCCTTGAAATAAAGGAATTCTTTTCACTTTTATCTGCATTTGGGTCCTACCTGCTTCCTTCGCTCTACACCGTAACATTACGAACCAACCTAAGGATGGACCCAGCGGATTCAGCTTTTTTGATGCCACAGGCGGCTGCTAAGAGAAGGAGGCGCAAAGCCAGGCTAGCAGCCCGAGCCCCAACAGCCATGGCTCCGGCTCCAGTGCTGGCCCCAACAGCCATGGTTTCGACTCCAGCCCCTCGTCTCCGGCCGACACCAGCTCCCCGTGTCCTGTCGGCGTACCGACCGACTCCAGCACCTCGTCTCCTGCTGGCTCTCCAGCCGACGCCAGCTCCCCGAGTCCTGTCGACGTACCGACCGACACAGGTCCCCTCTCCAGTCCCCTCTCCAGTCCCCTCTCCAGTCCCCTCTCGAGTCCCCTCTCCAGTCCGCTCTCGAGTTCCCTCTCCAGTCTCCTCTCCAGTCCCCTCTCGAGTTCCCTCTCCAGTCTCTCCTCTAGTCCCTCCTCTAGTCTCTCCTCTAGTCCCTCCTCTAGTTCCCCTCTCGAGTCTCCTCTCGAGTTCCCCCTTGGTTCCCCTCTCGAGTCTCCTCTCGAGTCCCTTCTCGAGTCCCCTCTCGAGTTCCCCCTTGGTTCCTCTTTCGAGTCTCCTCTCGAGTCTCCTCTCGGGTCCCTACTCCGGGTCCCGTCCCGTTGGGGGCTCCGTCGACTACTCCTCTGCCGGAGGTCCTGCCAGTCGTATGTCTGTCCCGTTGGAGGCCCCGCCGACTACTCTCCTGCCGGGGGTCCTGCCAACCCTTTGTCCTGTCCCGTTGGAGGTCCCGCCGTCTACTCTCCTGCCGGGGGTCCTGCCAGCTCCATGTCCTGTCCCGTTGGAGGTCCCGCCGTCTGCTCCCCTGCCGGGGGTCCTGCCAACCCTTTCTCGTTGGAGGTACCGCCGTCTGCTCCCCTGCCGGGGGTCCTGCCAACCCTTTCTCCCGTCTCGTTGGAGGTCCCGCCGTCTACTCCCCTGCCGGGGGTCCTGCCAACCCTATATCCCGTGCCGTTGGAGGTTCTACCGGGGGCCCTGTCAGCCCCATGTCCATCACCTGTCTCGCCGGGGTTCCTGCCAACTCCTGGTCCACTTCCGTGGGGGATCCTGCCGAAGCCTGTCCGACCGGCTCCGGTTTCTGTCCGGCTGACACCGGGTCCTGCCCGGTCTCCGGAGCTGTCCCATCAGCGCTTTCCTGCCCGGCCTCCAGGTCCGGTCCGGTCGACACCGGTTCCTGCCCGGCCTCCGGAGCTGTCCGGTCTTCGCCCTCGAGCCCGGCCCTCTGAGAGCCGGAGTCTTCACCCTCAATCCCGGTCCCCTGAGAGCCCAGGCCTTCACCCTCGATCCCGGGCCCCTGAGAGTCACGGCCTTCACCCTCGAGCCCGGCCCCCTGACTTTCCCGGCCGCGGTGGTCTTCGCTCCTCCATAACCCCCACCTTGGACTCTGTCTTGCCCCCGGGCCGTCCGCCCGAGTCCACCTTTTTGGACTCTGCCTTACCCCCGGGCCGTCCGCCCGAGACCCCTTCCTGGTACTCTGCCTTGCCCCCGGGCCGTCCGCCCGAGACCCCTTCCTGGTCCTCTGCCGTGCCCCTGGGCGGTCAGTTCAGTTCTGTTTTGCCTGTATATATATATATATAGCCTTGAAATAAAGGAATTCTTTTCACTTTTATCTGCATTTGGGTCCTACCTGCTTCCTTCACTCTACACCGTAACAAGAACGCTATATTGATAAATTACTCACTAAACTTACGATTCATTTAACTTATTTTCTTCCAAAAGTTAATTACCCAAAGCCTCTGTACACCCCTTCTATTTTCATGTAATGGTTTGGTCCTGCCTCCAACCGCGGTGCGGCACCGGCACTTGCAGAGTGTGAAAGCATGTGAGGAGGGATACTAGTACTTAGCCTACATACGTGTGTTGTACCATGTCTCAACGACCAACAAAGTCAGGCTCTAAGAAAAGAAAGACAAGAGAGGGACTAAAGGGCGACAGTATGTCACTCAGTTTTCACAAGAAAAGGTGGGTGTGGTCCATGAGTGGTGGAAATTAGTCTGTTTGCTCATGTTTTTTTTGTTTACAAAGCTGACATTAAGTACTGTTAATATCTTTACAGAAAATTCAGAGGTTTTTAATTTCACTGCTCTTTTAGCTGATATTTAAAGGTGGGGTAGGTAATTCACTTCAGATACACTTGTTATATTCCATGGAATGTTCTTAACATCCCGATAGCAATGAATATATGAAATGCTTTGACAATAAATGCATACAAAAATGTCATCTGTGGAAGCCGTGGCGCTGTAAAAAGCACGACCAATCATCTGAGCCGGCCCAGCTAAAATAACTGGATGGCCTACCTGCCTGTCAGCCTTCCATCTGTGCACAAGCTTATCTCGTTCCCTCATTGGTCATGTGCGCGTTTATGTGTGTTGGAGGAGGGGCTCTGTAAGGAAGTCTGAAGGAAGGGGCATATTTTTTTCGGTTGTGTACTTTCAGATTCTAGCGCACTCGAGCTGGTTTCTCCATTCTTACCTACCTACCTACCTACTGTGGACATTGATGTGAGATATTGTACCGAAGAAGGGTGTTACATTTAAAATGGAAGAAAGTCTTGTTGCAATTTCCAGATATTAAAAGAGGTCTCTTTGAGTTTCTCTGGTAATTATCAATAGTAGCAGTTAAGTGAATACTGTTCAAACAATACCTGTGTTTGTGTTTTATAGTGATTTCTCTGTTTTATCCTTTCATAAATGTGAGGACTAAAATGGCGATAGACAAAGGGCTGTAAACAGAGTTGTATTGCCTTGTGGGGGAAGGTATGCAGGATAAGGTGTTAACTGAAACAATGTTCCCTTTTTCTTAAAAGTAGATTAGCGCAATAGTATTTTTCTTTGACTTTTTACCTGTTTATCAAAAGAGTGTTTTAAGCTATTTGTGAAGAAGGAAGATGCAGAATTAATGGTGATTTCTGTTTTGAGTGTAAAGATTATCCCAGAGTGTTTTTCTGGGTTAAACCATCGATAGGCTTTGCAAATTGGGAGGGACATTTCCCCTGATTTTAATGAGGTGCATCCTGCAGGCCTTCCCAACACCTGTGGCTTTCATAGCTGCCCGCACTAATTCCCTGTGAGACAGCGTGTTGGTATCTCCCAAATGAAACTCCACCCCTTTGTTGGTTTTGGGACGTGCAACTTGTTGCTTCGTCCTCTCTTCACGCCCGGACCAGGAGGTCGGGGCAGCCTGTGAACAAGGCCAGGAGTAGGCATACTCCTGACATTACTCATATGATATGGCTTTGTATGGTAATGTATTATATGGTATTGCATTATTACCGTTTATGATTAAAACAGATTTTTGTTTAACCCTCGTCTTGGTTGTTTTGAGTGTTCCTTCTTTTAAAGCAAGCTCATTAGGAACGGCGCGGAGAAAAGTAGTCCCAAAACTCCTTCACTACATACAATACATGCAGGCACATTTTTAGTGCCTATTCATACTAAATCAGTTGTCCCTCCCCCTGGTGCCAGGACCAACAGATCCATCTCTAGGCTCAGCAGCCCTGTCCCCCCATAATGCTGAACCTGAACCAGCTTTTCTCCCAACTGAAGGAGGTGAGCAGCATTGTGTTGAATGACATGCCACTTAACATATCTGAAGGGAGACTGGAATACAATATAAATAACAAAAAGCTAACATCTAATTTAAATTATACATTTCAAACACAGTATTTTCCCACATAGCCAATGATCTATATAAAACAAAAAACTGCTTTTAGTCTATTTGGGATGATGGACAGTTTGAAGCATCGAGGGATTAGTCTGTAAACAAAATGTTAATCACCGACATTTTGGTTATGATATTAATACTAATGTTATTATATTAAAGCAGGGGTGGGGAACATCCGGCCCCCGGGCCGTATACGGACCGCAAGACCATTTGGTACGGCCCTCGAGGTCATTTATAAACAAAGTGGCCTGGGCCTGGTGGTGGGGCCCAATGTGATATATTTTCATGGGGCCCAAAATCCCTGACGCCGCCCCTGGCTGTAGCGATACACTAATCTCACGATACGATACACGATTTTCAGCTCACAATACGATATATCACGATATTCAGCCAACGATACGATTCGATACAATTCGATACACTTACATCATTTTCTGAAAGATTTTAAAGGGACAGTGTGATTTTGGTGACATCTTGTTAGTGTTCCATTGACTTGGATTGAATTAATTCAACTGAAAACTGAAAGCATCAATATATGGCTCTGACTAGACAGACAGTCTCCAGCTTGCAAATGCTGGACAAAATGAATCAAAAGATGTGGTGAGAAAATGTCATTTATTAAAACAGTGCAAACTGTAGCTTACAAGCCTTTGAAACGTAAGTACATAAAGTGCAGTATCACAATGGACAATGTAGAATTAAAAGGTGCAGCAGGTGGCCTGTTCTGAACAGATTCTTTCACAGCATTTTTAGCTTACCAGCACGGTTTGTTTTGGGTCACGCCGCGGCCGCAGCTTTTTGAGTTCCTCAGTTAGCATTACCTTGTCCGGGTGGTGACGGTGTAGGTGGGTTCGTAGGTTAGTGGTATTTCCAGAGTATTTCACGTTTGTGTGACACAGCTTGCAAACCGCCATAGTTTTATCTAAATTGTCGCTTTACTTCTTCTTTTTAAAGCCGAAGTGCTCCCACACATCTGCTTTTAAGCACGAAGGTGCTGGGTTAATGTTTGCCGCCATTCTCCTGAACCGCTTCGCACTCACTGCGAGAAGAAGACACCGGCGTCTGTGTATCTAGAAATGCTCGACAGCGACACTAGCGGCTCGGCTGGCTGACGTAATCGCTCTTCATGCAAAACGAACGGGGGGGAATGGGCAGCGAGCAGAGTGCCAGGCGGAACAAAGGGGATTTGAATGGGATTTAATGTATCGATACCCGCGGCTGAAATATCGATACTTTCTCGGGAAACAAAATATCGATATATATCGCAGGATCGATTAAATTGCACAGCCCTAACGTGAAGTCATGTGATGGTAATATCGTTCCTTTATAGCCTAACGTTAGCTTTTTACTTCTGACAGATGCATTTATGCTTTAAAAATCATAAAGTGGCGTTAATATGTTGAGATTTAGTTGAAATAATATCCTACTTTTAAATTGTGTTAGCTGTAATTTAGCCTATCATTCTGTTTATTTAAAAATATAATTAAATATTATCTTATCTTACTTATCCTGCTGTAAGACACTTAGTATTAGACGTGTGTTTGCCACAGATGTTATTTTCTAGAATATTTCAAAATACAATTGGCTTGTATTGGAGGGAGCCCTTGAGATTCTAACGTCTGGGTTGATCTACAAGAAGATATCCTCACTGCAACACTCTACACACAGACTCTGTGTTCCGTCTCTCTCACACACACACACACACCCACACACACACACACACTGATCAGTGTCGCTCTAAGTGAATTGTCGTTGGCAGCGGATTCCTCTCATGCTTCCTAAACAATTCATTTGCAGTCGAGCAGGACGGAGATTGATGTGCCAGGCTCTGCTCATCAGCTGCTTCATATTCAAATCAGCCTCTCATTATAATTAATTTCTCATTTTAGCTTGTTTTTCATCTGGACTGAGGGAGGAGGTGTTCAGCCATAAACATTCCACGGCTTAGGAGAGGAAACTTGTTCTATAATTTAATATAATTATATATTATAACAGAGATAAATATAAATGGAAAAACTGGAAAGCAGCACTCTCTGGTTTAATTTTCGATTGTTAGAAGTATTCTAGGAAGTAAATCACAGTTACGGAGATAACACACGGCGGCGTGCGTTCAAGCTTCAACGCTTCTGCCCATTCACTTTGAATGGGGTGACGTCATGCTTCGTCAAACTGCGAATCATATGCCAGTACAAGCTCTAGCCAATCAAACCGCTGCTTGTGTGTCCGGGGCGGGAGATTCATGTGATTGGTTGTTGGTCGAGCGTCAGACACGCCCGCCGGCAAGCTTCAACGCACGCCGCCGTGTGTAAGCTCCGTTACATTTCATGTTATTATTTATTATGAAACAGTTTATAAAGTCAGTTTTTAATATAGAATTGCGTACAGTACAGTACAGGGCTTCCCCTGGCAAGCTTCTGGCTCCATGCAAAGGTGTTTCATGAGGCCCACCTTATGTGTCACGAGCATTGCCGGGGGAGGGTTCTAGTCAAGGACGCTCGTGAACTGTTACGCAGCGTCCACATGGTGTTGAAACTTGCCGGTGAGCTTGTCTGAAACTCGACCAACAACCGATCACATGAATCTCCCGCCCCGGACACACAAACACGTGGTTTGATTGGCTAGAGCTTGCACTGGCATATGATTTGATTGGCTGACGCTTCCACTGAATCTTCAAGCTCGCGAGCAACGCGAGCAAAGCGAAGCAACGCTCCCACAATGCAGTTCGGCAAAGCATGACGTGACCCCATTCAAAGTGAATGGGCAGAAGCGTTTAAGCTTCAATGCACGCCGCCGTGTGGACAGGCCGTTAGTTCGCTGGAGCCTCACAGCAGGGTAACTGCGGAGCATTTGCACATAACATGTGGCCCCCTGTGCAATATGACAAGATGAGGCCCCACACAGTCTGCGTGATCTGTGTGTAGGGAGGGGCGGCCCTCGCATTTCTGACCTTTAATTAAAATAATACCAGGACTGTGGCTTGTAAAAGACACAAAGACCGGGGAAACTTGTAACATCTCCATATTGCACCAATGACACGCAAAGAGAGAGCAATGAAACTCATTATGGCCTGATGACACTTCTCTGCCTGCCAAAAGACTAAAAGACAAATTTAAGAGAGAACTGGTGACATTTTGGAGGTATTATAATAACCACTTGTTTATTGGATATGAAAAAGTTTGAACTATAACAATATTCATGAAAGTTTACTTCGGTGCTTTTGGTTTGTATACAATATATTATGTGTGTTCAGTGTTTCCCACAGATCTGAAATATACTTGGGGGGTGGTGGTAGCACGGGGTTTGAGGTGACGTGCAACAACATTAACATGAACCTTTCTGTTGGTCGCTTGTTAGCAGACCCTTCACGCGATTTTAATATACCTGGGTGGTCCACCCAAGTATAGTCTATGTGTGGGACACCCTGGTGTTGTAACAATTTGACTTGATAATTATATCTAAATCAAAAATGGTTTTCCAATAATGTAGAATGGATAAAATGTAGTTTATGCCAAGGTACTCTACAACAAGCTAAGAAACCGTACCAAGAAGAAGAACATCCTTCTCTACAGCTCCACATTCTTCACCAGCTAGTCTCTAAGGGCCTGTGTCCACATAGCGTATTTTTCTGAGCACTGGTATTCTTTCAAATGTTTTCAATGCAGCCGCCTCAAGAAAAAAGCGTTTCATCTGCCATCTTTTTTCACAGCGCTATGCCGTTTTTGTGCGGCCGCTCCAAATGCTTTGAGTTTGAAATATCTCAACATTTCAGAAAAGCCCACGTGACATTAATGTAGGAATTGGAACACAATGTTGTTTATGGATGTGTTTCTCGGACATAAACAATCATAACAAAAACTGAAAGGCCTTGAGCAGATCAGCTGGGCGGACCCTGAAAGTTCCTCTCCTGAGTGTTATACTTTAATATGTACAGCATGTATTATTGTTTGACTTTTGTCTCTGTACGCGAATCGCCCTCCTTGCTCTATGACTGTCAAACTGAGAGATGCAAGCAAGCATCTTCCTGTTGGTATTTATCTTAAAAAAAAATCCATCGTAGCACAACTAGATAATAAAATCAAAGGGGTCTGTCATACGAAAGCTGTGATACTTTGTCAAGATGTGGTTGTCATAGAAGCACTCAAACAAACATCTCTGTAACCCTAACCCTAACCCTCACAATAAAAAGAAACACTTAATCTGAACAGAGTTTATCAGAGCTAGTTGGCTGCTGGAAACAAAACTGATGAAAGTATTGAGACGGGAAATGTGCCATTAAACTTAAACTATGAGCTAAAAGAAGCCAAAAAGCTCTGTGCAGCTGCAGAGTTGGGTCAAATAACTGTCGGTTCTGTCAAAAGAAATTAGGAGTAGTCTTCCTGTAGAAACCCTGATTGGTAAATGTAACCTGTGCGGCTGCAGCTGAGTGTTTCCCTGCTGTTTATTGTGACCATCAACCATCCCTGACAGCAGAGCCAGTGACTGCCGCAGCCATAGATCACAGCTGATTAACGGAGCTCACCAAAACAACAAACAACAGGAGAGAGTTTCCTCTTACTGGTAACTATTTTTCTTGCATCTCAACAGCATTTGCCACAGCAATTAAGAAAAAAGTTCAAGACACAAAAAAGACCTTTAACATTACATTACAGGAGAAATATCTGTCCATGTTTCTTCTTCTTAATGTCATACTGTACTGGACTTTCAAACTGACTACATACCGTCGAGGTCTCATGCCTAGATTGTTCTGCGTGTTTTATTTTTACTGTAAATTAAAAGCTCATGATTATTTAAAAAAACGTATTTCTCTCCATTTTAAGCTGACAACTTCACACCTGGCCAATGAACACAGATTGAACCTTAGGAGAAATCAAAAATCCAGTTATTTTAAAGAAGAGCAGAAAACTGAAATATCATAGTGCCACCAGCTCTTATCTAATCTTGGTGGGGGACCAGGGTTTGAATCCAGCCTGGGACCATTTGGATCAAATCTGACCGATTTATTTGACTTTACTTTCAATCATAAATAAAATGTTTTGCATTTGTTTGCTTTAAACAATAACCACTTTCATTGCATTTTGAGTGTTTTCTGAGTTTCTTAACTTTGTAATACCTATGATGTTCCCAGTCAAAAATGGCCGCCAAAGGAAATGAATGGGTAACCCTAGATTATGTTCATCCATCAGATAGTACACACACAAATCGACAACCATGGTTTTTTTAGAATACATTTTCAGAGTATTTTCTTTGTGTATTCACTGCAGTTATGAATGTAAACATGTATTCTGAGACATTGTTTTCAGATGAAAGGCACTGGTTGCCCAAATAAATATTTTAAAAAAACCTCCTTAAACTTAAAATGGTAGATTTAAAGATGACTTCGCTCTATTAATCTTTAGTATTACAGTATAATAAGGACCTCAATACAACTATAATAAACATGGAGGTCCAACACATGACATTATGATAGCATAATATTCACAACAAAAATGCACAATGTCTCATCATCACAGTTCTGCACCCGAATACAGGGGGTGATGATGGGGGAAGACTGGAAGGGTAATGAGCCAAATACAACCAGGATAAATACATTTAGTTTGTGGTGCATATCATTCGTAGAACACAACAGCAATGTTTTTTCTGGAGAAAGATTATTACGAAGCGGACAATCCACACTCCCTGTCAGGGCCCGTCACCACACCTCTCTCTGCCTCTCCACCTTTATTTTTATCTCTCCTTCTCCACCGTTCTGATTGTCTGTGAGCCTCTCCCCGTCTCCTCCCCGCAGGATACAGGAGAGAGGAAACATTCTGATAGTGGATACAAATGCTGGGCTGCTGCCAGGCTGCAGACTGCCATTCTGCTGATTGGCACTGCAGGCGGTAAACGCTGCGGCACACACAGGATGTTAATGGAACCACAGCCCAGGGACACACTCACAGTGTGTGTGTGTGTGTGTGTGTGTGTGTGTGTGTGTGTGTGTGTGTGTGTGTGTGTGTGTGTGTGTGTGTGTGTGTGTGTGTGTGTGTGTGTGTGTGTGTGTGTGTGTGTGTGGCTACTTTCTAAGAAATGTCTACAAGACTTCCTTTTTCCATCCAGGCATTTGAGAATCATTCCAATGTGTGTCAGTGTGCATTTTATCCACGTAACCCCAGGCTATGAATTACATCGGCGGACACGCACTCTGTGTGTGCGTGTGTGTGTGTGTGTGTGTGTGATACATTTCTGAATCTATGAAGGGCCGTGTATAGGGCAAAACTCACCTCACACACACACTACTGAAAACATCTGGCCTTGCACACGCACTACTGAAATACTCTCATATTCCAACCCAGTCTCACGGCATTTCGTGTTCACCAACACGATTTTTAATCTATTGATTCGTGTTCACCCTCACGATTTGCCCCTTTTTTTCGTGTTGCACAGCACGATTTTAAAAGCAATGTATTTCTACTGGTAACGTGTTTAGTGCCTGCAGGCTGCAGCACATCTTTTTCTCCGGTCGGGTCGTGGAAGACCGGAAGCTGTGTGGTTCATAAAAACATGTTCTTACTCAATATCAAGCCACAATTATTGCTTTTATTTTAAATCGTATCATTTCGGACTTTTGTTGCCGTCTGTGAGGAAAATAAATGGGGCTCAGAGCCTCAGGATACTGAAATCTGTATTTTTAGAATATTTTTTTCCTTCTAATTTGTTATTCTTTTCAAAATAACACACTGTTATTTACTCACCAATAACACACAATTATCCTTGCTTTTATTTATTGGTTTAATTCCATAATCTCGGGCTTTTTTGGTGTCCGTCAGGAACTGAATTTCAAAATAAAAATCACCGGAAACAGACGTAGGCCTATAAGGGACATTTCGAGCATCATTGCGATTGTCAACATTTCTGAGTTTAGGATGGCCGAAGACACTAGACTACCCATAATCCCCAGCTATCGTTTAGGACTACAGTTCCCGTAAGGTTACGCAGAGCGTCAAACAGCTGTGTGAAATGGAACGAAACCACGCCAGACTATCCAAAACTGGAATCGAACGCCCCCCCAGAACTACACATGCTGGCTATTGTGTTTCGCAAAATGTTCTATGGGACGTCTCTACTGAACGTGTTCGTTTTTCCCACAATTAGAAGTTGCCATTATTAAACACATTGGTGTTATCAAATGTAAAACATATAATTAATAAATGGGTGAAAATTACTTGTGTCCATAATGCGCAGCATTAATATATACCCACATGACAGCTCATTGCTACTTTGTAATTCTATTCCACTACAATTCAGAGGTTAAACTGGTATTTTTACTCCACTGCATTTATTTGAGTTTCTTTGCAGATTCTGATTAATTATGTGAAATATAAACAACCCTTAAATCAGACTTTAGTTACACCTGAGTAAAATTCAGGTAAGGTAATTGTCAAGTGCCAACAACCAGGAGAGATATTTGATAGTTGGTGCTTGTGAAGACTAAACATGTATCTGCAATTGACATGAATGGAAACGAGTAATAAAGTATATTCATTACTCGTTATTCTCTACTAATAGTTCATTAAAGACTGTATATTATGGCTATTTTGCACATCCCTTTCAAGATTTTCAAAGGTTTATTGACATATCATACACAACTACGGTGTAGTTATGCAATGCATGAAAAACTTGGGTCACAGATTCCTCAACAGTGCATTACAAGACATCTATCAATATGTGTATACCTCCAGCATTAAACTGTCATATTCGGCACATTTCTTATTCTATCTACATACATAAGAGTATAATTAATGTGTATAATATCAGGAAAGCAATATATTAGACGTTAATTACTTTTTCAGGCTTAATATTTAATGTTTAAATAAAGGTTAATCCGTTTTTCTGTTTTGCACCTCCTCCTATTAATATCTTTGTACATCCTGCACTAAACTGTTTTATTGTAGAGATCACTTTTAGTATCTTCTTGATTTTTATATTCTATATTTCTATATTTATACTTTCCCCCTATGAAAGTATGTACTCTTAATATTTTTTTCATCAAATATAACACATAAAAACAATAATTTAATAACGTGCTTTAACCACTAGGAGGTGCACACAAGGTACACACAGCCATAATAACTTTGTATTATTAGTGTGTATGTTCAACATCTGAAGATGTATAGTTTTATGCATGCTTGCACATCATTTTACAGCATATTGCTATACTATTTCAGACTCAGTATTTACATTCTTACATTCAAAGAAAATCAGTAATATCTTTGAAAACTACAGTCCTTTTATATCAGCTGTGCACCGTTATGGTGTAAATATAACCTATCTATGAATTAGATCAAATGTAAAAGTCAGGCGAATTAGTGTTGATACTGCAAGGAGACGTATTGTGTGAAGATAAATTGAAGATGTTGTTTAATTGTTGATATATTTATGATCCACGTCAAGTATTCAGTTTCGGCAGCATTTCTTCCAGTTTTTTCAAAGGTCTTCTCATCAGGGCTCTCTAAATAAAGAACTACGGCAGATCTGTAATATGTAATGTAGCCGAACCGTGTATTACAACGCCGTTATGTGATGACTTTTAAAGAGAAAAGCAAGAGCACTCGGAATTAAGTATTTTTATATATCCATTTTAAAATGGATTTCATATCATATAAACACCAAATCCCAGCATGCATTAACTAACACATCCAATCAGCGAGCTTAAAACCATAGCTGAGGATCTTGGGTAATCGCTCGAAATGCCTACGTCTGTTTCCGGTTATATTTGTTTTGAAATTCAGTTCCTGACGGACGCCAAAAAAGCCCGAGATTATGGAATCAAACCAATAAATAAAAGCAAGGATAATTGTGTGTTATTGGTGAGTAAATAACAGTGCGTTATTTTGAAAAGAATAACAAATTAGAAGGAAAAAAAGATTTAAAAAAATACAGATTTCAGTATCCTGAGGCTCTGAGCCCCATTTATTTTCCTCACAGACGACAACAAAAGTCCGAAATTATACGATTTAAAATAAAAGCAATAACTGTGGCTTAATATTGAATAAGAACATGTTTTTATGAACCACACAGCTTCCGGTCTTCCACGACCCGATCGGAGAAAAAGACGTGCTGCAGCCTGCAGGCACGAAACACATTACCAGTAGAAATACATTGCTTTTAAAATCGTGCTGTGCAACACGAAAAAAGGGGCAAATCGTGATGGTGAACACGAATCAATAGATTAAAAATCGTGTTGGTGAACACGAAATGCCGTGAGACTGGGTTGCACATTCACTACTGAACACCTCTTACACACACAACTGAAAATTAAGCCTCACACATACACACTGTTGAAATCCTCACACATTCACTACTGAACACCTCACACACACACTACTGAAAATTAACCTCACACACATACAACTGAAATACTTTCACATTCACTACTGAAAACCTCACACACACACACACACACACACTCCTGACATTTGTTTTACTGAAAGGTTCTCACTTCTCAGTAGGTGTGTTTCACCTATGTGTGTGTGAGGGGATTCTTGCTGTAACGGAAGTCATTGTAATGAAACGGAAGTATCAAACTGCTCTGCTAGTGGTCTCTTTGCTAGCCCCGTGAGCTTCATTTGCTCCAGGCTGCTATTCGGACGTGTTTGTTGTGTTGATGCCTGGTGGAGTATTCTTCATAGAAATATCACACTTATTTTATGGCTCTACGGTTCAAACAGACTGTCTATGAATGCAGTTTATTCGGTAAGTGAAATTCAAGCACTTTATTTCTTACTTTATTCAGCGAACGAGCGAGACGAAGCTACATCTGTGCTCACGATGCTATCCTTAGCATACAAGTTAAAACATACAAGAGAAGTGTAAAACATTAAGAAGGATTATACTGTAGAAAATAAGGCTTCTAGGTGAGGTTGGTAAAATAAGGTCATGCTTGTACATTAGTTAGTTTGCTAGTTAGGTAACGGTATGCATTGTTATTGTTAATTTAAAATAGCTATGCTCGACGATGCAGACAGCTAGCATCACATTAGTGTTTAAGAGCAGAGTACTGTATGAGATTAACCTCACTATAAGATATGTGTATCTTAAAAATATGAATCTCACATTTCCAGTTGGTTCCAGAAATAACGTTAACGTAGATATTTCAATATGGTTTGTTGAGCTGGAGTTGATTATTGAAGCTAACTGGTTAACGTTCATCATATCAAACGAACAAACCCAAACGTTGTTGTTTTTATTAATATTATTAGTAATTACCAATACTTACTAAGCATTTTATTACCATTACACTGGAGAAACCGACTTATGGTGGCAGCAGAACGTGCACATGTAACGTAATGCCTGCATTTAAGGACGATAGCGTAGTCAATGCTTTAGGGACAAGGAAATTATTTGTTTAGAGATTTACACGTTATGTGTGCTTCTGTGACAATGAAGCTTATTCATTGCATTACATTTGTTGAAGATGTTTGTCTTTTACCCTTACGTGTGTGTTACAAATGAATGTGAATATGGCATAGGACAAATATTTAAATTGACTGTCTCGTGAAAAACGATTCTAAAATAACAGTAAAATAAACAGGACCCCAACTATACAATAATACACAATCCAACTGATAAGATACAGTAAAGGCTGTGATATCCAGCACTTTTTTAAGAATAACAAAAAGACCACCTGATCTCACCAGAATGCGTGACTCCACCACGACTCCTTAACACCACAATGCGTGGTGGAGTCACGAACTTTGTTACATTTACGTGTCGGCACCACGCAAACAACCCCAATGTAAAGTGAATGAGGCTCCTTTGTCGTGGTGCACACATGCATTTCTACAACGTCCCGCAGTGAGCTTTTATTCTATACAACGTTTTTTAAATCTACTTTATAGCTTGTAGTAACTCACAGGAGGCTTCTTTTATTTTATTTGTATTCATAATTATTTTTTATTTTTCGTCAGAATGTAAAAATTACATTCGTTACGAATTTGTGTTCTCAAAGAACAGTGCATTGTGTGTAATGCAACTGTGATTTTTATTAAATTAGTTAGTTTTTAAGGATGGCCAGAGCTTCAGCTGTGTCAAATAGATTGTTCCCTTTCGTTAACGTTATTTAAAAGATAATGATCATGTCCCCTGTATTGTATTACGAGCGTCCATTCCCATTGGACAACGGAGAATTTTACACCCGGAAGTAAGTAGCCTATTCTCCTTACTGTCGATTGATTTTACAGTGATATCTGCACGACTCATCGACTAAAAAACACCAGATTATCCTTGTTAATTACACAACATTGATTGGTTTGAATTGTGTACAATGCTTTTGTATTTTCCCCCTTCGATTCGGAGAAACAAATATTTGTTCGGAGTTTTAGGATGGCCGAAGACACTACACTACCCAGAATCCTCAGCTATCGTTTGGGACTACACCATGTGCTTAGCTTGACAAATCCCGTGATCAGTCCTCAACCACTGTGATTGGATGCGCGAAGTTTACACAGAGCATCCAAAAGGACTTTGAAATGGAATGAAACCCATCCACGGCACACTATTCAAAACAGGAATCGAACGTGTCCTACCCCCCTCCCCCCCCTTAGGTCACAGGCTCCTCCAACAGTGCTACGCAATAAAACAGATACACAGAACAAATAGTGAAATAGTGCAATAAGAGTCTATTATACAAGTGATTGGAATTTGATATATTAGATAAATAATTTCTAAGCCAGATGAATGTTATTTCTAAATTCAGGTGTTTAATAATCATATAGCCTGTGGGATGAAGCTATCTCTGTGTCTGGTGGTTTTAGTCCGGATGATACGGTACCGCCTGCCAGACTGCAGCAGACAGAACAGTTTGTGGCTGGGGTGATGGGGTCTTTTATAATCCTGAGGGCTTTCTTTAAGGTTAACCTGGTATTTTTACTCCACAACATTTATTTAAGTTACTTTACAGATTTGGATTAATGATGTGAAATATAAAAAACCCTTAAATCAGACTTTAGTTACACCTGAATGAAATTCAGTGAAGGTGATTGTCAAGTGCCAACAATCAGGAGAGATATTTGATAGTTGGTGCTTGAGAAGACTAAATATTTATCTGCAGATCTGTTTAAAGCATATTCATTACTCGTTATTCTCTAATAGTTCATTAAAGACTGTGTATAATTGCTATTTTTCACATCCCTTTCAAGATTTCAAGATTTTCTAAGGTTTATTGACATCATATACACAACAGTGTAGTTATGCAATGAATGAAAAACTTGGATCCTGTTCCTCAACAGTGCATTACAAGACATCTATCAATGTGAGTATACTTCCATCATTACACTGTCGTATTCTGCACATTTCTTTAAATAAAGCCTTATTAGTTAGCACATCCTCCTATCAGGCACTAAACTGTTTTACTCTAGATATCATTTGAGTATCTTCTTGATATTTTCTATTCTATATTTATATCATTGACCTTCTACTTTCCCACTATTTTGTATGTACTCTTAATATTTAAATGTTTTCATAAAATATAACACATTCAAAAGTGCTTTACAAAAATGAAAGACATTAAGAAAAAGGAATTTTAAACAGTCATTAAAAAGCAACACAATCTTCCTGCATTGCAATTACTCAAACCTGTAATAACGTGCTTTAACCAGTAGGTGGTTTGGGTTAAAAGCATAGGTTAAAAGGCTGTCAAGTTTACAGTGTTAACAAAATAAAATATACTGCTGTTTCCGGTTTAGATTACGACGAATATTATTTTGTTATTGTTTTGATATTTGTAACACAAAAGCGATGGAAAAAACCCATAGCAACCAAAAAAAGATGGTCTAAACATGACCCAGTCGTCTAGTAGTTAATAAAAAACAATAATATCAAAACAAAATATTTCTACTAACTTTATTGTGAAATTAAAACAGAACGGTAAAAGAATAGTTTCCGGTCTATTCTGATGCCCGATCTCTATAGATAAATACAAATACAGAACTACGACAGATGTGTAATATTTAATGCAGCCAAACCATTTATTACAATGCATTCATGTGATGACTTTCAAAGAGTAAAGCAAGCACTGCTGAATAAAGTATGATTTTCTCTTTTACGAAACTTTTTTTTTCATATGGAATGCAGTTGGAGGTCAACCAATCAAAGAGCTTGAGGACTGATCATGGGGTTTGTCAAGCTAAGCACATGTTGTAGTCCCAAACGATAGCTGAGGATTCTGGGTAGTGTAGTGTCTTCTGCCGTCCAAAAACTCTATTTGTTTCTCCGAATCGAAGGGGGAAAATACAAAAGCATTGTGCACAATTCAAACCAATCAATGTTGTGTAATTAACAAGGACAATTTGGTGTTTTTTAGTCGATTAAAAAAACGTTGTATAGAATAAAAGCTCACTGCGGGACGTTGTAGAAATGCGTGTGTGCACCACGACAAAGGAGCCTCATTCACTTTACATTGGGGTTGTTTGCGTGGTGCCGACACGTAAATGTAACAAAGTTCGTGACTCCACCACGCATTGTGGTGTTAAGGAGTCGTGGTGGAGTCACACATGCTGGTGAGATCAGGTTGCAAAAAGATTATCACATGACATTTGCATGTACAAAAAGTCTGTGACCAACACATTGTTACTTTACATATATATATATATATATATATATATATATATATAATCTGTTTGTTTAAAGTTTCCAGGTGATGCAGACAGACCAGAGGATGCTGACCACGAGAAACATCAGTGAACTTCAACATGGACTCAAAGGTACAAAGACTCCTTTCATACTGTACAAAGAATCGAGAAACGTTCTGGTTTAAATAGATAAAGTAACAACTATAATCAGCTTTCACATTTCAATGTATTTAAGGCAATTATTATTTTGCATTGTGAGAATTACTACCATTTTTCTCTACATATTGTCTGTAAAAGACGTGGTAAAAGTGGTTATTGCAGTGAGACAACCGAACAGTTGAATATTATTTAATAATCCATCCATCCATCTTCTCCCGCTTATCCGTGGTCGGGTCGCGGGGGTAGCAGTTCCAGCAGAGAGCCCCAAACTTTCTTTTCCCTGGCGACATCAACCAGCTCTGACTGGGGGGTCCCAAGACGCTCCCCGGCCAGCGAAGAGATATAATCCCTCCACCTGGTCCTAGGTCTACCCCTTGGTCTCTTCCCAGCTGGACGTGCCTGGAACACCTCCCTAGGGAGGTGCCCAGGTGGCATCCTAACTAGATACCCGAACCACCTCAACTGGCTCCTTTCGACGCGAAGGAGGAGCGGCTCAACTCCGAGTCCCTCCCTGATGACCGAACTTCTCACCTTATCCCTAAGGGAGACACCAGCCACCCGGCGGAGGAAACCCATCTCGGCCGCTTGTATCCGTGATCTCGTTCTTTCGGTCATGACCCATCCTCCATGACCATAGGTAAGGGTAGGAACGAAAATGGCCCGGCAGACAGAGAGCTTTGCCTTCTGGCTCAGCTCCCTTTTCGTCACAACGGTGCGATAAAGCGACTGCTGTACCGCTCCCGCTGCTCCGATTCTCCGACCCATCTCACACTCCATTGTTCCCTCACTCGAGAACAAGACCCCGAGATACTTGAACTCCTTCACTTGGGGTAAGGACTCATTCTCTACTTGGAGTGGACAGTCCATCGGTTTCCTGCTGAGAACCATGGCCTCAGATTTGGAGGTGCTGATCCTCATCTCAGCCGCTTCACACTCGGTTGCGAACCGATCCAGTGAGTGCTGAAGGTCGCAGACCGATGAAGCCATTAGAACCACATCATCTGCAAAAAGCAGTGGTGCAATCCTTAGTCCACCGAACTGCAGACCCCCTCCCCCACGACTACACCTCAAAATCCGATCCATGTATATTACAAACAGGATTGGTGACAAAGCGCAGCCCTGGCGGAGGCCAACCCTCACCGGAAATGGGTCCGACTTCCTGCCGAGGACCCGGACACAGCTCTCGCTTTGGGAGTACAGACATTGGATGGCCCTGAGTAGAGATCCCCTCACCCCATACTCCCGCAGCACCTCCCACAGTAACTCCCTGGGAACCCGGTCATACGCCTTCTCCAAGTCTACAAAACACATGTAGACCGGATAAGCGTACTCCCAGGCCTCCTCCAGGATCCTTGCGAGAGTAAAAAGCTGATCCGTCGTTCCACGACCAGGACGGAATCCGCATTGTTCCTCCTCAATCTGAGGTTCGACAATCGGCCTGACCCTCCTTTCGAGTACCTTGGAGTAAACTTTCTCGGGGAGGCTGAGTAGTGTGATGCCTCTGTAATTGGCACACACCCTCTGTTCCCCCTTTTTAAAAAGGGGAACCACCACCCCGGTCTGCCACTCCTTCTGTACTGTTTCCGACTTCCACGCAACGTTGATGAGACGTGTCAACCATGACAGTCCCTCAACACCCAGAGCCTTCAGCATTTCCGGGCGGATCTCATCCACCCCCGGGGCTTTGCCACTGTGGAGTTGTTTGATGACCTCAGTGACCTCCCCCCGGGAGATTGGTGTTGATCCCCCGTCATACTCCAGCTCTGCCTGTAACATAGAGGGCGGAGTTGTCGGGTTCAGGAGTTCCTCAAAGTGTTCCTTCCAACGCCCCAACACTCCCATCAGTTGAGGTCAACAACGTCCCATCCTTACTGTACACAGCTTGGATGGTCCCCTGCTTCCCCGTCCTGAGGTGTCGGACAGTTTTCCAGAACAACTTTGGTGCCGCCCGAAAGTCCTTCTCCATGTCTTCTCCGAACTTCTCCCACACCCGCTGCTTTGCCTCGGCCACGGATGAGGCTGCTGCCCTTCGGGCCTGTCGGTACCTTGCAACTGCCTCGGGAGTCCCCTGGGATAACAAAGCCCTCCGCCGCGGCTTCTGCAATAGAGGCTTTGAACACCGACCACTCTGGTTCAATGTCCCCAACCTCCACAGGAATGCCCGAAAAGCTCCGCCGGAGGTGTGAGTTGAAGGCCTCCTGAACTTGGGCCTCCTCCAGACGTTCCCAGTTCACCCGAACCACACGTTTGGGCTTACCAGGTCGATCCAGAGGCTTCCCCCGCCACTCGACCCAACTCACCACCAGATGGTGATCAGTTGACAACTCCGCCCCTCTCTTTACCCGAGTGTCCAAAACATACGGCCTCAGGTCCGATGATACGATCACGAAATCGATCATGGACCTTCTGCCTAGGGTGCTCTGGTACCACGTACACTTATGAGCATCCTTATGCTCGAACATGGTGTTTGTTATGGCCAATCCATGACTAGCACAGAAGTCCAGTAACAAACCACCACTCCGGTTCAGATCAGGGGGGCCGTTCCTCCCAATCACGCCCCTCCAAGTGTCTCCATCATTGCCTACATGTGCGTTGAACTCTCTAAAATTGTCATGAACATTAAATGGCACTAGAGCAGTTCATGAACTACTCATGAAACTCCTGTGCTGGAATGGTTCATGAACAATTCATGGAATATGGTTTTAGGCAGGTTCATGAACAATTCATGAGTTTTCAGTGAGTGTGTAGGGATATTCAGTTTTCAACCAAGAATATTTCAAGAACTGTTCATAAC
The DNA here is from genome assembly GCA_036324585.1 of Champsocephalus esox. Taxonomy (NCBI): domain Eukaryota; kingdom Metazoa; phylum Chordata; class Actinopteri; order Perciformes; family Channichthyidae; genus Champsocephalus; species Champsocephalus esox. The sequence goes on along the minus strand of CM070495.1, from coordinate 5,405,372 downwards.
AACTTCATGAACAGTTCTTCATACCCAGTCACTGAATATAATTCAATGGCTGGCTATGAACTGTTCATGAACTGTTCATGAACCATTGACTGTGGGTCAATTGGCAACCATAGAAAACAACAATTATGTCAATCACAATTGAACTTTACTCAAATTAACATCCAAACATGTATACAGGTGGAGCACTACAATTAATCCTATCACTATTTGAAGCACAGTTCTTGATACTCAGCTGCACAAAGAAAAAATGTGTTACGGGTCCCAAAAGCTTGGGTACCACAGCAACAATAAATTATTTCTGTAGAAAACAGAAAAGTAAAGCAGCAATAATTATACACAGGATCCAGTTGATCATCTGGATTGCTTCTTATTCAAAATTCAAAGTACACAGTTATAATCAAATAGCTGTACTTTACAAACATCACATTTCTCCATTTAAGTTATCCGTATGTCACAGTCAATTACTGTATCTCAAGGAGAAATTCAACATAGTCAATATGAACACATAACGCTGTCAAATAATACTTTCTATCAATATATCTATCTTTACCAAATATAAGGTTTTATGGAGATCACAAAAATACACTGTCAATGTTAATAAACAAAAAACAAGGCAATGTGCCTGCAAGACTTCACTCAGGTAAACAAAACATATTACCCGTGCGCAGCAGCTAACCTGCCTGCGAGCCTTCGCTCAGGTCACACTTACCCAGGCACGGCTGAAGCCCGCGAAAATGGCATCTATTGTTGCCGACAGTTTAGTATTTTTAAAATACCGTTACTATGTCAAACATGCTCAAAACCTTCTGACACACTCTCCTAAACATCTCCAACATCATATCTAATTCACACAAGTTAACATCGATCATTTTCATCATGTACTGACCTGTAGAAAACAGAAAAGTAAGCAGCAATAATTATACTCAGGATCCGGTTGATCGTCTGGATTGCTTCTGAGGAGGAGGCGGAAGTGTCCCCCCTAAGGTAACCCAGATGTCACCGCTCACCTGCCAAAGGTTCCACCTTGGCGCTACTTACTCGTACAGCTTCTCAAACAGTACAGATAAACCATAAAATGATATGAATGTCACCAAAATAAATACAGATAATGTTCAGTTTCAAATGCACTATTGTTTTGTTTTAAGATTGAAAGTTTTAAAAAATAAAGAAATGTTCAAATTGTAGATGCATATTCAAGAGGTCTTTAAAAATCATCACACTGATCATCAAAAGTTCATAAAATGCTCATGAATATTCAAAAATATTCTGAACTTGCCACAATCATCCAAAATGCATGAAATGCTAATAGTCATGAAAAGTTCATGAAATACTCATGCACACTTTTTGGGGTTTTAATTATAATTTTGTGATTGGCTGGATCATGATAAGTTCATAAATTGCTCATAAAAGTCTGTCATGAGCAAAACAGGAACTTTATATGAATGAACAATGTTCATAAAAATGTCATGAACTGCTCTTTAAAATGGTTCATGAGCATTTTAAGAATTTTGGTTCATGAACATGACAAGTGAACATATGAGTTGTTCATGAATGTTTCATGAGTGCTCATGAACAGCTCATAAAGTCATGAACTCCATCTCGCAGGGGAGGCCAGATAGTTTCAATAGTGTGTGTGTGTGAGGTGTTCAATAGTGAATGTGGGAGTATTTCAGTAGTGTGTGTGCAAGGCCAGATGTTTTCAGTAGTGTGTGTGCGAGGTGAGTTTGAATTTTGGCCTACACGGCCCTTCATATGTATCAATCTCTCCCTCAGCACCAGGCTCTTGGCCTCAGGGTCGCAGGTTTGAATCCTGTGAGGAGGAAGTTAGAGAATATTGAGGATGTTACTTCTGAATAGATATGACTGAGTCGATAACTAGATTACGTGTATTTCAGTGCAATATAGTATTTAAAGTTTTTTTGTTTTACACTGAAAAATCTGAAGCGTTGACTTTAATTCAATGATTTATGTCAACAGATTTCCATGAATAAAATGTTGTTAAAATAAAAGATATTAGGTTCAACTTAATATTATTACTCTCAACTAACTAATACAGTTATATGACGAAGGGAAATATCATTCATATCAGTTTTTCTCCTGTGTGTCTCTCTGTACTGCAACTTATAAGTACTTATTGCTCTTACCTCAGGCTTCAGTTTCCAGTCACACACACACACACACACACACACACACACACACACACACACACACACACACACACACACACACACACACACACACACACACACACACACACCACACACACACACACACACACACACACACACACACACACACACACACACACACACACACACACACACACACACAGCCAGCCCTGGGGTGAAGATGGCTGAATTCTCACTCAAGTAAGAAGCAAGGGTGAGACCTCTCTGTCTCTCACTTCTGTTCCAAATTCTTTCTTACTCATCTTTCTCTCCTAAACACGGTGTCTCTTTGTACTTATGTGCAGTGTTTTGGAAGCATTTTATTAACTTCCTTATGGGGTATTTCACTCTTTACTGCACTGAATTTTTTTTAACATCACCACGTTTTTGATCAGCAGACATTCATCTACTTTTTAAATATGATTTGTGTTAATGTATTTAAAAGGGACTCTATTATGTTAATGTTCAGGTGTACTGTATATCAGTATCCGATGTTCAGGTGTATATCAGTATGTAATGTCTCTACTTTATTAAAGAGTCCTCTCCTGCTGATGTTCAGGTGTATATAATAATAATAATAATAATAATCCTTATATTTATTATAGCGCTTTATCAAAGACTCTCAAAGCTCTTTACAAATACAGATCATAAATGTAATGGTCATCTACTGTGGACAATACCCACAGGAGCAAATCCGGGTGAAGTGTCTTGCCCAAGGACACAAAGGCCTGACGCAGTGGGGCGGGAGCGGGTTTCGAACTGGAGTTCCCCCACGCCCCCTTGATCTGATGGTCAAACGCACAGACCACTGCACCACCTAGGGGTAAGTATTTACACTGATAAAAACGATAAAAGCATGTAATTTTGTATCATCATTGTGTTAAGTACATTTTAACCATAGAACCAAGTAAATATTACCTAAAGTATTGTGTTGATTGTAAAACGGTTAAAAGCTAATAAAGTTTACCTTGGCAACTTAACACTAGAACCGCCAGAGGTCGCTGTATACCTATATCCGCCAACGGGTAAAGTTTACCCGCTATTGATTTCCAAGGTACAATGTACCATACAGAATGGTGAGTGTTGATCGCACAGGGATGACATGTATACTAATGTAATCTGTGGACTCTCAGTGTTTCATATTATATGTGAACCGCTCTATCAAAATCAGTCGGAAGTCGCAACGGCTCATTTCAGAATAAACGTGGATTTACGTAAAAAACTATTTGTTCAGGGTTCGGGTGTTTTGTTTGATTTTAAACAAACAAAGTCTTGGCTTTCAGAATATGAAACTTTTATTTCCAAAATCACACGATAAATACATTTTTTAAGCTTGTGAAGGGACGAAGACAAGCACCTCTCACTCGCAATCTGCTCTTCCAGCAGCGCCGCCCCCCCTCCCTCCGGCTGAAATGATGGACGTAAGAGTATAGTAATCATAGATAACACGGCAGGGTCCGTTACAGTTTGTTTTCATCTGATTTAAATTAAACAAAGTCTTGGCTTTCAGAATATTAAACTTGTTTCGGCAAATTCAGATGATAAATACAACTTTGAAGCTTTTAACGGCATAATTACAAGCGGAGAACGGAGTAATTTAACATCACAGCAGGCAGCAGCAGGCATAACAACAGCCGGTGTTTCTCGCGAGGGTTTTCTCTGGGAAACAAACACAATACACACAAACGCAAAAATACACAAACACACACACGTATACACACACACACTCGCGAGCTTCCCCTCCAAACGAAAATATCTTCCCTCCGTAGTATTTTGATCGCAAAATCAATAGCGCGAGGAGCGCTGCATTTCTATGAGGTAAATATTACCCGCTGGCAGAAATAGGTATAAATATCAATTTTTTGGGCGATTTTTTCCATCTGACTTCATATTGACAATTTTTAACAACACATGGTGTTACATAACACACTTTCAGGAAAAGTCACGGACTGGGAGACGTTAATATTTTATTGAAAAAAAGTTACATACAATAAAAAAACAGCTGCGGGTAAAATGTACCCGTTGGCGGTTCTAGTGTTAAGTGAAGATTGCTTACGCCCTATGACGTCAGAGTAGTTGCACACGGTACAGAGATTTGGGAGAAGAGGACAATTTACTGAGTGGAAGATGGGATGGATGGACCCTCCGCTATTGTGTTGAATAATCGTGGATTTGGAGTCATGTGAGTATATGTATACGCTTGGTTATCTGGTTACATTCATGTTATCTTGTCAGCTGCAGATATTAAAAACGTACATTAAGCTGACTGACTAGTCAGCTTAAATAAATCAGATATCAAGGTGTGGGTTAGTTTTTAGTGGGTTATTTATTATGTCAACTCCGTTTCGAATACGCAAGAAGACTGCAAAATGCGTCGATGATTATTTTCTATCTTTCGAATCCAGACGAGAAATCTCTCCCCCGCCATTACACACACGTGGCTGCTACATGCAGCAACACACACACACGGAGGAGATGGCGGAGAGAACGCGCTCCGAGTGTGGACAATCCTCGTTACCAAAAGTGGAATAAGAGTTTAGCATGTCAGGGCGGTAACACGAGCAGTTTGTCTAAACATTTCGCAAAGTGCTCCACATCCAGACGGAGGAATGCACTGGGTTCCACTGTCTTTCTAGCAGCTCTGTAGCCCCGTCCACGAGCAACGTTTCCACGTCAGGTGTTCTGTATGCTAGCAGCAACACACGGAGTTAACTCCATTATACAAACATGGGTTATGATTAGAGGTAACAGAGAGTTATTTATTTGTTAAAGTTTCAGCTATTCTGTTTACAATTTTGTCATCAGATTATTTAATACCATTTGTTCACACATTGTTGTTTCTTTTGATGTGAAATATTAGACATTTAATTTAAATAAAAAGCTATGTTAGTTTTGCTCCCAATTTGTTCGTCAGTTTACCTTGTTTTTTTCTCCAAAAGAACCGTTAAAAGACCGGACCGATAAAAGTAGTAGTACCGTTAACGATTGTATCTTATGTAAAATCAACCCACTGGTTTTGGCTTATTGGCCATCAATGCCAGTTTAACTCCTAAAACTAGAGGCTTGCATGCCAGCTAATGTCAGAGTTGTTGAAACTAGATGTGATTGTATTATGTAAGCGTATGTTTTGTATTTGTTCCTCTCCCTTTTCTTTTTTTAGACATTTCTTTTCTCCAGCAGTGAGTGTCTGTAGTCAAAGTACACCAGTAATGACAGACACACACACATACACACACACACACACACACACACACACACACACACACACACAGACACACACACAGAGAGATACACACACATGGACACACACAGAGACACACACAGAGAGATACATAGACACACACAGACACACAGAGAGATACACACTGTTAGAGATTTGTAGGGATTACTAGTCCGCATTCCAAATCTCTGCGCGTCGCTAACAAGCTGGTTATCATACAGGAAGGAATCCAGAGCATACAATTAACCGTTTAACAATAATCTATGTAATGGTAATATAACAATGCAATACAATCAATACATTACCATACAAAACCATATCATATCATATGCATAATGTCAGGAGTAGGCCTACTCCTGGCCCTTGTTCACAGGCCGCCACGACCTTCCGGTCCAAGTGGCGCGAGAAGAGAGAGGCAGAACAGAAAGCTGAATAGGCTTTCATACCAATGATACAGGAAGAGGTGGAGTTTAAGGACAACTGGTCGTCTTTTCCAGTCATCTCAAACAAACACCTCTGACATTCACTGTCTCCTATTTCTGCAGGCTCCACACATACACACATCCCCCCCCACATTCCAGAGACCACAGTGGGGTCTTGCTCCACCTCCCCCACAGCAATAAAACCCTTAACAGCCCTTTGTCTACCGCCATTTTAGTCCTCACATTTATGAAAGGATAAAACAGATAAATCAATATAAAACACAAACACAGGTATTGTTTGAACAGTATTCACTTAACTGCTACTATTTGATAATTACCAGAGGAACTCAAAGGACCTCTTTTAATATCTGGAAATTGCAACAAGACTTTCTGCCATTTCAAATGTACCACACCTCTTAAATATCAGATGCTGCAACACACACACCACACACACACACACACACACCACACACACACACACACACCACACACACCCACACACACACCACACACACACACCACACACACACACACACACACACCACAGAGATACACACAGACGTACACACACGTTAATGACATAGTTTTTTTTATCACATTTGGTTTAAGATCAAAGAGGAGTTCAGAAGGGTAACAACTCGTCATCTGGAGCGAACCTTTTTGACGAAACTGGACTTCGACACCCCCAAACGGCTGAAGATATTTGGGAAGAAAGGCGGGGTTGAGGCTCAACAATAAAACTGATACTGGATTCATTCAGTGAGGTAAGCTTTGACATTCATACAACGACATTACTTTTACTGACGAAAAATAATCATGGAATGTGCGGGCCTTTACAGATACGGTTTCAGCATCTTTTAAGTAATTACGTGTTTTCTCACCTCTCCCCCTCTCTCTTAAGCTGCCTGTTTTTTTAATCTGAAATGTAAACGTGAAGCATTCTCTTAAAATGTGTTTTGATTGCTGTATTTCTATAAACATGAATACGTTTACAATGATGTAGTATTCTTTATTCTAATTTACATTTCTGTTTAAACAGCAACATGTTGAAGGTAGACGAGATGCCATCATCCGCTGCCTGATGGAGTTCCTTTGAGAGAGTACAGAGGAACTCATCAAAGACTACCAGGTAAATGTTATGATGCTTGTTGAATTCATGTTTAATATGTTGTCTGTTCTTCAATATTTTTAAATAAGTATCTCGATAGTTGAGCAACTTGTGCCATAATTTGGAGAAAAAAATATTCAGATTAACTAATTTAGCATTAAATAAGGGAGGCGTGTGGATTAGTGCGTTGGTCACAGGTTCAAACCCCACTCCAGTCAGCATGTCGTTGTGTCCCTGAGACTCTTCTCCCAAAAGTGCTCCTGTGGGGATTGCCCACAGTATTGAGTATGCAAGTCGCTCTGGATAAAAGCGTCTAACAAGTGACATGTAATGTAAAATACATTTAACATAAGTTATATGTTTTTACTGCATTTGATGTATTATTTATAGATTTTATCTTATACTTTCTCCATTTCATTTTCTAATTAAAATGTGTTTGAATTTATGGTTGAGACGTTAAAACCCAAATCCCCCCTAATTTCTGTAATATACTTAATGCAGTTTACATATTGTTATTTACTTCTTGGTTGGAACAAAGCATATATTTATTGAAATGAGCTGCAATCAGACCCATGTCATTACTGGAACAAAAAAATACATGTTAATATAAATTCCCTTCATTAACTTACCCCATCCTTATTTGAGTTGAAGGACACTAGATAATCTACTTAAATACTGAATGAAATGCCCACTTTAATGTAATGAGTCTCACACAGTAAGATGTTTTGACAGGATGTAAGCAAGGACATCGTCAAAGAAGACTATGCTGGCCAGCTCATGAAGATCGTTGTCGTCAGCGACAGTGGTCATGTGTCGATCGTCATAGAGGGAACTGAGGTGCAGGATGGGTGCAAAAGTGTGACAAACGCATGCATACTGCTCATGGGCATACTCTATGCCATGAACTTGGTTTACCCACCAAAGGTAAAATACACTTTTGAAGTGTTCCAAAAGCTCTTTCTCCAGCTCAATTCGCCAAAGGTGTTTCCTAAAGTCCAGACCTTGAGCTCCAAACTTTTAGCCTAGAAAGTGGAATGTAATAAGTACATTAAGTTAGGTGCAAACTGTTGGTACTTTCCTTTGTTTTCTTCTTCATAGCACTGTGTACTTCTACTCTACTGTAACTCCATTTAAAAATGGAAATATTGTCATTTTAACTTCAGTTCTTGAAGTTAGTTCATATTTCAAAATGTTGGATTAACTAATTCAAATGATCGTAAAAAATACGATTTTTAGGGTTTATTTTTGATTTATTTTCTTTAGTTTTGTCCTCGAGTCTGATTTGTGTTGGTGGTTTTTTTTGTAACTTGTGTTGTGATTGTACATAGTATTTTTCTAAATGTGTGTGTGAATAAAAACAGTATATTTAGAAAAATGTATTCACGATGTTGTACTTTTACATTGTTATATATGTATTGAAAGTGTTTGTTGTTTCATGTTTTGTAGTAGCCTTAATATAATAATGTATAACAACGAATGGAAATAGAGCTGATGTTTAATGTAGAAGAAATTATATGTAAATATGAATTAAATATTTTTGCAATAAAAATAAAGAATAGCAAGTAAAAACTACCTGAAAAGCTAAATAGTTTTTACTGGAGATTTGTAATCAGATCCAAATGTAATCTTAAGTAAAATCTACTATGCAATTGTAAGTACAATCTACTTACAAAAACTGAGTGTGACAGTAAAGTTTACTCAAGTGCCTTTAATAACAATTCAATTCAATTCAAAACCTTTATTTATCCAGGTAAAATCCCATTGAGATCAATGATCTTTTTTTCAAGGGAGACCTGCAGAATATAACATAACAAACACTTCTTAACTGTAAGTAGATTTTACTTGAAATATAAGATGTTACATTTACTTAGGTTTTCTACGTGTGTTTTGTTACCTCGATTTTCCTAAGTAAATGTTATTCGCGGTTTTTTTCAGTGTAGTGTCTCTACTGGGACGTGTCTCCATACTTTAATGTTCAAAAAGCTCTTTATTTTTCTCATCCTGCCTGTGCTGCAGCACCTCGTTTCACCCTCTGTCTGAAACCAGAGCCCAGTCTGCTCTGATTGGTTAGCTGGCTGGCTCTGTTGTGATTGGTCAACCACGTAGAGATGTCCCGTCCCTTAGGAAATAATGTACAATGTGTTATCGCTAGCCAATAGAATCACGACTGTTACATAGTGATGTCACTATGGTAGAAACTAAACAAAGGAGTCCAATGGAGGCATTTCAGGGAGGGGGGGGGAGTGTGTGAGAGAAACTCTCTCTGGAGGGAACACAGGGATATTAGCCTTTGCAGACCATTTACGTGCAAACCAACCAATAGAACACACTACAGGAGAGGCTAAACCCCCAAAGCATAAAAGGGGCTCTATCAAATATGTTTGATAAGCAGGACATGAGTCAATCGTTGCTATTTTTAGAAGACAGGATGCAGATCTCTTTTTTTAACCGTTCACCTTCCAGTTTGTCATTCAATTCCTTTATCAGTCTGACATTTATACTATCTCCATTCCTCTCTTATTGATCTTTTACGTTTTGTCTTTGACCTTTAAGTTACTTTTTGTCATCACTCACACACACTCACACACACACACACACACACACACACACACACACACACACACACACACACACACACACACACACACACACACACACACACCACACACACACACACACACACACACTGGCCTGGGGTGAAGGTGGCTGGATGCTCAGTCATGTGAGAAACAAGGGTGAAACCTCTCTGTCTTCCACTTTTTATCCAAAAACACACACACCTCTTTTTCTAACTCGCCTTCATCATTATTTTCCTTTTCACCTTCTTCTCAATTGTACTATCTGTCACTTTTTCGCTTTAAAAAATATGCAGTACAAAATGAAAACGAAGCTACAGAATTCACCAGCAATACTCTCTCTAGGAACAGAAAAACAATCCAACTGTAATCCTATAGTTGTGTGCTGCAGCCATTCATGTCTGCACTGTGCATTCTCATGCATGGAAATACAAACAGCAACATATTAATGAAAAGTTAGACCTGTTCCGTCTGATTTGGATATTAATCTCTCAGCAGGGCTGGAGAGGCTGCGGCTTTTTGTAATATCTGTGTCATGCTGCTGATATTTGGTGATATTTATTCAAACTAAAGCTTTATGTGATTCCAGTTTACAAAACCAAACAGACAACCTTGAATAATTAATAAATCAAAGGCAGAACAGACAAGAAAACACATGTGACTCAGATTTACATTTAATAAGTAGGACATTGTTTTAAAACATTGTAAACATATTCCGTGTTTTTTACTGTGTATTTCATAGAGATACTCAATGTTAATTCACTATGTATATGTATATTTTTATATATTTCTATTTTAATGTATTTTGTATTCATGTGCAATGAATAAACTGAGCTGTTGTCTTGATTTAAATCTAATAGGTCAACAAATTATGAAACAAAAATGTTTTAGGTCCAACCTAATACAGTTATGTGTAATTTCGCTGACATCAATTCATTAAAGTCAACGTTTCAGTGTTTTAGTGTATGCAAAACACGGTCCCAAATTGGCATACAAAATGTAAATCTAATATAATTGTGACACATTGAGGCTAATGATAAATTCACTCCAGAAAATAATGAACTGACTGATATTTCTACTCAATTGACATGCGTGGCTTCCCTTCCAGTACTCATATGATGGGGTGTGTACAAAAGACTCACCATATGAGCATGAGCAGGGATACTAAAGCCGTAGCTAGGCCACGCCCCTTTGAGTTTGTGTTTGTTGGTTCGTAGAAAGCAGATGGCAGTGAAGTCTCACATTTGTTTTAAAACAGTTTTGTTCGTGTGAGTCCTTGATTCCAATTAAATTATGTGTTTGCAATTTGTTGTTACTTATGTGCACTGAACTGAAAAGTTGAACTGGACTCGAACGCCCCCCAGAACTGCACATGCTGGCTATTGTGTTCTATTTCGTATATGGCTTCGCCCTCTAAGGCTATCGCTATTGGGTTTACCCTTCTGCGCCCCCGCGCAGTACTGAAAACACTTGTAGTCCACGCCCACCCGCTAGGTGGGCCCCACCCGTACGGGTACGGGAGAGGGTGGCTCTGGACGACATGGCGGGCGTGTTTTCCCGGGTGCAGACGGGCACGAGTGATCCGATCTGGCCGCGCTTCCCCGCCATTAGGCGGTATCAGGAAGGTGCAGCGGCGAACCCGAGGAGCTTGAGGGCTCCGGTGGCCTCCGGTGGCCTCCTTTGTCCCCTTCACCAAGGTGGAGGGTTTCACAGATGAGGTTTTCCCAACCACCCCCGCTCTGGAACCGAGCTTAACGGTATTTTTCGGGGTAAGACAGGCCAACTTGGTCGCCGGACGGCGCCCTATGTTGGCCGACCCCAAGGACCAGTATGTCGCCCGCCAGGCTGACCGGGCGCACCAGTGTGCGTTCCAGGCGTCAGCAGCGGCAAACAACATCGCTTTGCTGACCAACTCGGTGGTGACGTTGGTCGAGCGATCCACCACCGTGGCTCCAGAGGAGTCGGAGGAGATCGCTAAGGCGGCCAGCACGGCGCTCACGCTGGGCGCAGCCGTGTTCCAGGCGAGGATTACGGCATGGATGACACAGATCCAGCGTCACCTCTGGTTACAGCAGGCAGCGGTCACAGAGCCAGCCAGGAAGGTCTTACTGGACGCTCCGATCAGCTCGGACAGGCTGTTCGGGCCCCAGTTCCTGGCCATGGTTGATTTCATGAAGGCGGCTTCGGAGCAGGCGGAGGACATCCGCCAGCACATCGGCTGGCTCCAGCCAGCGGTGAAGCAGCAGCGACACCAGCAGCAACAGCAGCAACAGCAGCGGAGGCGTCAAAATTGTCCGTAAGCGGCGGCTGGGGCACCGACCCGCACCTCCAGGGCACCGTCCCGCACCGACGGGCCCCCACCAGAGAGGGGGGGTAAGAAGGGAGTGAGGTACTCCCGTTCGGCGTCTACTCCACGAGAGCCGCCGAAAAAACAAAGCCGACCTTGACGGTTTGGGGGGGGAGTGTGATCGAAATAAAAGTTGTTTATTTCCTAACATGTGGTCTGAGTCATCAGTTACAAATGTGTGTCACATATCCCCCACCCTGGGAGCTGCCTGTGACCTGTGGGTTAATAGCCAGCCGGGTTCGGTACAAAAGCCTGCGCTAATTAATCTATCGATTAATAAGCTGCGGAGCACAATAATTACACCAACTGCCTCCAATCTGATGATTAGTAGGCGGCATGGTTCGCGACATATTTCTGATGGTTATGACTCTTCGGTTACTAAACCACAGACCTCGCAGCATTCTTCTGTCTGAGATACGCCACCTATACACGGTCATAATAAGCCCATGAGCGCAGTGTTAACGCCTCATGTGGATATTACTGCACACACCTCCATCCATCCTCTGAGCGTATACACGTCTCATGATGCTAGGTGGAGTGATACGCAGCGTGTGGAGGCCTCCGCACAGCCCTTTCGCTCTAGGCCCACCTTGGGTTGCCTCACGGGCAGCGGCGGCGAGGGCTTTGGAGTGGCTCGTTGTCATGACAACCACAATACATCTCGAACAGGCGCGCCCGCTGTCAGGGTGTTTCTCGGCTTGGCAGCGCCTGTGTTTGATGGACGGATGGATGCACAGGCTGGTCAGCAGAGGGTACACCCTGCAGTTCGCCTCCACCCCCCCCACAGTTCAACGGGATACAGGTGACATGCCTAATATCCCGAGAACAGTGTCTTGCGCTCCAAGCAGAGCTACGGGAACTCCTGTTGAAAGAGGCTATTTCCAGGGTTCCCCAGGAGGAAGAAAATCAGGGGTATTACTCCCGCTATTTTCTTATCTCGAAAAAGACAGGGGGAATGAGACCCATCCTCGACCTGTCAGCTTTCAACGAGGCAATAATGAAAAGACCTTTTCACCTGCTGACGGTCAAAACGGTGCTAGAGTGTGTTCACCGGGGAGATTGGTTCATCTCTATAGACCTGAAGGATGCTTACTTCCATGTGCCCATCATTCCGAAACACAGCAAATTCCTGAGGTTTTCATTCCAGGGAATATCGTACCAGTACAACCGTCTGCTGTTCGGCTATTCCCTGGCTCCTCGTACTTTTTCAAAGTGTGTAGAGACGGCAGAGAGTGGAAACGCTGACAGCTCTCCTTCAACGTGTCACACCACGCAGCGTGGTGACGTCACTCTCCGTGATGCGGCTGCTCGGCATGATGGCAGCAGGTCACGTGGTGATGCCCCTGGGTCTCCTACACATGAGGAGACTGCAGAGGTGGTTCATCAGCCTCCGCATCGACCCCATACGACAGAAGATGCGCATGGTGGTCATCCCTCTGTCCGTGGGTTCAGACTTAACCTATTGGAAAAGTCTGCACGTCCTGTCAGAGGGGGTTCCCCTGGGCAGGGTTACGTCACACACCTCGGTGTTCACAGACGCATCTCTCTTAGGGTGGGGAGGAACGTGCATGTCGCAGGCAGTGGGAGGACAGTGGCCGGCTCACATGTCCTTCCACATAAATGCTGGAATTGATCTCAGTACGGAGAGTAATTCAGCATTTTGCCCCGTTGCTGCGGAATCAGCATGTGTTGATTCGCACAGACAACAAAGCTGCGGCGGCCAACATCAATCGCCATGGGGGTGTACGCTCAGCGCAGCTCCTGAACACAGCCAGACGGCTGTTGATCTGGGTTGATGGAGAGCACGCACACACGTGCTCTCCATCAGAGGAGGTCCTCGCCAGGGGGACTGGAGCCTCCATCCCGAACTGATTGCCCAGGTTTGGAGCCGGTTTGGGAAAGCGGAGGTGGATCTGTTCGCGGGAACGCGCAATGCGAGCTCTGGTTCTCCCTGTCAGCACGGAACCACCCACCCCTGGGGGTGGACGCGTTCGCACATCGGCCATGGCCCAGGGGACTGCTGTACGCCTTCCCACCAGTCCCGCTGATTCCTCGGTTCCTGAACCGAGTGCAGGAAGAGCGGCTGTCAGTGATCCTGATAGCCCCGGAACACACAGGAGCTTCCTGGTTTCCATGCCTACAGCGTACGCTGTCAGGCAAGCCGTGGGAGATTCCGTGGCGGGCGGGGGGGACGCTCTCTCACAGGTGGAGGGAGCGATCTGCAGTCACCCAGTGATAGGCCAGCCCTTATGGGCATGCCCCCTGAGCGGGAACACTTAGAGAGCTGGGATCTCTCTCAAGATGTTGTACGAACCATTCAGGGAGCCAGGGCCGCGTCTAGCAGAGCGTCCTACACAGCCAAGTGGGCAGCGTTCCAGCGTTGGTGTGTAGGGAGAAGCTTGGACCCCATTACGTGCCCCCTGCCTCACGTGCTGTCATTCCTCCAGCTGTTGTTGGACAGGAATGTGGCTTTCAGCACAATCAAGGTGTATGCGGCTGCCATATCATCTTGTCACGTGGGTTTCGGAACAGGGACGTTGTTCAATCACCCCCTGACGAAACGGTTTCTGCAAGGGATACGAAGACTCAGACCGGTGTCACGCGCACTGGCGCCTCAGTGGGATCTGGCTTTGGTGTTACGAGCACTATGCAAAGCCCCATTTGAACCTTTAGAGCAGGTTCCCCTCAACATGTTATCAGCCAAAGTAGTACTGCTTTTAGCTCTAACATCGGCGAAAAGGGTGAGTGATTTATCGGCTCTCTTTGTGGCCCCGTCATGCCTCCGGATCCAGGGGGATGGCAGTTCAGCTGTGTTACGTCCTAACCCAGCCTTTATGCCAAAGGTCATCACTAGCTCTTTTAGATCAAGAGTGATCACCTTGGATGGGTTTTTTCCATCTCATCTCCCCTGCCCGGTGTGCGCGCTGGCCTGCTATATGGCGCGCACGGCGCCGTTCTCAGCGCCTGTTTGTGCATTACAGAGAGGGAGAGGGATGTTCCCCTTCCTCTAATACACTTCGTACGAAGTGTCTGATTAGAGTGAGTAACGTCAGGGATCCAGCTGGGCGCTCTCCTACCTGGCTGGCGCGGAGAGAGCGGCTGTTCCCCTCTATGATCGCTGGACAAGGTGGGACCTTTGTCTCTACTTCTCACAGCGTCAGGAAAACAGGTATGTTTGCTATGTTCCAGGGACGGTGATGCGCCAGTACGCATGGCACAACAGGCAGGGGGTGTTATTGAGCAGGTGTGTCTGTGCTTCTAGTGCTGGACGGACCCAGTGGGGCGCAGACTACATCATGCTTCGCCCTTAACCCAATAGCGATAGCCTTAGAGGGCGAAGCCATATACGAAATAGAACTGAGGTTACCTACTGTAACCCAGCTTCTATGAGTAATGGCGCAGCCCTCTAAGCGCTGGGCTCCACTGGCTCTACGAATAGCTGAAGAAAAGTTATATTGTATGGGAACAGATCACCGGGCAACCTCCCTATTTATACCCGAGGTGGCCCGAGGGTGGGGCCCACCTAGCAGGTGGGCGTGGACTACAAGTGTTTTCAGTACTGCGCAGGGGCGCAGAAGGGTAAACCCAAAAGCGATGCCTTAGAGGGCTGCACCATTACTCATAGAAGCTGGGTTACAGTTAGGTAACCTCAGTTTCGCAACATGTTCTCTATGGCACGTCTCTACTGGTAAACGTTGACTTTAATTAAGTGTAGGGCTGGGACTTTAACGCGTTAATTAAGATGAATTCATTTCACAAAAATTAACGCATTTTAATCGCACTTTAATCGCACTTATTTTTGCATAGCGGAACGTTTCTCACTGGATGAGTTTCAGGCGTACCGATTATACTGGAGCACCAACTAACGTTCATGACTTCAGCATGGGACTTCAAACAACAACAAACCACGGTGAACAATAGTCAAACATGAACGAACAAGCTGATGAGACCGCTTTGGTCGGCCCGTGGATGGGACATTTTGTTTTAAAAAACGGACGGATGGAAGCGTCGACAAGAGCACGGTTGTGTGCAAATTATGCAAAAAAGAATTTGCATATCACCGCAGCACATCAAGCCTAAAGTATCATCAAAATGCAAAGCATGTAGCAGCTAGCGTGGACGTTAGCCCGACTCCGAGTGCAAGGCACCACACCCTGACCCAACCCACACTCAACTAGATGACTGGTTTCAGGGCCAGGATAAGGAAGTCCACGTCTGAGAGAATAACCAACTCCCTGGCTCACTGGATTGCACTCGACTGTAGACCACTTGGAGTAAAATCTATGTGGAAATTGCTTCTCACTGTTCACAGGTCAAATATGTATATTTGATTAAAAATGCGATTAATTTCGATTAATTAATTACAAAGCCTCTAATTAATGAGATACATTTTTTTAATCGAGTCCCGGCTCTAATTAATTGTATTATGTCAACAGATTTCACATCTCTGTATTAGGTTAGTTGAAAGCAATACGTTTAAATACATTTAATATTATTGCTTTCAGCTTTGCAAAAAACAGTAATGATTCAAGATTCAAGTCATGTCATATAAACAACTAGAGTTTACCGTAGTTATGCAAGAATGAAAAACGTAGGTCACAGGTTCCTGAACGGCACAAATACATTTTTATAAAAAGAAAATAGTCCAAAAAATAAATAAAGTTATTGCAAGCTCTGGAGTTTAATAATGAATAATGTGGAATAATGTGAAATCTGTTGACATAATACAATTAATTAAAGTCAACGTTTACATATTTTCCGTGTGTGCATTTATATCTATATATTAATATTTGGTTTCTAATAACCGATAAAGGAGATCCTTACCAAAGATTACCAAAACACTTTGTTCTCATAAGCTATGATTATTTTTTTCCATGACAAAAAACAGCCATCCACCAGACACCCTCACACCTTTGAATTTATTTTAAAAGCAGTCCGTTAGTCCTCAACAAAAAAGACAAGAAATATTTTTAAGCTGTTGTTTTTTCTAGCTTCTCGGTTTTATACATCTAACACATACAAATTAATGATGTCTCCCCCTCACTCACAGAGGTTGTGTTTAAAAGGATTAGCACCAGTCCCGAGCCTTCCTAAATACGGACCTGACTTAATACTTTAATGAGGTAATTGGATGCAAAGTCACAACACTTTCCGGCATGCACTCACACACACAAACACACACTGCATTTGCACGCGTATTTCCACATTTATAAATCCTGTTTATATTCCAAAAAGTAAATTCAGGTAAATACAGAAAGTAGCTGCACACACACACTTAAGTGTCTTAAAGAAGAGATGAGGACATAATGAGAGGGGCAGGGGGGAGAAGAGGAGAATAAAGGAGAATAAAAGAGAGGTGAGGACTGAAGAAGAGGAGGGAAGGATAAAAACAGTGAAGTGGCTTTTAATCTTCTCAAGCCACCTGAGGTTAGGAGAAGATGTCCGACCCACATTTCCTAAAAGCACGCACAGAGAAGCTCAAACAATTATTGTGATAAGGCAATTTGCTGTCAAAAATAATGTGTAAAAAATGCACCAAATACAGAAATGTGTAACATATTGTGGTGGGGAAACTGTCTTTCCATAATCTAATCCAAGAATAAACATTGTCTACTTTGTCTATTTAAAGATTTTCAGTCACCAAATATGGTTGAAAATATATATTTTAGGTATTCTTATTATCAAAGCGAACTCTTCAAACGGCTCCAGCTAGGAGAGAGGAGAAAAGAGAGGCGAGGTAGAAGGAAGTGAATAAATTGAGTTGCCGATGACTGAGGAAGAAGAGAGCATTCAGACGGCCTGACTGACATTTGACGCTCAGTTGACGTCTTCTGACATTTTGACATGGCAGCCGGTAACCATGGTTTCAAGATAAAGTACAGACAGGGAAGATTGAAGCAGTAACACCTTTAAATATATTATATTTCATAAAAATAGTACGGTAATACAGGATGCATTACATTATTGCTCTTGGTGGAGAAGGAGAGCAGTAAATTACATTTAGTAATTACATGTTTTAGATGTGTACACACCAATTTGTTTCCTATCGCCTAAACCTCCAGGGCTGTACACAGTTTAATACTGTCAACTTCTAATTTAGGGAAAAACGAAAACATCTTTTAAAACTACAGTTCCCAGTAGAGACGTGCCATAGAGAACATGTTGCGAAACACAATAGCCAGCATGTGTAGTTCTGGGGGGCGTTCAAGTCCAGTTTTGAATAGTCTGCCGTGGTTTCGTTCCATTTCAAAGAGCTTGACGCTCGGCGTAACTTGGCGCACTACCACTCCAACATCCAATCCCAGAGCATAAAGATTAATCACGGGGTTTGTCAACGGGACTGTAGTCCCAAACGATAGCTGGGGATTATGGGTAGTGTAGTGTCTTCGGCCATCCTCAACTCTGAAATGTTTTCGGATGACAATTGTCACTACCCGATCCGTCCCCCTGCCCGATCTGCAATGCGCATGTGCGAGATGGACGACAACCCAAGTAGGACACTTGACACAGTGGCTTTTAGCAAAGCTCAAAAAGAAAACTCGAGAGAGATGAGTTATTGCTCTTACAACGTGACTTCACTATTATTTAACTCTTTTTATTGGGATCTTTTATTTGGGGTTAAGTACACTGTCAGAATAAGTGAGAAATTAATTTAACTTCTGTTCGACAGCTATCATACTGAATACATATTTACTGTGAATGTATGCAAAAATGTATCAAAAGTTCAATTCATTTCTCAATTATTCTGACAATGTACTTAACCCCAAATAAAAGAACCCAATACAAAGAGTTGTTAAATAATAGTGAAGTCACGTTGTAATAACAATAACTCATCTCTCTGGAGTTTTATTTTTGAGCTTTACTAAAAGCCACTGTGTCAAGTGTCCTACTTGGGTTGCCGCCCGGAGTTGTCCAATATGGCGGACCATCTCGCACATGCGCAGTACCGATCGGGCAGGGGGACAGATCGGGTAGTGACAATCATATCGCATTAACACCATATCCCAACGTGCATTGCGGCTAAAACATCCAATCAGCGAACATGAAAACATTCCCAGTTAAACATGCAAAAACAATTCTCTAAATAAAAAGATAAAACACTCGCATGTAATTTACGTTTGAATAAATAGAACGGTTTTGAATAATAGATGAGAGTAAAATCTACTTCACTTTATAGCTCCGCCCACTTTTGGGGAAACCAACGCTGTCATTTGAACGGCGATCAAGCCTGAAGCCACAGAGCTCTTCTGTTACTGTCCTTTCTTCTTAGAGGAAGTACAGAAACACGTAACTCTGGATTTGTTTTAATGTTTGAGGTGCAATAAACGACACAGCAGCTTTTTGCCTGTTAAAACTATTGTTCTGCCTCGCTCATGAGAGTAACAGCTGGCGAAATTACAGCCTCGCCTACTGATTTCAAATGTGTGCTCTAAAATGATATTTATAAATGACTATCATCATTATTATAAGCAAGACAATAAATGGCAAAGATATGTAGAAAATAAACGTATTTAAGATACGTTCATAAGAAACGTAAGTGGGAGAAAATATGTTTCCAGCTAAACGTAATTGAGAATGCAGTTTAGTTCTGTGGGAACGTAATTTTTAGGATACAGGGTTGTTCTTGGGACTTTTTTCAGAGGTTGATTATTAACATCTTGTGTTACTTTGGCCTCTCTGTCAAATTAGAAAAGAATACAAACATGTTTGTCATTTATGAATCGATGAGACCGGGGAAATTAAAGCATCAGTGAGTAATGTTATGCACACCTATTGGTCAAATAAACATGACTGATACAAACATTTATATTATATACCAAACCATTGCACCAGAGTCATTTATGGTTAAAGCAGAGTACTTACTTTTTTCTTGAGTTTAGACTTTACAGTTTTCATTTTCAAATCCAAAGTTCAATGTCAGACCTGTTGTCACCATAAGAAAGAGTTCACAATCTGACAGTGAGAAATCTCATATTTTGGTTGATAGTTTCCTGCAGGATCTTTGCTGCTGTAACTCCTCACACCCAGCAGCGCTGACATGAGGAAACCCTTTCTCCAGGTTCCTCTCAGATTAGTTCAGTGTGTGGGATGAGTGTTCTCAGAAGGAAACACTGAGACTTCCTCTGTGTGCAGGAGCATCTCCGTAAATCTGTCAGCAATAAAGAGCCTTATGTTTCATTAGTGTGTGTGTATGCATGTTCCTTTTACCAATGTCACACTCATGAAACCAGACAGTAATATGCGTCTGTGTGCATGCTGTTCATGCATTGTTAGTGCCCGAAGTAGAGTGTGTACGTATGACGCTCTCTATCAATGTGTGTTATGCTCAGTGCAATCACTTCTACTCAGATACAACCACAGCTGCTCTTATGTCTAGGGGTTTCATGTGTGTGTGTGTGTGTGTGTGTGTGTGTGTGTGTATGTGTGTGTGTGTGTGTGTGTGTGTGTGTGTGTGTGTGTGTGTGTGTGCACGTAATGGTGTTTATATTTACGGCAGCAGGAGCGTGTTATTACGTTCACAATAAGGATTTTACTACAGTGGAACTTTAATAGAAATGTGTGTGTGTGTGTAGACACTTATTTTAGTGCCTCAGCACTTAATTATATTGGACCTGTGTGTGTTTATATAATGATAAATGGTGGCAATTTCTTCAACACGTCATAAACAACATGCATTTATCTCTTTGCGCGCACACACACACACACACACACACACACACACACACACACACACACACACATAACTCTCTCGAACATACTTACACCCCAACTATAATTTGTGTATGTGTGTGTTGGGTTTTATTGCTCTGAATATAAGTGTATGAGGCCAATATTCAAACTAACCTCGCACACACTACTGCATGTGTGAGGTTTAATTTTCAGTTGTGTCTGCGAGGTGTTCACTCGTGAATGTGAAAGTATTTGTGGCTCAGTGGGAAGTGTGCTGTCCTTCGAATCAGGCTCGAGTCCCACTGCAGTCAGCATGTCGTTGTGTCCCTGAGACACTTCACCCCAAATTGCTCCTGTGGGGATGTAATGTAATAGTGTGTGTGAGGTTAATTTGCAGTAGTGTGTGTGTGCAAGGCCAGATGTTTTCAGGAATGTTGGCCTACACGGCCCTTCATATACGTGCAGGTCGTACATACAGTACCTAAGAGCCTCCTTGCACAAACACGCACACACACACAGACTCCACATTGCTTTGGACTGATACATTCAGACACATACTTTGGTCTCTCCATCATTGATCATCGTGTCACTGATTCATGCACACACTCACAAGAATCAGAAAACACATACATATATTCTGCTTTCATAGTCGCACACACACACACACACACACACACACACACACACACACACACACACACACACACACACACACACACACACACCAATACAGAGGTGTCAGGATGATTGACCATCCCATAAGCCTCTATTATATGAACTGCTTCTTTGGTGTCCCACAATGCACTGCAGCATCTTTGAACAAACACTTTCAAGTTTTCTGGAAATGTTTCAGTGTTCTTACAGCTTAAGAAAAGTTAGATTGAACATCTTTTTTTAAGCCCCTCACTCTTATAAAACAACTTATCATGCAAGTTGCCCTTTCCCAGTCTGCAAGAGTGTTGTAATGAGTGTTGATATACAAATGTGATGCACTACTAGCAGGGAAAATCCACAAAAGAGCTTGTTGTTTCAAAGACTGTTTGGGCTTCAGTTTTGAAGCTTGAGGTTCAGTTACATCATTACATTACATATTACTCAACAAGTCCTCCAACTCATATGACCAAATATGTCGTTTGTTCAAGTGTTTAATACGACCTATAATTACGTTTTAAAATTGTCGGCCTCGAGTGCTCCCGTTCAATGCAAACGTTACAGAGGGTCGTTTATTCACAAATAACCCTCTCTGTAAAATCCTAAATTGTAGGATAGTTTGGCCATTAAAACGCTTTATGATTAGATTTCTAGCGAGTAGTATATATTGTACTTTTAGAATCCATGTCCAGTCGATATGTAGGATCTATAGTTTGATAGATATTACGAAGATGATTTGAGGTTTCGTCAGGAGAACGTGTATATGCGGCAAGCCTCCATGTAAAGTTACGGGTTGAAAACAGTATTTCCGGTCTCGACATTTTCATAATAAAACCAATGATCAAATGATTTAACAGTGATATCTGCACTACTCATCCACTAAAAACATCAGTTTATCCTAGTTAATTATACAACATTAATTGGTTTAAATTGTGTACAATGCTTTTGTGTTTTTCCCATAGGTTTTTCTCTTTCGATTCTGAGAGACACATTTCTTTTTCTCAGAGGTTTTGATAGGCTAAAATCACTCCCCAATGCACGTCGGGATATGGTGTTTATGTGATATGAAATCGGAAAACATTTAAAAATAATAATAATAATACTTTATTCCGAGTGTTCTTGCTTTTCTCTTTGGAAGTCATCACATAACGGCATTGCAATACACTGTTCGGCTGCATTAAATATTACAGATCTGCCCTAGATATGTATTTATAGCGCCCTGATCAGAAGACCTTTTGACAAACTGGAAGAGATGCCGCCAAAACTGAATCCGTGACGTGGACCATACATATATCAACAATTAAACAACATCTTCCATTTCTTTTCACACAATACGTCTCCTTGCAGTATCAACACTAATTCGGCTGACTTTTATATTTGATCCAATTCGTAGATAGTCTGTATTTACACCATAATGGTGCACAGCTGATAGACAGGGACTTTTTTGTAGTTTTTAAAGATATTACTGATTTTCTGAACTACCTTTCCAACTCCTCATGCAGTTGACTGTTACAGGTCTATACAAGTTCATGGTACAATGCATAAGCTTCACATCGAGAGACTGAAACTGTATTTTCCTTTACCGTTCTGTTTTAAACTCACAATAAAGTGAATAGTCATTATGTTTTGATATTATTATGTTTTATTAACTAGACCACTGGTCTATACCGCACCGCCTAGTGGTTAAAGCACGTTATTGAATAAGTTATATTTGATGAAAACATTTAAATATTAAGAGTAGTCTACATACAAAATAGGGGTCAATGATAGAAATATAGAATGGGAAATATCAAGAAGATACTGTAGTGATCTCTACAATAAAACAGTTTAGTGCAGGACGTCCAAAGATATTAACAGGAGGATGTGCAAAACAGACAAACTGATAAGCTGAATTTTACCTCAGATTTAAGGGTTGTTTATATTTCACAGAATTAATCAGAATCTGCAAAGTAACACAAATAAATGTAGTAGAGTAAAAATACCAGGTTAACCTCTGAATTGTAGTGGAGTAGAACAAAGTAGTACATGCTGCTGTAACAAAAACATTTCCCAACTTGGGATCAATAAAGTTTCTTATCTTAAGATAATCGATGGCTACTGCCATATTTGCCAAATGTGCATCTGAACCTTGACAAGTGCATGTTTCAGGCTTATCAATTAACAACAGGAGGGGTCACAGACATAAGACCAGCTGTCATGTGGTATTAATGCTGCCCATTATGGACACAAGCAATTTTCACCCATAGATTAATTATATGTTTTAAATTTGATAACACCAATGTGTTTCGTATCCCCTAAACCTCCAGGGATGTATACAGTTTAATACTGGCAACTTCTAATTGTGGGAAATACGAAAACGTCTTTTAAAACTACATTTCCCAGTAGAGACGTGACATAGATGTTGCGAAACACACACCTCTTACACCTCTTAGACACTTGTTATACTGTGGGCAATCCCGACAGGAGCAATTTGGGGTGAAGTTTCCCAGGGACAGAACGACATGCTGACTGCAGTGGGGTTTGAACCTGTGACCCCCTGATCCGAACACATACGCACAACTCACTGCGCCACACACCTCAGTTAAAGCATTTCAACGTACAGTATGGATCTCTTATTGAGTGCAGAGACTTTGTAGTGGTGGCTTCATTCAATTCAAGAATGTTATGTAAGAAATCAAGTAAATTAATAAAATATTATTTGTATAGCATATTATCACAAATGATACATATGTCTCAGGGGTTTTACAGTGTATCCAGAATACGCCACCGTCTGTCCTTAGACCAGGAGTCTGCAACCTTTTTGACCAAAAGAGCCATTTCGCTCCTTTTTCCCAAAAAAATGTTTTGTCTGGAGCCGCAAAACATATTTCATTGTTTTTTATTGTTATATCAAACAAAAACTACAGTTTTTTTGCATTTATTACATGATATAAAACTGTTAACCTCTAATAAGAAACAAAGAACTCTTATAAGGAGAATTAAAAATAATACACAGGCCTACTTTAAAATAAATTAAACACAGCACTTGGGGAGTCCTCGGCACATTTGAAGGGGAAAAAAATATCATTAAATGGGCCCACTTTGAAATAAATAATATATATCTGCACCCTAAAAAGAGTTAAAGGTAAGAATGGAGAAACCAGCTCGAGTGCGCAAGAATTTGAAAGTACACAACCGGAAAAAATATGCCTCTTCCTTCAGACTTTCTTACAGAGCCCCTCCTCCAACACACATGAACGCGCACATGACCAATGAGGGCACGAGATGAGTTTGTGCACAGATGGAAGGCTGACAGGCAGGTAGGCCATCCAGTTACTTTAGCCGGGCCGGCTCAGATGATTGGTTGTGCTTTTTACAGCGCTACGGCTTCCAGAGATACATTTTTGTATGTATTTATTGTCAAAGCATTTAATATATTCATTGCTATCGGGACGTTAAGAGCATTCCATGGAATATAACAAAAAGTGTTTTCTGAAATAAATGACATACCCCATTGAATTATGACTGACATCGTCAGCTGTCTTCCTCTCCCGTGTGTCCTCGATACGTAAAGGCTGCACCACCGTTGACAACTTCTCTCTACATATCAGACATACCGGTAAACCAGCATCGTTTGCTGTGAAAGCAGATAACTCTGTCCACGCAGAATTAAACCCTGTGTTCCTCCGGTACCTTTCTTTGATTTATCCATAGTTCGCTCATCGAGCCGGGGGTCAGGTTATTCGCCTCCAAGAAACGGCACTCGCGCGGGACCGGAGCAGGATGTGACGCATATTTTGTATTAGTTTTTAGTTTTGTTTTTTATTTATGTGTCACAGTATTACCTCAAAATACAACATACGAAACATTTTCAACCATGCAACAAAATATAAATAGTCCTACAAATACTTTTATTTTATTCTTATTTTTGTCTAAACTCAAGGGAGCCAGAGCAGAGGGCTTAAAGGGCCACATGCGGCCCGTGGGCCGCGGGTTGCCGACCCCTGCCTTAGACCCTCACATCGAATGGAAAAACTCCCAAAAATATTGATAACTTCGGGGAGAAATACAGGACGGAGAGACGTGCTATAGGTGTCGTGTGTATAGGTTAAAAAAAACACATTTAAAACATAGACAGTCCAAATGTAAAAAAAAACAAAAACATTTTATTAAAGGTTTTCCCTCATCAAAAGTCATTCTATCATCAGCTTTAAACGCATGTACATTCTTTGTGTTGTGTGGACAAGAAGCCATTTTCTACACAGACATAAGATAAAATAAGATGTACTTTGATAATCCCAATTTGGGTCGAAACAATTCAACTGAACTACATTTAAATGCACAATTTCTCTGACTTTTATGTTGATTATATCATGCCAGTGTTGTAGTCAAGTCACCAATTCACGAGTCCAAGTCACTCAAGTCACCACTCTTCGAGTCCAAGTCCGGGTCACCAAGGGAAAGTCGTGGTCAAGTCCAAGTCCGAGTCACCCAAAGAGTGTCCGAGTCGAGTCCGAGTCATCATGACCTGTGTTCGAGTCCGAGTCACCTAAGAAGAGTCCAAGTCAAGTCCGAGTCACAAGTCTTCATGTATTAATCTTCGTGGATATATGTGTTGAAATGTAGCTGCTCCTCTACATTGCTTTTATGCTGTCATGTTATACTAATCTGTCTATTGAACTGCTGTGAAGCGAGTTTGGCTACAATTATTGTAATAGGTGCTATACAAATATAAAGCTTATTATTAATATTAATATTATTATTGTAAATGACCTATAATATGTCTAACTATATTTAAAATGAGTTACCTTTTTAGAGTGATTATATTTGTATGCCAATATTTTCCTATGGTAACGTTTTCGGGACTCTTATTTTGAAGGAACTTTAAATCGGTTGACTGATAAAGATAGAGTGGCGAAGTCACGCCCATCTACTTCCGGTCCATGGGACCTTATTTCGGAAAAATTATGTATTGAACTCAATGGAGAGAGAAAACGTATCTTTTGATCCCGTTTGAATTGTGCCATGAATTACACATATGATGTTTGTCAATCTTAAAAAAAAATGTCCATGTCAAAAAAGTCACAGTTTGTCGTAAAACTGTTGAAATATAAGATGATGAAAAATACGCAACAAGAAAGACTACAAATCCCAGGGTCACGTAAGTGATGTCATAACTGATGTCACAATTGTTTTCCTCCACCAAATAAGAGATAGCTAAGATAACTTTAAGATGTCTGTGTGCCGGGTTGTTATCATACCAGCAATGGGTCTTGCTCGTTCTTTCGCTTCCCGTCTGATGAAAGGACCAGGATTGGCTGGATCAAGTTAGCTACCTAGCTAGTAGCAAGCACGGAAAAACGCGTCACTGCAGGAGACAGCGTCTGGGGGCTTCTTAATATTTAAAAACCTATGCATTTCTTATATTCAAATAACTGGAAAAAATTCAGCAGCCTGACGATGAGCCATTTTTACCGAAACAAAACACAAGTCTCACAAGAAGCGTTAGCATTAGCCCTTAGTGAAAACAGGCTGATGCTACTTCCGGTGTTACCGAACAAGATGTGGGCCGAACAACGGGTGATATTCTATAACGGTATAGGCAGATGTATCAGGGGCGTGGCCTTTGTCGAATAACCAGGAAATACACATTTTGATCGCTTCTTCTGTCGTTTACATACCTCTTTTGGTATATTTGGCTCCATAGGAACACTTTGATGCACTTTCAGTACCAGTGTGTGAGGTTGTGGTTACGATGCCGATATGCGGACACATACAGCGAGGACTACAAAAAGACACACGAGGTGACTGGGGATGTGTGTTCAAAACATTGCAAGCTTGAATAAATAATTTAAACCATTTATTTTTGCCAGACATATTACTGCATATCATGCTTAATGTGATACCAAGTCCATCTGAGACCTGTGTACACCTTCAGACAGCCTCCAAGAGAAGCACACGTTGTTTACTCACAGTTTGAAAGCAGCGTGGAGAAGTCTTCAGCTGTGGAGAGCTCCTCCCAGGATAAACTATGATACGACTTATGTGTCTTGTAATTGTTGCCAGTCTTATATTTGTATCATGTATCATTATTATTAATATGATGTCGAGTTAATTTGAGACCCGTTTATACTTTCATACCATCTGAAACATACAGTCTAAGTCCTAAGATATTCAAAAAACATTTTTTTTTAAATATAATTTTTATATATATTTTTTGTTTCATTTTTCATTAGTTTTACCAAAGTAACTTGATTTAATTGTATTTAAAATAACATTTCCAAATAAATAAATCCTTCGAATCTGCCTGTTTAGTTTCTGTTAGAATGTGAAGGGTTACATGCCGTCTCTGCGAGTTATGTGAAGAGAGAGCTTGTTGGTCCCTCTCTACATTCACAGAGTCGCCGCTATAGTAACGGTACGTCCACACAGCAGCTTCAGATGAAACTTCCACCGCTTCCAACGCTTCTCTGCCCATTGACTTTGAATGGGGATGACGTCAATTTGCCTCGCTTTTCGCCGAACTGCATTGTGGGGGAGCGAAGCCAAGATTTCCAGGATGTCCAGGATTTCCAGAATTCAAAAGTTGAAGCTGAGCTGGAAGCGCCAGCCAATCAAACACGTTTATGCAAATCTGACAGTAGAAGCCCTAGCCAATCAAACCGCGTGTAAGCAGGGAGAACCAGACCGCAGTTCATTTCCTCATATTCCAAACGAGAAATTATGGAAGCAAATCACACGGTTCTTTACGACCAGAACTATTAACGGGATACAAACCGGAGGAACCAGGCATGGAGGGAGGTGGCAGAGACAGTGGGTGAAACTGGTAGGTTTTCGCCTCTTTGGGGAGTTTAGATTTTCAAAAATCTTGGAAATCTTGGAGCTGGGCGTGTCTGACAGCTTGGGGATTTTTTGCGAGCAATGCGACCAACAACCAATCACATGAATCTCCCGCCCCCGACATACAAAGCAAAAAACCCCGGGGATTTTATGCGAGCAATATATATACAGTATATATTAGGGCTGTCAAGTTAACGCGTTAACGCAAAAAAAAATTAACGCCACTAATTATTTTAACGCGATTAACGCATGTGTATTTTTTTTCCTCGGCCGCCTCGTAGTTTCAGAGCGCATAGAGTTTAAAATACCGTCTGCTGACAGCCCCGCTCCTGCCGCCCGCTTGTGGCAGACCACACTTCCACGCTCACCGGCAGGCACCGACTGGCCATCGGGAGGACGGGAGGGTGTGTGTGTGTGTGTGTGCGTGTGTGTGTGTGGCCCGAGCGAGCGAGAGAAAGACTTTACGTGCAGTGTTGTTGTTAGCATCTGGTGCTAGCTAGCTGCGCTAACGGATATAAGGAGCTGTTTAAATGAAAACAGAGGAGCGACATTTCGCCACAACTGCACCGAGCACTTGATTTGATGCAGGAAGCAGACAGCGGGACATTGGAGGAGAAGTCAGCACACTCATGATTGCAGCAACATGATTGCAGCGTCCAGGCAGCTCCCGTTCGAGCATATGCCTTGAGTTGCACATAGCTCCAACGATCCAACACACACACACACACACACACACACCATTTATATTGTATGAGAGAGGTTCCAGGTTGAATTGAGGCGAATATTTGTAATGTTCAGAGGTTGTTGTGTTTAATGAGAATATTTGTCATTGTTCAAATGATAATAAACATTAGCATAAAGCATATTTGTCCACTCATATGTTGATAAGAGTATTAAAAACTTGAAAAATATTCCTCTAAGGTACATTTAGAACAGATAAAAAATGTGCGATTAATTTGCGATGAATCGCGATTAACTATGGACAATCATGCGATTAATCGCGATTAAATATTTTAATCGACTGACAGCCCTAATATGTATATAAACTCCCCAAACAGGCGAAAACCTACCAGTTTCACCCACTGTCTCTGCCACCTCCCTCCATGCCTGGTTCCTCCGGTTTGTATCCCGTTAATAGTTCTGGTCGTAAAGAACCGGGTGATTTGCTACCGTAATTTCTCGTTTGGAATATGAGGAAATGAACTGTCTGGTTCTCCCTGCTTACACACGGTTTGATTGGCTAGCGCTTCTACTGTCAGATTTGCATAAATGTGTTTGATTGGCTGGCGCTTCCAGCTCAGCTTCAAAAGTTGATCATTGCTCAACTTTTGAATCCTGGACATCCTGGAAATCTTCGCTTCGCTCCCCCACAATGCAGTTCGGCGAAAAGCGAGGCAAAGTGACGTCATCCCCATTCAAAGTCAATGGGCAGAGAAGCGTTGGAAGATTCTTCTGAAGCTGCTGTGTGGACGTACCGTAACTCAACGAGAGAGTAATGTCAAATTACTACAATTGACCAATCATATCTTTCCTCTAAATGGGCGGGCTTTGTTTTCGTGGACGTTATGACAAGTTCCGCCCGCTGTGAGGTCTATGCAAGTGGTGCAGTGACGCGTCCTAAAACCCGGAAGTAAGCCGCGCTCGGGTTCCCTCGACAAAAGAGCAATGGGATTTCTCCATAGGGTTTTGGAAAATAGCTCGAAATAAGGTCAGTGGAAAACGAACCTGTTATATAAATGCACGTTGTGTTCAGCCGGATAATATCCACATGTCTACCCTACTTTTATTATTTTCTAATCATAAATCTAATCGATAGATTTATGATCGATTAGATTTAGGTTAGCATAAGTTCGTTCACGATGGCTCACGTCAGTGATAGTGATGACATCATTTGCAAAATTATTAACCGAGTCATTTTCAAGATTGAGTTACAATGATAAACTGGAGAGGCAAAGGATCAGCTGCATGACCCGCCATCAAGTGCTTCCAAAAGGACAGGAGGATGGACTTTGTGTTTCAGTGATTTGATCATCAAAGGTAGACCTAAGTCATTTTCAATGCGGGCCGCCGTGCCGACTTCATTCATGTGTAATTGCCACTTGGCTGTGGGCGACCTGTCATGATAGGTGTTTATATAAATGGTGTTGTTTTGTGTGGTAGAGGGTCGCTGTCATTGATGCGCTTTGCACCCCGGCCACTGTTTTGATATTCTGCTGAAGTATACGCCGTGACGTAATAACTCTCCTTTTTTTTTAGGGAAGGGGGGGGTCAGAGGGCCTAGGTATAAAAGTCACGGCTCGCCACTGGTCTCTAGACATATTTAAACTGGAATAGCGGGGCCCAGTACGTGAACTCGCCTCGCAGGTGCACACGCCAGGATAGAGGACATCAGACTCCAGAGAAAACTTGTCCGAGTCCAAGTCGGAGCGTCAATGTACAAGTCGAGTCCGAGTCATGTGGGGGGACAAATTCACGAGTCCAAGCCATTGAACGCGAGAATTCACGAGTCCAAGTCTGAGTCGCGTCAATCAGTGCGCGAGTCCGAGTCGAGTCCCGAAAATCGAGTCCAGGATTCGAGTACTCCATCTCCGCATTGTTTGAGCGAACTTCAAATTTTCTTTGCCAAATCACGCTGTAGCTATGTGCATGTGACAAATCAAGTATGTGAACCCCTTTGAGGCGGTAACGCACAAAGAAATGCTCCAATGCAGCAAATAGCGAAGAAGAACACTGCCAGCTGGTAAACATGGATGTGAACAAGCAGGACTTTAAAAAAGAATCCCCTTTGTGCATGTTCTATGAGCTTTAATTTGTTTACAAGAAAACCTTATAGGCCAATCGCAAAGAATGCCACAAAGCCTTCTGAAACTTCAAAGTTAATTAAGAGTAAAAGACGAGGCTCTGAGGTTGGATTTGTTCTTTGCATTTGCCTCCACAGTCTTTATTGCTAATCCAATGTTTACCTCATGTTGTTCCTGATCCGGCTATTGTTCCTTGATATTAAATAATGTAAAGGTTTTCTTTTACAAACTGTTTTTTCTTGTTGCCACCTGCCGACACTGCCAGCCTCTGGTTTGTGGTCACAATTAATCACAAGAAAACAACAGCAACAATAAAAACAACAGGCTTTATTCAAGCGAGGAAAGTTACGCTCTGCAAAGAGGGCAAAGGACGGGAAGTGTGTGTGTTTCTATAGAGTGCGCTGAAGCGAGGCAGTGTCAAGTTGTGTGATAACACACACACTTATTAATTTCCAGATGCACAAAAAAAAACAGAATAAAACTGTGCTCTCACTGTGCTCCAGTGAAGGTGTTAGGTCACATAATTTCCCCCTGTCAAAACAACTGAACAGCTTTGAAACTACGTGAAAGTGAGATGCTGTAACCTGCTGTAAAATCAATTCACCCATAACGTGTTCTTTAACTTTATACTCACAATACTATGGGTTTGTCTCTGGACAATGCATCTTGTTAGCAGGCTGCTTACCTCCTGTTTAAGAAGTGCCCATCAGACTGCAGTACCGGAGGCGGGCTTAACGCACCTGCTTGTCAGAGGTGAGGTGAAAGTGAAGAGAGAGATCTGCTGATGAAAAAACTCAATTTAATGTCGTCAAATCAAAATGGTAACAGTTTGCACTTTGTGTAAGGTTGTAGATGTCTGTGTGTGCGAGAAGGCCTGCTCACTGAAAACTACGGGAACTGACACAGAAGGACTCCCGATTAGTAAATCGCAATAAATAAATAAATAAGGGAGAAAGTGCATCTCTGTCTGCAGAGCTTCTGTCAGTCCGAGGGTTAGGTGAAAGTTGAACCAACCTTAAATACAAACATTTCACAAACAAATTGTCATTCTAGGCATATCTTTATTGAATTATAAACAAATGTATGCTTTTGAGTCCCCTCCCCTCTAACATCCTCTGCTTGTGCTGCTGCTTACGTCAGGAGAGTGAGGACCAAAACTGCATTCGACCAAATGTGTATGATTAATACGAATGTTCCCCAGGTAAAGTATCTAGTTCACTCTGCACTAGGCAGGGTGAATGCTGGCCCAGATGCTATCCCTGGCCTTGTGCTCAGGGCATGTGCTGGACAGCTGTCCCAGGTCTGCACTGAGATGTTGCCCCAGGCTGTTGTCCCCACATGCCTGAAGTTGACAACTATCTTGCCGGTTCACAAAGATCTGCTCCTGGGAGGGATCTCCATTTCCATTTCTTTGCACTCACCCCCATCATCGCCAAGAGCTTTGAGAAACTTGTCCTAGCTCACATTTAGTCCAGCCCACCCCCCACACTAGACCGCCATCAGTTTGCCTATCGTTCCAATAGGTCAACCAAGGAGGCCATATCCACAGTTCTTAACCTTGCCCTCACACCTGGACAATAACAACACCTACATTAGGATGTTATCAATTGATTTCAGCTCCGAATTCAACACGGTCATCCCTTTTAGTCTGTATATTAAACTTCGGAACCACAGCATCAGCACCCCCCTCTGCATCTGGACTTCCTGACCAACAGAACTCACTCTGTAAGGTTACTCAGTCCATTCTTCTACTCCCATTTCACTCATGCCTCCTGTGCATGGCTCCACTGCCATCATTAAGTTTGCTGATGACACCTCGGTGGTCGGACTCATCAGTGATGAAGATGAGCCTGCAGGCAGGGAGGAGGTCCAGCTTCTTACAACATGGTGCACTGACAACAACCTCACCCTCAACCTCACCCAGACCAAAGAGCTCATCGTGGACTACATATTTGACACCTCCATCCTTGTTAAAAAGGCACAACGATGCATGTAGCACCTGTCTGGTCAGATCCAGAAGAACTTTTACCGCTGCACCAGAGAGAGTATTCTAACCTGCCCTGCAGCGGGTTGTAAGAACGGCTCAACTCATCATCGGCGTCCCACTACCTGCCCTCGCTGACTTCCAGCACACACGTTGTCTGTGGCGTCGTCACAGCATCAGCAAAGACCCTCAAATACAAACCACAATGCCCTCCCAACATCAGGGAAGCTTACCGTACCAGCAGGCTCAACAGCTTTTTCCTCGACACCCTAACCCTGCTGCACTTTCACACTCTAAACCCCCCCCTCACTCCACAGGCGGCAGTGGCTCAGTCTCTAGGGACTTGGTCTTGGAACCGAAGGGTCGCCGGTTCACGTCCCGATCGGACCAACACAACACAAAAAAGATGGAGTGAGCTGGCAGCTGGAGAGGTACCAGTTCACCTCTAAAGCCACTGCTGAGGTGCCCTTGAGCAAGGCACCTAACCTCGAAACTGCTCCCTTGGAGCAGGAAACCTGGCAGCCTCTCTGCTCTGCCACCTCTCCCATATGCATGTTGTTGTGTGTGTGCATGTATATCCCCTGTGTGTAATGTGTGTAAACACAACCGAGTGGGGATAGACATTTCCCTGTAAGGGATTAATAAAGTATATCTTCTTCTTCTTTCTACGTCATGGGGCTCAAACCCACAGCGCCTCACCCTCAGGGAAATTTCAGTCCTTGTGACTAATTTACGATGTCTTTAGTATTTATAACATCTGTATTTATTATGTATTAAATATGCATCCAACTGTACATGCCTAAACCCTGCACCTCATATTGCAATGACAATCATGTTGATTATAATTCTGAGTAGTTGTGCTTTGACCATGGTAGTTGACCACTTTGTTTCCGTTTTAACAAAGCACCTCACTGTATTAATACAAGTATGTCTCTGTTTGAATATAATCACACGTTTCTTAAATATATTAAGATTGATTGTATTCATAAAAAATTGCTCCTAAAATGTCATTAAGCTAAATGAGACTCTGCAGTTTTCAGCAGTACACTAAAGCGGTCAACAGGACACCTCATCGTCACGGTAACCTTGGAAGCACACTTGCCTTTTGACTGCACGCTTCTTGTGAAGTTTAGCAGGGACGATCAAACGCTGACACGAAAAGCTTGAGGTCATGACTGCTGGAGGTCTGGGCTGCCCTCCGGCTCCTAACAGAACTGTAGCTTTGTTCACATCAACATCAATAAGCATCCGTTTCCTCTCACCTGACATGTGGTGAAACATTGGGAAGATCCTGAGTGCAGTTTGAAACTTTACCAGTGTATTTTGCTAACAGAAAAAGGTCACGAAAGGATGAAACTTGCTGTAGCAGCTATGGGTGGTTGGCTTGGGGGCATTTTTTGAAAGTTAAAACATACATTTTAATAAAGCATGATTATGTTTCCCAGCTCCAAAATGTCAACCCGGCTTAAATGTCTTCAAGCAAAGGCTGCAGAGGCACAAAAACCCCACATGAAATATTAAGAGGCCATGCTGTTTACCGCTCAGAGACCGTGACACACACCTGGCTGGAGATATGCCCTGCTTCTGCTCCAGCCATCACTTTGCTGAAGGAAAGACACGAAATCATTCTGGTTTGTGCAACAAGGTTTTTTTTTCTTCAACCACAGTCTGACAAGAAAGCAGTTATATTTAAACTCTGATGGTCTTATTATTTCAAAGTTGTATTTGCTATCACACATAAAGAACTATACTTATCTTATATTACATTTAATAGAAAGGAGTTAGGAGGTGGATGCTTTCTTTTTATCTCCATTGCCTTTTTTCCACTGTGCTTCTCCTTTACATCTAAGATGACCAGGTGCAGGACTGCACATCATTTATATCACTTGTCCCGTGATAGCAGTGCAATCTTTCTTTCCAGCAAATCCCAGCATGCACCATAGTGAGTGGAAGTTGTGAGGGTATTCTCTCTATATCGCAGTTTATATGTTTCCGGTGTTCACGAGACACCTGGGGCTTCATGTATAACGCTGTGCGCAGGATTCACGTGGGAAGCTTGCTTACGTAGTAGAAATTCGAAAAATAGGTTCAGACATTTTCCGATTCAACATTGCGTACCGGCGAGGAAAGTGCATACGGCACTTCCTACGCCGGTTTCCCTTTATAAATCACAATCGACTCGAAATGCGGTGTAGCTTTTGCGGTCTTCACGTAACGCCCAGATGTGCCTATAAATAGTCAAAGAAACGCTCATTCAGTCATTCATTCTGACTGACTGCATGAAGGAGATCGCAGAAAACGACGACAGAACAGCTAAAAAAGACATCTCACACCGTGTCAGATTTTGGTTATTTTGGGGAGGTCGAGATAAATCACATTGTTTGGTGATTGCAGTTTGAACCAGAGTAGCAGCATGGAGGTCGGATCGTCACCAAAATAAATAAATAAGTGGTCTGAAAAAGGTTCATGACACAATAAATACACACAGCCTTCCTCAGGCAGTGTGTTTGTGCCGAATCCCTCCGGAGTGGAGTCATGACGACTGGATCTGAATTATTTGTTTGTATTTGGTAGTTTGTGTTCCAGCTGTCGATCAGCAACTATATATATCCATAATCCACCATGACTGATATACAACTAATGTGTTGTGTTATATTAGCTGTACAATTGAGCACATATGGTGTTCTTAGCTTCCATACCTCCTGTGTTTTACGAGCGACTTATCACGTCTTGGCAAAAGGCATAAAACACGATTAAACGTGATAGTGTAGTGCCGAGAGATAGGAGTCGGAGGCGGTGCAAGGAAGGTGCAAAAAGGGTACTTTATTTGGGAGCAGCAAAGGTCATGTTGTCCGGTTGCAGTCCGGGAAGAAGAGAGTGAAGAGAGGAGGGCACACAACATATATAGCAAACACATAATATGTCCGTGTGGGAACAATACCCCCAACTGTAGTTCCATGTATGAATTATGTCCCAGTGGTTAAATAGGTGGTCACCACAATAGTATATAAAACCATGCTCTTATCTACAACCTATAGAAATGCAACACGGCGTCAGTTTAGACGTAATTCTGTCCTTCTGCTTACCGCATCATTTATGAGAAAGATTGGCTTTAATCAATGTTTGAAAATGAATTCTTCATATATGATAAATGAGAGGTAACATTTTGTTTATGGTATTATTTCCACATATTTCTCTCCCTTCTGCCAACGGTGTCGCAGTTTCTCGTCTCTCCCGTTGTTGTGCTTAGTGCGTACGCATGGGTTATTTTTGCGTGGAGGACCGCACATTTTCCCACCAAGTTAGTTTTTTATAAATCGCAAACATTGCGTAGAAACTGGCGTACGCTATTACGCCAGTACGCCATGTGGGCGGGGTCAAGTGCTTGCCAACCTGTCACCATCATCATTGCACGTTACGCCCTAGTGGCACAATAAAGCAGAAAGTAAAGGGTGCACTTTTTTGGGGGAAACTATGACAAAGAAAAGCGGATGCAGCTGCAACAAACACAACAGTACCCTGATAGTGAATCATGTCACTGGAGCTCCAGTAAGAGGATATGCAGCTGTGTATTGTGGGAGAACAATAATGTTAACCTGTTAAGCCCGGGTTATTCTTTCACGAAATTGTGTATCAGGGCTTCTTAAGATTTAACAACCTATTATATTAATGTGTCAAATTGTGATGGGAATTCCGGCTCTTCTGGTGAGCTGGATCATTTGGCTCGGCTCACCAAGAAGAGCCGGCTCTTTCGGCTCCCAAAGGGCTCTTCAGTTTACCACATATTATACCTTTTAATTAAATCAAATGTAGCCCTGTTTTGACTAATGATTTATATGTGTAGCCTACACCAGGGTTTCCGCTAGGATTTTTTCTCGCCGGTCAAATGTCTGGGCAGAATTTATTTTACCGGACAAATTTGAAACTTACCGGTCATATTTCAATAATAATAATACGAGTTGTGTAGCAGAGTTTCCGTAAGCAGGTAATTTACCGGACTATGAGCGGATATGCTGATGTTTAAAACTCAGTTCACGGGCTCATTTTTATATTGCTTCAGTTTATAATCGTAATTCAGATACATTTTTCAATAAATTATTCCACAAACAACAAACAACATAATTATTACATTCAAACAAACTACTTGTAGTAGATAACGTACATTATTCAGAAGTTTACATCAACTTTGAATAATAACACGGGGTACGACAAATCGGGAGCCTCTCTTTTCCTCTCTCCCTCCCTCTCTCTCCTGACAGCCCGTCAGTTTCTCATGCAGCTCCTGCAGCTCGCTAAACAGAGGGCGGGGCTTCAGGTGATTATACAGAGCTGCGTGTCGGTCAGACTCATCAGCTGATCTGATCTCTCTCTCGCGTCCGGTTAAACTTCACTCGCGTTTATGTCCATATCGATCAGATCCAGCTCTCCTGATCGGCCTTTATAGAGAGCATCGATCAAACTATTAAGAGTGAATATCGGCCGATAATGACCGGCGGCCGATCGATCGGAGCCTCCCTAATTATTACCAGACATTTTGACCGTCAGGTTTTGAATTTACCGTTTTTTTATAAATGTTACCAGCTAAAAACCGGTAATTACCGGCTAACGGAAACCCTGGTGTACACATATATCACTTAAATTATTCAATACATCCTTTGTACTGAAGTATTCAAGAGTAAAAATTACATGTTTAATATAAATTATTTGCTGTGGCCAATTGTTTTCATTGCATTTACAGACCCGTGTGAATCTCTGATACCACCCAATGAATGCATTGACTTGCTTGTAGAGCCACGCTGCACAAAACAGATAGCAACACCTATAAAAACTATTTAAAAAAAGGGGCTACTGTATCGACCTATATAAAGTATATAAATACAGGGTTTTTTTTCAAAATATCAAAAAGATCCTGCATTTTAGCCATGCCTCATTTCGCTCAATTTGCTCTTTCCAGCGCTGTTTTCGCAGGGGGCTGAATCTTTGAGCTGCAGCTGACCCGCCCCCCTGCAGCTGACCACGCCCCCCTGCAGGAGAGTGCTCTGAGTGAGATCAGCTGCTAGGCTGCAGCGGGGAGAAGAGGGGGACAAAAAGAGATCTCCGTCCTCCGTGTGAAACCCTCCTTTTTACGCAGCGGTCCAGACATCGACATCAAGCGGCGACACATATTCAGTGTGCAGTTCCTTTGGCATTAGGGCAGGGATATCTAGATACTCTACAAGGTTTGACATCATGAATTGTGCTACTTTTAAAGCAAGCAACAATGTTTTCAAATCTGTAATCAAAAAGCTCCTCAAAAACACTATAGAAGCAGTTCCTGCCGTTGCTACGTTAGTTCAAACAGTAACAACGGACTACTTTTCTTAGCGGATGCATGTCAATTTAAATCAATACATAAATCTATTTTTTAAATCAATAAAATCATTTTCTAAATCCATAAAAGCATTTAAATTAATATTGGGAGTCATGTCGTTACTTTGTTGGGAATGTGGCCATGTAATAAGTGGGATAATGTGCCTTCATGCCGATCTAGATCCCTCCGGGTGAGAGCCGGCTCCCGTCGTTCACTTGAAAGAGCCGGCTCTTTGAGCATCACTAGTGTCAAACCCACTTAACGGGAAGAAACTCAGCTAACTGACGATACGAACCATTTTTACCGAAACAAAACACATTACTCATAAGAAGCGTCTAAATGAGCCCTGAGCGAAGAACAATTAACACAGAACAGAACTCACGGTAGAAATACTTTATGACTTATCGGCAGAGGTGGGGACTCGAGTCACATGACTTGACTCGAGTCCGACTCGAGTTGCATATTTTTGGACTTGAGACTTGACTTTGACTTGGTATTCATGACTTGAGACTTGACTTAAGCTTGAGACAGATGACTTGAAAGGACTTGACTTTTTAAAAGTTACTGTAAACTGTTGAATAATGTAGTTCATCTACTTTTAGTAGTTTGTTTAAATGTTTTAATTATGTTGTTTTTGTTTGTAGAAGTGCATCATTCCTTGATTTATTGTAAAATGAATCTGAACATTTTGATCTGTTATGATGATAAACTGAAGCAATTTCTAAATTAACCCAATTAAGTGAGTTTTAAATCATCCTACTTAGTTTATAAGGAAATTATGAAGAGGAACAAATTCAATGATTTGAAAATGATATGTATGTAGGTGCTGACGCTGTTGGCGGTTCTAGTGTTGACAGACATTTAAATTAAATATGTGTAATGGCAAATGCCATATATGATTTTCTTACCTGGAGTTCTGCCTTTTTGAACAGACTTTTTGATCCTAGCTATATTGTCTGCAGTTCTAGGGTTAATATGAATCTAATATGATTGTCATCGGTCTAAATTAGATTTCAAATGATTAACTGTGTATGAAATGAAGATCATAGTGTGGGTTGAATCCATTTTCATAACCACTGTCTTTTAACTGACTTGACTTGCTTGACTCTCACCACAGTGACTTGGGACTTG
Source organism: Champsocephalus esox (assembly GCA_036324585.1). Classification (NCBI taxonomy): domain Eukaryota; kingdom Metazoa; phylum Chordata; class Actinopteri; order Perciformes; family Channichthyidae; genus Champsocephalus; species Champsocephalus esox. Next base: position 5,366,125 of record CM070495.1, on the reverse strand, counting down.
CTTGATACTTGTAGGTCAAGACTTGAGACTTGCTCATGACTTGAACATGTAGGACTTACTCCCACCTCTGCTTATCGGATCTGCACATACAAGATATCAGCTAGCAATCTGAGATTCCACAGATTCTAGAAGTATTAGTATCATCACTGTGTGATCAAAACTCGCAGCAGGGGAAGCAAACCCAGATATCACACGATCTAGCTTTATGGAGCAAAAAACGGGAAATAGTCTTACTTTGCTGTTGTTCTGATCAAAAGTTGTGTTCAATGGCATTAAAATGATACAAACTGCTGAAGGTTAATCCATAGGTTAATCCAATGTGTCTGTGTCACTTTGAAATGATTACTGATAATCCATCTTCATATATAGCTGCTATGATAGCTACGAGAGTGTATGACAGCTTCCGGTTTTGGGCATTCTGGCTACGCATCACTCTATTCCAGGGGTTCTCAACCTTTTAACACCAAGTACCACCTGAGAAAATAGTTGTCTCTCCAAGTACCACCATATGACCAATGTTAAAATGCAGTCTATGCACAGTTCATGCAGGACTCGGAGGCAAATGTATTCATAATAACATTATATATTGTCAGCCACAGCTACATGTACAAAGGTCACTCACTCACTCACTCACTCCAAGTGAGAACATAAAGAACAAAAATAATAACTTATTCTCACACAACAAATGACAACTGTACACACATGTCATTTCCTGGACCTATACCAACATTTGAATGTAGGCCTCCTGCAACAACCTACATTGTAACAGAAAATGTCCTCTTGGGAATTCAGTTCCACAATAATAATGAAGCCTCCATGAGCAGATGAGCCTAAGAGCTAACACAGGGGTCGGACACCCGCGGCTCTCGAGCCGCATGCAGCTCTTTAAGCCCTCTGCGCTGGCTCCCTTGAGCTTAGACAAAAATAAGAAGGAAATACAAGTATTTGTAGGACTATTTATATTTTGTTGCATGGTTGAAAATGTTTCGTATTTTGAGGTGATACTGTGACACATAAATAAAAAACAAAACGGTTTTAATTAGGTCAACTAAAATATGCGTCACATCCTGCTACGGTCCCGCGCCAGCGCCTTTTCTTGCAAGTGAATAACCCCCGGCTCGATGAGCGAACTATGGATAAATCATAGAAAAGTACCGGAGGAACACAGGATTTAATTCTGCGTGGACAGAGTTATCTGCTTTCACAGCAAACGATGCTGGTTTACCGGTATGTCTGATATGTAGAGAGAAGTTGTCAACGGTGGTGCAGCCTTTACGTATCGAGGAGAAAAACGGAAGAGGAACACAGCTGACGATCTTCAGTCATAATTCAATGGGGTATGTAATTTATTTCAGAAAACACTTGTTATATTCCATGGAATGCTCTTAACGTCCCGATAGCAATGAATATATTAAATGCTTTGACAATAAATACATACAAATGTTTATCTGTGGAAGCCGTAGCGCTGTAAAAAGCACGACCAATCATCTGAGCCGGCCCGGCTAAAATAACTGGATGGCCGACCTGCCTGTCAGCCTTCCATCTGTGCACAAACTTATCTCGTGCCCTCATTGGTAGGGTTGGGTATCGTTTGAATTTCTACGATTCTACTTTTCGATTCCGGTTCTTAACGGTTCTCAATTCCGATTCTTTGAGGGGCAGGGTAAAAAAATGATACATGCTTCTTCCACCAAAAAAATTACATTTATTTTGAGAAACTTTTATACAGGTTAGTTTAAAGTAATATTCACATAAATCAGTCTGTTTATATTCACTGCTACAGTATGTAACTGTAACCTGAGAGCCACTGAAGCTACAACAGTGCAACTTTTAAAGAACAGTTCTTGTTGAGAAAAACAAGCATATCTGCCTTCTCAGGCATACCGCGAAGACATTTTTTCATTTTGAAGTAAAATGCTTCAATCTGGTGCACTTTAAGCAGACTTACTAGAGACTAGTACAACTCTAAACACCCATATGAATAAGATCGGTTTACATTTTAAAAATTAAATAAGTATGTGAACATAACCAATAACCTACCATAGCCAATAACAAAGACATGTAACTTATTTTATTTTTGTTGTTCATTCATACCTTATTTTACTATTTTATTTATGCATATTTTTTGTGGAACTCCAGTTTAAAACGATATGTCTGGTTTACTGTCCTATAGTATACATTGGAATGATTTCAAACCTGTTTTATCCCAATAATTATAAAGGAGTGCCTTGGAAATATGTGTTTACGTAAATTGTGATCAAAACGTTTGAGACCCACTGAGATAACTTAGACTAAAGTGAACTATCTAAACACTCAAGAGTCCTTTACCTCACTGAGCTGTAGTTATCAGCCTCAGCCTGACTGGAGAGGACTCTCCCTCCACATCATTGTAGAAACATCTTCTTCTTCCGTTAGAGCAGCGAGCACCAGATGCTAATAACAACAGCGCCGGTTCCAGTGCACCCTCCCTTTCTCCCTCGCTCACTCGCACTTTGGCTGTGAGCTGCGGGCGCCAGATAAGCCAACATCCCACATTTTCATCATTGACATCGTACAGGGCGAATGAAACGTGTAACCGGGATGAAAAGGGTGTTGCATTTACTTAATTATGAATGTTGTTACATCAAGGCCAAAAGTTAGGATGAGCCCCAACGGTCAAAGCATTTTTTTCCCCTCCCAGAGCTGTCAGCGCAGCGCCTCCACAGATCTGGCGCTCTGGGCAAACATCTATAACACCAGTGCGACGGGCCGGCCCTGGTCCCAGGTTACGCTGTAGGAAGTGTAGGTACAACGCTACATTTCCCGCCCCGCTGCAGTCATGCAGTAGGCTACGGAGAGCGGCGAGAAACATTTCCTCAGGCATCGGAAAGCGGAACCGAAATTCACATTTCTAAATGATGCCGTTGGAATCGAAGTGTTGGGTACCCAACCCTACTCATTGGTCATGTGCGCGTTTGTGTGTGTTGGAGGAGGGGCTCTATAAGGAAGTGGCAGATTTGTTCCGGTTGTGTATTTTCAAATTCTAGTGCACTCGAGCTGGTTTCTCCATTCTTACCCGCCCTCCCTTTAAAGGTGGGGTAGGTAAGTTTCAGAAACCGGCTCGAGTGCACTAAAATTTGAAAATACACAACCGAAAAGAATCCGCCCCTTCCTTCAGACTTCCTTACAGAGAACCTCCTCCAACACACATGAACGCGCACATGACGTCAGCAGACTGGTGAAAGTGGCCGTCTGTTGCTGGCGAGTCATTAAAGTACTGCTGCAATGCACGCCCAATTACGGCACACCCAATGAGGGCACGAGATACATTTGTGCGTGCACGAGATGGAAGGCTGAGAGACAGGGCGGCAATCCAATTGGTTGTCATATTTTCCCGGGTCGCCGAGGGTGCTGGCGTTGTTTGTTCGCCGCTCCTCCGCCCCAAATATTATTCTTTAGTCCAGATCAGAACCTCTCCTGTCTGGCTCTCTACTTTTGAAACGTCAGTCATCAGCAAAAATAGCAGCATCTCTATATCGAATCGACACAGATCTTTGTGTTGTCATCTCCTACCTGCTGGCTCTTTCCTGCTCACCGGTCCCTAGCCCGCTAGCTAGCTAGCATTATCTGACCTAGCAGGCTGCTACCTAGATGCTCCTCGGCTCCCTGAAGTCTGCTGAGCTAACATTTCTGTCTCCACCCCAACTCCACCCTAACTCCACGGCTCGTGTGGGTCTTCCCATCCAGCTGCGATCAGCCGGCTTCCCCGCTGACATCGTCTCTCCCTGCTGCCTACAGCCAGTGGCAATCAAGCTAGCTAACCAGCTAGTAGGCTGGTCACCCGGCTCCCACTCTGCACCAGGCTGTCAGCCCCACTGGCTCCCCGTCCGTCAAAGAATCAACTTCAAAGTCCTCCTCATTACTCACAAAGCCCTCAACAAATCAGGCCCCCCCCCTACCTCACAGACCTGCTGCACCATCACACCCCTTCCCGCTGCTCATCAGAAGCCAACCTCCTATCCATCCCCACCCGCACCACTCACCGGACCTGGGGGGACAGAGCCTTCTCCGTCGCTGCCCCCTCCCTCTGGAACTCACTCCCCCAACCCATCAGAGACTGCACTGACCTCACCACCTTCAAAACACTCACCTCTTCAATCTGGCTTTTAATGTGTGATTGTTTTTGTATTATTTGACTTTAACTTGAACTATATATATATTTGTTGTTCCTTCCTTTTCTTTTCCCTTCACTATATCTGTAAAGCGTCTTTGAGCACCTGTAAAAGCGCTAAAAAATTTAATCTATTATTATTATTATTATTATTATTATTATTATTGTACTTTTTACAGTATTACGGCTTCCACAGATGACATTTTTTGGATGGATTTTTTGGCAAAGCTCTTCAGATATTCATTGCTATCGGGATGTTGAGATCATTCCATGGAATATAACAACAAGTGTATCTCGAGCCGGTTTCTCAAACTTACCTACCCAACCTTTAACTATTTTTACAGTGCAGCTATATGTTTTATTTATTTCAAAGTGGGCCCATTTTAATGATATTTTTTTCCCTTCAATTGTGCGGAGGACTCCCCAAGTGCTGTGTGGATTTTATTCTTATTTGTAATTCTCCTTATAGGAGTTATTTGTTTCTTATTAGAGGTTAACAGTTTTATATAATGTAATAAATAGCCTAATAAATGCAAAAAAACAGTTTTTGTCTGATATAACAATAAATACAACTTTATAAGCTATCAAGCTATGAAATATGTTTTGCAGCTCCAGACAACAAAATGTTTTAGAAAAAGGAGCAACATGGCTCTTTTGGTCAATAAGGTTGCAGACCCCTGGGCTAATAGCTCATCTTCAGTCTGCTGATGTTTGCTTTTGCCATTTCTGTGGTGGCAAAAAAGATAACAATTAAGGACAAGTGTGTGCTTTTTCAGCTTTTGACCTCGGTCACAGCCTTCTCTCCATTCTTTGAGAAAATGCCTTCTTCCTGAGTCACTTCTCTCACTTGTGTTGCTGGCACAGCCTGTGCTTGTGCTCGGTTGATGACTGTCCTCCTCCTCATTCACTTGTTCACTTTAGCTGGTAATATTCTCCTCTGTACCTCTCCTCGGAATACTACGGCTGAACGATTAATCGATTTTAAATCAAAATCGCGATTTGAAATGATGCGATTATCAAATCGCAAAGCCTGCGATTTTTTAAAACTTTTTTTTGTATTGTGTGTCAGTCATCCACACTAATCAGAAGTGCTGTGCTCCACATGTACCAGCCATTGTTAATCAATCAGAACTAGCCCATGATTAAAGGTGATGGACAGATTGATCCAATCACCTGCCAAGTGCTTTTGAAAGTGCCTGCCCTTTCCAAATGGCTTCCAATGGAGCTTTAGATGGTTTCTGAGTCAGGTTAGTACTGCTCCATCACGTGTTTCTATTACAGGGTGAATCTTAAATTGAAGCTTGACTTTAAAGTAACCCAACGGAGGTTTCATGTAAGTTTAGTTTTTTCACTCGTAGCTCGGGCTGCGGGGGTGCTCAGACCAACACATCCTCACTCCCAGGTCGGCCTATGTTGACTTTATGTCAAGTCCCCTGGCGGCTTTTTCCAACGCAAGGGGGGGGGCCTTAGCGTCCATTTTCAACGCAAGGGGGGGGGCCCTTAGCGTCCATTTTCAGCTTTCCGGGATGTCCATGTGCTTCTATGGACGCTCATGGAAGCACGGCATTCGTTTGTGTCAACTGCCCTTAAAGGCAATGAAGACACTACACTACGCAGAATCTCCAGCTATCGTTTGGACTACACCATGTGCTCTGTTTGACAAACCCCGTAATAGTCCTCAAGCTCTGTGATTGGAGAGTGTGCTCCGAGGGTTACCGAGCCTCGAACAGCACTTGAAATGGGATGGAACCACGGCAGACTGTTCAAAACTGGATTTGAACGGGTCCACCGCGTCCCCCCCCCTCCCCCACCCCGTCCCCAGAACTACACATGCTGGCTATTCTGTTTCGCAACATGTTCTCTATATGGCATGTCTCTACTGGGAGTTATAGTTTTAAAAGACGTTTTCGTATTTCCCATAATAAGAAGTTGCCAGTATTAAACTGTGTACATCCCTGGAGGTTTAGGGGACAGGAAACACTCACATTTAAAACATATAATTGATAAATGGGTGAAAATTGCTTGTGCCCATAATGGGCAGTATTAATATATATACCCACACGCCAGCTAAGGTCAGAAGAGCTTTATTTAACAGCTGGACTTATGTTTGTGACCCCTCCTGTTGTTAATTGATAACATAACAATAATTGATAAGCCTGAAACATGCACTTGTCAAGGTTCAGAGGCACATTTTGCAAATATGGCAGTAGCCATCGATCAGCTTAAGATAAGATATACTTTATTGATCCCAAGTTGGAACATTTGCGTTACATCAGCATGTGTAACAGTTAAATATGCAGTGGTGTTTATTTGTAAATCATTTCGTATAATCACACACATTCTGTGTTTTATATTTAATAATTCTGTGTTCTTTATTGATTGATTGTTCAATACCTGACAAGGCCGGAGATGAAATTTCTGCATACATCTTATAAGAGTATAATACATTATGTATAATATCAGTTAAAATAAGTGCTTCAACATAGTTAACATTGCTGGAGGTATGCACACATATTGATAGATGTCTTGTAATGCACTGTTGAGGAACCTGCGACCCAAGTTTTTCATTCAGTGCAGAACTACACCATAGTTGTGTAGGCCTATATGATATGTCAATAAACCTTAGAACATCTTGAAATCTTGAACGGGATGTGCAAAATAGTCATTATATACAGTCTTTAATTAACTATTAGTAGAGAATAACGAGTAATGAATATACTTTATAGGGATCCTATTAATATCTAATAATAAAAATAATGAAATTCAATAACATGCTTTAACCACCAGGTGTCTCTTTATATCATCTGTGCACCTTTATGGTGTAAATACAGCCTATCTACCAATTGGATCAAATATAAAAGTGAGCCGAATTAGTGTTGATACGGCAAGGAGACGTATTGTGTAAAAATAAATGTAAGATGTAGTTTAATGGCTGATATATTTATGATCCACGTCACGTTTTCAGTTCCTCATGTTTGTCTTCTCATTAGGGCTATAAATACAGAACTACGGCAGATATGTAATATTTAATGCAGCCGAACCGTGTATTACAATGCCGTTATGTGATGACTTTCAAAGAGAAAAGCAAGCACACTCGGAATAAGGTATTATTTTATTTTTTAAAAATGTTTGCGGTCTGTTTCCGGTATTTGTTAATGACGATGTGCTCTGAGATGTGAGACTGGAATTGCACAGGGGAAAATAACGTATCTTTAGATGCGGATTGTGTTAAACTAATATGTTTGCGCTGTGGACCAACACTATACATTGACGGGGAAGGGGGTAGCAATAAAGATAACACCATTAAACAGTTACACAACATAACAGAAATGATATCGATAGCAGCGTCCCTAGCAACCACCTTGGTAACAATGAAAACGTTGGATGCAATTTCCTGAAGTAATCTTCGTAATAACTAGCAAACTAAAGATCATGTACATCCACTGCACACATCATCTGAAATAACAACTCATATTTCTCGCATCAAAAGACATCAAAACGCATTTTAATGGCCAAACTAACTTTAAAATAGGCATTTTACACCCAGAATAAAACGAAGTTCGGCCATGTTTTCTTTTTCTGCAGGGAGAAATGTGAAGATCACGTGACGTCAAACAGAGCTAGCTGGGGATTCTGGGTAGTGTAGTGTCTTCTGCCATCCTTTACTCCGAAAAAAGATTTGTTTCTCCGAATCGAAAAAATACAAAAGCATTACACAATTTAAACCAATCAATGTTGTGTAATTAACAAGGATAATCTGGTGTTTTTTAGTCGATCAGTAGTGCAGATATCACTGTAAAATCAATCGTCAGTAAGGGGAATATTTACTTCCGGGTGTACAATTCTCCACGAACAAACGAATGCCGTGCTTCCATGAGCGTCCATAGAAGCACATGGACATCCCGGAAAGCTGAAAATGGACGCTAAGGGCCCCCCCCCTTGCATTGAAAATGGACGCGAAGGCCCCCCCCCCTTGCGTTGGAAAAAGCCGGCAGGGGACATGACATAACGTCAACATAGGCCGACCTGGGAGTGAGGATGTGTTGGCTCAGACGGGAGCAGGTTGATACGACCTTCCTTGCCGGAGTTCTGGCCGCATTTTACAATACTTCCGTTGGGTCGCTTAAAAACAAATATCGCAATTCTAATCGCAATCGCAATATTTGTCAGAAAAATCCCAATTAGACTTTTTCCCAAAATCGTGCAGCCCTACTGAATACCTTTTTGAGCCACGTTTTTAACATCATTCAGCTTTCTTCTTTCTTTAGCTTGCTAGCAACGTTCGCTAATCGTTCACGGGTAGTATGGTCGTCATTAGCAACGCCAGAAAAAAAAATGTGTTTCTAAATCTAAAAACAACAATAGCCTATTAGAACTTATTTAAACCACAGTTTCAATTATCTCAAGCTTATTTTCATTCGTTGCAGTATGATTTATTTTTTAATTAATGTTATTCAATCAAGCCTCAAACTGATGGCACTTGTCCCTATAGTCTGTTTTAAATTGAAGTTGTCTGAGGTCCTTACCACCAGCTGCTCTTGCAGTAACAAGTAGTGTACCTTTCTTACCGTCCGAAATGTGCACAATGTAGTGACTGCTTTTCGTCTTTTTGTTTACTGTATTTTTTATGTCTGTTATGTGTAAGAACCGTTGCTGCCTTCTTGGCCAGGTCAGCATTGTAAATGAGATGTTGTCTCAATGTTTTCATCTGGTTAAATAAAATGTAAAAAAAAATCAGATGCATACAGCCTCATACAGCCCTGCTGTAGATACAGTTTTTGTAGTCTTATCCTACAAAAACTGTAACACTTTAGCTTCCATTGATAACTGGATGGTTTGTCCATTCAAAACAAATGCATTTCAGTCATTTTCCTTCATCTTAAAGTAAAGCATTGTAATCATGGTTTTACTAGAAATGATAATTGTTTATGGATGGACATTATATCGGAATCTAAATCATTTCCAGCATTGCAGTAACATTGTCCCATGCAAACATACATATGTGGTAGGGGTGTAACAGTATCCGTATTCGTCCCGTACCGTCACGGTTCAGACGTCACAGTTCGGCACATGCAGTCACACGGCGAATACGCCTTTTTTTACGAGTGGGAAAAAAGTCTGTCACTCAGGGCAGTATTACACCATATATAATCCAGGGGGCGGTATTGCGCCTAAAAGCCAGCCGCCCGTAAATAACAAATGAAGAATAAGAACAAAACACAACAAAACGAACACAATACATGAAGAAGAAAAGTTAGCAGCTATGGCGAGTTCACACAACACACAGGAGCTAGAAGGAGCTGCTTCTTTTAAATCAGGTGTGTGGGAACATTTCGGGTTCCCTGTGGACTACAACAACGATGGGGTGCGAGTTGTGGATCGGACGAGGACGGTGTGTCGGGGTTGTTCGACAGCGGTATGCTAGTGGTAATACGTCAAACATGCTCCATCACATCCGAGTCAGTCTCAGTCCCCAGCGAGAGGGTTTTCTCGACGGCAGGTGACATAGTTACCGCCAACAGATCCGCCCTCACTGCTGACAACGTAGAAAAACTTGAAAATAGAGTAAAGCTTGAGTACCTTTATTTAGGCATAATGGCCTCACACACTCACAAGTTAATTGCACATGTTAGACATTGCTCCTAAAGGTACAGATTTTCAGACATCAGGAGATGTTATACAGTTCTGTATTGCCTTTTATTGATTGTGATTCAAACACTTTCTTATTATTTATTTTAATATTTTCAAGACATTCTTTTTAGTTGTACAGCTTATTGAACCTTTTTGTTTGACATCAGCCATTATAAATAATATGGCTATCTGTGTGTTACTGTTTGTGTTTATTTTTAACTGTGTAATACAGTTAATGATTCCAAATGTTAGAGTTCCTTATTTTCACACCAAAACTTGCACTACTGTTAAAAATAAATAACAGCAAAAAAAAATTATGCATTTGGGATTTTTTTTTGCTTTTCCTTGTTGTACCGAAACCGTACCGAACCGTGACCCCCAAACCGAGGTACAAACCAAACCATGACTTCTGTGAACCGTTACACCCCTAATATGTGGCTTTTCATTCTTTCTCTATCTGGACTTTACACTTCTCCAATTATTTCCGTTTTGCATCCTCTTCCTCCACCTTTCCTCTTCTCTGGTATTTTCTTACGATACTGTATCTACGTTTTCCTTCATATCTCCCCCCCTTCCCCTCCTCTCCATTACTCCTCCTGCGCAGCTTATATTTTCCCCCTGAAGGGCGACACTTTTTAATTAATTCCCCTCCTTCTCCAGCTGAGCGTGCTCCATCATAACCTGAGAGGAAAAAGGTTCCCCACCCCTGCTGTCGATGCTCATTGAAACCACTACTGTAAACGTAATGTTTTTCCGCTTCTTTATTTGCACAAAAAGTACCTGTGAAAGATTTTTAACCGTTCCATTAACAATATGATACAACAAAGAGGCTATGACGACAAGAACAGCAAAAAGGAAGCAATGCAACGGAAAACAACAAATCTAAAACACTACATTATGTAGACATCTACAAGTGAGCAGTGTGAACATAACACTTATAAAGTTATGAATATTATCTGCTTTTACATTGTGAAACATTGAACAGCAAATAAAATTATAGGACAAATTCATTTCAATCCAACATGAGAAAAGTAGGAATGCATCAGGATATATGGATGGTGTGTGAACACACACGGAGAAATGTTTTTCTGCAAGTGTTTGTGGCTCATAAACACAATTTGCAGCAGATATGGATATTATATTATAATAATATTTTATACATCCTGCTGCTGCCTTTCCTGTCAGCTTTCATCACAGATTTCTTTCTGTCTGCAATTTGTATTTCTCTGTTTGTATTGTTGCTGCAACTGCAAAACCAAATGTCTCTGACTGCGTTAGCAAGTTTAAATTGAATTGTGTGTGTGTGTGTGTGTGTGTGTGTGTGTGTGTGTGTGTGTGTGTGTGTGTGTGTGTGTGTGTGTGTGTGTGTGTGTGTGTGTGTGTGTGTGTGTGTGTGTGTGTGTGTGTGTGTGTGTGTGTGTCAGTGGTATTATATCCAGTCAGTGTTTCCTGTAAACACACTGCTGGTTGGCTGGGGCTGTTTTTTTTTCTTCTACAAGCATTTGAGATGGATGGACAGCTGGCAGGACAAAAACATGCTTCTCTATTTTAATACGTGAATCTGTAATTTCTAAATAATCTAAAATTAACAATCTCCGTGCTTGATTGCCATGAGTTTTTAGAATTCAATTTAAAAAAAACATTTTGCAATCGCTGTTATCCGTGCCAAGTTCCTTTTCATCCTTGACGTAATTTTCTTGGACGGAACCAACTTCCTCTGAAAGCAGTAACAGACAGTTTGATACAGAATGAATGTTTTGCAGTCAAAGTCAATTACGACATGCAGCTGTTGATGGAACTCCACTCTGTCTACATCTTCTCAACTCGTCATTTTTGTTTTTGCCAGTTCATTAACAATGAACTGGATCTTCACGAAGGCAACTTTCTGTCCTTTATATTGTAATTTGGTCTCTTTAACTATCTAAATCAAGAAATATCTGATAGAAGCCAAGGACTGATGAAGATGTCAAATATATGACAGTCAATGTATTTTGACCAGTTTCCAAATGCAGGCTTTCAAGTCTTTATGTCAAACCCAGAAGTTAGCATCTCAAGCACTTCCTCAACAAATCGCCTGTTACAAAATAAGCTCTTTGGCAAACAAGAGGATAATCTCCACATATTAACACCACTTATTGAAGCGTTAATGCAATATCCAGAAGTAAAATGCTTACGGTGGGCTGTAAAGGAACTACAGCACGGTCTAATGTTCGGTGTGATGACATTTAGAATCCTGTGAGCAACCGCCGTTTTTGACACAGCGAAGCATCAGACATGAAAACTCATCAGCTTGCATTACCCATATATCTTATTTGCCAAAATGCTGACTCATTTCCAGGTTTTAGGATGCATTCCTGCTCTACTCATTACCACATACAATGTTTTAACAGGATCTAAGCGGTCCAAACAGCAGCATGTCTGGAACCAAAAAAGGAGAAATAAAAAGATCAGGGTAAATAGATCTTTTGACGTGATCCAAAAATAAAGATACAGCAAAAGATGGCGACACCAGCGAATGCTGCGAACGCAGCAAACGCTGATCTCCTAGAAATTAAGGGCGCTTTATCCAGTATTACCAAGGATACAAGTGACTTAAATAAGACCCGAAAGGATGACAGCATAACAATTAAAAAACTGCTGGAAACGATCGGAAGCATGGAGAGGATAATGAAGGAAAAAGACGAGAAGATTGTCACGCTGGAGAGAAGGATCGAGGAGCTTGAACAACACACCCGAAAAGAGGATGTTATCGTGACCGGATTGAAAATCATAAAACCATATTCCCAGGTAGTGAAAGGAGATTCTGCGCCTTCTACAGACGGAGACGGACATGATTCGGTCGAAACACAGGTGCTCGAGGCACTGAACTTAACTGAGGAGATTGAGATCTGCCACACACTTGGGAAGCCGTCGGAAAGTGGATTCCAAAGGGTGATCATAAAACTTGTGAGCAGAAAGACAAAAGTTTGTATGATGATAAACGCCAAGAAACTGAAAGGGACCGGAATCTACATGAACGAGCACCTCACGAAAAGGAACGCGGATATCGCAAGAACTGCGAGAGACCTGAGGAAGAGGAATAACATCGACGCTACCTGGACCAGGGACTGTAAAATATTCATCTAAACAAATGAAGGAAAAGTATCGATTGTGAAGGACAGTGAGGACTTATCTATATTTTAATGAACACTGTGGGATAAGAATATTACTCCCGCTATTCGTAAAGTATTGACAAATAATGTATAGATGTAATTATATCTATGCGCTATTTTCCCTCACTTCATTCATTAAGCGTGAGTCAAAAGTTCCATCGAACACTCGATAATAATCCGTTATATTCAGTTTTGTAATTTGTCCTGTGTGTTAAAATAAATCCTCTGTATTGTATGATCAGTCATGAACTTACCTCCGTGAATGTACCATGAACTCAACTCACCCGGTCCCAGTGACCGGAGTGAACTCTAAGGATCTAAATCTCTTTGATGAAAATCTAATAAAACAGAACTGTTTCGACTCCCACATTGAGCCAGACTCTAATTTCTTCAGGAATCTTACCAACAACTGTTGCTACTATTGTGAAACACTTTTTAACTTAGAACTTAAAGCTATAAATGGCTTTTCATTAATACACTTTAATGCCCGTAGCTTTAATGCAAATAGTGACAAAATCAAACCATATCTTCAACTCATAAATAGATCTTTTGGCATCATTGCAATCTCAGAGACCTGGCAAACTGACTCAAACACTGACAATTTTTTACCCGATTATGTGGCTTTTCATATGAATCGCAAACTCCAAAGAGGTGGAGGGGTTTCACGGTTTGTTAAAAACACACTTTCTGCGAGATTGGTAGAAAGTCTCTCTTTCTGCTGCAACAACCTCCTTGAATCTGTCACCGTAGACATTGAGCTAAAACAGAACAAACATATACTCGTCTCATGTATAGAAAGCCTGGAAGTAATCTTGAGGAATTTAATGAACAAGTAGAAAAAATGCTCAGACCTCATAGAATTAAAAAGCTGTGTGGAGATTTTAACGTGAATTTATTAAAATACAACTCGCTCCAACAGGCGAGACACTTCATGGATGTGTTTTCTGCTCTCGGGCTTCCCCCTCTAATAACCAAACCAACCAGGTTAACTAGCACTGAAACGTTAATTGATAAAATTTCCACTCGCGTCCTTGAAACGGAACATCATAGTGGGGCCCTCATCACTGATGTCAGTGATCATCTGCCAATATTCACAATTTGCAGAAAAGAACCTGTAAATAACAAAGAACAAAATACATACATAACTAAGCGGACATTAAATGACAGTTCTCTAAATAAAATAAATATTAACTTAAAAAATGAAAAATGGCAAGAAGTATTTGAGATTCAAGATCTAAACAAATCCTATAATGAGTTTGAAAGGATTTTCATGCAAAACATGAACGAATGTTGTCCATATATTAAAATTAAGATTGGCAACAGGAATAATAATGACTCAAAACCCTGGTTCACTCGTGGACTGAAAAACGCTTGCTGTAAGAAAAATGCACTCTATAGGACATTTTTGAAAAGTAAAAGCACTGAAGATGAAAGTCGTTATAAATTGTATAAAAACAAATTGACTACAATCCTTAGAAAACTGTGAAAAATGATACTTCTCTGAAAAATTTGAAAATGCCATAGGAGATATGAAAACCACTTGGAAGCTAATAAATAGCACAATTAAGAAGAACATAACTGACAACAGAAACAAATTCAAGAAATTCCAAACCGAAGGAAAAACCACAACGGATGTTGCAAATAGCTTTAATGAGTTCTTTAGTGAAATTGGCCCCTGAGTGACATCAGCCCAGCTTCATCTAAAGTGGATGATTTTCTGAAAAACTGCAACCAACAGAGTATGTTCCTGAACCCAATTTCAGAAAATGAACTGCTTGATATTGGTAATTCAAACCGGAGAGACGTGATGTAAGAATTACATATTTATTGTTTACACGTCATATGAATGACATGATTGCCATGATAATACAACAGGAGAATGGAATGGTGTTTGGCGATTAGGCCCCGGTTTGCAGGATAATCATTCAGGAGGGAAAGAACCGCTCCGATGAAATCCCCGGGGTCTAGACACTGGTGGTGGTGAAAGGTGAGACAGGTCTGAAGAAGGAAGGTTTAGCTTTGTCCTGAAGGAGACGGGAGGCGAGAGGGGTGGAGGCGGGTTGTGTGTGATCATCTGCAATGACAACTGACAGGGAGGAAGAGCAGGCATTTAAGGAATTTAGCATGTGCAGCTATTGGCTGCTGAAGGGTGACGCCCTCATATTTAATGAGGGGGGAAGGGAGCCATCGAGTGACGTGTAAGTGACTCGTGTTAGGTCTTCCTTATTGAACTTGCGCTAAAGCTTGCATTACTCAACACAGTAAACAGTCCAAAGATTATTTAGGACTTAGTATGAATATTGTTAAACAAGTTGCACCAAACATTGTAGCCCACCTAGTAAAACTATTCAATAAATCGTTCCAACAAGGTATTTTCCCAATGAAATGAAAATCGTGAAGGTGATTCCGGTTTTAAATCTGGTGATAACTTTAGTTTTAATAATTACAGATCCATTTCTTTACTACCACAATTCTCAAAAATCCTGGAAAAACTCTTTAACAACCGTCGGGAGTCCTTCCTCAGCACAGTTAATACACTATGCCCCAGCCAATATGGATTTCAGAAAAAGCACTCTACTTCTTCAGCAGTAATTGAACTGGTTGAAGAAATTACCAACAACATTGAGAAAAAAGGATTACAGCTGGTATATTCATTGACCTTAAAAAGGCTTTTGATACTGTGAGCCATACTGCTACACAAATTAGAACATTATGGCATAAGGGGTCAAGAGTTATCTGATAAATAGGCTACAATATGTGGACATAGACGAGGCGAAATCAAACAATCTTCCTATAACATGTGGAGTCCCTCAAGGATCAATTTTAGGTCCAAAACTGTTCCTGATTTATAGTAATGACATTATCAACACCTCCGACATGTTCAAATTCATTTTGTTTGTCGATGATACCACCATTCTCTGCTCCCATCATAATCTTGGTGATCTTGTTAACATTGTTCATGCAGAATTAGAAATACTATGTAACTGGTTTGCAGTTAATAAAGTATCCCTTAATGTGGCCAAAACAAATGACATGTTATTCAACACAAAGTCTGAGAGGAGAAATTACTGCATTATACGGATTTGCAATACTGAGATAGAGAAAGTTGGTGCATGTACATTTTTAGGACTCATTGTTGATGAAAAACTCAACTGGAAGCACCATATAAATTATGTACAAACTAAACTGTCAAAAACAATAGGTATTTTGTATCATACTAAGAACATTCTCGAGGAAAAAATACTCAGAACTCTTTATAACAGTCTATTTCTCCCTTACCTTTATTACTGCTCCGAAATATGGGGAAACACGTACTCAACAAATCTACCAAAAATAATAACATCTAAAAAAAAAGTATTACGAATAGTCTGTGGTGTTGTTAAATAATTATCATCCGATAAAACAGACCAGTCTCTGCCAGGCTTCTCAATCCGATGACATTATCAGTGATTTTAAACTGATTATATACCGAAATAACATCAACACTGTGGGCGCCGCCATTTTCCGGACGTGACATAAACCATGCGTTTGGTTTTCGAAGACACGTTGATCTCCATGTTATTTACTGTAGTTTCTCTCTTCAAATATGCCTCACTGTATCGCGAAATATTGCCACAATTCTGATAGGAACAATCCACGGAATGCTCGGTTCCATCTGTTGCCAAAAGGTAAGCGTAAGAAGTACATTCCGAGGCAGTGGCCGGCCCGAACCGAAAGATTCACAGGCTCATGTATGCAGCGAACATTTCAAATTTCCGGACGACTACTCTGTATGATGAAACATAACATGGGATTTATGGAACAACCATTACTTAATGGAGATGCAGTACCATCGCCCTTTCTGGTGTCATCACCGACCAGGACACCAGTTCGGCCAGTTGAGAAATCGCCCTCTGCAAGTGTGAAGCGACGGAGGAGCAGAAGTAGTGCTCGGAGTAAGAATAAGGTATGTTATAGCGCATTTCCATTGTAGCGGCTTGCCCCGTTTTAACATCCTTTAGCGTCCAGGCCAGGACAGTTTTTGGTGGCCTTTCCATATAGCGTAGTACCGGCTAGTGTGTATTTCCCCCCAGTTTTTTCCAGCCCCATAAAATCGTGATTCTATGGCCAGGGACAACGAAGCTGAGTATGCTAAACTAGAGAGGGAATCGCTTGCAAGGGTGGTACTACATGCATACATAGAGTATCTTATATCATCTTCCGATTATACACACATACATTTCCAAACATTTGGACTACCTATGTTGCAAATGTATTATCTTTTCAATTTACACACGGCATCTATTGCACGTCTGTCCGTCCTGGGAGAGGGATCCCTCCTCTATTGCTCTCCCTGAGGTTTCTCCCATGTTCCCTTTAAACTGTGGGTTTTCTCCGGAGGTTTTTCCTTGTACGATGTGAGGGTCTAAGGACAGAGGGTGTCGTATTGTCATACTGATATGTATGGTTGAATTCCCCAATCCAATCTCTTCACATTGGTCAAAACTTCTTCCTCTGCTGACGAGTCCGAACTCAAATACTCCGCCATGTTTCCGTGTGTTGACAAAGTGAACGCATGGATGACGTCACGACCATCACGTGACGACTGAAAATGGCAAAAATGGCGGCGGCCAGGCGGAATATACAGGTGTTGATAAAAAAGAGCTATACAATCATTATTTACCGGGGAATATCGCTGATTTCTTCAAGGTATGATTTAAACATAATGTTTCACTAAATACTGAAGTTTGGAATAATTATCTAATGAGTGGACCATTCCTTTAAATATGAACACACAACTCCCATATTTAAAAAACTCAATCTATTCAAATGTGTTGATATAGTAAAGCTTAAAACAGTACTGATGATGCACAAGATTTACCATAACAAAATGCCTACTAACATTCAAAAGCAGTTCCAAACCACAGTCAGGAAATACCCAACCAGGCATCCTAACTGGTTGTGTAGCAAGCCCTGTAGAACAACCATCAAATCACACAGCTTATCCATAATCGGAGTTAGAACGTGGAATGGACTTCACCCAGACCTTCCAAGTATCACTAGTCATCAACAATTCAAAACTAAAGTAAAAACAATTATATTTGCAAATTACTCCAGCTAACAAGTATTTGATATTCCCAGTATTACTTATATATGCATTTACTTTTTTTCTTGCCCCAATTATTATTTTTTTTTCCAGTTTTCATTAGTTTTCTTTATTTCTTTGTACTCCTTAATTTCTAGACGTTTTTGACGAAATAAATTATTATATTGATGCTGATGATGATACGGGAGGGCTACTCCCCATAAGCTATGCTTCAGCCCTCCCGCTTCTACTAATTTTGTTCATTTGTGTGTACATGAATGTATATGTTTTTGTTTTTGTATGATTTTTGTAGAATAAATAAAAATTAAAACATTTAAAAAAAGGGTTGTAAAACAACAGTGACAGTAATAAGAGTACGCCAAATCCAAAACACAGGGGATCTGAAATCCGACAATTGGATTCAAATCTGTGTAACACAAATGTACCAGTGCTAATGTAATAACTCCACACAGTGCCTTTCTAAATGTTTCCTCAGGTGGCATCAACCTCCTTGCAGTTTAACATGATGCGACAGCAGGAACATCTCGCGCTCTGAGCTGTCAGCAGCAGTGTGCGGGTGACAGACCTTCGCTGACAACGTCTCGTTAAGAAGGCTCGTTAAGAGACCCCTCGTTAAAGGGAGCACTTTCAACCCAAAAACCGAAACTGAAGTTAAACTGATTAGTCAAAAATAATATGATACATGCGGGAACTGTGACATGCAACAACAGAGTGTGTCAAATGCTTAAGAGTTGAATAGCTTAGTGTCTCTTCCTCTACTGCGTGCTTCTTGATCATCCACAATCACAGGATCATTAGTGGAGAGACGCTGACACTTAATACTTTCTTTCTTAGAAACTTTTTTTTCCTTTTTTGAATGTGTCATTGTGTTGTTGTGTGCAGTTACCAGGGATACAAGTTATTACATCTTTAATGTGTCTCAAGAATATTGGAAATCCTGGAGTTTGTATTGTTTCTGATGGGTGACAAACTAAATGGAAACATCTAAAAAATAAAATAAAAATTCTGGCCTGCAAAACTCATATCAACCACTTTCCCAATTTCCCAGCAGCATCAGAGAGCTCTAATAAACCAACTCTTTACTACACTACCTAGCACCAAACGCCTCGTGGCAAAAGTGGAACATTTTGCAGCTAAATAGCCAAATGTTTTTCTGTTACATACATTCAAACATTCACAATTGGGTTATTTACTGACAGATGTTTATGGCATAGAAAAACACTTATTGTAACCTTTCTTTCACCACAGACCTTGTGTCAGGCTTCTAACTACAAACACGTCTAAAAAACCATTGACTTTGAGACAAGGGAACCGGGAAGTGGTAATCTCAAGATTCAAAGGTTTTATTGTAAAATGTGACCTGCTCCATCGAAATCTGTCGCATACACCAGACTTCAGATGATGGCTACTTGTCCGGCCCTCAACAGCTCTATGTCAATTATGGGGTGTCATGATATGCCGTTTCCATGGCAACATATCCCTCGCCATAAAATACAATGTTGTCTTAAGTCAATGGAAAATGGTCCTAACTGCACCAGACGATGGCTAACGATGCATCCCTCAACTCATCTAGGCGTATTATAGGGTGTCATCAAATGCCGTTGCCATGGCGACATATCACCCGCCATCAAACACCATGATTGTGTTACTACTGTAACTCAAAGACATTGTCCGATCGGCCTGAAACTTTCCATCCTCGAGAGTCCTCGAGACACGTCGACGTCCGGACAGCAGCCTGCGGAGCGTCGAAGACCCGCTCAACGCTGCTTGCAGCTTTAATTTCTAATTACTATTAGATCTGGCCCGCCGGTATATTGCACGCACACCTTCACTCAATCCTGAGGATTTCCTCAACTCAGAGCCTGAGCCCAAGTATTGATGAACTTGCACACAAGATTAGATGCCAAGTATCTGGCTGGAACTAGCATCACAGAGCAGCACACTGAGTGTACATGGATGTTTCCTTCTGCACTTTTTTTCTTGCGACAACAGGGCATGTTTGTTTTTTTCTTTGAGGGAAATAGTTTTTTTTGTAGCTGGCCTGTGGGAAAATGTAATCATAAGAAATGAAGCTGCAGATAGAGCCATAAGAAATGAATGCAACTGATTATTTAATGTTTAATGTTGTTTTTATAGGCAATCATTTCCGGCCCTCGACTAGTAGCCTACCCATTTTTTTATTTTGGCCCACTGTGTATTTGAGTTTGACACCCCTGCTTTTTACTGTAGAAACTATGTCCAGGAGAAGGTGTTTGGAAGTTTTAGAAGATTCGTAGCTAACCACACTGAATATTATGGAGGAATTGATCAGTCTTCTCATATTTTTAAGCCTCAATTTGTCCTCCCCCCCCCCTCTAAAAGCACCAGAAGTAATAATTGAAGAGGTCTTTCTTTTTTAATTACCGGGGGAGCATCCCCCCGGACCCCCCTAGTATTGTTTGGTCACCATTTTCACAGCCGCACCTAAAATATTTTCCACCAGCCGCCACTGCTATGATTACCATATGCCTTACATTCATAATTTCAGCGGGAGCGAAGGGGTAGCGGCGCTGCGGAAGAGCAGAGTGCGAGTGAGAGGTGCCTGTCATCTTCCCTTTACAAGCTTCAAACATGAATTTATCGTGTGATTTTGGAAATAAAAGTTTCATATCCTGAAAGCCAAGACGTTTATTTAAAATCAAACAAAACACTCACAAATACACGTTTATTTTGAAATGAGCCGTTGCGACTTCTGACAGAGGGCCGGCCGGCCTGCACTGAGGACATAAGGAGCTGTTGAATCCTCTCCTGTCAGACTGAGAGGCTCAGGTGAGCTAAAGGACTGTTTAGATAGTTCACTTTAGTCTAAGTTATCTCAGTGGGTCAATATTCAAAAGATTATTTCCGCGGCACACCTTCATATGATCATTATAGTTATAAAAAAAAACAAGAGAATAAAGGAAAAACAGTTATGAAATACTATGTGGCAGTAAAACAAGAATACAGTTTGAAAGGGGAGTGATTTGTAAAATATCCATAAAGAAAAAGAACATCTGATTTCAGTTGTATTTCATATGGGTGTTGAGAGATGTACACCTCAGCACCCCCACACAAAATACCTTCCTGCGCCTTTGCCTACTTGCCCATCTTCACACACACACACACACACACACACACACACACACACACAATTGATAAAGTGAAGCCGACAGTAATCAGATGCATCCAGAAAGGTCAAGGCTCTCGCATTTCCATGAGGAGTCTTTCACTGCCTTAACATATTACTCAGTGGATTAAATTCAATAACCTCGTTCCCACACACATATGATTGAGCAATCCATATGAATACCATTCACACCATTAAAAGGACCCCCACTTTCATGTGTATGCAGTATTCACAGCTCGACTACAGTGTGAGTTTCTGCATATTCACATAATAAAAGATGCCGCAACCTCCAGAGAATGTGATGGAATTATCTTTGATGACAAGGTGATAGAGATAATTATATGATACGGAGACAACAAAACACGACAGAGAGCAACCTTCAAAACACCCTACATATATTATATATGGCAGTTAAGAGACTTTTGATTATTGCAACCAATCCCTATCAACCCAATGTCAACCCAATTTTTATCTGGCAATCATTTTATGGAAGTATCTTGACAATTAGTGGATGGATAGCTATGATCCCTTTGACCTTTGGGCTATTGCAATCAGCAGCTTAAAAGTTGTGTCTGTCCAATACTTTGTTTTTTAACCAATTAGGTTAATGACCTTCCAATTACCATCAGCTCAACTTTCTGTTTGCTGGTACTTGGGAAATGCCAGAATAATTCAATTAGCTTTTGCTTTCAATGAGTTGTGAAATATTATATCAATTACCCTAAACATTTAGCAACAAGCATCGGAAAATTGTATGAAATATCACAAAAGAAATAGAAGAGTAATCAACCCAATATCACTATGAAATATCCGTAAAAACAACCTGAATAACAACAAAAAAGTTCCTTTCATCACAACTGTTTGTTTTAATCACGTCCCATTCAATTATTGCAAAAATAGTTTCATAGGTAAGTGGACTTCAACATGTGTAGGCCTTTCACTCAGGAAACTGTGTTCAAGTGCCATGTTAGCTGTGAGCTTTACTTTGGAACTTCATTTACGTGTTTATTAATTCTAGTTAAGTGACAAACTTACTTATTTTAACCGGAACCACAATGCCTTACGCAGTACTTTAGTTGCCTAAACCCAACCAATTGAGACTGTTGTATAGGAATCTGAAAACTAAATCAAGTTTATTTGGAAAGTGAATGTACTGGATGCATGTACTTAGGTGACAATACACATTCCCAGACACTCACAAAGCGGAAACGTACACGCTATCCCGGATACGTACAAAACTGCTAGAGGGGTACCTAAAGCATTTGGTCAAAGATGTGTTGCCATGTTATTGTTTTTCTCACTATTGCGCTTCACACTTCATTCAATCTGTATTCATGTCAATCTTGGCTCTGTGATGCCTTTGGTGACAAACCGTGTTGTGTTAACTTGACATTAAAACATTTGACCTGACTAGAATCAGACGGAACCTTCTGAGTTGTTAGCATCTGGTTAGCTAGCTGCACTAACAGACAGTAGGAGCTGTTTTCAGCTGTTTTCGAATTATGTGAAGCCTTTGAACCTTTT
Organism: Champsocephalus esox; assembly: GCA_036324585.1. Classification (NCBI taxonomy): domain Eukaryota; kingdom Metazoa; phylum Chordata; class Actinopteri; order Perciformes; family Channichthyidae; genus Champsocephalus; species Champsocephalus esox. The sequence goes on along the minus strand of CM070495.1, from coordinate 5,343,437 downwards.
CTAGGCAACATAAAACTTACATCTCAGGAATATTATATCTTGCTTTAAACGGTCTGCTTTCTTTCACCTCGATCAGGGCTGAGTGGATCTGTCCGGTGACATTTTTTTAAATCACAGTTTGTGTCTGGTCTGCTACCAGAAGACTTCATGTACAATTCTAGGACATTTGACCTCCTGACTGCATATACCCACTCCATATATCAGAAACACCAAACGAACTGAGCATCAGAACCTCGGTTTGACCTTTCAGCAGAGCCAAGCGCTCGTGTGTTTAATCCCTTTATGAAGTGCCGTGGGGGGGGGGAGGATATGGGGATCCTGAAGTGTTGTGAAGTGTGGAAGCTGCGTGAAGGGGGCAGAGACCTTCATTATTATGGAGCAGAGCGGAGTGTGGGATATGGAAATTATGTGGGATTCACATGAATTACAGTAAAGAGTATGTGACTCATTGCCTTTTTCATCATAATTCAATCATTTTCAAATGAATACTTTGGAATGGGCTCGGGGCCACATACAGGATAGGAAGTAATGAGAAATAGACAGTGAGAGGATGATATTGTCGGCCTCACCATAGCCTAAGCAGCGCCAAAGCAACAGCACCATAGTACTAATACATACAGTACATGTTTGGGAGGGACTTCATTGACTTCATTAAAAGGAGACAAATCAATACAAACTCTAGTACTGTTTCTCTCGGACACTCTCCTTAGTACATCACCATGTTGTACAATGGGAATTTCAACCGTGTAGTGTTGTTAACTCGCACACAGCTACTCTGCCCTTCAAGGAAGTGACAATAGCCATTGGGCGCTTTCACACCGGAGTACTTTTCCCAGGAATAGTTCCGATAGTTCCTGGGATTTTGCGTTCACACCAAAAAGATCTGGAACTAGAACTTTTTTTGCGAACCTTTTCACCCCTTTGTAGTCCCTGCTAGAGAGCAGCGGAGAGAGACTAACTTATGGCAACACAAAAAAAAATGGGAGCGGTGGAGTGATGAGGAGGTGTCGGCGCTTCTGGCGATTTACTCGGAAGGCCAAAGCAGCAGAAGAAGAATTTTATTTATTTTTTATTTAACCTTTATTTTACCAGATAAAAGCATTGAGATATAATCTCATTTGCAATTCTGACCTGGCCAAGAAGGCAGCAACGTTACACATAACACATAACACAAACATATAAAATACAGAGAACATAACTAAGAAAACAAAAGATAAAAAAGCAGTCCCTACATTGTGCATTAGGACAGTAAGAAAGGTGCACTACTTATTACTGCAAGAGCAGCTGGTGGTAAGGACTTCAGACAACTTCAATCTAAAACATACTATTGAGACAAGTGCCCTCAGTTTGAGGCGAGATTGAAGGTCATTCCAAGAGCAAGGACCATAAGAAGTGACGTCACCGGCTCCCTCTGGGACATATTCCAGTCTGAACGCGATTTACTAGATAGTTCCAGGAAATATAAGTTCCGGGGAAAAGTTCCGAGAACTCTTTCTGGCAAAAGTACTTGGTGTGAAAGCACCTAACGTTAGCTAGTTGGCTAGTGGTTGCAAATAATTACAGACTGCTCAATTAGACCATTAAATAAATGGTTGCTTCTTTTTCGTTCCCGTATAGCCGCACAAAGCTTCTGTGCCGTAGTCTAAAGAAGTCATAACCGATGTTAGCTAACTAGCTCGCTATAAAAACGTCATCGTTCACGGATGCATAATTGCAGACTGCTCAATTAACCCAATATAATATTATGGGTTTTCTTTTTGTATGGGAGTAAAAAAAAATATTCCCATGTATAACTTTCATCTATTCAACAGAGCACCAGCTGGCCAAACAACTTCCGTTACGAAGCCAAGGTGGCGGTCGTTTTGTGTGAGTACTGTAGGGTCAAGCTGTCCACGCTCAAATGTTTGAATGTTACACTTCAAATTGGGACAAACTTGCACTTGAAATAGAACATGTATATACAGAGGTAGGCAAATTGAGACACAGCACAGACTCTAATAGTAAATACTTCTAAGTTTAAAGTGTACTCTAGATGTATTTTTATTTATTTTTTATTTTGGCATCTGACAACGCCACAGCACTGTTTAATCAAAGATGATCTCCTTTACAGGAAATATAGCTGCTGTGCACCGCACTGGCTTAACTTTGTTTCATGCTGTTTTAATTGGAATGTCACAACCAGGAATTACAGTAGGTTTCGCATCAAGTAAAAGCTGCTTCTGAATGAAACACAATCTGCATTTGTCGGGAGGGGAGATAAACACTGATGACATTTCCTCTTTCAGTGATATAATACTGAGTGAACAGGGCGGGCACAGAGAGGAACAAGATGGAAAGTCAAATATTGTTCTCTTTTCAGCTCGAAAGTGTGAGGAATGGGCAGCGAAATCATGTTTGACAGAGGGCTTTTGTGTTAGATGACAACCAAGCAGTTTGTGAACATCAATATCTGAAAGAACAGGTTCAGTGTGAAGAGGTCGGCAAGATAAGAACATGTTCAGAGCAGAAAGAGATGAATGAAGCAGAAAAAAATTATTTTATTGTACATCAATCCTCAAGTTGACTTACTGTTTGTTCTTATGTGTGCCTTTTATCTATTTGTGTAATATTATATTTTATTATGATGTTGTGTTCATTGTGAAGCACTTTGGCAAACCCTCTGTTTTTAAAATGTGCTATATAAATAAAGTGGATTGGATTGGAAGTGATTCTGTACAGATGTGGCATGTTACAAATATTAAACAATACAAATATGGGCCATTTTCTGCAATGACTGATTTTAAGCTTCTTACATGATTGGAGTCTGTTTCAACATTCAACATGTTCTAGTCAAACAAAAACGTAACCCCCACAGGCTGTATATTTGATATTTGATGCAACCAGGTCCTTCAGAGGCCACACTAGTCACAGTAGCCTTTTATTTGATGTGCTAAAATCTGGATAATCATTACGAGAACAACAACTCCACAGTGATTTATCGGGAATATAGAATTGTATGCCTTTGATTGTCCAAACAGAAGATGACATGAGCCAAGTTCATCTTTGGCCATTTTCTTTTTTTCAAAGCCCTCTGTATTGACAACAATGGCGAATAATTAAATGGCTTAATTAATTTATTTTACTTTTTAACTCAGTGATAATATCTTAACACACTCCTAAACAGACTCTTGGGAAGTGAATGTGGAAATATTAATCACATAATGTGTCTCTAGAAAATAAACCAGAAATTCCAAGTTCACGAATATCATATTTAGCACATTTGTCCATGTTTTAGTGTGGAATATGGATCAAATGAGGGTCTGCTGATGGTCTGAGTCCGATTGAAATGTCACATGTTTAACGCACACACAGGCCGGTCAACATTCACACTTACAGTATAAGATGACATGAACCTTGATCCTACACAAGCGTCCTCCCTGCGTGTGAGGAGGGGAGCTGATCTCTGGTCTGTGATTTGTGAGGCTGTTTTCAATGCGGCAGAAACAGATTAAATTATAACTCAGCTCTTCAGGGAGCAGCAGCACAGATATGCATGAGGCATGGTGGCTGCACATGCACACATTGCACACCTACACAACACACACACAAGGGCTGCATCAGATTCACACTTGTGGTCAAGAAACTGCAACGAGACTGAAGCAATTCAGACTTTTGGTTCTTCCAGTGTTCCCTTTCTGCCTTCACCTATTTACTGTAGCCTTCCCCCTCCTGCCTTTCTTTCGTTCAACAAATGCTTCAACTAAATCACAGCAGCAAACATGAAGCACCTAGGCTGGGTGACGTTAATAGCTCAGTGGTTAATATGTAAACATCATAGATGAACAAGATGCAAACACACATGTTGGAGCAGATGTATACTCAATCAGTACTCAGAGTAATTCAAAGCATCCTTTCTTCATTCACTCTTGCATTTCTTTTTATTTAGCCTTCTCTTTTCAATTAACTGTCTTCAACCCCTTCATCTCCTGGTATCACTAACACGATACACTGCTAGAAAATTGCAGCATGTGTTGCAATTTAAAAACACAACAAATATCAAACAACATCTGAAATGGTCCCAAACATGAGGGCTGCCGACAGATGATGATGATTCTACCATGAAGAATTGAATATATTCTATTTGTATAGTGGTGTCATTGTACGTTGAGGGACACAGAATAACATAACACGCTTTAAACCTACAGTCTTGACTCAACATGACCTAAACCAGGGGTGCCCAACCTTTTTTGAACCGAGAGCTACTTTTAAAGTTGCCAGTCTGCAGAGATCTACCAGTCCAAATAGAGAGGCGTAGCCATTACTGACAGCCTACTACCAGGTAAATACACACTACTTGTATAAAACTGACCTTTGTACGATTAATACTTCATAAAAGATCCTTTCTCTTACCTTTCTAATCTACACACATACAAGTATTTAACTGAAGTTACACAACAGTGTTGTTGATACAGAGTTGGAGTTTATTCACACGTCACTACAGTGGGTAATGTTTTCAAGAAGCATTGAACAGTGCTGCCACATGTGACACAGGGAAAAGAGAAAACACTCTGAACCCTTTCTTTGCCATTATATAAAAATAGTGTTGCTACAAAAGTATAAATGAGGCTTACTAATAAGACAACTCAGATCTGAAGCTACTCAGGAATCTGCTGCCAACGTGCAATAAAAGAGATAAATTAATAGAATCAAACCCTTTTTTTGTTGCATTTTAGTCGAGTATAAAAATAAATGCCTTTTTAAAATAGGATGCAAGCAACACTAATTTCTTAATCTGAATTTATAATGGACTATAATTAATTTAAATTTGCATTCTTATACCATTTTGTACAATAATTATAATGAATAAGTTCAAACAAATTAAAACTTACATCTGATTCATAACGGTATCTAACTTGAGTTTTTATTATATCAAAAACCTGTTGAAATGCTACTGTTATTGTTACTGTCCCCAAAAGCGCGTCGCAGCCTCCAGGAAAGCTTCTTTCACAACTTCGCCGTCTTTGAAAGAACGTGACTGACACGATGAGATGCTCTGGAGCAGCCTTGCTCTTGTTGTTGGGCCTGGTGAAAATGGGCTGCTGTGCATTTAGCTGTCCTTTCAGGCCCCTCACCTTTTGGGAGCGTAGGGCTCGTAGCGTTTGTGCACTGTTTTGAAATGCCGCTCCTAAATTACCCTTCTTCGATAAAGCCACGCTCGCAGTGCAGATGAGACAGGTGGAGTTGGAATTGGAATAGATACAAAAATGATCACCCTCCCACTCAGAGTGAAAATGATATATGTTGGGCTTTTTTGCTTCTGCCATTGCGGTCTTGTTTGTGTGCAGACTGTCACTCCTGTTGACACGGAGAACGTCAGCAAAATAGTGCCCACTGCCCACCAGCCACGCCCCCACACATGGGGTCACGCCGGCCAATCACAAAGCTTTGGTGCGTTCAAGTGCATTATTCTGGCACGGGAAGATTATGTTATACCACATAAACGATAAAACAGAATATTGTTGTTCTATTTTTAGATACATCTCGCGATCGACTGGGAATCTCCCCGCGATCGACTGGTTGGGCACCCCTGACCTAAACTAACAGCTCCTTCCTTTCTCTGTGTGTATCTTATTCCGACACATGTGTTGTGTTTCCGTCTGCTTGTGGGGGTTTTACGAGTATAAGCCACTTTGTGCTTATCTATAAGGAATTTCTCTTTTGGCTCTCGACTCCTGAATCAGAAGGGGTATAACAAGTGTTTACTGGATATCATATTTAAAGACAAATCCTACATGTTTGACAAGGTCTTCTTTTTGAAGAGGCCAAATGTTTCCAAAGTGTTTGCAAAACTAATGAATGTCGGTTCATTCGAGTTGCATTTACCTCATTTGCACTTTGTGATATGTTAAGAAATGTTAAGATTGGACAATTGTTGAGCGGCGGCTAAAAGCATGTTATCACACCACAAGGCCTGAGTATGCTTCAAGCTAAGTGCTCTTCAGATAATCAAACAGCATCTCAAAGCCTCTCAAAGAGTCTTTTTTGCACTTGTGTTTATTTTTTTTCCTGTGTTGGTGGAAAACCAAACCCTGATTCACTCTTGTTTTGGGACGAGCTTTGCTTTATTTTCATTTTTATTTATTTTTGGTCGCTTGGTACGCCATTATGTTGCTTTATGTTGGATTTATGCTTAAAATGTGGCACCTCGTTGCTATGTTATACAGAGGTTTATGCCCAGAAAGGAATTTCCAGGCAGACGTTTCACACTGATTGACAACGGCTTAAAGTTGCTCCGATTGGATAATGGTTTTGTGCCTCTGCAGCATCCATTGGACTGAACTGATGAACTGCAAACACACTTATTGAAGTTTTTTTACCTTTTGATTGTCATATGTGTTTTTGCAGTTTGAAGTGTTGATTCCCTTAAAGGTAAAAAGGTTTAAAGGTATTTCTGGGTTTAGACTGTATTTTGATCTTTTGACTTTGTGATTAGATTATTATACATTTGCTTGAATACAGCAATATGAGTTTGATGAAAATGAATTGTTTATTTTTGATTGGTCCATTTTGTGCATTTGTGTAGCTAGGTTAGCCGGACTATCCCTCCATCTGATTGATATTAACCATTTGACAGATCAGAATTTCTATATCTAGTGCACTATTCACTTTGTGTACGTTTGGCATAAATAATTAATTAAATTAATAGTAATGTAAATGTAGTGACAAAGTGGATAAAGGTGTATTATAAAACGAACAAGTCAAATCAAGCAATCTGATTCTGGTTCTTAGCCGTGATATAATGAGCGTATATCACGGGTAGAATTGTAGTTACTTTTCACAAGTCATGTATCCCTCCGCATCTAAGAAAAGCTACAACCGTTACAACTGTGACATTATGTCCGTTACGAAACTAACTAACAAACAAAGCTTAAGATGGAAACATGTAAGGTTAACTTCGACCTCCCGGATCCTGAATGTTTTCATATCTGACCATGGCTGTCTCCTGCTATCTGTATTTTGCGCAGTATATCTCTGCTCACGCTGTTGCGTCAGCGTGTTCTCCTGCGTGTTGGCCATGTGTCGCACTGGAACACACTGCAAAGATTTCAGCCGAGCACGTACGAACTGCGCATGCCTGAGTGGCAATAATTCTCCTTACCAGCAGGCGGCGGTAGTGTGTATTCGTCATTCAAAACAGGCAACAACCGGAAGACAGAGAAGAACAACAGACTACGTGATATAAACAAACAACAAATAGCGTGTGCATTAGCTTCACCTTAGCATGTGTTTGTTGAGGTTTGACGTGGTGTTTGCAGCAGTGGATAACTTCTGGCCTGGACACAGTTTGCACCTCACCGTCACATTCCTGTCTATTCTTCGGACGAACTCAAAATAATGGGCATACCTCCACCCCTCGAAGGTTATCGCTGACTCAGCCATGTTTATGCAGCACTGCACGTGGAGATGTGGACGCGCGCGCAGATTACGTACATTTATCTAACAGCTACGTTTCCCACAGACCTTATTTAGAGCTATTTTCTAAAATCCTATGGAGAAATCTCATTGCGTCTTTGTGGAGGGAAGCCATGCGCAGCTTACTTCCGGGTTTTAGGACGCGTCTCTCGTCTCCTCTTCACACACCACACTTTTCGCGGCACACGTACTTACAGCCAATCAGCTCTGAATGATGTGAGATGACGTATGGTGGGGATGGCAGCACTTTGCCCCTATGGTCATTATTTTTTTGCCACACACATTAAATAGGAACATATTCTGAGCATGCGCAGTGTAGTTTTTGCAGTCACCGTTCACTTAGTCTAGACAGAGAGAGGGAGGGAGGGGCATGATCGAGTTTTGTCCCACATGGCTCTAAACAGCTCAATAGGCACACTGTAGACGCTAATTAGAAGAACACATACTAAAACAGCAATGTACAGACGAATCAGATGATTAAACATGATCTTAAAATATATTTTATATAGTTTTTAACTTATTTTTTGCATGTTGTTGTAATCAATATTTGTAATACTTTCTGCTGACACTAGGTGGGCACCTGCCCCTAATAACCAGTCGCCACTGTCTGTGTCACTTTGAATGATTTCTGATAATCCATGAGCAATAAATCAGCTTTTCGGTTATGAGATGTCAGACCTACTGTAGAGACAGCTTCACTCTGGAGCAAAACTGGTTGCGCGAAGACGCCATATTTTTTTTAACATGAGTGTGTGCGGGACGATTTCCCTTCGATTCTATTGGCTCCAACGGTCAGAAAGAGATGTCACATGTCAAAATCGAAGAAGGGGGGCCAGAGATAAGGAAAATGCACCCAAATGGCCCCAGAAGAGGTTTTCTTTGCTAAATCTGTCTAAAAAGGTCAAATATCACTTGTTTTGCATCAATCTTGATACAGGGTACTTATTATATGTTGTACTTTGGATTCCTAAAGCTTTTATTCTACCTTAACATCATCCAAGGTTAGTTTTCACTATAAGTACAACATATGTTTTGGACGGACAATATAATTTACAGTTTTTTACCATGTTCAATCTGAATTTTCTATAAAATAAAAATCATCTATATTGATTCGGACTTTTCTACATCCAACTCACAGGTTTATCATTACTTTGAGAAAAAAGATTATTAATTTAACCCTTTTAGAAGGGAAGATATGGTCATTTGTTCTGGGAATGTCATTTTCGAGCCTGAGACCTGAACAACAGGCTCAGGGCTAAACTGGTTTAATGAATCTCCTCATCTCTCTATGTGCATCGAGAGGCATGTTGGGGATGGAAAGCTAACCTGATTCAAATGCCATCCTCCCTTCAATGTCTCTATCTTTCTATAGCTATAGAAAGGTTGATTCAGCCAAATTGAGGAGCTTTCTGTTACGATTATTCCTGCTTTCTTTCTGTCATTCAATCAATTAGACTGACATGGCACAGCGACTCTAATGAGTATGCCCTCATGGAGAGCTCTTACTGGAAATTGGCTTTCTGTCTTTTTCTATTTCTGAGTAGTGATGACGCTAATTTACGACAGTCTTTGATTAAACAAAGCAGAAGGAAAAAGTGTGTGACAGTAGACTTTGATGCAGCTAAACCCTCTCCAGATAACAGTCATGTGAGTTTTGCATTTCTGAGGGAAACATTTGTTGGATTTAGCTCCTTCTTGTTTGTGTATACCAAAATACTCATCAGGCACCTGGAGGTTCTTGTTATTTAAAATTCAATATGATAATCCTGGAATACTGTTGTGTTTTGAGGGGTTTATTTCCGGTAGGTCAGGAGATTGAGAACTTTTATTATTTTGACCTAATTGTTTAAGACAGGTCATACACATATTTGCCTGTAGACAAAACCGGTCTAGACTCCAGAAGATTAAGATGGACATCACAGCTGTTCCTATCGGCCTGGTGTGACTTCCTTAAATGATTCCTAACATGACATCTTTTATATAAAAATATGAATACAAACCTTTTGGGGTTTTCCCTTTCCTGTAGGGTGTCCTATAGGTTTTTGAGCATATACATGAGTCTGTCCATACTAATATGAACCTGAAAATGAGCAGAATATCTCATCTTTAATACATATAAATAGCAATTGATAGGTAAAAATAAAGCTCCTTTCATCCTGATTTTTCCGCTCCTTTAACTTCCTGCTTTACGGAGCGTCCACACTACAGCTTCAAAAATAGCTTGGAGCTGGGCGTGTCTGTAGCTTGGGGATTTTATTCAAGCAACACGGCCAACAACCAATCTCCCGCCCCCGACATACAAAGCAAAAAACCCCGGGGATTGTATGGGAGCAATATATATATAAACTCCCCAAACAGGCGAAAACCTACCAGTTTCCCCCACTGTCTCTGCCACCTCCCTCCATGCCTGGCTCCTCCGGTTTGTATCCCGGTAGGTGAAGAGGGTCTGGTCATACAAAACCGGGTGATTTGCTACGGCGATAGTTAGTTTCTCTTCCGACTTTTTTTGAAATATAGAAATGAACGGCGGGATATCTCTCCCAGCTTAGACGCGGTTTGATTGAATACGGCTTCAGCTGTCAGATTTTGGGAAACGGGATTTGATTGGCTGGCACTGGCTACACCGGACGGACCGCTCTGCTACCCACAATTCAGTTCGGCGAAAAAGCGAGGCTACGTGACGTCACCCCATTGAAAGTTAATGGGCAGATTGGAGCTTTCGACGCTGTAGTGTAGACGGGCCGTTACAGTTATGCGGGCTAATATTTGTTTCAGTCTGACTATATTGTTGGAACATTTTATCAATGATCCTTTCACACCATGGCAACATTGTTTTTGTTTTATATTTATTTCACTGCAGAAACGTTGTGCTTCTCTTCTCGTTTTGCAGCTCCTGACTGTATCCATCACAACAGCTAATAAAACACTTTGATGGATGCTGATCTCCTAAGGCAGGGGTGCCCAACCTTTTTTGAACCGAGAGCTACTTTTAAAGTTGCCAGTCTGCCGAGATCTACCAGTCCAAATAGAGAGGCGTAGCCATTACTGACAGACTATTGCCAGGTAAATACACACTACTTGTATAAAACTGACCTTTAATACTCCATAAAATACTGCAGATCCTTTATTTTACCTCTTTCTAATCTACACATATACAAGTATTTAACTGAAGTTACACGACAGTGTTGTTGATACAGAGTTGGAGTTTATTCAAACGTCACATACTACAGTGGGTAATGTTTTCAAGAAACATTGAACAGTGCTGCCACATATGACACAGGGAAAAGAGAAAAAATTCTGAACCCTAAATTACCCTTTTCGATAAAGCCACGCTCGCATTGCAGATGAGACAGATGGACTTTGAATTGGAATAGATACAAAAATGATCATTCTCCCACTCGGAGTGAACATTATATATTTTGGGCTTGTTTGCCATAATTGCGGTCTTGTGTGTGTGCGGAATGTCACTCCTGTTGACACGGACAACTTCAGTGAAATAGTGCCCACTGCCCACCAGCCACGCCCCGACACATGGGGTCACGCCGGCCAATCACAAAGCGTTGGTGCGTTCAAGTGCATTATTCTGGTACGGGAAGATTATGTTATAGGACATTAACGATAACACAGAATATTGTTGTTCTATTTTTAGACACATCTCGCGATCGACTGGGAATCTGATCGCGATCGACTGGTTGGGCACCCCTGTTCAAAGGGAACACATATTCCTTGACACTGATGAAAAAAGATATAAAGAGAGATAGAATCTTCTTTTGAAAAGTGGATGTGTCATACGTTTTGCTGACCAGCACATTTCCCCTTTATGGATTGAGAAGGCAATCCTTCTCAAAATTAGACGAAATCCTTCAGCTATCATTTTTAAGTGGAAAATATTCGAGAGTCCCCTCCCTAAGGTATTTGTTTAATTTAATGAGAACAGATTAATTCACCACTGAGCAGACTGAGAGGTCAGCTGAGTCCACACAGCTTTAACCACTGAGGAGAAGTAAAGTTTGAAACACTGAAACTCCTCTGCTGTCAGTGAGCTTGGTTTATCAGATCCAGTGTTCCTCAATGTATTAACAGTTTGGTATCTCTTATCAGTGCTGATCAATGATGTTATTTTATTACATGTTATAACTTTAGACGATTGTATGTTGTTGTAAAACACTGTTTCCATCAGCAGTAACTTATATCATATTTCCACACAGCTTAAACAGTACACTATTCACATATCTGACAGGGACTGCCTGGAGAGGATGTAAAGCAATCCTGTTAGAAGCCACAGATTTACTGAGAGCTGAACAAGCAAAGACAGAAACATGTCTTTTTGTCTAGTCTCCCACAAAGACATGACTTAAATCTTGCAACACACACAGGTCAAAGGGAAAAGAGGATCATAACGGGTTTGCGGCGGTGGAAGAGACGTCCCTACAACTTCATTTAAGAAAAAGGTCATGGACACCCAAAACAACACGGAATAGTTTGAATAGACAAGGCCAAAAGTACTTTAAAGAAGCCCTACATGTTTTCAAGTAGTGCACTTACACCTTTTGAAACGTCCCAATGATTATTGCCTTGGAGGATTAAACTGCACTTAAAATGTTTCAATATACTGTACTCTCATTATCACAACACACTCAAGGAAAAGTGCTCCAGATTGATTTAAAATTATCTGAATGTAAAAGTTTGTTTTTGCAGCAGACCTACATGTCAAGCCAGGTTGGGAGGGTTACTATAATGCAGGGGTTTTCAAAGTGTGGGAAGGTGAGCCTCCCCTCAGAGAACATAAGAACAGCTGCGCCCCCCCTCCCAATTATTATTGCTATTATTCATCATCATCATCATCATCATCATCATCATCATCATCATCATCATCATCATCATCATCATCATCATCATCATCATCATCATCATCTTTATTTAAAGAGACTCTTGGTCCATTATTACAAAACATACAACACTCAAATACAAACTAAAAAAAGGCAGCCATACCAATGTTTCCACAGAGGTGACTGGTATCGAACAGCACTGAGACACGGGATTTGAAAGCAGCATAATGACAGAGTTATGAGAAACATTCAATCGACAGATGAATTTGTACATTAGATTTCTCAAAAGAGCATGGAACGTGTTGACTCGTGCATTACAGAACATTTCACTTGCACTGCACCACCTTGGTTTCCTAAGCAGTACACGCAAACAGTCATTATATGCAAACTTGGAGCTTCCGGAGGCTCGCCTTCTTATACTTGACCCACAAGGGGGCAGTATAGAGAGGAGTGCAATACGCTCTAAAGAGGTTCACCTTAACCTTATCTGAACACCAAGAGAATTTTCTAGCCAACATGTTGGCTTGTATATATAAGACACGCCGCTGTCTATACATGTCATCATCATCAGCCATTTCATCTGTGATGATGTGTCCCAGATACTTCGTGTTACAGCAAACAGACAGCACCTGTCCTGATAGGTAGAATGTTGGAAAACAAAGGTTCTTATCCCCTTTTGCTCTGCAGATCATTACAGCGCTCTTCTTAGCATTGTATTTAACGTCAAATGTGACTTCGTAATCAGAACAAACATTTAGCAACTGTTGAAAACCAGCACTGCTAGGAGAAACAATAGCCAGATCATCGGCATACATAAGATGGTTTACAATCACATGACCAATCACACACCCTGTTTTACAGACACTTAAATCATCTGATAGATCATTCATATCGATCAGGGGTACTCAAATACAAATCTTAAAGGTCCAAAATAAATGTTTCAATAAGACAAAGGTCCATTTATTACGGTCATTCAAACTTTTAAACAATTGCAACAAGATTCTTAACACGAGGTTGCAAAAACAAAAATAATCTGTATGCAGCAGTTTTCATTGTTGTTGTGTCTGTGCTTGACCCCTCAGAGTCGCAGTGTAAGAGCTGCAGTTATGAATAAAGGCAGCTGCACCCTCTTTCATTCAGCATTCCCATTATTGCTTTATAAATGTCTTGCCCCCTTGTGTGTCCACTGAGGTTCGTCAGGCCCAACACATCTTCAACTAACTCCCCCTTTGCCTCATCATAAAAATTCACAAACACCAGCAACTGAGCATTGTCAGTGGTGTCAGTGGACTCATCCACAGCTAAGGAAATGCACTGTGCATTTTGTATTCCATCACAAAGCTGATGAATCAAATCACCAGCCAGTATTTATGTTCTTCTGGTTACTGTGGAATCTGAGAGGGGATTTGCTTGATTTGACCTGTTATTTCCTCTTTTTGTTTGCCTTCAACATGGTCTCCATCACTTCAGTCATGCATTCTTTATACTTCAGTTATTATCCAGTGGAAAGTCCTTACCTACTGGTCTAGTTCAATCAAAGTGGTTACTTTTTTTGGCTGAGCAGTGTAGTTTTACACACCGTCTTATTTGACTTTCTCAGGACTTAAAACAGTTTTTTGGGGGCAGACCCCCTCAAAGAAAAAAATATATTTACACACGTAAGGTCATCATCTTAACAGTTTTGTATGCTCATCCGTGAGCAGAGCATCACGTTGAAGTGTATTACAGCTGAATGTGGCGATTACCATCTTGTTCAGCAAAACGCCTCACAAACGTATTAAGATCAACAGCTGTAGTGCGTTTTGATTCAATGCTGAGTGCAGCCACACTGACAGTCTCTTCTCTGTCAGTGTAGACCACAAATACCTCATTCCTTCAGTGCTTGGGTCAGAATGCTTCTCATTTTGCGCCGTCCCGTTCAAATGAAATCGCCGCCAATCATATGTCCATGCTCGCGCCAGGACCGGGGGAGGGGTTACATGACGTGCATCTTGTGCTGCATTCACTTGCACTCGGACATTAGAGACTTTCTCTCATAAATGTCCGATGAGCGCTGTTTGCAGTCAATGGACATAGCGGATCATTTTGACTCGTTGCGTTGTGGCGATGTCTCGCAGATAACACAGATGATACAGATAATACATATGAAAAGTATAATTTGCTCAGAGTCCAGAGACAGTTGTGGTTCGGTCCGGATCCGGACCGGAGTCCGTACTTTGAGGATGCCTGATATAGATATTAAAAAGGCTCGGTGAGAGGAGCCCCCCCTGGCGGACTCCATTACCAACACCAAATGGTGCCGAGACTGCATTCCCCCATTTGATCCGCATGCTCTGGTTGGCATACCAATAAGCCAGGATCCTCATTATACTGTTGGGCACGCCTCTTTGTCTCAATTTTAAAAACAGTTTATGATGGTTAACTCGGTCAAAAGCCTTAGAGGCATCAATGAAACCAATCAGAACAGTGGAATTCTGTCTTCTATATGTTTCTACCATTTCCTTCAAAGCATAGATGCATAGTTCAGTACCATGCTTAGCCTTGAAGCCAAACTGGTTATCTGAGGTACATAAATAAGAACATAGTCTATCCAACACAATTATTTCCAGGACTTTGGATAACACACTGGCCAGAGCAATTGGTCTATAGTTATCCAAGCTCCCTACCTTGCCCGCTCTGTCCTTAATGACAGGGACCAAAGTAACAGTCAACATGGAGTCTGGCAACATACCATGAGTCATGAGGCCGGTAAAACAAATGGCAAGAAGAACTGCAACCTTCGGGCTTGCCAGTTTAAGGTGCTCTGCAGTGATTCGGTCAGAGCTGCATCCTTTGTTATCAGCTAGCTGTGCAATCGCTCGATAAACCTCTATAATATTATTATTATTGTTGTTGTTGCTATAATGCAGGGGTATTATTATCCAGTGGAATTTTGGCTGGGCAGTGTAGTTTAACACACCGTCTTATTTGACTTTCTCAGGACTTAAAACTCTTTTTTGGGGGCAGACCCCCACAAAGAAAAAAAATATTTACACACGTAAGGTCGTCATCTTAACAGTTGTTTATGCTCATCGAGTCATCCGTGAGCAGAGCATGAAGTTGGCACTCCTATAACAGCTGAATGTGGCCATTACCATCTTGTTCAGCAAAACGCCTCACAAACTTATTAAGATCTAAACGCTTCAGTGCGTTTTGATTCAATGCTGAGTACAGCCAAACTGACAGTCTCTTCTCTGTCATTGTAAACCGCAAATACCTTGTTCCTTCTGTGCGCCATCCCGTTCAAATTAAATTTCCGCCAATCACATTTCCTCGCTCGCGCCAAGGCCAGGGGGAGGGGTTACAAGGCTTGCGTCTTGTGTTGCATTCACTTACACTCGGACATTTGGGATTTTCTCTCATAAATGTCCGATGAGCCACAACTTTTATTTCAAAACAAAGCTGCTATTTTTAGGGTGGCAGTTGCCACCCCATGCCACCCCGGTAGATCCGCCCCTGCTTCACCGGTACTTGGTTTTGATCAAAGTCAATGCGGAAAACCCGCACTCACACAGGTAGGCGGAGGTGAAGGGAATGAGCACTTTTACAGCCTTTTTGGCGAGGTGGGGGAACTCGCTCTCCACAGACAGCCAAAAGTGTGCAAGTGACGTTTTCTGCCAGACACTGTCTCCTCTCTCACTTTAGGTAACTTCACTAAAAATCGATCCATGTTGTCGCTCGCATACAGTTAGCTGAAGTTAACTAGCTAGATTGCACTGTTTTTCTCACGCTGCGCCTCCCCTGAACCTCTCTGGCGCCCCCCAGGGGAGGCGTGCCTCACACTTTGAAAACCGCTGCTATAGTAGTGTATATAATATTCTGTTATACCAGGGGCTGCAACCTTTTTGACCTAAAGAGCCATTTTGCCCCTTTTTCCCACCAATCTTTTTTGTCTGGAGCCGCAAAACATATTTCATAGCTTGATAGCTTATAAAGTTGTATATATTGTTACATCGTAGACAAAAACTACAGTTTTTTTCCATTTATTACATAATATAAAACTGTTTACCTCTAATAAGAAACAAAGAACTCTTATAAGGAGAATACAAAAAAATACACAGGCCAACTTTAAAATAAGTCAACACAGAACTTGGGGAGTCCTCTGCACATTTGAAGAACATATAATAATAATGTATAAAATAATTCAAATGGGCCCACTTTGAAATAAATAAAACACATATAGCTGATTGAATTATGACTGAAGACCGTGAGCTGTCTTCCTCTTCCGTGTCTTCCTTTGATAACTTCTCTCCACATATCAAACATACCTGTAAGCCAGCATCGTTGGCTGTGAAAGCATAAAACTCTAACCACGCAGAATTAAACCCTCTGTGTTCCTCCGGTATTTTGATTTTCTTTGATTTATCCATAGAGCCGGGGGGTCAGGTTATTCGTCTGCAAGAAAAGACGCTGGTGCGGGACCGTAGCAGGATGTGACACATATTTTAGTTGACTTAATTAAAACAGTTGTTTTTTATTTGTGTGTCACAGTATCACCTCAAAATACAAGATACGAAACATCTTCAACCGTGCAACAAAATATAAATAGTCCTACAAACATTTTCATTTTATTTCCTTCTTATTTTTGTCTAAGCTCAAGGGAGCCAGAGCAGACGGCTTAAAGGGCCGCATGCAGCTCGAGAGCCGCGGGTTGCCGACCCCTGTGTTATACCTATACATCAGTTACCTAATCTAAGTAATGTAACCTGGTTACTTTCCGTTTGATTTCGGATAACTTCGATATTGTATGCAATGCAAATAAATAAATAAAAAAGAGAAAATAAATAACAACACACACACACACACACACACACACACACACACACACACTATTTTATGAACATAGAGGTTCCTGAATTAAAAACAGAACAAATGAAGCAAAGAAAGTGAAAAGCATAGAGCAGATTCAGGCAGTAGGCGTAGATTCACACTTAAAGTATTATCCTACAGAACAGTACAGCTCTCAGAGAAGAGATAACATCTGATGCTTTTACAACACTATATGCTCTCTTTAGTGTTTTAATAACATTGTAATCCTAGTAATCCCCATTTGTTATAAATGTAACTGTAATCAGATTTCATCTTGTTGAAGGTAACTGTAAAGGAATACAGTTACCTGTTACTGTATCCTGATTACGTAATCCCTTTCCAGGTAACCCGTTACTTCCCAACCTGACATAGCGAGTCACCTCCTTGACTCTGTGTGAGGCCGCATGTGAGGACCTGGTTCTGAGACGGATAGACGGATGATAGATGGAGGGAATGTGAGCCAAAGTGTTTGGCAGCAGAGGAGCTGAGGGTATCGACAGGCCAATGCTTCATGGAATAAGGTGCGTCCCTAATGCAGCCAAGTGGAAAAGCCCACAGACAGGCAGTGGAATGAATGACCTGCAAATAATGAGGCTGGCTGATAATTATCATCATTTACATCTCTCTCTCTCCCTCCTTCCATCATGAGACAATGTTAGTTAGCACAAGCTAAATTTCAGAACAAGCCGGTTTTCTCCACTTTCTTTCTTCACTGCGTTTCCCAGGGATCAACTGTCAATCAAACTGTGTGGGCGGGAGGATGGTGGTGGCTGGTGTCACTCATGGCAGAACAGAACAATCTGATCATCATTTAACTACCTGTCCATTCTTATGTCTGCATGTGTCATGCATGGCATTACTGTGTGGACAAATGTGGAAAAGTCAATACATTTATCTCCAAAACAGGGTTAATTTTAATGAAGAAAATCTATCTGCAAACCTGTCGCTGATTTCACCAATGATGACGTTGAAACACATTTCTGAGGATACCTTGTTTTGATTTTCATTCATTCTTGAATTATTTTTGACTGGGGATCGGTTTATTTTTGTATCTGTAAATGTTAAACATTTTTGTATATTTTACATGTACCTTTAGGTATATTGCACCGAGACATTGCTGAATTTTATGTAATTCCATTGTCTGGTTGTATTTGTATTGCTGATCGATCAGGTATTGACATTATACTCTATATCTATAGGATGAGAACTGCATCAACCTCAAATAATTATTCTGTGCCCAAGATGCTCAATAAAGGTGTTCTGTAGTAAAGTACTAAAAGTATCTTTGTACTGTATAAAAAAAATGCAAATACAATATATAACGAAAATAAAAAAAAATTAAAACTGAATTGTAATAAAGTACAAAGAGCAAAAGAAAACATGTCCTGGGGTTAACTGCACTCCTTCACAAGAACTGCACAGCTTTTGCTTTTTTAAATCACATATATTTCACATACTTGTTTAGGATGTTGTCATTGCTTCCTATTCTATAGAATAGGAAGCAATGTCCAATGTGAAATGTATACATTTGTGTTTGTTGTATATGTTCTCTAAACTACCACTATGCAACTATTACTACATTTTTCCAACAGCCTTTGCTTGGACACAATTAACTATAATCATATTATTACATTACAAAAACGAGCTTTCCCCAGCTGCTTGTTGCTGGAAGGGAAGCATCTTCTGGCTTATCTTCTGTGTATTTTCAGTTCTTCATTTATTTTTTGCCGATCGCTTCTTTCTCTTTTCATTTTCTAAAAATCTATATTATTCTCTCTGTTGATCTGACATCTTTTGATTTTCGTGTGGTTCATTCTTCTGTTTACCTTCTTTATTCTCATTCTTGCGGTTTTTCTTTTCCCTTTTTTTTTAAAAAGGCAAATGGGATTTACTTTTCTCTGAAACTTGAATGTTGCGCATGCAGCGTGCCTGAGGATGAGGATGGAGATCATTACGGACAGCTGATCTTCATCCAGGGAACTGTTTCAGTTGGGACTGGTCCTGCCTGAACAGGGCTCTCAGTTGTGTTCTCGGTCAGTGTGTGTGTGTGTGTGTGTGTGTGTGTGTGTGTGTGTGTGTGTGTGTGTGTGTGTGTGTGTGTGTGTGTGTGTGTGTGTGTGGAAAGGGTCATATAAATGAGCTTTTTATCGGTTTAGCAGCAGAAGTTCATGAAGCTGAACACACGTGCTCTGCTGCTGGGAAACGGGCCTGACCAATCAGAATGCTTCATTCGACACCTGCTCCCTCAAACACTCGTTAACATTGTTTCCAACTTCCTTCCTTCCTTCCTTCCTTCTCTTCCCATGAGGTGGAGAGATCCCTCAGAGAGTGTACTTTATTAAAACAAAGTTAAACTGTAATATTTCACGAACTTTTGAACAGATTGGCATAAACTGTCGCAGACCTCCAAGTTGCCCAACAGGATGAATCCTAATTGTATTGGTATTCCCCTCTAGTTTCCTCAAGAGGTTAACATGTGTAATTAAAGTGCAACTGCTCAACAACGTGTGGGTTACTGCCGTACGGTGAAGTCAGTGGATGAGAAGCACTGGCTCTCAGAGCCAGATGTACACACACATGAACCCCATATAGCTTAATCCAATGTCCAATAGGGAAGCTAGGGTCCAGTTTAAAATAACATACAGGTTTGATGTAACGTGTTGGGAGACTGAGCCTCAGTTGCCTGGGTTTAAGACACGCCACAATGGCCTGCCTCAACATAATAAAGATATTAACTAAGGGATCGGAATACTTCTATCACTGATCATCCTCTTCTCTACTCCACTCCTCTCTGTGTTTCCTTATCCTCTACTTCCTCACTCCCTTCCTCCTTTCATCCCTCATGTACAGCAGGAGGTTGTTTGATTAATCTTTGAATGGCTTAGTAACATTTTCAAGATTTATTTTTCACCGGGGCTGAATCTATAATTCAACACCAGCCTAGCTTTATCACTCATTAGACACACACGCATGCACGCACGCACGCACACACACACACACACACACACACACACACACACACACACACACACACACACACACACAAACTTCGGCAAACACACACTCACATCTCTACAAGCTCCCCTCTTACACCTTCTCTCCTCTTGTGCTTTTCATCAGTACCCTGTTCCTCTCCTTGATCTCCTTATTCTTCTTCTTCCACCATATCTTCTTCATCATTACTTGCTCTTTTCATCTCTCCTTCCTGCCTTCCTTAGATCTACATTTCCTTCCTCTTCTTTTTCATCATCTTTTTAAATGTGTATATTCCCCCTTACTTCTCAGCGTTCTCCCTCATCTCTGCATCGTAATCTCCCTTTTCTCCCTCTCAGCCTTCACGTGCTTTTCTGTACAACTCGCTTTCATTGTTAAGCTTTCATTCTTTCTATACCACAAACAAAAAGACTAGTGTCCTGTTTAGTCCCATGCAAGAGAAACCACTGCTGAGCATGGTTTTACTGAGAGGTTCATGACACGGTTACTATCATCAAAGCAGGATATAATAAGCACAACAAACAGCAACAGGAACAGGTCTTCCTCGTTCCCTTTCTCAAGATTCAGAGGCTTTGTTTCCATATGCGCTCAGCCCAGCTCTGTCCCAGGCTCCTCCAACAATGCAACATGTCATATACTTAGTTTAGACATAAAACAAAAACACATCAAATAGTGTAATACGATAGCAAAGCAGAGCTCGGGATGGTAGCCTCTCCATCTGAGGAAATGCTTTCAGAGTCAGAGGGGATTTTCTTTGGTTACAGGTTTGAAAACTAACCAAAGGGGGGAACACAACTCGTCCACTGATTTGGGCTTAGCGAAAACAACGCTTGTCGTAACAACTCATCAGCACCTTTATGACGGACGAGCTTCACCACCTTGAAGACTTCAGTTTGACATTGTTTTTAACATAAGAACAAATCGGTAGATGCTTGTTTCCCGCTTCGTTCGAGTGAGCTTCAGCTCTCAGCCTGAACGCTGTTCAACAAGGAAGATGATTATTAAAAGTACAACACTCATCAGCAGCGATACTCAGTGTCAGCTCCTCCGATCTGTTGGGTCTGTCTTAATGACTGTTACCATCTGAGAGACATGGCTTCTCAACAACTCCTACAGTGACGTCACCAGCACTTTTCTGAAAAGTTGACATCGTATCAACTTGAAGACGTCAAGAAAAGATGGTGGTTGCCGATCTTTTTCAGGAGGAGTCCGCATGAATCGGCATCTGGTCACTCCTCATTGGAATCAGTTGAACACAGACACAGTCGAGCAGTGTGTGTTCTCCAGCGCACATTTAAAGTGGACTGATAGAAACAGGAGAAATAAATTACAAACAAGACGCACAGTCCAGAGGAAGAGAGGTATGAGAGAGGAGCACGACGTAAAACAGGTAATGGGGGACGTTTCAATCTGTTTCTGTCTTCCTGCTGAATCAGGGATGTAGCTGAGTTTTTAAACTCCTTGACTCCTGACTACACACACACACACACACACACACACACTGTGATTGTTGGAGCAAAGATAGAGCAAGGGTAATTTGCATTAATGAGAGTTTAGTTGAAATCTTCTGGCAAAGCGGGAGAGATTTAAAGAGAGGAAAGATGCTGAGAAAGACAGCGAGCGGAGGAGAGGAAGTCAGAACATATCCAGTCAGCCAAGAAGCTGCAAACAACACATATTCATGAGCTCTGAGAGCAGGAGATCAAACATGAGTTGTTCTGGATTACATGGAAACCTCCAGCTTTAAATGCTCCATCAGTGTTTGTCAGAACAGCGTTTTAATATGTTGCGAATATTTCTTAATCCCGGGGATTTTTTTTGCAAAGTGTAACTACTACAGGAGGTAGTTTAAAATTAAGATTTCAGCTAATGAGCTCAAACATGTAAGCAGTCAGTTCCTCACCCGGTTACATAATGTTCCTCTTGGTCAGTCAACAAACCATAATGATCAACTTAGACAATACAAATGTGTCACAATAACTTTATTTATAGCACTGCTTAATCCTGATTGGTCAATTGGGACATTCCAGAGGTCTGTTGTTGTTCACTAATTTATGGAAGATCATTGGACTATGTGCAGTCATATCAATTCGCAGAAACAAGTCCGGTAAATCTAACGTCAGCTGTGGACAACCAAAATGTGCTTCCTCCATCAGAAAACACCATGGAGCACTTGTTGAGTATTCCGTTTTATATTTGTGGAGAACAGGACACTTTGGATTCATGATGGCTAAGCTGTCCCCAGTAAGGAAAATAAAAAGTGCCCAAGAGAAGGAAAGCGGTTGAAAGAAAGAGAGCTGGACATCAGAGAAATCAGCAGAAGAAGACAGACATAAAGTAAACACAGTGATGCAAACACAGGTATGGTGAAAAGAGAGAGAACTATTCGAAGCAGAAAAAAACAGCGTAATATACCATCTGACAAAGGCCTGTCCTATAATGCTTCAATTAACTGGCTATTCTTTATACTATACTCAGATCAATAGAGGCAGAGATGTTAAGTTATAAATCAAGGGTTTTTATTAGTATTTACAGCAGGGGTGGGGAACCTTTTTCCTTTCAATGTTTACAACATCCTCCGAGGGCCGTACAAATGATTGAACCACTGCTTAAAAAAACTAAAATCACAGCCGACTCATTTCGCCTTTCTTTCATGTTGTGCAAAGAAGAAGCAACCTCTTAATCCAGATATCTCACCATGACTCGCACATGCATGTGCACGGTGTGGCATGACCACCAACACAGAAAGATATGGACACAAGATGTGTGCAAATGTATTTAGTATCTTATCCATGTGAACATGATTTAAGTGGTGGGGGGACCTAACCTCTTCTTGGGGGGTCTGGGGGCATGCTCCCCCGGGAAGATAATATTGAAGTCAAAAGCATCAATCTGGTGCACTTTGAGAGCAACATTAAGAGATCTATGGATACATCTCTCAACATATAACAAAACAAATGTATACCTCATAGAAAATGCAGCGTAAACATGACGTGTTGCTATAGCAACGCCTTTTGTCTACTGCGGTTCCTTATAGATAGAGAGATAGCTTTAGATAGATAGATATATTGATAGATATAGATAGTGTAACATCTTGGAGAATACAAGATCTTGGATGAGAGCTCACGTTGAGGACGTAATGCATGCAGGTTACGACGTGCCAGTTGAATAAAGATGGACACTCGGTATGAGAGAAGTTGTCCGCGTCGTCTGTTTATGGAGACAATTATATGTCCATAGAACAGAACATTACAGATAGATCGATAGATAGTTATTGATAGATAGAGATAGAGAGAAATCTAAACAAAACACAAGTCTAACACCAAGCGTTTAAATCAGCACTCTTAGTGATATTTTATACTTCATGCTATCTGCACAAACTATGTCATATGAAAAGCTGAGAGTCCACAGATTCTATTGGTATAAATTTCATCCCTGTACGATCAAAAGTCACTGTTCTGTATGATAAATAAAAGAACATTATACCTTGAAAATCAATAGCAGGTACATTTTACCCGTTGGCGGTTTTAGGTATACAGCGACTTCTGGCGGTTCTAGTGTTAATTATTATGCGGTCTAGAAGTTGACGGACTCCAAACCCCCCCCCAAAAACGAAAACTCTTCAGTTCTCCACAAATTACACAAGTCACCCAAATCAGCGTTAAAAAAGCGGGAGGCGCAGAAAAGCGACTAATTGGCACCACTGTAAACACTAACAGGAACACTGTTGTGTCTCGACAAATGTGTTCGTTATGTTTATGTATTTTGTCTGTCATTTCCTGTTTTATTTTGTACTTACCTCTTGTCTTTCATTTCAGGCCCTGTTTCTTCCTCCCCCTGTGTGTTTTCCCGCCATCATCAGTGTCTGTCCCTGATTGTGTCCACCTGTCCCCACTCACCTCATGCTTAAATAGTCCCGTCTCTCCCCTGTCCTGTGTCAGTTCGTCTTGTTTGTTTCTCCGGATGGTCGTGCCAAGCCTCAGCCCTGAAAGGATCGCTTTCACTCATGTCAGGTTTTGTTTCTTTTGTTAATTTTGTAGGCTTAAGTTCTCTTTTTGTTATGTCCAGTGTTTTCCTCCTTGTGAGCGCCTTTTGTTATTTCCAGTACCTACTCTGTTAAGAGGGATTACCTGATCATTGAAATTAAAATTACATTTTGTTACATTCAAGACTTTGTTTCTGGGTCGTGCGTTTGGGTTCATCAGTTTGTGTTGAGTTCCTGACAAACACAGTATGGGCTCTGGCAGTGTTTAAAGACTGGTTCATGGAAAAGACCACTTGGACAGTTACAGAAAACCTCCATCAGTGCTGCCGTCATTATAATTTACGCTGCTATTGCGCAGTTTCAGTATCAATAATTCTTCTATATGATTCTGGTTGTTCTTGTCATGAGCCAGGATTATGAGCCCTGGATGTTCTCGTTGCTGTGGCCGCTCCAGCTGTTGGTACGAAGTGGAACAGATTTTCTATTATTCCACTTTCTTGTATTTTCTTAGTTTGCTTATTCTCTTTGGCTTTGTTGAATGAGTGATTCCATGTTTAAAATATGTACTGTAGTTAAGTAAAATGTATCGACCTGCAATTTGTGAAAGTAAAAACAAAGACCTCTTTGTAACATCTCTTTGTTATTACGGCCCCTGACTGGTGGGCAGCCTCCAGAGGACCTGAGAGCAGCAGAGAGCGCTCATACGTTAAGATAACAGATCAAGACCCACCTTTTTAAACTGAATTGTATTGTGTTCTTCTTTTATTCTTTTTAATGTGTGTATGTACATTATGTATGTGTTTGTTTGTGTATGTATATATATACAGTATGTATGCATACACATAAATGTATATATTTTTATTTTTTAATCACAAAGCTATGTGTTACACTGAAGGGGGAGATACTACCGTTCCTATTTGTGAATTATCTGTGTTGTTATGAAGCACTTTGTTACCACTGTGTTTGAAAGGTGCTGCAGAAATAAAGTTTGAGTTCATTTGTGGCGGCTTGTTTTCTAACCGCACTTTGAATCATTTTAATAACATGCGGAACTAGAAATAAAAAAATGTCCTCCAAGTTGTACATTGTCTGGTTTGTGAAGACAGTCGGCAGGTTCACTGAGGCCCATGCTATGTATATGCATGTGATGAGTTCAGTCTGTGTTCTGCTCTGTGTGCTCAGACTGAAGGGCTGCTTCTGGAACATCAGCAACACACAGATCTATGACGATTGCATGCGTTTAATTGCATTTGTGAAAGCTTCTAAATGACTTGTAGGTTTAATATCTCTCAAGCAATCACCTCATGTCAGACCGCTGGGATTATATTTCTTGCAGATATTCATTTTCTCCAGTAGAGTTTTTTTTTATTCTTTTAAATTATAATGTTGGTTCTCTCAAGCTGATTGTCTTTTGTGGGATTAATGTATGCAATGTTATCAATTAAACTTGGCTCGTATTTAGATTATAATATATGGGTGTGTGTAGGCCAGATAATGAGTGTACCCTGTATTTACATTTGTCGTGCCATGGGGGCTCTTTTCCAGCCTCTCCGTGCCTGGAGCCTAATGGATCTGTTCTAAACCGTAGATCCTTTATTTATTCAATATTAAATGGCTGTGACACAGAATATGTGTTTAAAGGCTGTAATTTGTTTCCATATAATTAAAAACTCAAATGAAGGAGCCTCATTAAGTGAAAGCGCTTCTTGTACATGTATTGGAATGTAATATATGTGTTTTCTTTTTGGCTAATCGAGTGATTTCATCCAATCTCAAGCATATTATAACATATCTAAATTACAATTGTGAAAAAGGCTATTTAAAGAACAGAGTTCGACATCGATTCTCATGGTCTCGTAAACCAACACAGATAGTTGTTACTTTTACCAACATGATTACCAACATAAATCTGATAGATTTTCAGAATTGAGGCTAAAACAAAAGCTTTGGCTCAAAAACAAGCAGTTAGCATTGATCATTTAGGATTAGAGCAACTTGTAATGAAACCATGTTGAACTAAAGATTTCCTCTGCAACAGTATTGTTCATTTCTGCTTACCAATCATTTGTAGCATAAACATTCTTTTAAGTTGATAGAAATGAAGTTGTTCCAACTTTTTTTCCACATTAATCAAAATGATTATAAAAGTGAGTTTTACTTAATTACCCGAACGGATTTGTTGTATTCAACAATAAATGCCTTTTCAATTATGTAATTATTAATATATTATAAATGATTAGTGTTGTAACAGTTGAGTCCACTGGTTCATTGTTTTCATGTCCACAACAAGAGCCCTGCTGTGGTGCAGCTCCACAGTATAATAGCAGTGTAAATGGCTTCTCATTCAAGTTGTTACAGCATGGTTTAAAATCATGTTACACAGATGCAATAATACACAATACTAATGCTACTAATTCTAAATACTAATACGACCCAGAGAATGAGAATAACATGGATCCTTTGACGAACAAACACTCAGAAGAAAATGTGTAGGTTCGTTTAGCCTTGTTTATGTTGCAGCTTCAGCAGACCATCCACCCAGGTGAACGGTCTTCAGCTCCTCTGGGGGTTGTTGACAATAGTCAATATACTATGGTTCCACATTAACGTTCAACCATAACGCATTGTATAAGTGTTGTCGGTAATATGAGCGCTACGCTACACACACATGCAACACGTTTCTTTCCCTTCTTCAAAAGACCCCCCCTGCTGTGTTCTCCTCTATTCATTCTGCATTGTCGCTCAACAAGGACATTACCAGAGAATAGGATGGTGGAATGAAAGAATGTCAAATCCAAAACATACAAAAGCACTGCGAGAGTTTTATAATCCATGTTTCTATTACAGGACCAGAGAGGAAGATTTGCAGCGACAGTACCTGCACGAAAAGAGAAACCTGCTGAATCAAACTGGAGTTGCCCTGCCGCTGTGTTTTCTGAAAACCAGGTCATCGCTTTCAATAACACGAGGACACGTCTGCAGAAACACAACCTGTGTGTTTCCAAGATGTAAAACAGTGTGAGGCAAAGTGTGTGTGGTTTGAGGAGAAGCAGTTGTTCTGAATGAAGGACCCACTGAGCGACAGAGTCAACGTTCAGTAAATCAATGGTGGTATCTCTTCGTGACCTTGAGCGAGACAATTACACACCTCCTGTCCCCACACACAGCAGGGCAGGCCAGCTGAAAGCATCTGAAGGTCGAGCGTGTCACATGGAAAGGTCTAGAGATCCTCGTGTACTCAAATGTGCACATGCAGCAGATTGTCATACAGCCACATGTAGGGCTGCACGTGGATGTCTGCGTGGTCACAACACCGTCATTTAGGAGACATTTGAGGAGACACACAGAGACAGACATTTGAGGAGACACACAGCTATGGATCACACAGACGTGAAGCAACATCGGGTCAGCTGGTTCTGTGTCTCTGTGGATGTCAACCCTGAGGTTTTTAAGCGGAGTCAACACATTTCTTAGGATTTATTAAAGTTGCAGTGCGAAAGTCAGACTTAAAACCAGGCCTGGTCCACGGGGCAGGTCGGGCCCATTGATATCTCCCCCTCCCCAAATAAAATGTGTTTTACAATTATATATTTTTATTTCATTTGTACTCTAACGCATTGTTCTACATGATGTGAGATGTCAAATACATGTGTAAAATATATGATTTGTGAGCCCACATTTAGACAAATCGTGTGTGTGTGTGTGTGTGTGTGTGCATATTCGTCTTTTCTGGAGTTCTTCTGATTTTGGATTCTGCAGCCTGCCTATTCTGTTTTCAGAAAATGCTCGATTCAATTCCTTTATAATGTCCTTTAGATTAGGAAACACTGGACCATAATTTAGGGAAAGAGAGGAGATAAGTCCGTCCCACAATACCTTGCAACATTGAGCCTGACCCAGCATTCGGTCAGAAACATGACGTGATGGAGGAACGCGGATCACGTGAGTCACGGCGCATTGTCAGCATGTTCTCCTTCTGCCGTAACTTGCCAAATGGATTAGATGTTTTCAACGTCAGGGTGTTTCTGTCAAATGATCAAACAACGTCAACATGTCAATTTGTTTACTAAGCTATGTGGGGTTTCTTAAACTTTAATACATGAAGGATGTGGTCCACGTCCGTAATGCCGGACAGAATGTAAAACAGATACTTATATTTAGAGAGAAAGTATGAGAAAGATAATGTGTTTTTGATCTAATGGAAAACCAAGAATACAAATCTGAACCTGAACATTAGTAATAAACACGAGCTGCTGCACAAGAACTAAGTGAAAACACGTCCTACTGTTGGCAACATGATGACTGAAATAAGGAAATACAAAGAACGAATGACTTATTGTATTAATCTTACAAGACAGACGATGTCAACATAACACATTAAACTTGTTATCAAAAGTATTGGGGTCATTTAAAAATATATATATAAAATGACAACCTAAGACCGTGAAAAGATTCAGCCTTGAATTAATATTCATGATCTTTCCCATCATGCAACAGACATATTTAGTCTTAGAAGAAAGCTATAAATATGCAACAACAAAAATCAATATCAAAATCTATTTTCTACAAGTTAAAATCAACATCTTGAACAACACTGCCTCGATGAGCCCTGTGTGCGCAGCAAAACACACACCAACAAACACGCATGCACGCACGCATGCACCCACACACACACACACACACACTAATGTGCTTGGACACATGCAGTCAAAGTGCAGCAGCATCTATTCCTTATCAGCACACAGGCGCTGAATAATTAACACGACCAAGTTTCAATGCACGTTATTATTTATTTATCCTTTTCATGTGTGTTCTCTTTTTGTCTCAGTGCACGCAGTAGCAGAAGGAACAGTGTGTGTACTTCTCCATGTGACAGGTTGTATCGTTGTCACTCTGCAGAACGTCTGCAAGCAACGTGCTGCATTCAAGTGTCATTATTGCTGTTGTCAATGCCAGTTTCAAAAGACTTAAGACGGGGCACAAGGAGCAAAAACACTGATATTCATGTGCTCTCAATGTTTGCTTCCTTAAAATGTCGTCACCGCAGGTTATTTTAAATTGTTTTTTGCATTTCTCTTCACTAATGAAGAAAAAAAGTGGGAAGAAAACATCCAAAATCCACAGTTAAGTGAAGTAAAACTTAGATTTAGACAATGCCGTTACACCATTTCATAATGGCATTTCCATATGAAAACATAATTGAACAGAAAACCCAGTCAGCCGTAGTTGTTTTGCACATTCTCAATGATGAGTTATTTTTCTTGACTTCCTATCATAGCAGACGGTTCTCTTGATCCACACATGTCGTAATAAAAACATTTACATCCTGTACACTACACATGCTGTTTGACAATACTAAAGCAGAGACACCTCCGCAGAGTGGAGTCCAAACGCCAGCAGCTCCACTCTCCTCCTCCCCTGAGTCCCCCCAAACAATCCTCCATACTTTGTCCTAGCGCTTAAGCACCAGTGTTTACTCAGCTGCAGCTTAGAAAAGGAGTAATACACAATCCAAAGAATTCCTTTAAAAATGAATATTCCTTAAAATGCAATATACCTTTTTATCCGTTGTATTGTATTGGTTCTACTCGATCAAATGTCTATATCAAAAGTTCTGACAGGTTCACAGGAGCTAGACGGGTCATTTAAATATTAACATTATTTGTAGAGGAGGAAGATTTCATTTTAGAGACATTCAGTCACATCTTGTTGTTCCTTGGTCCTATATTTTCCAAACATATAAGCACAATTCTTTGACTCCAATAATTTGTTTGTTGATTAAAATCTCTAAGTCCTGTCACACTTAAGAACAACTCTGCATTCATAGGAAGTGTTTTCTCCACGCTTTGCCATGGCACTTAAACGCACCAGATTTTCCTCAGCTCAAACTTTAAAATAATACTTACTCCATCTAACGCATTCCTTGCTACAATGGGTCTGAACTGATTGCGCTCATTCTTAGCTGGTATAATACTGACTCAGTTTAAAGCATTCCTTCATACACGTTTTTATTCAATCTGGATCTATGATTGATTAATCTTTTGAATGTGATTCTTAGTTCTAATCTACTCAATGCCAAAATCTGATAAACATGTAGGTGGAGGATTCCCTTTCTGACAGTTTAGAGATATTCAGTATCATTTCACACTCTCTTATTTGGTTATTTTTGTCCGACTTTCTCAGATATCCATCCAAGAGTAATTCAGACTTTAACAAATGTACAGTCTCCAATATTGATAATGAATGTTTAATTTGGTCAATAACTCAGATTTGTACCTGAATCTCAGTTTTTAATGCCACACACACATTTCTGACTGTAGGCTCATGGGAGAAAGACATGTCTTAGAAATATTGCCAGTCTGCTGATATCACACATGAAGGCAAGCAGACAGGACAGAGAGACAAACCCAACCTGTCAGGTCCTCCTGCACCGCTTCATGAGGACCGACAGAGAGACGGGAGTGTGTGTGTGTGTGTGTGTGTGTGTGCTTCATGAACTTCTGCTGCTAAACCGATAAAAAGCTCATTAATATGACCCTTTCCACACACACACACACACACCACACCACACACCACACACACACACACCCACACACCACACACACACACACACACACACACACCACACACACACACAGACCGAGAACACAACTGAGAGCCCTGTTCAGGCAGGACCAGTCCCAACTGAAACAGTTCCCTGGATGAAGATCAGCTGTCCGTAATGATCTCCATCCTCATCCTCAGGCACGCTGCATGCGCAACATTCAAGTTTCAGAGAAAAGTAAATCCCATTTGCCTTTTTAAAAAAAAAGGGAAAAGAAAAACCGCAAGAATGAGAATAAAGAAGGTAAACAGAAGAATGAACCACACGAAAATCAAAAGATGTCAGATCAACAGAGAGAATAATATAGATTTTTAGAAAATGAAAAGAGAAAGAAGCGATCGGCAAAAAATAAATGAAGAACTGAAAATACACAGAAGATAAGCCAGAAGATGCTTCCCTTCCAGCAACAAGCAGCTGGGGAAAGCTCCGTTAAGACTCAAAGAGACACAGAGAGAGATCCAAGCAGCGGCTGGAATTCAGAGCGAAAAATGAAAAAACCAAAGCAGCAACAAAGAAAGAGAAGAAGAAGAAGAGAGGACTGACCTACCACCGGCCGAGGAGGCAAAAACGCTGAAAGAGTCTGCAGCGCGAGGAGGAGAGTGTGCGCGTGGTCACCGGACTGGAGCTCCGTCTGCGCGCCGGCCGGTGGGGGGGCGGTGATAAACAGCGGAGCACAGAATGGAGCGAACCACTGCACGCTGGCAGGCGGGGGAATGCAGGGGGAGGCCGTGTGTAGCAGAGTGGCCGCTGGGAGCTCCGTGCGTAATTTGGCATCTGGCAGAAAAAGCGCACTGACAGTGGCAGGCAGGCACTTAAAGGGACATGCCATCCAACAATGAATTTACTAGACAAGCAGCTAGTAATCAGGGGAAGAGTAATACACTATACAAACTGGCACTATTAATAGACTGTATTACACCTCTTTATTATCTCTTTAAGTGTGTTTTAAGGTGGAGGTGGACCGCGTGCACACTTAAAAACACACAAATCAACATCCCTTATATTAGTTTATCAGTATTATTTGAACCCTAGCCAAAACAAACAAACACACACAATCACACACACAGACCAAACATTCCCAGCTATATTCCGTTTGTCAGTGATTAAGACAAGAAACATTGTGACATCACAAACTGGCCAACATTTGATGGGGGGCAGGTCTCTTCTGCCTGGGGCCCCCAGAGTATCTTGAAACGCCCCTGTACACCTGGAGTACTTTCACAAGCTACCCCAACCCAGTCTCACAAAAAAACGTGTAATAACTACGTTGGGGAACTGCCGCCAACACTGAAAATGTGACGTGGATCATAAATATATCAGCCATTAAACAACATCTTACATTTATTTTTCTCCTTTTATTTGTCTCCTTACAGTATCAACACTAATTCGGCTCACTTTTATATTTGATCCAATTGGTAGATAGGCTGTATTTACACCATAACGGCGCACAGCTGATATAAAGGGACACCTAGTGGTTAAAGCATGTTATTGAATTTCATTATTTTTATTATTAGATATTAATAGGATCCCTATAAAGTATATTCATTACCCGTTATTCTCTACTAATAGTTAATTAAAGACTGTATATAATGACTATTTTGCACATCCCTTTCAAGATTTTCTAAGGTTTATTGACATATTATATACACAACTACGGTGTAGTTATGCCATAGTCAAGTCACCAATTCCCGAGTCACCAAGGGAGACTCGTAGTCGAGTCCGAGTCACCCAAGAAGAGTCCAAGTCAAGTCTGAGTCACAAGTCTTCATGTATTAATCTTCGTGGATATATGTGTTGAAATGTAGCTGCTCCTCTACATTGCTTTGTATCCTGTCATGTTATACTAATCTGTCTATTGAACTGCTGTGAAGCCAGTTTGGCTACAATTCTTGTAATAGGTGCTATACAAATATAAAGGTTAATACTAATATTATTATTAATATATATAAATAAACTATATTTAAAATGAGTTACCTTTTAGAGAAGTGATTATATTTGTATGCCAATGTTTTCCTATGGTAAAGTTTTCGTTTTGCACTTTTATTTTGAAAGTGATAAGATCGGGACTCTTATTTTGAAGGAACGTTTAATCGGTTTACTGATAAAGATTTAGCCCCAGAAAGCACATGGCTACTTGGCATGAAACATGACATTCTGCATGTTAAGTAGCCATGTGCTTTCGTGTTATGGCTGAGTCTTTATTTATTGATTAGACCACGTTACTCTGATGATAGTGTTCAAGACAGCCTATATGTCTGAACTCGATCCTAAGAGTAATGTGTTACGGAGCCTTCTCTTCAATATTGTTTCCACAGAACAAGCATTTTGCGCTGCTCTTTTCCAATGTGGAAGCAGAATGTGTGAAAGTACGTGCCCAGTATGTGAACTCGCCTGCAGGTGCACACGCCAGGAAAGAGGACATCAGACTCCAGAGAAACTTAGCTCGAGTCCAAGTCGGAGCGTCAATGTACAAGTCGAGTCCGAGTCATCGTTTGGGGGAAAAATCACGAGTCCGAGTCATCTTGCGCGAGAATTCACGAGTCCAAGTCCGAGTCGCGTCAATCAGTGCTCGAGTCCGACTCGAGTCCGAGTCCAGGACTCGAGTACTCCATCTCTGAGTTATGCAATGAATGAAAAACTTGGGTCGCAGGTTCCTCAACAGTGCATTACAAGACATATATCAATATGTGTGTGTATACCTCCAGCAATGTTAACTATGTTGAAGCACTTATTTTAACTGATATTATACGTATTAATTATACTTTTATAAGATGTATGTAGATAGTATAAGAAATGTGCAGAATATGACAGTTTAATGGTGGAGGTACACACATTGATAGATGTCTTGTAATGCACTGTTGAGGAACCTGCGACCCAAGTTTTTCATCTCCGACCTTGTCAGGTATTGAACAATCGATAAATAAAGAACACAGTATTTAAGTATTAAATATAAAACACAGAATTTGTGTGATTATACTAAATGATTTACAAATAAATACCACTGCATATTTACAACTGTTACACATTCTGATGTAACGCAAATGTTTCCAACTTGGGATCAATAAATTATATCTTATCTTAAGCTGATCGATGGCTACTGCCATATTTGCAAAATGTGCCTCTGAACCTTGACAAGTGCATGTTTCAGGCTTATCAATTAACAACACGAGGGGTCACAAACATAAGACCAGGGGCCTCATTTATAAAGGGATATACGCTCAAAAAATGGCGTATGCCAGTTTCTACGCAATGTTTGTGATTTATAAAATACTAACTTGACGGGAAAACGTGCGGTCCTCCACGCAAACTCTAACCCATGCGTACGCACTGAGCACAACAACCGGAGAGACGAGAAACGGCGACACCGCGTTGGCAGAAGGAAGAATGGAGAGAAATATGTGGAAATAATACCATAAATAAAATGTTACCTCTCATTTATCATATACTGTATGAAGAATTCATTTTCAAACATTGATTAAAGCCAATCTTAAAAAGATTAAACAAAAGCCTGTTTGCAACTCCTCAGTGCACACAAAATCATAACTTGGAGAAATAAATAAATTCGAATATGTTTTTTAAAACCACCTTGAATATGTTGTGTTAATGTTATGAAATGTTTTCTCATAAATGATGCAGTAAGCAGGAGGACAGAATTACGTCTAAACTGACGCCGTTTTGCATTTCTATAGGTTGTAGATACTAGCATGGTTTTACATACTATCATGTTTACTCGTGTTTTATGCCGTTTGCCAAGACTTGATACGTCGCTCGTAAAACACAGGAGGTATGGAAACTAAGAACACCTTATGTGCTCAATTGTACAGCTAATATAACACAACACATTAGTTGTATTTCCTTTAACTGGTGGATATAGAGTTGCTGCGGGGAGGGGTGGGGGTTGAGATACACAGGCTGCAGTGGAGACGCTGCGCAAAGCTGATAGACAGCTGGGACACAAACCACCAAATACAAAAACATAATTCAGATCCAGTCGTCATGACTCCACTCCGGAAGGATTCCCCGATCACTTCTTACGGCCCGTCTACACTACAGCGTTGACAGCGTCGAAAGCTCCAATCTGCCCATTCACTTTCAATGGGGTGACGTCTCGTAGCCGCGCTTTTTCGCCGAACTGAATTGTGGGTAGCAGAGCGGTCCGTCTCAGGCGCTACTCCGGCGCTACTCAGGCGCTACTCCAGCGTCTCAGGCGACAGAAGTTGAACAATGTTCAACTTCTGTCGCCTGAGACGCCGGAGTAGTCAGCGCCAGCCAATCAAATCCCGTTTCCCAAAATCTGACAGCTGAAGCCGTAGCCAATCAAACCGCGTCTAAGCTGGGAGAAATATCCCGCCGTTCATTTCTATATTTCAGGAGGAGAAACTAACTATCGCCGTAGCAAATCACCCGGTTTTGTATGACCAGACCCTCTTCACCTACCGGGATACAAACCGGAGGAACCAGGCATGGAGGGAGGTGGCAGAGACAGTGGGTGAAACTGGTAGGTTTTCGCCTGTTTGGGGAGGTTAT
The DNA here is from genome assembly GCA_036324585.1 of Champsocephalus esox. Classification (NCBI taxonomy): domain Eukaryota; kingdom Metazoa; phylum Chordata; class Actinopteri; order Perciformes; family Channichthyidae; genus Champsocephalus; species Champsocephalus esox. The sequence goes on along the minus strand of CM070495.1, from coordinate 5,308,198 downwards.
ATATATATTGCTCGCATAAAATCCCCGGGGTTTTTGCTTTGTATGTCGGGGGCGGGAGATTCATGTGATTGGTTGTTGGTCGTGTTGCTTGAATAAAATCCCCAAGCTCCAGACACGCCCAGCTCCAAGCTATTTTTGAAGCTGTAGTGTGGACGCTCCGTTACTGTTTCTCATCAAGGGGTCTCCTGTCCCCGGTACAAACACACTGCCTGAGGAAGGCTATGTGTAATTATTGTGTCATTAACCTTTTTCGGACCACTTATTTATTTATTTTGGTGACGATCCGACCTCCATGCTGCTACTCTGGTTCAAACTGCATCCACCAAACAATGTGATTTATCTCGACCTCCCCAAAATAACCAAAATCTGACACGGTGTGCGATGTCTTTTTTAGCTGTTCTGTCGTCATTTCCTGCGATCTTCTTCATGCAGTCAGTCAGAATGAATGAATGAATGGGCGTTTCTTTGACTATTTATAGGCAAATATGGGCGTTACGTGAAGCCCGCAAACGCTGCACCGCATTTCGAGTCGGTTGTGATTTATAAAGGGAAACCGGCGTAGGAAGTGCTGTCCGCACTTTCCTCGCCGATACGCAATGTTTGGTGAATCGGAAAATGTCGGAACATTTCTGTACCTATTCATTGGATTTCTACTACGTAAGCAACCTTCCCACGTGAATCCTACGCACGGCGTTATAAATGAGGCCCCAGCAGTTAAATAAAGCTATTCTGACCTTAGCTGGCATGTGGGTATATATTAATGCTGGCCATTATGGCACAAGCAATTTTCACCCATTTATTAATTATATGTTTTAGATGTGGGTGTTCCTATCCCCTAAACCTCCAGGCAGGGCCGCCTTAATGCACGGGCTGACCTGGGCTGAAGCCCAGGGGCCTACGGAAATTGGGGGCCTATTTTGAACCAAAAAAAATTCAAATTTTTTATTTTGGATGTTTTAAAACATTTATATAAACAAAGTCTTGCCTTTCAGAATATGAAACTTTTACTTCCAAAATCACAAGATAAATACATTTCTGAAGCTTGTAAAGGGAAGAAGACAGCTCTCCCTTGCCACTATGCTGTTCTGCTGTGCCCCTCCCTCCGCTGACATTATGAATGTAAGGCGTATAGTAATAATAGATAAAACGGCAGGGTCCGTTAAAGTTTGTTTTCATCTGGTTTCAAATAAACAAAGTCTTGGCTTTCAGAATATTAAACTTGTTCCATCAAATTCAGATGATAAATACAGCTTTGAAGCTTCGGCATAATTACAAGCGGAGAACGGAGTAACTTGACGTCACAGCAGGCATAACAACAGCCTGTGTTTCTCGTGAGGGTTTACCCAGGGAAACAAACACAATACACACAAACGCAAAAATACACACACACACTCGTTAGCTTCCCCCAGACCAGTAATCCAAATGAAAATATCTTCCTTCCATACTATTTTGATCATTTGCTCCGCTAATCAATCAGATCGATGGATTCCAGAGATTTTTCTCAAAAATGTTGACTCTGTAACAGTCAGTGGCACCACTTCACAGCAGAATGAGAATATGTTTCACATGTGACTTATTCAAATTGCGACTGATTGAGTGACAGAAGAAGGTTGTTAAGGAGAAAATGTTGGAGAAGAAAAAGTTTGAGAGTGGCGCTCGGAGAGTTTCGAGACAAACAGCTATTACAAAACAATGCCGAAGTTTACAGGTTATTTTAAACCTGTAGGCCAGGATGAGGAGGAAGGACAGATGAGTTCTGTACCAAGCGGCAGCGGGACCTCGGAGCCAAGTAGGCCGTCTGGATCTGATAGCGATGGAGTGGCGGGAGAGGAAAAACAGATAGGAGGGACAATCTGTTGGAGGAGATAGAGAGGACAAGCTACGTGGAGGGGAGCCAACGGCAACCAGAAAAATACATGAGGGAGGCCCGATACGTCACTCATCTGGAGGAGAGGACCAGGCGCGCATAGAGCAGAGTGGATAAGTGCGATCACAGAGCCTGCCGAGGCTATAAATGACTTTGATTAGTTGTTTAAAAATAGGGGGCCTACAAAACCGCCAACCCCGCCTTAACCTCCAGGGATGTACACAGTTTAATACTGGCAACTTCTTATTATGGGAAATACGAAAACGTCTTTTAAAACTACAATTCCCAGTAGAGACGTGCCATAGAGCATGTTGCAAAACACACAATAGCTAGCATGTGTAGTTCTGGGGACGGGGTGGACCCGTTCAAATCCAGTTTTGGACAGTCTGCCGTGGTTCCATCCCATTTCAAGTGCTGTCCGAGTCATCATTACATGTGTTCAAGTCCGAGTCCAAGTCCGAGTCACCCAAGAAGAGTCCAAGTCACAAGTCTTCGTGTATTAATCTTAGTGGATATGTGTTGAAATGTAGCAGCTCCTCTACATTGCTTTTATCCTGTCCATGTGTCTATTGAACTGCTGTGAAGCGAGTTTGGCTACAATTCTTGTAGTAGGTGCTATACAAATATAAAGCTTATTATTAATATTATTATTTTAAATTACCTTTAATATGTCTAACTATATTTAAAATGTGTTACCTTTTAGAGAAGTGATTATATTTGTATGCCAATATTTTCCTATGGTAAAGTTTTCGTTTTGCACTTCACTAGTCATCGTGCGCGAAAGATTCACGAGTCTGAGTCATCGTAGGGTGGCGTGGGGAAAAAATTAGGGGAAGCCAATAATACATCCTTTCTTTTGGGTCGGGGTGATTACAGCACACGGTATCATTTTACACACATTTGTATCATACAGATGCAGGACTTACACACGCCTGTTATCTAACCGACAGGTCCGCACGCACTCTCCAGCCGAAACTCTAATAAGCATTCATTCACAAACTAAATCAGGAGACCTTTAACGTTTTATGTCCGATTCGCTCCTTTGTTCCTCTCTGTACACAGCTCCAGTTTGGGCATTGGCCTGTCATCAGATTTTATTTTTAGTTGCTGCTGTAGCTGTTGCTTTCTACTTTGTGGTGTAGTGACGCTATATATCTTCTATTGATTAGATTTATGATTAGAAAATTATAAAAGTAGGGTAGACATGTGGATGTCCGGCTGAACAAAACGTGCATCTATCTAAGGTTGGTTTTCCACTGACCTTATTTCGAGGTATTTTCCAAAATCCTATGGAAAAATCCCATTGCTTTTTTGTTGAGGGAAACATGAGGGAAACCGAGCGCAGCTTACTTCCGGATTTTAGGACGCATCACTGCAACACTAAGTTGATGCGATTTGATTGGATTGTGAGGCAAGGGAAGCCAGCCGCCTCTGGCTTCCCTTGGCATGGCCCTGACTAATCACAGGTTGGCAGGGGCATGACGTGAGCCTTGTCTGATTGGTCAATCCCTTTTTTCACCAAGGGAAGCCAGTTTCGGCTGGCCTCCTCTCACAACCGAGAAGGGGGACTCGGGCGGACGGCCCGGGAGCAAGGCAGAGTTCAAGCTGGGGGTCTCGGGCGGACGGCCCGGGGGCAAGGCAGAGTCCATGGTGGGGCGAAGGTCACAGCGGGCGAACTCAGGGGGGCCGGACCCGAGGGCGAGGACCGCACCAGGAAGAGTCAGGGGGCCGGGCCCGAGGGCGAAGACCGCGGCACTCAGGGGGTCGGGCTCGAGGGTGAAGACCAGACAGCTCTGGAGGACGGGCAGGACCCGGTGTCGGCCGAACAGGAACCGGAGCCGGTGGGACAGGTTTCGGCAGGATCCCCCACGGAAGGAGAGTAGTTGGCGGGACCCCCAACGGGACAGGACACAGGATTGGCAGGACCCCTGGCAGGACCCCCAGCGGAACCTCCAACGGCACTTCAGTAGGGACTTGAGTTGGAACTCGAGTAGGGACTCGAGTAGGGACTGGAGAGGGAACTCGAGAGGTGACTTGAGAGGGACTAGAGGAGGGAATCGAGGAGGGACTGGAGGAGGGACTAGAGAAGGGACTAGGGAAGTGACTAGAGAAAGGAATTGAGTCGGGACTAGAGAAGAGACTTGAGATGGGACTAGAGAAGTGACTATAGAAGTGACTAGAGAAGTTACCTGAGGAGGGACTAGGGAAGGGTACTAGAAGAGGGACTAGAGGGGACTCGAGAAGATACTAGAGAATGGACTTGAGTTAGAAAACAGCCGCCGACCACCCCCGGGATTTCAGGGCCCAGCCACCCCAGACCCTGGAGCCTCTTGGGGGGCTCCGGTGAGGCTCTGGGGCACGAGGCCGCCTGGAAGGCGGGCGACATGGGGCACGAAAGTCATTAGGACCTCTGCAGACCACCCCTGTAATCCGGCGGCTGAGTGCGGCTGCTAGAGCGGCCCCTGGGCCTGCTGGGAGTGGGCACAGGTCTGCGAGGACCCGAGTGCTGCTGCCTGGTCTGCCTAGCTTGGGAGGCATGCTCCGGTGCCTCCAGGGCAGCTGACCTAAACAGCTCCCCTGGCTCGACTGGTACGCTACGGAGGACTCTCAGTCAACCGAAGGAGGTGCGTCAGCCGAAGGAGGGGCGCCAACCGAAGGAGGGGGGGGGGACAGGCGGCCCGCTAGCAGACCCTACACCGGGCCCAGGCTGAAGGGCCAAGAGGCAACTTCATCATGCCCCTATCGGCAGCTAGCCGATCCACTTTAGAGGACAGCCTGTTTCTAGTCCTTCTATTGGGGGTAGCACACAGCCATCGTTCCCTCAAATCGCCGGGAACGGCCGAATTGGTCTGGAGGAGGACGTAACAAGGAGAGGTGTCTGTTGGCTGCAGCCAGACGTTCCACCTCAGTGATTCTAGCCACTCTGAGCACCTGAGGCATGCAGCTACAGCTCATGCAGGCGTTTACCATTAGAAACTCACTCAGATGCTCGAATTTCGTCCCCACAGACCGCCAGAGGCGGCCGAGGCAGGAGGGGCAGCGGTCGTGGCCGTCCTCGGGCTCAAGAGAAGCCATACAGGCACTACATGAATGAACCATTCTGTAGTTAGCCAGATGCAGCGTAGCCGGGAGTGGGTGCGGGAACACTGCCTTCACCAGCTACCTGCTTAATGGTAGAGCGTTGCTGCTACTCGCCGAACAGAAAGAGGGATGTAATTACACCCACGTTACCGGCAGAGGTAGCGGGAGCGAGAGCACTGCCTTCACCTGGCTGGATTAATAAACACGGCACTTCAGCGTCTACCAGGAGTGGGGTCGAGAACACTGCCGGCTGAGTTAGAGACGAATGCCACATGCAGCATAACCGGGAGTGGGTGCGGGAACAGCCTTCACCCGCTACCTGCTTAACAGAAAAACAGGGCAGTTCCGCGTCTACCAGGAGCGGGGGTCGAGAACACTACCTTCACTGGTTGAGTTAGAGACGAATGCCAGATGCAGCGTAACCGGGAGCGGATGCGGGAACACAGCCTTCACCAGCTACCTGCTTAACGGAAAGAGTAGAGCCACGCCGCTACTCGCCCAACAGAAATAGGGATGTAATTACACCCACGTTACCGGCAGATGGTAAATAAGGCAGTTTACCAGGAGCGGGGGTGAGAACACTGCCTTCACTAGTTAAACTAAGACGAATGCCAGATGCAGCGTAACCGGGAGCGGGTGCGGGAACACAGCCTTTACCAGCTACCTGCTAATGGAAAAAAACAGGCAGTTTAGCGTCTACCAGGAGCGGGGGCGAGAACACTGCCTTCACTGGTTAAATTAAAGACGAATGCCAGATGCAGCGTAACCGGGAGCGGGTGCGGGAACAGAGCCTTCACCAGCTACCTGCTTAACGGAGAAACAAGGTAGTTCCACGTCTACCAGGAGCGGGGACAAGAACACTGCCTTCACTGGTCGAATTAGAGACGAATGCCAGATGCAGCGTAACCGGGAGCGGGTGCGGGAACACAGCCTTCACCAGCTACCTGCTTAATGGAAAAACGAGGCAGTTTGGCATCTACCAGGAGCGGGGGCGAGAACTGCCTTCACTGGTTGAGTTAGAGACGAATGCCAGATGCAGTGTAACCGGGAGCGGGTGCAGGAACATAGCCTTCACCGGCTACCTGCTGAACGGGAAGAGTAGAGCGGTGCTATTCGGTGCTCGCTGAACAGAAAAAGGGATGTAGCTACATCCGCATTACCGGTAGAGGGAGCGGGAGCGAGAGCACTGCCTTCACCTAGCTGGGTAAAATAAAGAAGCTTAACAGTATACGCAAGACGTTAGCCGAGCGGCTGCTGCTAACGATCAAGCGAGATTGAGTCAAATAACACACATGTTTAAGACCAGATAACTAGCTTCTAATGAAGAGAACAGCACAGAGCCGTAGTTACAGCAGTAACCATGGCCAGGGCTAACACGGCATCTAACCGTAGTTACAGTAGTAAATATGGCCAGTACTTACACAGCTTAGAACCGTAGTTACAGTCGTAACTATGGGCAGCACTTACACAGCATAGAGCCGTAGTTACAGTAGTAACTCTGGCCAGTACTTGCACGGCTTGGAACCGTAGTTACAGTAGTAACTATGGCCAGTACTTACACAGCATAGAGCCGTAGTTACGGTATTGCCTATGGCCAGTACTTGCACGGCTTGGAACCGTAGTTACAGTTGTAACTATGGCCAGTGCTTACGGCTTAACCCCGTAGTTACAGTATTAACTATGGCCAGTACTTACACAGCTTGGAACCGTAGTTACAGTAGTAATTATAGCCAGTACTTACGGCTTAGGACCTTAGTTACAATAGTAACTGTGGCCGGTGCCTAAAAGTGTCAGCCAACGGCTGCCCACTAGACAATATAATATTGGGAGGACGAAATCCTCCTTAATGGCCATACATGCAGAGCACACCACAGTGAAGATTGTTCTCTGCATATTGTCCTAGTGCTAGGAGTCTAGTACTAGGAGCAGTACATACAATGATATAGCGCTACTGCAACCATACCATGCGTTTACCGGGAGCGGGAGCGAGAGCACTGCCCTCACCGGCTGAGTTAAATAATGAAGCTTAACAGTACATGCAAGGTGTTAGCCAAGCGGCTGCTGTAGCCACGGTACCCTCGCGCAGCGAGAAGATGAAAAGGAACAGATCCTCTGACCACACCGGCTGATACAGCCGGTGTCACGTGGGTCACAGGTGACTTTGTTGTTATTGGTACTCGAGCTGCGCATGCGTGCGATGGACATATCCAGTGCTAAAGCACCGCCTCTGGCGGTCAGTAGGGACGAAATAGAACCAGACATACAAAACTACAACCGTGACATTAACATAATGAGAATCCTGACATCTGCTTTATGAATGTAGTGTTATCATTTGGTATGTGTATCTTGCTTTATTATAGACAACTCAGGAGACAGTGAGTATCGTTAACTGTGCTTTATTCCCGCTCTGTACTACCTCATAACTGGTGTCACACATATAACATTCCGGGTATCCACAACTCCGGACCAAATAGTATGTCACAACATTACATCCCTCCCTTATTTCAGATGAACATTGACTTTTGATATTTACGAAATGTAAATAAAAATGTCAGGAAGAAAGGTCCAGGGTTGGGAGGGTTACTTTGTAAATGTAATCAGTTACTGATTACTGATTACATGGCTCTGAAAGTAATCCGAATACAGTTACAGTTACGTGTCTTAAAAAAGGTAATCAGATTACTTATAGATTACTTTTGGATTACTTTCTTTTTCCATCACAGATAGATGTTTTGGTGAACAGGAGACACAAAAAGCAAAAGGAAACTGAACGTGTTTTTACAGTTTTAATGGCGTATCAAGAGCACAACTAAAACATAACATCTGAAACGATGTAACAACATAATAAACTTTTTGGGGATGCAGCTTGTGAGGAGTGAAGGACACGGTTTAGAACGGGCGTGTCGCCTTCTGTCCTGCCAGTGTTGGCAGGACATGCATTAAAATGTCGAACTCGGACTTAATTTTAAGGACATTTCGGCCAGGGGTGTAGAGCTATATTTGTTTAAGCACCGGATCGGCAAAACAGGAGAGTGTGTGCACCAGTCTGCCTTGATCTATGAATTCATGTCCGTGACACTCACAGTATTTGCTGCCCACAGCTGTTTTATAGAAGGAAAACCTCCTTCACTTCATGACATCTCTGCAGCACCAGGAGGCAGCGGGAGGGTTAACTCAGCCTCTGAGAAGACGAGCGTGCCGCGCAGTGCCTTTCACGCACCACCTTCACTGTGTATACCTTCAGAAATAATCATTAGTAAGGCTAAAGACAAAAGAGCGACCGCAGGCTGATGTGTTTTCACCACAAACACCTATACACACACACACACACAATTTAAACGCAGACTTTTGTTCCTCCATGTTTCGTTGTTATTGTTTCACTGAGCGAGCGGACCCGCGATTTTTATTTTTTTTTCAAACGCTTTTTTGGTCCATCTGCGGCGGCTCTGATGATTCGAATCGGCTGTACCTTTAGAAATGAATATTACATGTTGAGAGGAAATCTTTCCACCAATAATTCCAAAAAGTAATCCAAAGTGTATTCACTTCAGGTTTACGAAAGTAACTGTAATCAGATTACTCGTTTTTCAAATGTAACGCGAGCTGAATACAGTTACTTGATTTTTGTATTCTGATTACGTAACGCCGTTACATGTATTCCGTGACAACCCAACCCTGGAAAGGTCTCTTATTCTTAGTAATCAAATAAAGAAATGAATATCTCAATGTTTTAACTTAAATGACTGAGTTTTCTTTGTCACTAGCAAAAATGTCCTTTTTGTAATTGTTCAACTAACATCATCTAATATGTTCACTGTCGCACCAGAGTCAACAATAACATGTATTACTGTGTCCACAATTTTTATTTGTGTACGTTTGTGTCCTGCTTTGCCTTGCAGTGTGCATACAACATACAGTACACATAGTCATCTTCTGCTGAGCTGTCTGGAGTGTCTGTTATCTGTGTCTTTTGCTCAGTTTGTTTCTGCACCTGATGCACTTTGTATTTTGGTCGGTAATGTTGTTGTTTTTCTGCAGCTTTCGGGGTATAATCTTTGTTTTGTGATCTGCAGCATCTTTGGAAATTATTTAATTTTCCACATGCTTTACAATCTTTCCCCTTTGCTGGGCAGTTTGCTTGTCCTCCCTCATGAGTAAAATGTCCACCACAGTTGTTGCAGGTTTTGTATTCATGCTTCACATTATTATATTTATTGAATTGTTTGTGACTTTGGAAGCTTTTCTTTTGTACAGCATGCACTGGGAATTCTTTTTGTGATCTTCCTGTCTCCATACCTGCAGCTTGTTTGTCTGACAGAGCTCTGCCTGTATCCAGTAGTTTTAAAAGTGTCATATCGCTGTCCTTTAGCGGAACTGCAGCTTAGAATAATCTGTGACTTTAGTTCCTTATCAGTGTCGGTAAAGTCACATGTTGACGCCAACTGTCTCAGTCGCGTGTGGAAAGCATCCAATGTCTCACTGTCATTTTGTCTGGCTTGTCTGAAAATATAGATCTCATATTCAGTATTTACTTTGAGGCATAAATAGGTTTGCAGGCTCGCTATGGCTGTATCATAATCATCAGCGTCTCCCGTTCCTGGCAGCGTGTCAAATATGTCATACACGTCTGATCCAGCATAGTGCAGCAAAAGCGCACGTTTTTGTGTATCCTCCTTTATGTCTAATGCCGCTAGGAAGTTGGTGAATCGTTTAATCCACCTTTTCCACCTCGAGCCTACAGAGCTGGGTTCAGTGTGCACATCAAACTGCGGGAAATGTGGGAGATTGGCCATGGTGCGGCCCGTGGATGGCTTGGCTAGCTTTTTAGCCTTATGTGTTAGCCAACGTAGTTCGCTTACCGCTTATCCAGAATTGTGGATGTTTTATTTATCTTCCCTCATTCTGTGATGTGTATGTGTATCCTCGTCGCCAGTGTTGTCATTTGGTATGTGTATCTTGCTTTATTATAGACAACTCAGGAGACAGCGAGTATCGAGCGAGTATCATTAATGGAGCATCCACACAGCAGCGTGCGTTGACGCTTGGCGGTGGGTGTGTGAGCTTGGGGATTTTTTCCGAACAACGCGACCAACAACCAATCACATGAATCCCCCGCCCCCAACATACAAAGCAATAGCAATGTTAAAACGAAGTACCCTGGATATAAAATCCCCAAACAGGCGAAAACCTACCAGTTTCACCCACTGTCTCTGCCACCTCCCTCCATGCCTCGCTCCTCCGGTTTGTATCCCGGTAGATAAACAGAGACCCCTGCGAAACGTAACCATGGTTGACCATGGTCACCATGGTATTCCATTGCCGACCATGGTAATACCATGGTTGACCACAAAATACCATGATGGTCAACCATGGGGAAGAAACCATGGTCAACCATGGTCAGCCTACCATGGTCACAATGTCAACTCCGGAAACCATGGTCCACCATGGTCAGCCTGCCATGGTCACAGTACCATGGGGAAGAAACCATGGTCAACCATTTGAATATTTGAACCATGGTCTCAAGAAACCATGGTCGACAATCATTCTAATGAGGCTCATACAGGCACCGTCACCTGATGAATGTATATAAAATAGTCTTTACATTTTCACCAACTGTTTAATGAGCATTTAATGAGTGTGTGTGCAACTATAGAGTGACAGTGTACTGTAGATGAAATTAAGTGCAATTAACATGATCTATACAAATATTTTAAAATTAAATGCTTGAAACTATTGAAAAGCTTGTATTAATTTATATTATTTCCAGTCTGGTGGACCATGGTTTATGTCCATGGTACTGGTGGACCATGGTAGACCATGGTTTATTGTGACCATGGTAGACCATGGTTTATATCAGTGCTCTACCTTGGTTGACTGTGGTGCCATATTCCAACCATGGTCAACCATGGTTATACCATGGTTAAATGAACCATGTTCTACCATGGTAGACCATGGTCTACTATGGTCTACAATGGTTCATTTCGCAGGGGCGGCTGATTCACTACCGCTATAATGAATTTTCCCTCAATTTTTTGGAATATGAGGAAATGACCTGTGTAGTCTCTCCCAGCATACACGCGATTTGATTGGCTAGTGCTTGTACTGGCAGATTTGCATAAACGGGATTTCATTGGCTGACGCTTCTCCCAAGGTGCCAAAAGTTGAACATTGCTCAACTTTTGAAGCGAGCAACGCTCCACGTCGCTTCCCAAAATGCAGTTCGGCTAAAAGTGACGTCATCCCATTCAAAGTGAATGGGCAAAAGCGTTGGAAGCTTCAACACACGCCGCTGTGTGGACGGGCCGAAACTGTGCTCTGTACCTCATAACTGGTGTCACACATACAACATACCGGGTATCCACAACTCCGGACCAAATAGTATGTCACAACATTACAATGAACTTAACAGTTGTTGATTTTCTTGATATTTTAGAAATTGAAATGTACTTTAAAACCCAAAGGGCACCAACACACACACACACACACACACACACACACACACACACACACACACACACACACACACACACACACACACACACACACACACACACACACACACACACACACACACACACACACACACACACACACACACACACACACACACACACAAAGTAATCCATGACACCAGCTCTAAGGAGACAGAGGTGAAAGGTATGTGACAAGAGGAGTGAGGTTTCTATGTTTTTCCTTCAAGGGCAGACAGAAGGAGGAGCGGAGAGAGAGGGCTAGGTAAGAGAGACAGAGAGGGATTTTAAATGTATTCAATTAGAAAATGTAAAAACAAGAAGGAGAGAGAAAAGTGAAATGTTGTACTGTCTTGATTGATGTACACCAGGCCTCACATCTCATTTCTTTATTATTGTAGATATTATCAGCAGATTATTACACAATTTGGACATCTCAGAGGTTGATAATAATTACTCGCTGCTAAGGAGGACAGACCGTATCAGTCCAAGGAAAGAAGTCCTGGCAATTTAACATCAGCGGTGGACAACACACATTAGTTGTCATCCATCAGAAAACATGTGGAAAACGTTTTGAATATTTATTTTTATTTTAATAGAACATATTCGTGGAGAGCAGGAACCTTTGGATTTATGATGGCTAAGTTGTCCCCAGTAACGAAAAGAGAAAGAGTGCATAAGAAGGAAAGAGTTTAAAAGACTGAGGACTGGATGTGAGAGAAATCAACAGAAGAAGACAGACAGGAAGTAAACACTAACAGGAACACAGTATGGGCTCTCGCAGGACTAGTTCATAGAAAAGATCATTTGAACAGACTTAGACAGTTACAGAAAACCTCCATCAGTGCTGCCATCATAATAATTTACGTTGCTATTGTGCAGTTTCAGTATCAATAATTATTCTATATGATTCTGGTTGTTCTTGTCATGAGCATGGATCCTGAACCCTGGATGTTCTCGTTGCTGTGGCCCTGCCTCATCCTCACCTATCCAATATGGCTACTTCCCAGAATCCTCAGCTATCGTTTGGGACTACACCATGTGCTTTGCTTGACAAACCCCGTGATTTGTCCTCAAGCTCTGTGATTGGATGTTGGAGTGTCAGTGCGCGAAGTTTACACGGAGCGTCAAAAAGCACTTTGGAATGGAATGAAACCCATCGAAGGCACACTATTCAAAACAGGAATCGAACGTGTCCTACCTACTTAGGTCACAGGCTCCTCCAACAGTGCAACACAATAAAACAGATACACAGAAAAAATAGTGCAAGTCAATACAAACATAAAAATAGTAAAAAGTGAAATAGTGCAATAAGAGTCTACAAGTGATTGGAATACGATATAATAGATAAATAATTTCTAAGTAGCAGCCAGATGAATGTTATGGATGTTGTTTCAAAGTTCAGGTATTTAATAGTCTTCTGGCCTGTATAGTGCTGCGTACCGGTACGCCAAAAAGTTTCGGTTCAAGTCCGGTTAAAACCGGAACGTCGGGAACCGGTACTTGGACTCGCAAAAAAAACTAGCACTTACGTATATTCTGGTGTCTGTGGTTATTTCAACATTCCCTGATAAACGTTATTCAGCGTCAATAAATGAGTGCTAATCCCAGTGTGCTCAGTGTACAACATCACATGTCATTTCACCTTCGATTCACGGTTTGAAAACGTAGCATTTCGCCACATGCTAATGCTAACCGGAAGTGAATACTTTTCAAAATAAAAGTATTAAGTTAATAGTGTGAACTTCCGTTTTTTTCAGAATAAAACTGATTTAAATTAGTGTATTTAATTCAACATTGATTTGATTTTAATTTCTAACAGTATGTATGTACATCACTATGTATGTAGTATGTCCTGTATAATGTACACATGTAGAGTTGTAGAAAATACATGGTGCACATACAGTACAGTACACTCTGACTGTACAGTCACTGCAGTGTAGCCTATACTGTATAGTAGGTGTGTAACAGTGTAATGCGTATAGTCTACTCTACACTCTACCTTTCAGCAACGTTTTAGGGATTTAGGCTCAGTCAGCTCAGGGACTGTTTGGTTACTTTAGTTTGGTAAATGAAATAAATGTTTGAACTTTGTAGTAGTTCACTGTAGTTGCTGTCATAAGTCATTTGTAGACTAAGTGGCACATTTGTACTTTGTAGAGAAATGTAAACACAAGTTGGAAGGGAGCACAATAAACCTGATGACTTTGAATTTGAGTTGATTATGAGTTCATTTTCAATTGATAATTAGCTCACAATAAGTTCACTTTAGTTACTCACACAACTTGACACAAGCCATGGGTTCAGGTCCGGACTTATAAGTCCGGACCTGAACCTGAACCTCTGGACTTGAGTCCGGACCTGAACCTGAATGTGAGTCCAGGTACGCAGCACTAGGCCTGTGGGATGAAACTGTCCCTGAGTCTGGTGGTTTTAGTCCGGATGCTGCGGTAAGATAAGATAAGATAAGATGGTACTTTATTGATCCCAATTTGGGAAATTGTTTTTGTTGCAGCAGCATAAAAGACAAGGCATTTAACAATAAAACAAAAACTACAAATAAACAAGAATAGAAAGAAAAGAAAAGGGGAGGTGCTCGTGAATTGTTGTTACGGAAACAGCGAGGTTTTAGGTCATATATTTTAGGTTGCCATAAGGCTGTTGACGGTCTTATTATAGGCTACATCCATTGGTTGGTTTTGTGGCACATTTGTAACGCTGTGCCAACTTGGGCAAGCATGCAGGCAAACCTGAGGAGCGCACACAGGGTGGAGAGGTGGAGAGAGGTTGAGCGATGGAGAGAGAGGGAGAGAGAGAGATTGAGCGAGGCAGAGTACGTGTGCCGGTCTGCTTGCGCACAGAGGGAGTTTGTGAGAGAGCCGGCTTGAGAGTCAATTTCTCTTAAAAATATAATTGATTGCCAGCCTCCCTTGTCCCTCAGGCTGGCTTGCTCGCTCGTTGGTAACGTAACTGATGTCTTTAATGTGCCTGCATCTGGCGCTGAGTTGCCATATTCCTTCCATGAACCACTTCCTGATATCCATTGTTGCAGATAAATAGAAATGATAATAGCCAAACTAACCTAGCAAGAGTAAACTGACAGGCTGCTGTGCCGCATCTCACTCAAAAACCCACACGACTCAACCCAGCGAGAAACGAGTCTCTCGCGCAGCCTTTCATTCAGAATTTCATTCGGAATGTCATAGCAAAATAAAAAAATTATATTAAACTAATCTTTCAACATAGTTTAAAACAAAAATAAATATTAGGACAAAGCCCTACAAATAACAACAAAAAACATAATGATAAAACAATTAAAATGTTGTATTCAGCCCTGAACAGCGCATGACGTCGGGTCTGATATTATGGCTATTTTGCACATCCCTTTCAAGAAGGTTTATTGACATATCATACACAACTACGGTATAGTTATGCAATGAATAAAAAACTTGGGGTTACAGGTTCCTCAACAGTGCATTCCAAGACATCTATCAATATGTGTGTACCTCCACCATTAAACTGTCATATTCTGCACATTTCGTATTCTATCTACATACATAAGAGTATAATTAATGTGTATAATATCAGTTAAAATAAGTGCTTCAACATATAACATAACAATATTTATCTGAAGATAGATACCCCCACAGCTTTTTTCTTATTTGAAAGAAGACCTTAACCTAAAGTATTATTTAATGTTTAAATAAAGCCTTATTAGTTTATCTGTTTTGCACATCCTCCTATCGCCCCAGTGAGATGATAGTGAACTTGTCATGAAAAGTTCATGAAATATCAGTGAACCATATTCATAAACAGCTCATAAACAGCTCATAACAAAGTTGATGAACTGTTCATGAAAGTGTCACGAACATTAAATGGCACTAGGGCAGTTCATGAACTACTCATGAAACTCCTGTGCTGGAATGGTTCATGAACAATTCATGGAATATGGTTTTAGGCAGGTTCATGAACAATTCATGAAATGGAGTTTTCAGTGAGTGTGTAGGGATATTCAGTTTTCAACCAAGAACATTTCAAGAATTGTTCATGAACATATCAAGAATTGTTCATAACAACTTCATGAACCATTCATGAACAGTTCATACCCAGTCACTGAATATAATTCAATGGCTGGGTATGAGCTGTTCATGAACTGTTCAAGTACATGAACTGTTCATGAACCATTGACCGTGGGTCAATTGGCAACCATAGAAAACAACAATTATGTCAATCACAATGGAACTTTACTCAAATTAACAAACAAACATACATGTATACAGGTGGAGCACTACAATTAATCCTATCACTATTTGAAGCAGTTCTTGACACTCAGCTGCACAAAAAATGTTGTTACGGGTCCCAAAAGCTTGGTTACCACAGCAACAATAAACGATTTCTGTAGAAAACAGAAAAGTGCAGCAGCAATAATTATACACAGGATCCGGTTGATCGTCTGGATTGCTTCTTATTCAAAATTCAAAGTACACAGTTACATTCAAATAGCTGAACTTTACAAACATCACATTTCTCCATTTAAGTTATCTGTCTGTCAGTCAATTACTGTATCTCAAGGAGAAATTCAACATAGTCAATATAAATTATTACATTACATTGCATTTAGCTGACGCTTTTATCCAAAGCGACTTACAATAAGTGCGTTCGACCAACAAAATACAAACTTGAAGAAAACAGAATCATATAAGTACATCAGGTTTCATAGAGCCAAACATTTTAAGTGTTACTCAACTGGCTTTAGGTAAGCCAGTCCATAAGTGCTTTGTTAATAGTTCTATCGCTCGAAGTGGAGTCGAAAGAGATGAGTTTTCAGTCTGCGCCGGAAGGTGTGTAAGCTATCTGCTGTCCTGATGTCAATGGGGAGCTCATTCCACCATTTTGGAGCCAGGATAGCAAACCCACATATTTCTGCTGATGGGAACTTGGGTCCCCCTCGCAGTGAGGGTGCAGCGAGCCGTTTGGTTGATGCAGAGCGGAGTGCACGTGCTGGGGTGTACGGTTTAACCATGTCCTGGATGTAGGACGGGCCAGATCCATTCGCTGCATGGTACACAAGTACCATTGTCTTGAAGTGGATTCTAGCAGTTACCGGAAGCCAGTGGAGGGAGCGGAGGAGCGGCGTGGTGTGGGAGAATTTAGGAAGGTTGAAGACCAGACGAGCCACTGCATTCTGGATGAGCTGCAGAGGTCGGATGGCACATGCAGGTAGACCAGCCAGGAGGGAGTTGCAGTAGTTTAGGCGTGAGGTGACGAGAGCCTGGACCAGAACCTGCGTTGCTTTCTGGGTCAGCTGGGGACGCATCCTCCTGATGTTGTAAAGCGTGTATCTGCAGCAGCGGGTTGTAGCAGCTATGTTTGCAGTGAAGGACAGGTTGTTATCTATCAACACATAACGCTATCAAATAATACTTTCTATCAATATATCTATCTTTACCAAATATAACATATTATGGAGATCACAAAAATACACTGTCAATGTTAATAAACAAAAAACAAGGCAATGTGCCTGCAAGACTTCACTCAGGTAAACAAAACATATTACCCGTGCGCAGCAGCTAACCTGCCTGCGAGCCTTCGCTCAGGTCACTTTTACCAAGGTGCGGCTGAAGCCCGCGAAAATGGCATCTATTGTTGCCGACAGTTTAGTATTTTTAAAATACCGTTACAATGTCAAACATGCTCAACACTTTCTGCCACGCTCTCCTAAACATCTCCAACATCATATCTAATTCACAAAAGTTAGACCTGTAGAAAACAGAAAAGTGGAGCAGCAATAATTATACACAGGATCTGGATTGCTTCTGAGGAGGGGGCGGAAGTGTCCCCCCTAAAATAACCCAGATGTCACCGCTCACCTGCCAAAGGTTCCACCTTGGCGCTACTTACTCATACTGCTTCTCAAACAGTACAGATAAACCATAAAATGATTTGAATGTCACCAAAATAAATACAGATAATGTTCAGTTTCAAATTCATTATTGTTTTGTTTTAAGATTAAAAGTTTTAAAAAAGAAAGAAATGTTCAAATAGTAGATGAATATTCAAGAGGTCTTTAAAAACATCACACTGATCATCAAAAGTTCATAAAATGCTCATGAATATTCCAAAATATTCTGAACTTGCCACAATCATCCAAAATTCATGAAATGCTCATAGTCAAGAAAAGTTCATGAAATGCTCATGCAATCTTTTTGGGGTTTTAATTATAATGTTGTGATTGGCTGGATCATGAAAAGTTCATAAATTGCTCATAAAAGTCTGTCATGAGCAAAACAGGAACTTTATATGAATGAACAATGTTCATAAACATTTCATGAACTGCTCTTTAAAATGGCTCATGAGCATTTTAAGAATGTTTGGTTCATGAACATGACAAGTGAACATATAATGAGTTGTTCATGAATGTTTCATGAGTGCTCATGAACAGCTCATAAAGTCATGAACTCCAACTCGCAGGGGCAGGCACTAAACTGTGTTATTGTTGAGATCACTTACAATAATATACCTTCTACTTTCCCACTATTGTGTATGTACTCTTAATATTTAAATGTTTTCATCAAATATTCAAAAATGCTTTTAAAAAAATGAAAGACATTAAGAAAAAGGCATTTTAAAACAGTCATTACCTGCATTGCAATGACTCTACACGTGTAATAACGTGCTTTAACCAGTAGGACGTTTGGGTTAAAAAGCTGTAACGTTTACAGTGTTAACAAAATAAAATATACTGCTGTTTCTGGTTTAGTTTAAGATGGATATATTTTGTTATTGTTTTGATATTTGTAACACAAAAGCGATGGAAAAAACTCACAGCAACACAGAAAATATGGTCTTAACTTGACCCAGCGGTCTAGTAGTTAATAAAAAACAATAATATCAAAAACAATTATTACTACGAACTTTATTGTGAAATTAAAACAGAACGGTAAAAGAATAGTTTCCGGTCTATTCTGATGCCCGATCTCTGTAGATAAATAAAGAACTACGACAGATGTGTAATATTTAATGCAGCCAAACCATTTATTACAAAGCATTCATGTGATGACTTTCAAAGAGTAAAGGAAGCACTGCTGAATAAAGTATGATTTGATCTTTTACGAAACGTTTCTTTCATATGGAATGCAGTTGGAGGTCAACCAATCAAAGAGCTTGAGGCAATGCGGAACAATAGCTGAGGATTCTGGGTAGTCTAGTGTCTTCGGCCATCCTAAACTGAACAAATATTTGTTTCTCCGAATCGAAGGGGGAAATTACAAAAGCATTGCACACAACTTAAACCAATCAATGTTGTGTAATAAACAAGGATAATCTGGTGTTTGAGTTGATGAGTAATGCAGATAGCACTGTAAAATCAATCGACAGTAAGGAGAATACTTACTTCCGGGTGTAAAATCCTCCGTTATCCAATGGGAATGGACGCTCACATTGCTCTCCGTAATACAATAAAGGGGACATGATCAAATAGGAATATAATGTTCTTTTAAAAAACGTTAACAAAAGGGAACAATCTATTGGACAGAGCTGAAGCTCTGGCCTTCCTTAAAAACTAACTAATTTAATAAAAATCACAGTTGCATTACACACAATGCACTGTTTTTGAGAACACAAATTCGTAACTAATACGAGCAATACATTCTGACGAAAAAAAAGTTTTATTGTGAATACAAATAAAATAAAAGAAGCCTCCTGTGAGTTACTACAAGCTATAAAGTAGATTTTAAAAACGTTGTATAGAATAAAAGCTCACTGCGGGATGTTGTAGAAATGCGCGTGTGCACCACGACAAAGGAGCCTCATTAACTTTACATTGGGGTTGTTTGTGTGGTGCCAACACGTAAATGTAACAAAGTTCGTGAGTCCACCACGCAATGCGGTGTTAAGGAGTCGTGGTGGAGTCACGCATTCCGGTGAGATCAGGTTGGCAAAACAGAGGAAGTAAATGAGATTTAAAGTTGGTTGAAACACAGATATTCTTCAAGCATCTCTCTGTACACACACTGTTTTAAATGACACTTTCCTGCAGAAGCAGCAGGAAGGGCAAGTGTGTGTAGTCCTGTGAGACATTCACAGACTTCAGTACATCCCACCATCCAATCGAACAGCTGTGAGTGTCATTTCACCTTTGTGTGTTCATGTGGTACGGTGCCTTTAAAGCTCAACATACTGCAACTCTTTAAATGTGCAATACAGTATTCATATCTTAATTTTTATAAATACACCACTGCATATATTGTAATATACATTTTATTTTACATATTTAGGATTGTTACACAAATGTTCACATTTTTATTTTAACTTATATTGTTTATATACATATTTGCATTATTTTTTATTTTATCTTTCATTGTACATTATTTTAACTTATGAACATTTCATTGCATCTGTCACAAAACCCAATTCTATTCTGATAATGATTGATTCTAAAGAAAACTGCAAATGGACAACACAAAAAAATGAAGACTAATGAAACATTTGTGCAGCTTAATGAAGCAAATAAAAACAACAACCAAATACAAGTTATCGAAAATACAGACAACATACAATTCAGACCACCTTTTTGTGACTAAAAAGGAATATCAAATATATATTTGTCAGTATTATTTTGAGGATACAATCGCTTTATACCAGCAGTGAAGTATTAATAAGTTCCTCTATTATCTAACCCCTGCTGTAGCTATAGACTTGGGAAGAGGAATAATTACCTGCTCGCCTCAGATCGCCCCAATTAGTGCATTCTACACAAACTGTGAACATCAGGAAGGAAATCCTACATCTTAGTTTTCTCCCCTAAAAGCTTCCCACCAAGTGTCAGCTCTGAAAATGAACGCTGGGACGGAAACTTTGGAGCTTAATGAGCTGAGGAAATGTTGTGTAAGCAAGTGTTGAGAGGTTTTCACTTGATGGCTTTAATCCACTGGTGGATGTAACAGGTGTGGGAGGGATTTTATTCCCATCTTAAAAGTCATACAATAAGACATATAAAAAGTCTTAGAGGGGAGATTAAAGGGGTGGGAACGGGTTTATAGGTCGGGGAGTGGGCTTGTGATCTGAGGGTTGTTGGTGCATGTGAAAAGGTTGCCTTTTCAGTTTTTCTTAACCCTGTTTCCCAACATTAACAGCGTTTCTTTTGTAGGCTTCATTTTTTATTTCCCTCCAGTGTCAGAGATCATTTGCTAAATAATAAATCAAGGTATGACTGACACATGCTTGTTCAACTTCCTTGAATGTGTAAATGTACCTGGCCATAAACTATATTATATAAGTCCAATGAAAGATTAAATAAAAAAAGAATAAAATATGCAAGGGGAAACTCAAAAACGACCAGGTAGTTATGTATGTGAAATAATAAATAAATGCATATAAACACTTTTTGCAGGTGCATAACTCCCGATAGTTATGATTCAAAAATACAACATATATTGTTCTGCATATGAAGTCCTTTTATTGTTCATATTTTAGTGTAGTGGAAATATTTCATGTGCTACCTTATAATATCCTTCATATGCTTAAACCAAATGAATGTTATTTCCTCTTGTTGTGCTTTCACCATTATTGTTCCTCTTCCTCCTGTCCTTCCCCTCCTCAGTCAAGGCCAGAACTGCTTTGACTGCTGGGATTCTCACACAGACACATCATACATCCCTGCTCCGAGAACTGTTATGCTATCTCCTTCTGAAGGCCATAAGGCCAGGTGGTGTCTCATAAACAGTTCTAACCGTGTGAATCCAGATTTATCATTTTCCCACTCTGTTCCCCATATAATCTCTGCTCTCTGGTAGACTTTTCAGACTCTGCCAGACCTGTGACATTTTTACCTTATTGTATCGTGTATTTGAAGCTTCAAATAAATAACCAAAACACAGCTTTCTCGATTCACCATTTATTTCTTTTTTACTCTGACTTATACTCTTTAGCCGTGTTTTGGGTCCTGAGATTTCCATAACAGATGGCGTTGTCGGCAGGATCTCTGTAAGTTAGATTGTGAACCACTCCAGACGCTGGTGGCTGCGCGCTCCGGGATCTTTTGGATCCTCCTCTACCTCGACAGAAAACGTACGGGACGAGGGGACCAGCAGGAGGGGTGGAACCGATTGACTTCACGAGATCCAACGAACTCAAAGGGCTTTCAATACGGGTGAGATGTACAAAGTCTAAATTGTTTAAAGTTAAACGTAATTAAAGCTCCATGACATTTGTGAGAGGGAGTTCTCGAAAGCAGAGATATTTGGAATATCTGGCACCGACGGGTGAAAAATAGTGTTTTGGTAACACGGGGTGTTTTGGTAACACTTAAAGACTTTGTTTTGGGAGCAAAGCAAGTGTTTTGGTAACACTTAAAGACTTTGCTATGAGGCAAAGCAGGGTAGGGGGTGTGTACAGCCTCCTGAGGGTCCGATAGTAGATGTCATGCGAGCAAGATATGGTGAAGAAAGTCTGAGTAAATTAAATATATGGACGGAAATGTTCGGATTTCCTAAGGGAGGTTTTTTGAGTAAATTAAAAATCAAGAACCTAAAAAGAATAAATTACAAGAACATGAAGATGGAATGAAGGTTACAAATAATAAATAAAGTTAAAGTAAAAGACTTATAGAAAACTGGACACTCACAGAAAGTGTTTATAATACTGGGGAGTAAAACAAAGGCAGTTGGCCTTGGGCATTAAATAAAATATTAAGGTTGAAAATGAATGTGAAGAAAATAAGGGAAATACATTATTTCCAAAAGACATGTAAACCCCAGACATCTCTGTGTCCTTCCATTGCAGGCCTGAATGACCTCTCCTCGACTGGGTATCCCTTTCCTCCTCCGGCGTACAACCCTGGCAATCTGGTTGGAACACCTCAACCACCTCCACCGCCACTACAAGCCCCAGCCATGCAGTCAGCGTCAACTCCAAGCTCGTCCACCCCCATCAGGGCCAAGTAGATGGGGACAACAGTGGGATAAACAAACCCGATGCCCTAGGAGACCAAGCAGGTGTTTGGGAGACAAACCTCAGTAATGCCTTTCTCAACGGACTCACAGACACAGCGCAAGCTAAACAAAATGCTGGCCGCTCACAATACCGAGGGAGAGGCAGAGGAGGTTTTCAGAGGCAGAGGACGAGAAGCAAGACGTTCATTTGAAGAAAGATGTTTCCAAGTGTGGAAGTGTTGAACATTGGATTATGGGACTGCTCACAGAACACTGGAGTGGAGGCAGAGGGGGACAGCAAGGAAGGGGCCCAATCGAGCGAGATGGAAATTCAGCCAGCAGCATCAAACCAGGGAAGTGACACACACACACACACACACACACGCATCATACATGCTATTGAGAAATTAGAAGAATTAGAGAACATGTCTGTGTTTAAAAAGGAAAGGGTACATATTTGAGATATAACAGTGAATGTTTGCATTAAGAAATGTCCCACACATTTTTGGTTGATTCTGGGGCTACACATTCTGTGGTAAAAAAGGGTAGATTTGCCTGAATGCAAATTTAGTGGTAGATGTATTCACTTAATAGGGTTTTCTGGGTAACTTAAAGGAGAAGTTTCTGTACCACTTCAGAGTAAAAAATAACGGTGGTGACAGTCATCCATTCCCACATCAGTAAAAAACAGTTATTTTATCATCTGTCTGCCCAACACATTTACTGGGCAGAGATCTGATTCTCAGGCTCGGCTTGGACCTCATTTTTCCACAAATGAGGGTCTTAAAGTGCGACAGCCATCTCCTACGATGGTTCAAAAAGTGTAATTTGATGATAAAGAACTGGTGAATGTGTATCAATGGGCTGCTGACATATCCTGATTCTCAGGAGTTGTTGCGTTTGACATGATCAACGTGTTTTTCCACCTGCTGTGTGGAGGCTTCTCATTTTGCATTGTTCTGCTAACATGGTTGGAAGATCTGTGTAAATGCTATGATGAGAGTGTTTCTGTTAGAATGTGTGAATGATGAGCTCATGTTTAAAAATGTATTGGAATTCGCTGGGTAGCGCTATCTCTGTTAGACTCACACACCCACACAAGACACAACCAGCTGTGTCAAATCCCAGGGGCGGTCCACACATTTCACTAGCCAGGGGGCCCCACTGATAGATAGAGGGATTTGGGTCCAATCGTTAAAGATTGGGAGTCAGTCACTGATTGGGCACCTACACACACAGAATATGTCATGTACTCTATGTCACGTGACGTGTATCAAATGATACGGCGCTCAATACAACATTGCTGCAACATAGGATTATGAGGTAATTCTCATATCTCTGAGCTTCCTGCCGCGCTTTCAGATGTGCCATACTCACTCTGGGCAGCTCACAGATATGACGTAGGGTTAATGTTCACGTTCTGTCCCGTACCCATTGAAACGTGTTGGCATTCGGCCAGTGTTTACCTCTGCTTAAACAAGGGGTCATTATTCCGTGTAACGATTAGAGTGTTTCCTGTCAAAAAGATCAGAGACAAACCTCCTGACGAGTGGAGATTTGTCCAGGATTTACGATGTAAATGCAGCTGTGCATGCACGCTCGTCCGGAATGCTTATCTGATTATTTCAAAAGTTCCAGCCTCTACATATTTACTGCCATAAATGTCTCAAATGCATTATTTTTTCAGTGTTCCGGTACACAAAGACAGTCAATTTTTGTTCACATTTGTATATAATGGTAAACCTTACACATTCACACGTTTGTGTTAAGACTAAATGTTAAAAAAAAAGTCACTAAGCGACAGATGATGTCATTCTTGCGTATGTGTTCATAACACACGGCTGTTGTTATGCTTGCTGTGACGTTACATTAGTCCGTTCTCTGCTTGTAATTATGCCGTTACAAGCTTCAAAGTTGTATTTATCATCTGAATTTGCCGAAACAAGTTTAATATTCTGAAAGCCAATACTTTGAAGATGTATAAGTGAGGTGTCTTGAGTAGTCAAAATTACCTACAAATCATTGTACACATTAGTACATATTATTATTGTTTTCCACTTGTTAACATATTATTCTATTTTTATGCAGCTCTGTGTGATTTTGTAGCTACAATTCAGACTAATACACTACCAGAAGTGGAATAAGTACTCAGATCTTGTAGTGAAATTATAAGTACTCAGATCTTGTACTTGAGTAAAAGTAGAAGTACCAGAGTGTTACAGTAACAGTCCGGCATTCAAAATGTTCCTCAAGTAAAAGTAGAAAAGTATTATCAGAATATAGTGAACGTAGCTACAGTAAAAGTAGTCGTTGTGCAGATTGGTCCATTTCAGAATAATATATATGATGTGTTTATAATGATTGATCATGAAAGTGTTCTCAAAGCTGGTGGAGGTGCAGCTAGTCTGAAGTACTTTGTAGACTGCAGGGTAGCTGGTGGATTTACTCCAAGTGGAACTAAAGGCTGATTTAACACTTGATTAGATTTCACATCATTCATCTGTTAAGAAACTAAAGGTATTACATACATGTAGTGAAGGGAAAGTACATCATGTACCTAAATCAAGGCAATAGGTTGCATCGATGGTTATTGAGTTAAGACAACTTCTATTGAAATGTTGTTAAAGCAACAAAGTTATTTGGGTAAGGGGAGAAGGCTTTTCCTCTGCAATCAGAGGTGTTTTCAATTACCACTTACTTAATAATTGGTAGCATAAACACAAGTTTTTAAGGGATTACTCCAAGAGTTCCAACTTGTTTAACCGTATGATTTAAATATAATCTTAAATTGTATGTACTTAATTACCACATGTTGAACATGAACACATGTTGTTAAGTTGACAACCATTTATAAATTAAGTTGCTCCAAAATCTATTGTATTCAATAGGGTTTTTCTCTTAGCTTTTTCATGTTTTTGCCTTTAAAGAAAGAAATTAATTGATTCCACAACAAAAATATTAGGCAATTCACTTTTTATTTTTGAACTGCAGGTGTTTACTTCAACACATGATGTTTCAAAAGGAGAGACTTCATTTAGTTTGAACATTGCCTGAAGACGGTTGACGTACTTTCCATGGTGTGCACACCTAGACCGGACTTAAAAGACAGACAGGTTTTTATTGTTTGGACTTAAAAGACGTTCCTCTGACCAACGCTGACCTCATTCTGTATGTTGATGGGTCTGCTTCTCGCGACCAAGGGGGCACTAATCGGGTGGGTTTTAGAAAGAGCTGGAAATCCAATCGTTGGCAAGGACCCTACCAGGTGCTTCTCGTCACCCTGACAGCGGTCAAGGTCGCCGAGAGAGCTACGTGGGTCCACGCCAGCCACTGCAAGGTCGTAGTCACAGGAAGGGAGAAACGATAGAAACAGATGACAACAAGTGACGTGTCTAAGTCACCAACAGATGACAACAAGTGACGTGTCCTAGTCACCAACAGAGATGACAACAAGTGACGTGTCCTAGTCACCACCAGCACCACACTTGCACTACATACACCAAAACACACTACACACAAGGTGTCACGAGCGAGTGCCAGCTGAGCGGTTTCATATGCTCTCTGGTTCCTCATTTGTGTTATCAGTGTGCGAAGTCTGACGGTCCGTGTCACGAAATCGACCGAGAGAATACACTCACACACTCCATGGAACATTTCCCCCTCGTGATGAGGGCTCGCCTGGAGAGACGACAACGCAACCGTGAGCAATGTGAATACTACTGGAGAGCCTGGACAATCATAGAATGGTTCCTCTGCATACTTGCCATGATAGTTGTGTTAGGACTAGTCCTTTCATTTTATTTCATTTCAAACCTTTATTTAACCATTTCATTTTCATTTCAAACCTTTAGTTAACCATTTCATTTTCATTTCAAACCTTTATTTAACCATTTCATTTTCATTTCAAACCTTTATTTAACCAGATGGGTCCCATTGAGATCATAGATCTCTTTTTCAAGGGAGACCTGCACAGTCCTATATTTTATGTATAAATGTCAGCATACAGCATGTCAGCCAAAATGGAGGTATCTATCTATCTATCTATCGAACCACATTTATTTTATTTTGTTGTCTGTATGTATATATCCGGCGCCGACCCATGTGGCACATTTTACATAGACATCGCGCCCAAAACTCAGACCCCGGAAAAGCGTAAGCAACCTTTGACGCCACTGTTGACATCCATAGGCACATCTACATTTCATCTATACATAGGCGATAACGACCATAGCAACATTGATGTGGTTCAGACCAGTAATGGGATCACCGGTAACGTCTGGTGGCACACTCTGAGATCATTCTTGCAGGAAGCAGGACAAAATGGGTCATGTTATGCATGCACTCTTTTCCCCCAGGACTCATCAATGTCCGTGCCAGTTCGTCCGCGCTCTCTGACCCAGGTTGAACACCTCTGAGCGTTTATGGCTCTGACAAGGCCCATCAAGGGTGAAGACAGCGTAACCGAGTGGCGTTATGCTAGGCAGCTTCCTCCACCATGCAGTAATCGGTCTAACTCCTCTTTGCGTGCATCCACGCTTGACACCACATACGCAAAGTACCAACCCGTCAGCCATGTGCACCCCAGCCATTTGAGAGGGATGAAACACAGCCTCTGCGTCCAGAGAGTTTACCACAAAACATTTTTCCTAGGCACTACTACTGGTTGTACCCGCATACTACGGAACACATGCGGTGACGGTGCTTACAAAATCTCGTATTTTCACATATCTGGTGCCCCTGAAAGAATCCTTTCTAACTTACCATTCCCTGATGTTAAACATATTTCCCTCCAACTGGCGTGGCCCAGTGATGCTGGGTTTAGCGCGCCAGAAGATTACGTTTGGTTGTGCGGCGACAAGCTCTATCAAGTTCTGGCTCCCCTCTGGATAGGTACATGCACTCTAGTGGATTTGAATCCAGCAGTCACTGTACTCACGTCCTTAATGCACACGACACATCATTACACAGAGTTCCAACACCCCGACCACCACAAGGTAAAAAGAGATCTGACGTCCGC
Organism: Champsocephalus esox; assembly: GCA_036324585.1. Taxonomy (NCBI): domain Eukaryota; kingdom Metazoa; phylum Chordata; class Actinopteri; order Perciformes; family Channichthyidae; genus Champsocephalus; species Champsocephalus esox. The sequence goes on along the minus strand of CM070495.1, from coordinate 5,280,832 downwards.
TGGAGCTAAATTCATGGGTGGCCTGTTCCCATGGTGGGGTACAGTAAACAATGCCCATAAAATAGATACCTTACACGTCCGGCTAGAGAACCTCACTCAAGAGACGACGCAAGGCTTCCAGGCATTGTCCCCATTCATAATAGCCTCTAGGAACATGCTCATGCAGCACCAATTCGCTCTTGACTTGTTGTTCGCTTCAAAGGGTGGCCTGTGTCATGTGATTGGTGACTCCTGTTGCACTTACATTCCCGACGCCACCAAGAACATCACTGACACCGTGCTGCATCTTAACAACCTGTTAGCTGACATGAAAGCTGATGACATATCAAACGCAGGTGGCTGGGACTGGTGGGCCTGGCTTACATCAGGCGGGTGGAAAGCATGGGTGACTAGTATAGTTACACCCCTGGCGATCATTTTTGGCCTATTAATCAGTTGTACCTGTTTGATTATCCCAATACTGAAAAAATGCGTTTCCAGTATGATATCCTCAGCTTTCGTTCAGTATACTACTATTCCATTACACGACAATCCTTTGCGCAACAGTGAGATAGATCAGCTAGAATCAGAAGAGTCTGATTCCGATTTATCAATATAATCATGTGTGTATCTCCTCTCTTATGCTTACATTATATCGGAGTCTGTCCTCCACAAAAACAGCCAGTTTTCTATGATATATTTGTGATGTGTTTACTTAAACCAGCGATGGAGTGTATTCATGGATGTGTTATATCAGTCTATTCTTTCATTTGTTTTTTTATTGATCAAGTATGATCAAAAGGGGAGAATGTAGTGGAAATATTTCATGTGCTACCTTTTAATATCCTTCATATGCTTAAACCAAATGAATGTTATTTCCTCTTGTTGTGCTTTCACCATTATTGTTCCTCTTCCTCCTAATAATAATAATAATATATTGGACTTATATAGCGCTTTTATAATACCCAAAGACGCTTTACAATATGAGGGGGGGGGGTAGATAGACTGGGGCAGGTAGACAACAGACTAAGAAAAACAACAAAACAAAACACAGTGGCAGTCAGGAGGAGGTCGAAAATGAGTGGGGGGGTGTTTTATGGATAGAGAGAGGTGAAAAGATGGGTTTTGAGGCGGGACTGGAACAGAGTGAGGAACTCGGACTCACGGAGGTCTTGGGGGAGGGAGTTCCAGAGCTTTGGGGCGGCCACAGAGAAGGCTCTGTCTCCGAAGCTCCGGAGATTGCCAATGGGGGTGGAAAGCAGGCCGGCCGAGGTGGATCTGAGGGTCCGGGGAGGATGATAGGGGATGAGAAGGTCAGTGAGGTACGGAGGGGCCAGATGGTGGAGGGCTTTATAGGTAAGGACCACGAGTTTGTAGTTGATGCGGTGAGTAACGGGAAGCCAGTGTAGTTCTTTGAGGACCGGGGTGATATGGTGCCATGATTTAGTGTGGGTGAGAAGTCTGGCGGCTGAGTTCTGAACACGCTGGAGTCTACTGAGGGAGGTGGAGCTGATGCCGTATAGGAGGGAGTTACAGTAGTCGAGGCGGGAGGAGATGAAGGTGTGAATGAGTCGCTCAGCTGCGGGGCAGGTGAGATAGGGACGGATTTTGGCAATTTTGCGGAGATGGAAAAATGAGATTTTGACAACTTGGCGGATGTGGGAGTCAAGGGAGAGGGTGGGATCGAATATAACCCCGAGGTTGCGTGCCTGGGTTGAGGGGGAAACAGGGGTGCCATCGATGGTCAGTGTGAGGTTGGGGGTTTTACTGAGGGTGGATTTGGAGCCGATGAGGAGGAGTTCAGTTTTATTGCTGTTGAGTTTAAGAAAGTTTTTTTGCATCCAGGATTTCAAGTCAGTCAGACAGGATTCAATGTGGGTGATGGGGGGGTTATGGAGGGATTTGGTGCTGAGGTAGATTTGAGTGTCATCGGCGTAGCAGTGGAAGTCCAGGTTGTAGTGGCGGAGAATCTGACCAAGGGGGAGGATGTAGATGATGAAGAGGAGGGGGCCGAGTACTGAGCCTTGGGGAACACCTTGGGTGACTGTAGCGGTGGCAGAGGAGTGATTATTGAGGGAGATGAAGTGGGATCTGTCGGAGAGATATGACTGGAGCCACCTCAGCGCAGTACCTTCGATACCGATGTCTTGGAGTCGGGTGAGCAGGATGTTGTGGCTCACGGTATCGAAGGCTGCACTCAGGTCGAGGAGGATGAGGATGTTGAGGGAACCGGTGTCAGCAGAGGTGAGGAGGTCATTGAGGACCCTGACGAGTGCCGTTTCTGTGCTGTGATGGGGACGAAAACCAGACTGAAGGGGTTCGAAGAGGTGATTTGATTGAAGATGGCGGTGAAGTTGTTTGGAGATGATGCGTTCTATTGTTTTGGGAGAGAAAGGGGTGGTTGGAGATGGGAGTTACTGAGGGATGAGGGATCCAGACCGGGTTTTTTGAGGATGGGAGTGACAGCAGCAGTTTTAAAGGCAGAGGGAACGGTTCCTTGGGACAGGGAGGAGTTGAAGAGGTTGGCAAGGTAGGGGCAGAGGACGGGGAGGCAGGACTTCAGTAGAGGGGTGGGAAGAGGGTCAAGGGAGCAGGTAGTGGGTTTGGAGGAGCTGATCAGATTGAGAATTTCAGAGGGGGAGACCAGAGTGAACTGGGATAGGCGGCCGTGGGGAGGGGGAGTCGGGAGGTCATGGGAGAAGGAGGGAGAGATTGGAGAAGCAGATAGGGAGTGATTAATGGCAGTGATTTTGTCCGAGAAAAACTGGAGGAATTAACTGCATAAGGTGGAAGTGGAGGAAGTGAGGGTGTCGGCACGGGGTTTGAGGAGCTTGTTGACGGTGGAGAAGAGGGTCCTGGGGTTGCGGGAGGGGTCGGTGAAGATGTTGGAGAGGTAAGCTGATTTTGCGGCAGTGAGGGCATCTCTGTAGGTGGTGAGATGAAGTTTGTAGGATTGGTGGTGAACTGTGAGGGATGATTTTTTTGTTAAGCGTTCAAGCTGACGGCCGGTTTGTTTAATTCTACGGAGTGCAGGGGTGAACCAGGGAGACGAGGTTGTAAAGGTGACAGTTTTCCTTTTGAGGGGGGCCAGGCTGTTGAGGGAGGTGAGAGGGTGGAGTTGAGGTGATTGAGTAGGTCATCAGGTCTGCTGAGGTTCGAGTCCAGGGGGAGAGTAGAGGATAGCAGGTGGGATAGGTGCTGGGGATCGACAGAGCGTAGGTTACGGAAGGTGATGTTCCTGGAAGGGGGGGGGTAGCGGACAGGGGAGGTGATGGCGAACTGTATAAGTTTGTGGTCAGAGAGGGGAAAGGGGCAGGGGTGGAGGTCGAGTACTGGGAGGTTGGTGGAGCAGACAAGGTCAAGGATGTGTCCTTTATCATGGGTGGGGAAGGTGACATGTTGGGTAAGTGAGAAGTTGTCCAGAAGGGAGGAAAGTTCAGAGGCATGTTTGCAGATGGGGGAGTCCATATGGATGTTGAAGTCACCAAGGAGTAACAGACGTGGGGAGAGGGATGAAGCAATGATGAGGAGTTCAGTGAGATCAGAGAGGAAGGAGGGGTCCGGTTTGGGGGGCCGGTAAATGAGGATAACTGTCAGTGAGGGAGGGGCTTTGAAGGCGAGGAATTCAAAGGATGGTACTGAGGGGAGGGTGAGTTCTGTAATCCGGATGTTCTGGTTGTGGATGACAGCCAGCCCACCACCACGGCGTGAGGGGCGGGGTTTCGTGATGTAATTAAAACCAGGAGGTGATGTTTGGTTGAGGGAGAAGAAGTCGTTGGGTTGTTGCCAGGTTTCAGTGAGCAGAAGGAAGTGAATCGATTTGTCCAGAATTTGTTCGTGAAGGATGTGGGTTTTGTTGGTAAGTGACCGGATGTTGAGGAGGGCGAAGTTGGTCAGGTGGGGGATTGGAGGGGTGGTGGCAGGGTGGAGAGGTATGAGGTTATCCAGGTTAGCAACACGGGGGTGGGGAGGAGAAGGGGGGTGGTGGTGGAGCAGAGGTGGGGGGCATGGTGGTAGGGAAAACTGGTTTGTTATGCATATTGGGAGGCGGAGGGGAGTGGAATCCGCTCCGGGTATTCTGTGGAGCTGGGAATGTGGGGGAGCAGGTTGTGTTGGGAGGCGGAGGGGAGTGGAATCCGGTCCGGGTATTCCGTGCAGTGTAAGAGGAACAGTAGGAGGTGCGCTCTGATGACGCGCCAGGTGTGCGACAGTGTGTTGGGTAGAGCAGATGGATGGTATGGATTGTTGTCCGTGCTGAGAGTAGACGAAACTGCGACGAGTACTTCGGTGGATGTAGCGGGGTCGACGGAAGAGTCCAAGATGTCTGATGACTGAGGTGGATAACCGGATGGAGGATTTATTAAGTGACAGAAGCTGTGAGACGGTGTATTTCAGCATGATGACAGGCGGAAAGGCTGGACGCAGTGGGTTAGCGGCGACCGCGGCTAGCAGGCTAGCTGCACAGAGGTAGATGATTCCCGTGGAGACGAGGAAAATCCACAACATGGGAGGAGGACCTGAACAGCGGGACGGAACAGATGCACCCCAGATACGAAGGCAGGAGGCAGAGAGAGTCCAAAGATGTTGTGTGCGATGGGGACAGACAGGAGGTAGGTGATGTAGCGGATAGCAAATAGCCACCCGGCACTTTGATGGGTGAGGGCAGCCAGTTACAGACAGCAGCAGAGGCAGAAGTCCAAAGTAACTTACAAAAAGTCCAAAGTAACTTACAAAAAGTCCAAGGTAATTTACAAAATGATAGCTGGTGTGAAAGAGGGTAGCAGAGGCGGAAAAGCGGCGAACAATCAGCGCCAGCGTCCTTTCAGTCTGAAGCTGAAATGTGATTCAGTTCTGGCCTCAGTCAAGGCCAGAACTGCTTTGACTACTGGGATTCTCACACAGACACATCATACATCCCTGCTCCGAGAACTGTTATGCTATCTCCTTCTGAAGGCCATAAGGCCAGATGGTGTCTCATAAACAGTTCTAACCGTGTGAATCCAGATTTATCATTTTCCCACTCTGTTCCCCATATAATCTCTGCTCTTGCATTTGTTCTTCGCACTCTCTGGTAGACTTTGCAGACTCTGCCAGACCTGTGACATATTTACCTTATTGTATCGTGTATTTGAAGTTTCAAATAAATAACCAAAAGACAGCTTTCTCGATTCACCATTTAACCATGTTAAATAGGAAAACACTAGTATATAAACTAAATTAACAAAACAAAATAACAAAACCAAGTTTCTCAAATTAAACAGTGCGTTGTATCCATGAGAATTAGTCGGCGAGTTCACGCCGTCCTCCAGCCACCTGCGAAGGAGTTGACAGGTGAGTCATGAGCTACTCCACACCCCTGTATTTATACTTCCCAGTAGTGACACATGCGCGGAGGCGTGCCGTGCCGTGCATGGGCGTCGCAGCTATTATATGAGGGTGGGACAATGATTGGTTCAGACCCCCCCACTTTTACCATGTGGAAAGTCCGTGAATCGGTCTATCCACTCGCCGCACTTTGTAGAGCGCTGTGTCAGTGCTTCATTATCAAATCCATTCCACTTGCTCATTGAGAGAATGCCCAAATCAATGAAACTCCGTACCATGTTTTCACTGCTACTTTGGACCAAGGCAGATTCTCCCATAGCGCGCATGTTCAAGGAGTGTTGTCATAGTTGGACAGCTTAAACCTGTTGTATGAAGCGATTCCGGTAGCGGAGGTAAGGCACACACACCAGATGTTCAGGAAATGGTTAATACAGTGAAAATCAAAGCTGTTGATCTCTTGGGCCCAATCCAAAACCACTCCCTCGACCCTACCCCTCCGTGACGGAGTGAACTCCGTCTGTAGCGACACTCACAGCTGAATGAAGTTCCCTCCATTAAGGGTTAAGGGTATAAATACAGCGGCAAGCTTTGGGACGGCCTCCCCTCTCTCCGGCATAAACAAGAAGTGCCGTAACTGTATGTAACAACGGTTTCAAATCAACATCTCTTTGACAACAAATGTAAATGAATAACTCAAATAAAACTCCAAACATCTTTAATTGTGTTACTTTTTTGTAAAGCTCTTTTAGTTTTAAACCTGATGTGTATAAGCTTCTTAGTTTTTGCAATATACAGAACTTTATAATAAAATGCACAAATGTAACTTTTTCTCAGGTATGATCGAAAGTTAAAACATATGAGGTCATCATAAGGTTGTTAACATCGCAGTTTATCAGTGGATGTTTGCAGGAACTGTTTGTAAACAGTGTGTTTCCTGACGGATATAACACAGCATGACTCCGGTCAGGTAGAGACCAGTCTCAAGTCAACACCGATGCAGACTCGCTGTTTGAGGGCTTGATAGCCCACTCCCCCTCCACACAGCTCCACACTCGTTGCTTTGGAACAGCCCTCAATATGGCGGACCCTCCACGTGAACGTGCAAACGGAGGGGTAGGGTGTAGTGGGCGGTTTGGGAATGGGCCTTGGTTTGATATGGTTTCTCCCCCAGACAACATGGACATAAGAATATTTTTTTCAAAGAAGAGGAAAAAAGCTTCTGGAGAAGAGTGTTGTCTTTATGTCATGATATAGATACAAATACTGAATACTTTAGATGAGAAAAGGCATCAAAATGCCAGGTTACTAGTATGTACAGTATAATGTAAACAGGTAAAGAGTCTCTGTGCTCATGTCACCATGTCACCAGATCCCCAATATGATCATAATCGGGATAATACTCATAAACGGCTTACTGATGTCCATGTAGAGCTGCAGTCAGTGTGTTTCACTGGAGCCTCAGTTCGATAAAAGACTATTTTCTGAGTTCTTTAACTTAGGTACTCTCTCTCAAAATGGTGATGTGCATTATGTTTTAAATTATACTTCTTATCATTCAGAAGCTTTTTGTGTGTGTTTATGTTTTACTGAGTGCTTTTATAGGCAATTTCCATCCCAGTATTCAGTTAACTGTTTATTTTCTGTGCACATTACATAGACTAGCTATACCTATTGCTTGGGGCTTTGAGTCTTCAAAATGTCCAATGTCACAGACTGGGACTTACTTTAGTTGTATTTACATTCAGTATGACTTGTTATGATTTAATGTGAAAGAGTATACTGCTCAATAAATAATGATCACTTCACCACCTCTCTTGACATCTAGGCGCTTGAGAGCGAGTCAGAGGCAGAACACAGGGACAGTGGAGAGAGGTCCATTGCTGAGGTGAGTGATGAAAGGGAAATGACAGTTTAGAGCAAATTGTGATGTGGACTCTCCATCCATCTTCTCCCGCTTATCCGTGGTCGGGTCGCGGGGGTAGCAGTTACAGCAGAGAGCACCAAACTTTATTTTCCCTGGCGACATCAACCAGCTCTGACTGGGGGATCCCAAGGCGCTCCCAGGCCAGCGAAGAGATATAATCCCTCCACCTGGTCCTAGGTCTACCCCTTGGTGTCTTCCCAGCTGGACGTGCCTCGAACACCTCCCTAGGGAGGTGCCCAGGTGGCATCCTAACTAGGTGCCCGAACCACCTCAACTGGCTCCTTTGGACGTGAAGGAGGACACTGGTGCTCAAAGCGCTTTACAAGTACACATTACACATATTAGACATGTAAGAGTCATTACTGCGGACAATACCCACAAGAGCAAATGCGGGTAAAGTGTCTTGCCCAAGGACACACCGGCCTGACTCATTCTTATTAGATGAGAATAAGAATAATGCAAGATTTCTTTTCAGCACTGTAGCCAGGCTGACAGAGAGCCACAGCTCGATTGAGCTTTCTATTCCCATAGCACTCAGTAGTAATGATTTGATGTGATTTTTTAACGATACAATTGTTACTCTTAGAAACAAAATGAATGACCTCTTGCCTTTGACCAGTATAGCGTTATCAACAGCTCCCAGAAACGTAAGTTCTAATATTACACTCGATAGTAAACTAGAATGCTTTTCAGCCATAAACCTTGAACAATAACATTCAATGATTCTCTCTTCTAAACCATCACCGTGCATGTTAGACCCAATTCCAACTAAGCTGTTGAAGGAAGTTTTTCCATTAATTAGCACTTCTTTATTAAATATTATGAATATGTCTTTATTATCAGGCTATGTTCCACAATCATTCAAAGTAGCAGTGATAAAACCGCTTCTTAAAAAGCACAACCTCGATCCAGAGGTTTTAGCCAACTATAGACCTATTTCTAATCTTCCGTTCCTCTCAAACATTCTCGAGAAAGCAGTCACAAAACTATAGCTTACTTACGTAACCCCAGTTTCAGAGTAACATGAAGTGAGATGTCTCACTATGGGATGCGCCTCATCGCGGAGCAAACAGAAGCATCAATCTCATTACGCCAATCCTGATTGGCCGGTGATTCTTGACGTCAACGTCAGGGGAAATCACCCCCTATGAGTAGCCTGCGCCACGACGCATGCGTCATTCAAAATAAGCACCTCTTCTCGCTTCACCATAGCAAGGAGGGCCGTCTGGTGAGACATCTCACTTCATGTTACTCTGAGCGCTGGGGTTACGTAAGTAACCTATAGTTCTCATTCATAACACTCCGTTCGATGTCTCACTATGGAATATTGTAGCTCCCGTATTGCCAGACGAGCTTATCTCGAAGATCACCGATCAACCAGAATTTAACAGGTGGAGTCCCGACTCAACAAGGTGCCCAGCACTGCTCGGGCCAAGCTTGGAGCGGAGACGTCCAGTCTGTAAAAGCGGACAAAAGTGAGTGGCGAAGACCAGCTTGCCGCCGCACAGATATCCTGGATGGAAACACCCTTGAACAAAGCCCAGGATGTAGCCAGGCCCTGAGTCGAGTGAGCCCGCAGACCCGAAAGGTGCTTGCAGCTTCTGACTCGTATAGGCCAAAGCAGTCGCCTCCACGATCCAGTGGGATAGTCGTTGCTTAGTAACAGGCTTACCCTTGTGAGGTTTAGCCCAGGACACGAAGAGTTGGTCATTAAGACGAAGCTCTTTTGATCTGTCCATATTTGTGTGAAAAGCCCGGACTGGACACAACAGATCCTGCTGCTGCTCCCCGGAGGAAACCAGCTGCGGAGGAAATGCCTCAATGTCAATCGGGGTACACGAACCAACCACCTTTGGTGTAAAGGCAGGGTTGGGTTTCAACAACACTCTCGTTTGCCCTGGGGCGAACTGAGTGCATGAGGGATGTACAGACAGTGCATGGATATCACTGACCCGTTTAGCGGATGCCAGGGCCAGTAACAGCACTGTCTTGAGTGACAGATGTTTCATGTCAGCTCCCTCCAGGGGTTCAAATGGGGTCCTTTTGAGCCCATTTAAGACCACTGCCAGGTCCCATAAGGGCACCAGCAACCTGGAGACAGGGAGGAGCCCGCGCGCTCCCTTCATAAAACGGCAAACCAAAGGATGTTGGCTAGCCGTCTTACCCTCAAAGCCCACATGGCATGCAGCAATACCAGCCAGGTACACCTTGATCGTGGAAAAAGCTCTGTGTTGATCGATCAAGTCCTGTAGGAATGATAAAATCACCCCGACAGGACATTGAAAAGAGATGTGCCCTTCTTGAAGGCACCACTCCTCAAACACCCTCCACTTACAGTCGTAAAGAGACCTGGTGGAGGAAGCTCTCGCACTCTGAATCGTGTTTATCACCTTCTGAGGGAGTCCCACTGTATTCAGATTGTACCACTCACGGGTCAGGCCCATAGTGCCCCGTGCTCTGGGCGTGGGTGAAGGATCGCCCTCCTCACCTGAGACAATCTGTCCCTGCGTGGTGGGGGCTGCCACGGCTGCCCGCACAACAGCTGATATATCCCCGCCAGCCCGTATATTGCGGGCTAGAGTGGAAACATCAGAGTACGTGTGTGGCGTTGCTCTTTCACTCTGGCCAGAGTTAAGGGGAACAGAACCAGGGGTGGGAACGTGTACAGAGGACCCGGAGGTCAATCGTGTACGAGTGCGTCCCCGCCTAACGGTGCGTTTAAATCGTGCATTAAAGAGAACAGCTGTCATTGAGCATTTTCTCCCCTTGCGAACAGATTTAACGTGGCTCCGCCGTTACGCACCCACAGCGGACTCTCGATCCTTGGATGAGGAGTCCAGTCTGAATAGAGTGGTGCACCTTTTGACAGTAATTCTGTCCCTAGGTGCATAACACCCGGTACTTGCGTCGTTCTCAGAGAGAGGAGACGTCTGCCGCTGCAAGGGATCAGTTTGTGTGCCAGTGTGTGTGACTGGAGACAACGCAAACTCCCCTGGCGGTTCGTCCACGATATCGTGTTGTCTATCCTCATGGGGACATGAAGTCCTCTGAGAGAAGGCAGGAAGCATTTTTGGGTTGGGAACACCGCTAAAAGCTCCGGGTAATTTACGCGTGCCCGCTGGAAGTCTCTGTTCTAGAGACCTCTCACCGGGCGACCTTCGTAAGTCCCCTGTCAGCCCGTCTGACCTGCGTGCGTGGTGACCACCTTCCGTGAAAGGACTGCACCAGTAGGCGCGTCCCGCACTGGAAAAGTCGGGTGTAGTGCCACTACGCATTTCATAATCACCAAAACTCTCCGTAAGCCGTAGCGTTCGGGGTTTAGCTTTATTATGAGGCCCATGTTGAGCGGGTGCTTTACGAGAACATTCTCCTCCGTAATCTGACTCCGCTCGGTGGGCTTTATAGATAAAACACTTCTTTCTGAGAGAGAGAGAACTCTTCTCTCCAGAATGTGGGTTGACTCTCTCTGGGTTTGTGAAAACAGATAAATTATAACTGTTTTGAGAAGCCCAGGCAGACATCGTGAGTATCTCCTGCTGTATGTTCCTTAGAGCCAGCTGGGATGTCACTCTTATGGCTCCGACCGGCACTGCGCATGTGCGTGACGGAGGTGCCTTTTCAGCTCCAGCCGGTACTGCGCATGTGTGTGCCGGTGGTGCCCTCACGGCTCCAGTCAGCACTGCGCCTGCGCATGCCGGTGGTGCCCTTAAAGCCCTGGGCACTGCGCATGTGTGTGGCGGTGGCTTCACGGACACGTCAATAATCCGTCCTTTGAGAGATGCTTTAGCTGCTCTTGAAAGGGGAAGGATTGACGGGCCATTCTTTACAGCTCTAGCCGGCACTGCGTACGCACGTGGCGGTAGTGCCCTTAAAGCCCCAGCCGGCACTGCGCATGCGCGTGGCGGTGGTGCCTTCACAGACCCGTTTATTATCCGCCTTTTGAGAGAGGGCGTAGCTGCTCTCAGAAGGGGATTTATGGTTAACGGACTGTTTATTGTCTTTCTTTTCATTTTTTTGGGCTGCGCCCTTGGCCGGAGCCTGGATGCGTCAGCGGAAAATGGTTTATTCAGACAATAACGATGTGACATGTGTCTTGTGCGGACTTGAGGATGGCGTTGAGGCATCTCTCGAGGCGGTGGGGACACATTTAGAGCCGGGGAAGGAACTTCCAGCTCCGTCACGGAGGGGAGAAGGAGGGGCTGTCAGGCCGCTCGCTTCTTCTTCCTCGCCTGCTGGCCGAAATTCTGGGTCGGCTGTAAACTGTCATTGTTATGCGGATGATACTCAACTATATTTATCAATCAAGCCTGATGAAATTAATCATCTAAATACAATTCAAGACTGCCTTAAGGACTTAAAAACGTGGATGACCTTAAACGTTTTGATGTTAAACACGACCAAAACTGAAGTTATTGTACTTGGCCCGAAGAATCTACGAAACAAATTATATAAAGATATACTAACGATGGATGGCATTAATTTGGCCTCCAGTGAGACTGTAAGGAATCTTGGTGTCATATTTGATCAGGATTTATCCTTTAACGCCCACATAAAATCAATTTCAAGGACCGCCTACTTCCATCTACGTAACTGTGAAGCTGACCGTTGAGCGGCCCAGACCAAGCAAGGAGGCACAGGCAGAATGTCCAAAAATATAACCCGGCGTAGGCATTTATTAAAAACACGGGCACAAAGTTCACAGTCTCAATCCTGCTGTTCTCTTTGTCCACATCCTGCAGCCACAAGGATCTCACTCACACACCCAGCCCTCCCAACAGACAGGGCAACAGAGCCTAAATACCCACACTCCAATCATCACAACAAGACACAGGTGAGGGGGAGGAGACAACACAGGACACCAGGTGCACACAATCATTAGCCACAGACAACATACTGTGCAATCACGCTAATAAAGTGCCCTATTACCCGGCCTGAAGCAGTCAGTCCATAGTGACGAAGTTACCTTCGTCACAGTAACATTGCAAAAATCAGGCATATCTTGCCTCAACGCGATGCAGAGAAACTAGTCCATGCATTTGTTACTTCTCGGCTGGATTATTGTCAGGGAGTACCAAGAAGTCAATCAAGTCGCTTCAGCTGATTCAAAATGCTGCGGCTCGTGTACTAACCAGAGTTAGGAGAAGGGACCACATTACTCCTGTTCTGGCTGCCTTACACTGGCTCCCTATAGAACACAGGATAGAATTTAAAATTCTTCTTCTCGCCTACAAAGCCCTAAATGGGCAGGCGCCATCTTACCTTAAAGAACTCATTATACCCTACTGTCCTCGTAGGGCATTGCGTTCCAAGAATGCAGGGTTGTTGGTTGTTCCTAGAGTCTCTGAAAGTACAATGGGAGCCAGAGCCTTTTCTTATCAAGCTCCACATTTGTGGAATCAGCTTCCAGTTTGTGTTCGGGCGGCAGACACCCTATCCGTTTTTAAGAGTGCGCTTAAGACCTTCCTTTTTGATAAAGCTTATAGTTAGGGCTGATTAGATTCAGCCCCTAGTTTTGCTGATATAGGCTTAGTTTGTTGGGGGACATCTTACTTCTTCCTTCTCTCTGTCTATACCTGTGTCCTCTCATGTTCCGATTAACCCAGCTTCCCCACATTTCTTTATTTTTGGTGTCTATATACGCCGGGATCCGGAGTCATGGATGATCCTGCGGTCCTGTGTCCTGGATCGCGAGCCCTGGATCGCGAGTCGTGGCTGTGGTCCTGGATCTGTTTAAAAGTAATTGAAGCATCAGACAAAAAAAGCTTTTGAAAATAATATTATATTTTGATTTAGGTCAAAATATAATATTTGTAAACCTGAAGAGTCAGTGCCATAGCCTCACCAGCCATGAACCTCACTGCAGAAGCTTATATATAGACATCTAAGTTTTTTGTGCCCCACCACTTTTGCACATATAGAAACGCCACTGAGAAGAACTATAGTGGAATGCTGTAAACAGCATTCACAATAATAAGGGTAATACAGATTCGAAGAACTATAGTGGAATGCTGTAAACAGCTTTCGCACTAATGACTGACCATGGTTCTCTTTTATGGCTTTATCTATAAACAGCTCTGAATAAATTATAGTTGTCGACAACATGGAAATACACACACACACTCACACAGAGATACACAAATAGAATGAACACATTATGCCAGCATGCATCGCTTGAGTAAGATTTGTATTGTCTTGGCGTGTAGCTGAACCCGCCTCCACTGAACATGACAGTTTAATTTTCTCCAGTTGACCTTTTCATATGACACATCCACTGATAAGCTCAGGTCGGAACAACACACACACACACACACACACCACACACACACACACACACACACACACACACACACACACACACACACACACACACACACACACACACACACACACACGTTTGCCTTCCCAGTCTTTATTATATTTTCCATGGAGTCACATAACAATGCACCCCCACACACACATATAAACCATTATATAAACACACAGATACCAAATGATTCATTCCCACATTTAAAAAGGCAACTAACAAAAAGCCTTTTTCCGTGTGTGTGTGTGTGTGTATGTGTGTGTGTGTGTGTGTGTATGTGTGTGTGTGTGTATGTGTGTTTGTGACCCATTGTTAGCCTTGAAAACATGAAATTATAAACCTGCCATAGTACATTTGCCCTTTGTCTGCTTCCAATAAAATGTATAGTATAATCTGATAAAAAGGGGCAAATAGGGAAACATCTATTTAGCCAAAAATAACAACAGGTGAGGTATTAAAGTAGTGCTGTCAATGGATGGCATGTAATTGCATTAATGATAATATGATTTGTGATTCATTTAGATCAATCACACGTTTAAAATACTAGTATTTACTTGTATCTTCGTGGGAGATAAACAAATACCTGTGTGGTGTTGTAACATAAATGGATGATGCCTGCTGGAAGAGTAAACAGAGGGGGTTTTACTTTACTATAATATGATTTCTGAATTATTGGCATGAAGTCTTACAATTTTCAGAGACTTTTAAGATTCGACAAAGCTGCTGTCACAGAGAGCTGCTGTAATGACCCATGTATAATGTGAGCTACACAGGCCATATTCTAGTCTGCTGCTATCATACATGCACTATCTGCTCCTACAGTGTGACCCTGTCCACTGTCTCACACTCCTGTGACACTTCAACAAACTGGAGTATGGTTCAGAAAGATGCCTTTACTTCAATGTTCACCATACCTAAAGATCAAGTGAGGAACAGTAGTTGTGGATCAGGTGTGTGCAGCGAGGTACTGATGGTTCTCACTAATTACACTGACCTCCAGTAAGTGCAACACATGTAGCTTGTGCTCATTCCTCCACTATTTCTGCCTTTTCTCTGCCATGCCTTGGTTGTGTATACAAATGTATGAGTGAGTCAGACTGAAGCACACACGCACAAACACACACTGCTTATTTTTCCTTATCTCTGGGAACGTTGGTCAGAGGGTATTTTGTGTACTTCTCAGTTTTTAAAACAAATGTAACGGTGTAGACCAGATCTTAAACACAGCAACACATCAACAGATATTTTTTTCTTTTGGCAGTGATTTTTTAGGTTTTTGCAAGTAAGAAAAATAGTGTTCAGAAAATGCTAATGTCAACAAGACAAACTACATAGGCTGTGTATGAAGAACTGTTAGGTACAGCTGACAGCCAACATCATCTGGAAAATGTTCTCTTGTGATCTCAAGAGCTTAAATTATTTATAGAGCAGAACAGAAGTCAGTGCACACATCATCAAGGTTCTGTTTTCCAATTATTACACAATAACTGTGTCTCTATAGATGCTTCACCGTCTGACTTGTACATTTGGAAATGCCTGAGTTTTGAATTGTTATGTTATTGCTCAGGATGTATTGTTACAAACACACCCCATACAATAAAGTGTGTGTGTATGTATGTGTGTGTCTGAAAGATAGAGTATGTGGTCCTCTTCCATCTCTCACAATGATGAATTTATCTTAAGAATAGAAGGATGACATGCTGTAGAGAGATTGATCACACACACAAACACAGCAAAAAGCAATGATGTTTATCTTTAGCGTAATGGCTCCAGCTTCAATATTGACACTAAATCAGCTCAGACAGTTGAAGAAAACAAAAAAAAACATACTACCTCAGATCTTCAAATACATGTAATTTACACTTTCTCCAAGATTCTGCTACTTTTGCCAGGGTTTTTGAATTTGTTTCAAAGAACACAGTTAACCCAAGTGTCATGTTACACAGTTTTCATTATCCAAACAGTACAGTATCTTACAGGTCTCCTATTATGCTATTTTTAGGCACATATTATAGGTCTCAGATATATAAAAAACATGTCTATGAAGTAGGGGTGCAACGGTATCCGTATTCGTCCC
Source organism: Champsocephalus esox (assembly GCA_036324585.1). Classification (NCBI taxonomy): domain Eukaryota; kingdom Metazoa; phylum Chordata; class Actinopteri; order Perciformes; family Channichthyidae; genus Champsocephalus; species Champsocephalus esox. The sequence continues at coordinate 5,265,223 of CM070495.1, read as the reverse complement.
GTACCGTCACGGTTCGGATGTCACGGTTCGGTGCATGCAGTCACGACGAATACGCCTTTTTTTTACGAGTGGGAAAAAAGTCTGTCATTCAGGCCAGTATCCACTGCACTATATATCATCCAGGGGGCGCCTAAAAGCTGTTTGCCAGCCGCCCTTAAACAACAGATGAAGAAGAATAAGAAAACACAAAAACCAACAAAATACAAGAAGAAGAACAGTTAGTATTGCGAGTTTGTTGTGCACCGACATAAATGCTAGAGGTTGATGTTGTTTATGTTTGCTTTCTCTCATTCCAGGCTTCGTGGTTGTTTGTTCTTGATTGTTTGCACCTGTCATCCATACTGTGTCTCCTGTGCTCATCAGTGTCAGCCCCGCCCCTTATCGGTCCCACCTGTGTCTTGTCACCCTGTGCTTAAATTCCCCTGTCTCCCAGTGTTCTTTGTCAGTTCGTATTGTCTTATGCTATGGTCAGGTCAATGTTTCTTGTGCTCGTGAAAAGTTTCATTCCTCACTACATGATGGCTTTCATTTTTTGTTCATCTCGGCTCGAGATTGATAGTTACCCTTTGTGTTGTTCACGACTAGAGATTGATAGTTACCCTTTTTGTTGTTCACTGCTGTATTGGAAAATAACGTATCTTAAAAATACTTTACCTCTGTCTCCCGGGTCGTGCAATTGGGTCCTACATCCTAAGTGTCTGAGTTCGTAACAGAGTTCAGATAACACAGGAGCTAGAAGACACACCTGCTTCTTTTAAATCAGCTGTGAGGGAACATGTTGGGTTCCCTGTGGACTACAATATAATAGAAGCTTCAGGCGAACAGGTGAAGGGTTAATGATGCGCTTAATGGGGAAGGGACCAATAAACCGAGGGGACAACTTATTAGACCCGGGAAGGAGGGGGATTTCCTTAGGAGACAACCAAACTGATTGTCCAGGGGCATTAGGGGGAGCGACATTTCTATGGCGGTTGGCAGACCTCTGGTTTCTGGCAGAAGTCCGAAGGAGAGCTGAGTGAGTGTCCGTCCAAATCTTACGGAAACGAAGAACATGTTGCTGGACGGATGGAACTGCCAACTCATTCTCCACCTCAGGAAACAGGGGTGGTTGGTACCCTAAGGAGGCTTTGAATGGATAGACACCAGTAGATGAAGAAGTGAGGGAATTATGGGAATACCCAACCCAGGGTAGATGGGAGCTCCAAGTTGACTGATTCCGGTTGGCAAAGCAGCGAAGAGAAGATTCCAGATCCTGATTGGCCCTTTCAGTTTGGCCGTTTGACTGGGGATGATAACCAGAAGTTAGACTGACCGATGCACCAAGAGAATGACAAAAAGTCTTCCAAACCTGGGAGGTGAATTGAAGGCCATGGTCGGAGACGATGTCAGCCGGGATTCCATGCAGACAGAATACATGCTGGGTGAGAAGTTGGGAGGTCACCAGGGCTTGGGCAGGGCTACAAAATGGGCACATTTGGAGAAACGGTCAACAACAGTTATAATTGGTGTGTTAACTTGTGAGGGAGGTAGGCCAGTGACAAAGTCCAGTGCGATATGAGACCAAGGTCGACTTGGGATAGGAAGGGGCTGGAGCAATCCCGCAGGTATCTGATGAGAGGCCTTGCTCCTAGCACATGTTGTACAGGCTGAAACAAACTCCTTAGTGTCTTTGTCAACTGTTGGCCACCAGAAATGTCTCAGAGAGTGTGCGGTTGGCACCTGGATGATTTGCAAAACGGGAGCTATGGACCCACTGCAGGACTTGGCAACGGACAGAGTTGGGGACAAACTGACGGGTAGGCGGACCGCAACCAGGGTCTGGTTGCTCCAATAGCGCCTCCTGGATGGAGTTAATGATTTCCCAGGTGAGGGCACCCACAACACAACTCTGGGGGAGAATAGAGTCAAAAGATGTGACTGGTCCCACAGACAAGAACGACCTGGACAGGGCATCAGGCTTGGTATTTTTGGAACCAGGACGATATGTAAGAGAGAAGTTGAACCGACCAAAGAAGAGGGGCTACCTGGCCTGTTGGGAATTTAGCCGTTTAGCTGACTGGATGTACTCCAGGTTTTTGTGGTCAGCCCAAACAAGGAATGGCTGCTCGCTGCCCTCGAGCCAGTTTCGCCACTCCTCCAACGCCATCTTCACCGCCAGCAGCTCTCTGTTGCCCACATCATAATTTCTCTCAGCTGGGGAAAGATGGTGAGAGAAGAAAGCACATGTGTGAAGCTTATTATTGGGTCCAGCAGTTTGAGACAGAACAGTGCCAGCCCCGATGTCTGATGCATCTACCTCAACCACAAACTGCTTGCTTGAGTCCGGCTGGATGAGAATGGGGGCAGAAATGAACAGGGACTTGAGTCTAGGAAAAGCATTTATGCAATTAATAAAAACAACAAGGTTTGGGTTTGTTCTTCAGATGACTGTGACGTCAACGTGTAAGCTCAATAATGAACTCCAGCTCAACCAACCATATTGTAATAAACTGTACACCCCAGCGCATGCACTACGCTCTGCATCAGCCAAACGACTCGCTGCACCCTCGCTGCACCCTCGCTGCACCCTTGCTGTGAGGGGGACCCAAGTTCCCATCAGCAAAAACACGTGGGTTTGCTATCCTGGCTCCAAAATGGTGGAATGAGCTCCCCATTGACATCAGGACAGCAGATAGCTTGCACATCTTCCAGCGCAGACTGAAAACTCATCTCTTTCGACTCCACCTCGAGCGATATAATTACTAACAAAGAACTGCTAACAGAGCACGTATATACTAATAAAGGACTGGCTTATCTATAGCCAGTTGAGTAGCACTTGAAATGTTTGTCTCTATGAAACCTGATGTACTTATATGATTCTGATTGGTCGAATGTACTTATTGTTAGTCGCTTTGGATAAAAGTGTCAGTGAAATGCAATGTAATGTAATATCTAAGTCATCATCTTGAAATATGACATTAATAATTGTAATATACACATCTTATTGTGAGGTTGATTTCACATACACTACTTCGACGTTAGCTTGTATACATACTTGAGCATAGCAAATTTAAATTAACCTTAATATAAATATCTCTCTACGTTACAAGGATGACCTTATTTTATCAACCTCAAACAGAAGCTGTTTGTTCAACAGTATTATCCCACTTAACGCTTGTCTATTTCGTTTTAACCTCTGTATAACTTGGAGGCTACGATTAGCATTGTTTGCACCGATGTAGCTACCACTCGCTACACGCTAACCCAAGCCTTAACATTCATTACGTAGCTGATTAAAATCATGAACACAAATAAAGCACTCGAATTTCACTTCCCGCAAAACCGCATTCATGAACTGTCTGTTTTAACCGCAGAGCGAGTCACAATAGTCCGATATATAACCATGTGGAACAAACAACCACGGCCGGCTTCAAGTTGTGTTCCCTGGATGAACTGACCAGGCAGAGTCCCTGTAGCTAGCTTCACGGAGCAGGTAGCAGAGAGACAAGAAGCTAGCAGCAGCAGTCACTTGATAGAGCCGTCACTCAATGTGACCACGCCCTAATTTATGCAAAAACGTTAAGACCTAATATAAATAAAAGGGTCGTGTTAGAAAACAATTCACTCACAGATCCATAATCATGAAGGTGGAATCTAACTATATTGATAATAAAATGTATGGAGCCAGGGGTAGAAACATGTTTTTTTCTGTTGTAAAATTGGGCATTTTAACATGGGGGTCTATGGAAATTGCTCCTTTCTGCAGCCATCGTCTATCGGCCAATATATGATCTACAGTGTGTGGCACTTCCGTATCGGCGTCCCGGCTATTCCCCAGAGTTTGCCCCTTGGTTACACCCCTACTATGAAGTGTTTTGCTCAAAGTTAGAAACTTAAAAAATATATAGTTTTTCAAATTCTAAATTCCTGCATGTTGGCCATCAGCTGCCCTGGACTACAGACCATTCTGTGATCCTCCAGAACACACAGATGGCCAGTCTGCCGCTTATTCTCAGAAATCTAATATTTACACTCTTCATATTCCTAATATTCATTTTACACTTGTGTTAAAGACTCTTGGCATGGTCAAATCAGCATATTGCACTGAATAGTATTTTGAAGAAGCAAATTACAATATCTATATCCCATTCACAATAGAAACTGTATGCCTCAACATCCGACATAATACTCTGCTTCCATAACTCAACAATGGGGCATTCAAAAGATGAAATGCTGTATCCATTCTATAATTTCTCTCCCTAATTGAATTCCTTAACATATGCGGCTGCACAAAGCCCCATAAAAAGCTTTAATCCGGGCTCCTTTCATTCACTTTGAAACAATTGTTTTCTTTTAATCCTGTCAGGGGTAGAACATGTTACAACCAGTGATGGAGTAGCAATTTCTTTTAAAATTCATCTGCCTAGGGAAGTGTGTTGGCTCAGGGTAATTTGAATGCTTTTTAAAATTGGACTCATTCTTTGTTCAACTAGGTAGCCCAAATGAGATGAGAGGCTTCCATTTGCAGAACGGTCTTGGCCTAGAAAGCACATCAAGAAAAGTAAGACGGTGCAGACAAATATGCTCCAAAATAATAAGCACAGCCAGGGACAACAAGCAGTTTTGAACACACTGCAACCCTAAAAATATATATAGAGAACATGAAAGATATTTAAATATTAAGACAGACATGGTTTTAAAACATTTAAAACCAGCTTGAGTATGCAGCTGATGTTACAGCATAAAAGTTATTGAACATAATTAGCATTCAATAAGAGCCCAAATGAGACTTCCTGTCATTACTTGTATTGACTGACAGCAGACTGTTTACAAATGCAGTCTGTTAAACTGTTAAATATGTTTGGTTTGTCTTTCCCGTTGCCAACAGGCTCTGCATTCATATAAAGATATGCCTACATTTTGTTAGATTGAATTATAGACCCTACGTTAAATGTCTATTTAACCCTCAAAATAACAATTTGTATATTAATTGTTTACCCAGTTTTACCTTCAAATCTTTCGGAAAAAAGTGTGTATTGCATTCCACCACAGTGACAGAATCAGGAAATCCATACAGCATCTTTTGTAAATCCAATGGTGTACTGTGGGGCTTTAGACAGGGCCTTCAGTAAACAATTGAAAAGCACATACACACATTGTACACGTCTTGCTGCGTTAACAATTCCAGGAAAGACAGACAACTTCTAAGTTAAACTATTTATTATAAGGGAGCAAAAGATATATATATTCACTTGGCCAAGGACTCATTTCATAGAAATCACAGGCAGCAAAGCTGTAATCTGTAACCACTATTTCCGGAAAGAGCCCCGAACCTTGTGCGTGTAGCCTATACATTTTTATTACACAGGGCGTTGCCCGTACATTTATGATTGGTCAAGACTAGCGAAAGAGATATCATGGTTTAGACTTGGTTCTCTTTGGTAGGTGCACAGACTTTGAAAAAAGTGTCTTGGCAACACGATCCTCCAATCAGCATTCGGCCGGCCTGTGAAAGTCCCTCCCTACTCTGTCGCCATCATACATAATTTGTTTTTGCTTAAGCTTTCTGCAGGTATAGTGGAATCTTGGTTATACTGATTCCTGGCTATGTGTGGGAGCGGAGCTCACCCAAAGCTCAAGGTCAGAGTCTTAGTAACTCACTGTCTTCTTACTACGTCTACACCTGGCTTTGCTACATTAGTATTGCAATCTGAGAACTTTCTTCTGACTATTCCCTTTGTTGGTATCTAACCCATCAGAACCTGGGATTAGTGATTGTGTATATTTATGTTATAGTCATAGCAATCTCATGAGCACAATAAGCATATCATGTAATAATAAGAATCCCTCTTGTAATGTTATTAGGGGTGTAACGGTTCACCAACATTTCGGTTCGGTACGTACCTCGGTTTTTAGGTCACGGTTCGGTACGTTTTCGGGGTACCACTTTACAATAAGACTACCCTTATAAAGGATTCATAAATGGTTTGTAATTAGGTTATTAATTAGGTTGTAAACACTTTATTATGCATTAAGAACCATTTATAAACCAGTTGTAACAGTTGCCATACATCAACACAGGCTCAATATTTGGCAAGATGACTAAGCCTTATATTGGCTACCCAGCTTACTTCGTCATTTTCATATATGTTGTTCACCGAGTTGATTCTTCCCCCATCCATCTTAATGTTTCTTGGCCTCTCTTTATGACCATTTATTTATGAGTTACTAACATTTATAACTGCCAAAAGGGACTCTTATTGTAAAGTGTAAAACACATTGTCATTTATTAACGAGTTACTACCATACATGGCAGTGACTGCTGTTGTTAGCTTCTTGTCTCTCTGCTAGCAGCTCCGTGATGCTACAGGGGCTCTGCCTGCTCAACTCATCCGGGGAACATAACTTGAACTCGGCCGTGTTTGTTGTGCTGATGCCTTGTGGACTATTCTTCAAGCTTATATCGGACTATCGTGACTCGCTCTGTGGTTAAAACAGACGGTGCATGAATGCGGTTTTACAGTCAGTGAAATTTGAGTACGGTACTTTATTTATGTGTTTATGATTTGAATCAGCGTGAATGCATGTTAAGGCTTGGGTTATAATGTAAGCGAGTGGTAGATACATCTGTGCTAACAATGCTAATCATAGCCTCTAAGTTAAAACATAATCATCGTGAATTAAATGGACCACTGGTGGTCCGTGAGCGCCCCCTAGTGGTCCGTGCGTATATTGGTAACATTTCACAATTTAAATACATGTATTTATTTAAGTTTTCCGCACTCTCGCAGGGATATCTCCGCAATGGAGCAAGCTTAAGTGTCATTGCATGATATAGCTCAGCGCAACACCTTCATCACACATGTTGCCACTTGTTTGTACCATTATCAGGTGATTTGTAATCTGTTCTAGAAAAATGTGTTTTTGGATATTTGTGGAGTTAGGTGGTCCGTGAGTGCTTTTTCCTTCGTTAAGTGGTCGTTGGTTTGAAAATGTTTGCGAAACACTGATGTAGACAAGCTAACGTCAAAGTAGTGTTCAAGAGAGGCGTAGTGTATGTGAAATCAACCTCACAATAAGATGTGTGTATATTACAAATAATAATGTCATATTTCAAGATGATTACTTAGATATTACAATATGGTTGGTTGAGCTGAAGTTCATTATTGAGCTTACACGTTAACGTCATATCTGAAGAACGAACCCAAACCTTGCTCTTTTTATTAATTGTCTTAACAAATTGGTATCAAATGAATAGTTATCATTGGTAATAAAAATGCTGATAAAGTAAACTATTTTATTTGAGTATTTGTGTCTGGGAGAAGGTACTGTACCCAGTTCCTATGTTCGGCAGTTATAGACTGGGCTTTCTTGTACAAGAGAGTAAAATCAATCAAAAAAAATATCAATATGGACCATTACTGTATAATTATCCTTAAATTATGTTATACAATGCATCATATAAACAAGTATGGCATTTTGAAACATGATGTGCAACAATTTTTACTGTAACTTGTGTGCATTTTGTTGTTAACTAATATGATATGATTTATTTTTTGTTAGTATGTTAGTATTAATATCATTTTAGAAACCTGTTTAACAATCGGCAGTAGATGGCAGGGTAACACTGCCGTAAACTGGTTTACTGTGATTTGCGCCTGCCGTCAACGGACTGATGTGGAGACGGAGCTGCCGTTGGCTTGCCATTCTGGCAAGACCCGCCAAACGAGCAGCTAAGAATTTGGTTGTTCATCATTTCTCCTGTTTTGCAGGTCAGTTTTGTGTACATATTGTCACAAGTGTTATAAGAATCCACGGTAGTGTTGTGTCACGATGTCCTAGTGTTTGGATGTTATTTATTGTCTTCAATGCTGCGTAGGAGACTGCCTCGTGGTTGCTGTGTGCGCGTGTGTGTAATGGCGGTCGCTATTTTAATGTAGCATAACTGAGCTTTGATCAAAGTGAATACAAGTAAATGTAATTGTTTACAGCTCCTATACATTTTGTAATTACATATTTTCCGGATTTATATCCTAAGTATTTTGTGTGTGTGTTTTGTATTATCTGTATGTGTTCTATGGTCAGAGTTAATACATAAATGCTTGTTGACTGCTAATGCTAGCACAGATTTGTTTCTGATGCTCTACCTGGGAAGGTATTTAAAAGGGTTTGATTACAAAATAAATATCTGAATAGAGAAATTCTTATTTTAAGTCATGGTGTTTATTTCAAATATATTGAAGACATGAATATATATAGACAAGTGTTCATATTGAAGACAGAAAAGGGCATTAACAATTGTGTGTGTGTTGTGTCAAATGGTTAAGGGCATTAACAATTGTGTGTGCAAAATGAATAATACATTCTGGCAAGACCCGCCAAACGAGCAGCTAAGAATTTGGTTGTTCATCATTTCTCCTGTTTTGCAGGAATACTATCGGTCATAGCGCCCTGCATAGCGGGGCCTGTTACATATGCACATGGACGCTTTGGACACACCTGGAGAAGGAAGAAATGGGTCTTCGGAATGATGGGAGTTAAAGACAAAAGGCAGAGACTGGTGATGAAACTAGTGGAGAAACGATCAAGATGCCACCTTGTCCCTCTGATTAGACGGCATGTTAAGTCAGGAAGTAGCATATTGGTGATGAGTGGAGGGCATACAGGAGAGTGCTGAGTAACATGGGGTACAACCACTGTACCATAAACCACAGCAGGTGGTTTGTGAACCCCCAGACTGTCAGTCTTACCCAACAAAATGGAAGTGCAAGGTCGATGGTCAAAGGACATGTCCGTAGACTGAGAGGAAACCGTACAGAGTTTGTTGGAGGAACACCTCAAGGTTCTTGAATGGTCATCTTGGCTCTGCTCACCCTGATGGACTGCTTGGACACTTGTTCAAGGATATACACAAAGCCTTTCCAGTCTGAGTACCATTATGTCTTACCAAGTCTTTCATTTATGTCTGGGAAAAGCTTTTATGTTTAAATATGTGTATCAGTCATACTAAACAGTCATTATGTTCTTCATGTGTGAATAAAATATTTTGCTTGGCTCTTTTGCATCTTACTTGGCATTTCATGTGAAAATGTGTATTCGGTAAGCGTGAAGGTTATAACTCATTCATAAATGGACATGTGTATTAAACTTAAAAACAACGCACCCTTTCAGTGACGTGTTTCACACTTTACAACAAGGCTCCCTTTTACCAGTTATACATGGTAGTAATTCATTAATAAATGAGAATGTGTTTCACACTTTACAATAAGGCTCCTTTTTGGTAGTTATACATGGTAGTAATTCATAAATAAATGGTCATAAAGAGATGCCAAGCAACATCAAAATGGATGGGGAGTTAATCAACTCGGTGAACAACAGATACCAAGGATGCTGGCTGATGAAGAAGACAAAGTAAGCTAGGTAGCCAATATAAGGCTTTGTCATCTTGCCAAATAGTGAGCCTGTGTTGATGTATGAGACCTATGTCAGAACTGGTTCTTAATGATTAATAAAGTGTTTACAACCTCATTAATAACCTAATTATAAACCCTTTATGAATCCTTTATAAGGGTAGTCTTAGTGTAAAGTGTTACCGTTTTCGGTAAAGCAGAAAGAATGATCACAAAACATAAAATATATATATATATTTTATTAATAAGAATATTCACTCAAATAAATACAAAATATAATAAAATAAACATTAAGGTGCAGCATTTCGATGAACTGAAATAATCTGTACTTGAACTACTGTACTAGTACTCATCTAAGCAGCCAGCTTCACATTAGGACTTGCTTGCTTGTCATTGTATGTTCATGTTTTTTTAAAGAACAATTAACTTGTCCACATTGCTTGCTGAAAGGGGAGATCTGCTGGTACTAACAATGTCTCCTGCTGTGGAGAACACCCTCTCGCTAGGGACAGAGGTAGCAGATACAGCCAGGTAGCGCTTTGCTACAGATGTAGCACTCCAGATAGGACTCACATGGGTGTGTCCCAGTCAAAAGCCCAGTGGATTCCAGTGGCTGGGGGTGTTGCCAAATTGCTAGAGGGCGTTGCCAAATTTCCCCATTTGTTCAATTCAGGATTTAACCATGAGATGGCGCTTCATTCACAAATACACAAAGACAACTGGGTGTTGTAGCACTTAGTCTGTTTGCAATGTTTGCAGCTCTGCAGTTGTGTTTGTTGAATACTGTAGCATTTAATCACTTATTTGTTATGGTTTTCACAGGCTACAATAATGAAAAAACATCAGTTTTAGTTCAAATAAAGTATATAGTTTGCTTTATGCAGTATATTTTTTGTAATATTGTTGGGGTGTTTTTACACAGTACAGTAGATTGAAGTAAATCAACTTATACATTAAGATAAGATAAGATGGACCTTTATTAATCCCTGTGGGGAAATTCAGTAGTTCAAACAGCAACAGGGTGAGAGTTAAAAACAGGACAGCACAGATTCACACAGATTAATAAAATCAAAAATAAGATGAGCGATAAAAATAAAAATAATGAGAAACTATGTAATAAGAAATGAATAAAACTAAAATATAATTGTCATATCATATCTTATAATGTATTGTATCAAGTAATATCATACATTGAACACATGTATGCATCAATAATTACAACAGAGTATTTCTAAATACAAGTTGTAAAAATACTTATATGTATTTAATATATGTAACAATGATTAATTTCAGATGATAATACTTTTCAGGGTTAGGTCCGGTCTAACAGCGCTTAGCTCTCTGCTGCAGAGAAGATCACTGCTCTAAACAAAGTTAAAAATCCTACATCCAAAGGGAATAAATATAAATAATTATGATGAATACGTTAAGTCTTGTTCATTGTTTTTCACTTTTATTAAATGTTTGATATTTCCGGCTGTTGGAGTAGAGTGGTTTTTACAATCCACCTCGGCTCCGCGTGTTCGTTTGGGGAGCATCTTGTAAAATCATAAAGGAAGGAATTCAAAGCACCAGATACAGGGTTAAACAATAATCTGTTTTAATAATAAACGGTAATAATACAATACACTTCTCAAAGGGGTCAGGCCTCCCCCTGCTCTGGTCCTAATGCCAGGAGAACTTATTTTGACGGCAGCAGGAAAGAGAGCGAACTCAAGGCCGAACAGGCTCACATACAAGAATAAAACAGGAGGGGTTGGGTCAGCTGGTCATCTTTTCAGGTCATCTCATTGAGAGATGCAAAAGATGCTGTGTCGCAGCGAATCAGCGCGTGCCAGCAGAGGACCCGCAAACAGTCTCAGTTCGAAGCAAACACATCTAGCATTCGCTGTCTCATATTTCTGCAGCCTCCACATACACATTTTCGCTAAAACATTTTTAACACACACATCCGTTTAAACCAATTATTCCTAAATGTGGTGGTAATTTAGTACTTATAACCTGAAAAAACAGATCGAAAACACAAACACATAGTTTGAGCAGTAATTATACCTAGCTACTACAATAAACACACACATCTCCCTATGCATGTTTGACGCACACACATCTTTATCATTAACATAAGTTGATTTTTTTTTAGCTTAAGGGCTTCTGTGAACTTCCTTTCCCCTCGAAGTCTGCTTTACTGGACTGAATACATTTATTGATAATTCAGAAGGACTATTGTCTCTCTTAACTGTGTGACTCAATTCTCAAGGCTTTTTATGGGTCTGCCTGTCATGCATCATTAACTACAAGAATGCAACTACATTAAATCTGAGGAAAATTCCCCCCTGGCTTCCCCTGCTACTTGCCCAGCCTATTGATAATTAACAGAGAAACTCAAGGGGCTTACTTCCATATCTGTAAATTGCAACAAGTCTTTCTGCCATTTCAAATGGAACACACTTCTTAAATATCAGATGATAATAATCTTCACGGCACAGACCCTTTCATACCGGCAATGCGCGATAGAAACAGAAAGTGCGACAGTTTAAATATGCCAGTGTTAATTTCGTCAACAAAACTATGCTGAAAAATGTTCATCAACAACCTTTTTTACATGACTAAGACGAGACGATCACGAGCTAAAAATAGATTATTGATAACGAAAACTATGACGAAATGTATATTTAGTTTTCGCTGACGAGACGGGACTAAGGTGTTAATGGTGGACTATCGGACATTCAAAATGCAGCATATTAAGTGTCCATCTTGTCTGTCAAAATGCATCTTACATTTCTAACTTGCAATATCATTATTTCCGCTCTCTTCACTCCAGAAGAGCGATCTCTCTGTGTGTGGGGGGCGGGGCTTAACATACATGGTGCAGCGGACACAGAGATCAGCCGGGGACGGAGCGTTCAGAGACACATTTTGACTAAAAGTTGAATAAATGTAATTTTTCATCGACTAAAACTACGAAGGATAGGAATTACTAAAACTAATAACCATTTTCGTCTAAAGACTAAATCAAAAACAGCTGCCAAAATTAACACTGAAATATGCCAACACAAACCTACAGACTGGGGGTTGGGAGATCACAGGAGTGTGGAATGTGACCACCCCCCTTGGGAGACTTACTCCACACATTCCGATGGCCAATTAGTTTTAAACAAAGAGTTTGCAGCATACAGCACAGGCAACATGGTGTTACGGTGGAGCGAAGGAAGCAGGTAGGACCCAAATGCAGATTAAAGTAAAAACTCCTTTATTTCAAGGCTAGGGCTAGGGCTATAAACAGAACAGGTCACCCTTGAAAAAGAGATCTATGATCTCAATGGGACCAATCTGGTTATATAAAGGTTTGAAATGAAATGAACACTCACCGACGAACTAGTCATGACACAAGACGAACCGACAATGAACACTGGGAGACAGGGGGATTTAAACACAGGGTAACTAGACACATGTGGGAACAATCAGGGGCGGGGCCAACACTGATGAGCACAGGAGACACACAAGGAGTGACAGGTGAAAACAATCAGACAACTAGACACCAGGGAAACTGACGGGAGGAAAAACACAGGAAAAAAGACCAGACAATATACAAGGAGGAAAATACCATTAACCAGACATACACAACTACAAACGTGACAAAACATGTCAATCCTGACAGAACCCCCCCCCTTAAGGGACGGATTCCAGACGTCCCTAAAAAAACACAAAAGTCCAAAACCTCAAGCAGGGTGGGTGGAGGGGGTCCGGAGGAGGGACGCAAAACTAGGGCCACCAGGGTGGGTGGAGGGGGTCTGGAGGACGGGACTGAACTGACCGCCCAGGGGCACGGCAGAGGACCAGGCAGGGGTCTCGGGCGGACGGCCCGGGGATAAGGCAGAGTCCAAAAAGGGGGATTCGGGCGGACGGCCCGGGGGCAAGGCAGAGGACCAGGAACGGGTCTCGGGCGGACGGCCCGGGGGTAAGGTAGAAGCCGAGAAGGGGGACTCGGGCGGACGGCCCGGGGGCAAGGCAGAGGACCAGGAATGGGTCTCGGGCGGACGGCCCGGGAGCAAGGCAGAGTTCGAGGAGGGGCGAAGGCCACAGCTCTCAGGGGACCGGGCAGGAGCCGGTGTTGACCGGACAGTAACCAGAGCCGGTGGGACAGGTGTTGGCAAGATTCCCCACGGAAGAGGACAAGGAGTTGGCAGGACCTCCGACGAGACCGGTGCTGGCGGGACCTCCAACTGAACAGGACATAGGGTTGGTAGGACCCCCGGCAGGAGAGTAGTCGGCGGGGCCTCCAACGGCACAGGATTGGCAGGACCCCCGGCAGGAGAGTAGACGGCGGGACCTCCAACGGGACAAGACAAGAAGCTGGCAGGGTCCCCAGCGGAACAGGAGTAGGGACTTGAGTGGGAACTCGAGAGGTGACTGGAGAGGGAACTTGAGAGGGGATTCGAGAGGAGACTCGAGAAGGGACTTGAGAAGTGTCTTGAACAGAGACTCGAGAGGTAACTCGAGAGGAGATTTGAGAGATGATTTGAGAGGGAACTCGAGAGGGAACTCGAGAGGGAACTGGAGGGGTGACTTGAAAGGAGACTCGAGAGGAGACTCGAGAGATGACTCGAGTAGGAGCTCGGAGAGGGGACTCGAGAGGGGACTCGAGTAGGAGCTCGGAGGGAGAGGGGACTCGAGAGGGGACTCGAGAGGGGACTCGAGAGGGGACCTGTGTCGGTCGGTACGCCGACAGGACTCGGGGAGCTGGCGTCGGCTGGAGAGCCAGCAGGAGACGAGGTGCTGGAGTCGGCCGGTATGCCGACAGGACTCGGGGAGCTGGCGTCGGCTGGAGAGCCAGCAGGAGACGAGGTGCTGGAGTCGGCCGGTATGCCGACAGATCACGGGGAGCTGGTGTCGGCCGGAGACGAGGGGCTGGAGTCGAAACCATGGCTGTTGGGGCCAGGACTGAGGCTGGAACCATGGCTGCAGGGGCCAGAACTGGGGCTGGAATCATGGCTGCTGGGGCCGGCACTGGAGCCGGAACCATGGCTGTTGGGGCTCGGGCTGCTAGCCTGGCCTTGCGACGACTCCTCTTAGCAGCCGCCTGAATACTCCGTGGACCTCCATAAGCCAGACGAGTTCCGGAATACGACTCCTGGACAGGAGCAGGAACTGGGGCAGAAGTACGGGTTGACTTCAGGCGGAACCCACCAAGGCGTATGGTGCCAGATTGGGAATTGGGAGACATGGAGCTAGCATGCCTAGTGCTAGCAGGCCGGGAATCACATGCTTCAAGGAAGTCCAAAATCCAGTCAGGTAAGAACTCAACAAAACATGGTTTCTCTGCTGCCAACCGGAGCGCCTCTACCAGAGCGGCCCTCTTCTGCCGAACACTGGATGCTCCCTTCCACCAATCGAAGCAGCAAGCCAGATAGAAGGTTAAATGCTGCAATTCAACCTCCCATGGATCATCTGCTGGGTCCATTTGTGGTCGGTTCGTAATGTTACGGTGGAGCGAAGGAAGCAGGTAGGACCCAAATGCAGATTAAAGTAAAAACTCCTTTATTTCAAGGCTAGGGCTAGGGATATAAACAAAGACAAAACAGAACACTCACCGACGAACTAGTCATGACACAAGACAAACCGACAATGAACACTGGGAGACAGGGGGATTTAAACACAGGGTAACAAGACACAGGTGTGAACAATCAGGGGCGGGGCCAACACTGATGAGCATAGGAGACACACAAGGAGTGACAGGTGAAAACAATCAGACAACTAGACACATCAGTGAAACTAACGACGGGAGGAAAAACACAGGGAAAAAGACCAGACAATATACAAGGAGGAAAATACCCATAACCAGACTTACACAACTACAAACGTGACAAAACATGTGAATCCTGACACATGGGGGGTATCAAAGGTACAAGCTAGACTTTTATTTAACATCTGAAAACCATTGTAAACAACTTCATTCCCGGGAAGCGAAGACCGGCGGAAACAGGAAGTCCGGTTCACTAAAATGTCCGTGCAGAACAATACCCCAACCCATAGATCCGTGGGTGAATAATGGCAATCACCACAGTGTACACATTAACAACAACTACAGTCTTTTGGCAGTGTAACAATTAAACAAGAACTACAGTCTTTTGGCAGTAACAATGAGATAAATAATAAACTGTCAGACTGACACTGAAGACAAACAAACTATTTTCAGCAATCAATCTGTTTAGTTGACTCTGGGTGACATGTGGCGATTTAAAAAGATCATTTTTTGGCTGTTTAGATGGTGTTGCTCCATCTGGGTCACTGCCGGTGGTTGAGACGGTGGGGTCTTTGGCGACTAGTTTTATAGCCTCATGTAGCTACATTAGTTAGGTGATTCAGGAGATTGGCATTGTTGTTATTCGATGTGGACAATGCTTTCTGTCCTGCACACAGTTTACATTTGACCATAATATTTTGTCAATCAATCAATCAATGTTTATTTATATAGCCCAATATCACAAATGTTACATTTGTCTCAGTGGTCTTCACAGTGTGTACAGAATATCAGTATGACAATACGACACCCTCTGTCCTTAGACCCTCACATCGTACAAGGAAAAACTTCCAAAGAAAACCCAGTTTAAAGGGAAAAATGGGAGAAACCTCAGGGAGAGCAACAGAGGAGGGATCCCTCTCCCAGGACGGACAGACGTGCAATAGATGCCGTGTGTAAATTGAAAAGATAATACATTTGCAACATAGGTAGTCCAAATGTTTGGAAATGCATGTGTGTATAATAGGAAGATGAATCCACGAGGATATCCATCCAGGACCGATGATCTAGGACCACAGCCACGACTCAAGATCCAGCGCTCGCGATCCAGGACACAAGACCGCAGGATCATCCATGACTCCGGATCCCAGCATATATAGACCCCAAAAAGAAAGACATTTGGGGAAGCTGGGTTAATCGGAACATGAGAGTACACAGGTATAGACAGAGAGAAGGAAGAAGTAAGATGTCCCCCGACAAACTAAGCCTATATCAGCAAAACTAGGGGCTGAATCTAATCAGCCCTAACTATAAGCTTTATCAAAAAGGAAGGTCTTAAGCGCACTCTTAAAAACGGATAGGGTGTCTGCCGCCCGAACACAAACTGGAAGCTGATTCCACAAATGTGGAGCTTGATAAGAAAAGGCTCTGGCTCCCATTGTACTTTTAGAGACTCTAGGAACAACCAACAACCCTGCATTCTTGGAACGCAATGCCCTAGTAGGACAGTAGGGTATAATGAGTTCTTTAAGGTAAGATGGCGCCTGCCCATTAAGGGCTTTGTAGGCGAGAAGAAGAATTTTAAATTCTATCCTGTGTTCTATAGGGAGCCAGTGTAAGGCAGCCAGAACAGGAGTAATGTGGTCCCTTCTCCTAACTCTGGTTAGTACACGAGCCGCAGCATTTTGAATCAGCTGAAGCGACTTGATTGACTTTTTGGTACTCCCTGATAGTAAAGAGTTACAATAATCCAGCCTAGAAGTAACAAATGCATGGACTAGTTTCTCTGCATCGTTTTGAGGCAAGATATGCCTGATTTTTGCAATGTTACGTAGATGGAAGTAGGCGGTCCTTGAAATTGATTTTATGTGGGCGTTAAAGGATAAATCCTGATCAAATATAACACCAAGATTCCTTACAGTCTCACTGGAGGCCAAATTAATGCCATCCATAGTTAGTATATCTTTAGATAATTTGTTTCGTAGATTCTTCGGGCCAAGTACAATAACTTCAGTTTTGGTCGTGTTTAACATCAAAAAGTTTAAGGTCATCCACGTTTTTAAGTCCTTAAGGCAGTCTTGAATTTTATTTAGATGATTAATTTCATCAGGCTTAATTGATAAATATAGTTGAGTATCATCCGCATAACAATGAAAGTTTACAGAATGATTCCTTATAATATTGCCTAACGGAAGCATATATAATGTGAACAAAATAGGTCCGAGCACTGAGCCCTGTGGCACTCCATGGCTAACTTTGGTTTGCGTGGAAGATTCATCGTTGACACGTACAAACTGAGAGCGTTCAGATAGATAGGACCTAAACCAGCCTAAAGCAGTTCCCTGTATGCCAACTAAGTGCTCTAGTCTTTGCAATAGGATATCATGGTCGATAGTATCAAATGCAGCACTGAGATCGAGCAAAACAAGAATAGAGACAAGTCCCTTGTCTGAGGCTATTAGAATATCATTTGTGACTTTAACCAGAGCTGTCTCTGTGCTATGATGTGTTCTAAAGCCAGACTGAAAATCTTCAAATAAATCATTGTTTTTTAAGTAATCACACAACTGTTTTGCGACCGCTTTCTCAAGAATCTTTGAGAGGAACGGAAGATTAGAAATAGGTCTATAGTTGGCTAAAACCTCTGGATCGAGGTTGTGCTTTTTAAGAAGCGGTTTTATCACTGCTACTTTGAATGATTTTTGCGACATTTTGTGCGTCCTTTATCCCTACAAATTGAAAATAGTGGTTATATCTCCAAGTTGTAAATGTGTGTGTGTGCTGGTGGTGAGCGTTGCCGTGTATGTGTGTGTGGTAGCAAGTGTTTGTGTGTCTGTGTATTTTCCCCATAAGGCAAGACCCGCCCAACGCTGTCTCTGATTGGCTTACCCTGAAATGTTACCCCGCGTTAACCAATCATCACTCCTCTCTGGTCACTTTCACTTTTCCATGGTACTGTGAGAGGACATCGCTGTATTCGCCTGTAAGCTACATCCGCAGGGAGATTCGGTTCAGTTCCATCACATAAAGTCACACAGTAACGCACCCATTTAAATCACAGTAACTATAATGGCGTTACTGAATCTGAATAGGTAACTAGTGATGTTATTAGTTACCGCAAAAGGTAGTTGCATTACAGTTATGCGTCCCAACACTGGTAAACACACACCTGATCACCTGAGAGCTGCCGTTTCATTCAGACTGTTAAAAAAAAACGGCCTGATTTTAACAACTCAATGTGTGATTGCTATAGCAGTAATATTAGACACTAATAATACAGTAAACTATTAACACTGTACATATTATTTTTTGCCCGTGGGATTAGGATGATCGGTAGTGAGAGCCGTGCTGCATTTTCCTCCGGTCGCATGTGATATTAAAACAAAGCGATTATTTTTGTTGTTGTAAACTCACGTGGATTAAACTACATGTATTAGTGCATTCATTTCAATTCGCGAACATATAATACATTAAATGATCGTGAGGATGATGATTGAAAATTGTTTGTTTGAGCCGGGCTGCATTTCCTGATGAAAAAACATAGCGATGGTTTTGTACTTACACCTACGTGAATTAAACAACATTATGTTGTTAAATAAAAACATGGTGATGTTTTGTAAATGATTACATGTCTCTTATTTAGCACAGAATATGATCCTATCCGTGACATATGGATCTTAACAAATATCCGATCAGATACCTGTAGATCTATCAGCTGTTTATTTCACATGAGTTCCAGTGTGGCAGCTTTTCACGGCTCTCCCTGGTGGATCCATGATCCATTGCAGCTGGTTTCATTAAAATTACATGTATTTATCAAGGGGGCGTTTCAAGTCCTGCGGGGGGGGGTTCCTTTTCAGCAGGGGCCCACCCCGTGCAGATCACGGACCCGCACGGGTAGGCGTCTGAAATGAAGCGCTACATCTGTAACATGGCAACATAAGGAGATTTGGCATTTGTAATAGCTTTGGCTCGCTCTGAACTTTTTGCGAGTGGTGGAGGCTTAAATGCTAGTGGGAGTTGGGTTTGCACTTCAGTCTTTTTTCTTTATGGTTCCGGTGATATTCACGTTCAGGTGATGCCTTTTCAAATGAGTGTGCAAGTTTGATGTATTGCCAGCCGCGTAACCAATTTTAGTTGAACAATGCCGACAAACAGCTTTGGTTTGGTCCACCTGTCTTTGTCCGTCATCCTTGTACGTAACTGCGAAACCAAAATGTTCCCAAACCGGAGACTTCAATGATATATCGACATATCGACAGTTCGTCAAATTACTGACTACATTTGAACGCATCCCTGTGACCAGCTCTCATAATATGCCTCTCGTCCAATGAAATTACTTGGTTGCTCTATGACGCGTTGAACCCAATGTGAGCAAATTACTCTGAACGCTGCGACGCAGCACCTGAGATTACTTCCAAAAAGTTGCTCACGTTCTCAATTCTTTACGTTTAACGTTATATTCGTTCGGTACACACGTGTACCGACCTGAAGAGCCCATACCGAATATTTTCGGTACGAATAAGTATACCGTTACACCCCTAAATGTTATATAAAAATAGACTCCACGTGCCTGACGTGTTTTGGACGTAATCTCGTTTTTTTTACATTAGCAAGCCTCGCTAACACTCAGAGCTAACCTGTACTGTAGAGAGCACATGTTTTAAAAATCAGGAAATACAAAAAGGAACTCACCTTGTGATAAACCCGCAAGAGAAAAAGCATTTGAGCTCCATACTGTTTCAGAAATAATCCTTGATGTGGTTTAGAACAGGATGGCGTTTTATCGCAGCAGAATTGAACTTTATCTCCGGTATAATTCTGATAAGGCATTAGCTCCGCCGCCTCCTCCTCCTCCTCCTCCTCCTTCTCAAGCTAAGGACC
This sequence comes from Champsocephalus esox, assembly GCA_036324585.1. NCBI lineage: Eukaryota > Metazoa > Chordata > Actinopteri > Perciformes > Channichthyidae > Champsocephalus > Champsocephalus esox. The sequence continues at coordinate 5,245,210 of CM070495.1, read as the reverse complement.
CAAAATCCGCGTTTCTCTAACAGGGCTGCAAAAGAGGGGTATGAGCAGTTTGAGGCATGGCTTCAATGGGTGATCTGTTTGGTATTTTAATCAAAAAGCTTCTCAGACATGTTTTGCATAGGTATGGCCCAACAATATATGTTTTCAATATAGCATAATAGGTCCCCTTTAAGTGTATATACTAGTGTTTTCCTTGTTTCATATTAACCATTGTGTACAGACGTTCATTCATTTGGTTGTATTTGTTTGGTTATTTATTTAGTACAATGATATGCTAGTAACTTTCTTATTATTTTCCATATCTGTTTTCATCATAAGTGTAATACTGTGTGGAGGTTTTAACTCTCTTCCTCTTGTCAGACAGGTGTTGTGGGTCTGAGGCGGCAACCCCAATCCTCTGGTGGTGGTGTTCTTCACGAGTCATTTTGTTTGGTTTGCGGTGTCACGGGTGGTTTTGAGTTGGACTCTTCCCCCTTTTTGATTTATTGCCGCCTGGTAAGCCCCAGCCCTGCTGGTAGAGACCTCCTATGCCCCAGCCCTGTCCTCTACCTCCTATGCCCCAGTATTAACTTTTAGCTGATTGTATTATGTGTATTTGGTGTTTTTAGAATAATTAATTGATTTTATAAAATAAAGTAATTGTGTTATCTGTAACTGAAACTGTCTCTGGTCCGTTATGTAAAACAAACCTGTGCTCCTTGTGGATTAAATCTTTTATTTTTAATAGTTAGTTCCTAGGGGTGAAACTCCCTTTGGTGGTGTTATTGGCAACACAAACTCTTACCTACACCACACCGTCACATAGAGAATGTTTTTTTCAACCACAATGGAAACATGTATATATCTGCTGTTATCGTTACAGTATTGTTGTATAAAAATAACATTTAAGAAAAGGCAGCGAAATCACTTAATTTATGTCTCAGCTCAGCTGTGACTGAATGGAGATGACATGATGTAAAACTAAAAAGCTGCTCTTGCTGACAGACATTAAATCTGTCTCTCTTTAATTATATTGTGTTCATAATAAAAATGAATTCCAATAAAAGAATAAAATGTTTTTTGTCCACTTTGTTGTTCAGATATCACATATTTTATTTTTCAAGATCCCTGTATGACTTTAGGAAACTTATGAACTGATTTTTAAAATAAAATGTGACGTGCTCCATCGAAATCAGTCACATTGACCCGAAGACACATTTTGAGTTGTATACACTGCTGGAAAGAGGATATTCCTAGCTTTCTATTGATATCAGGATTGTTTTGGTACTCCTAATATTAAGCAAAATATGTCACATTATATAATGACTGTCACCAAGTCATCATTTTGAGAAAAAGGCCTTCAAAGTTTTCTCTTCTCTGGAATCCATCGATCTGAATGATTATTAGCAAATTATCAAAATACTACGGAGGGAAGATATTTTCATTTGGATTACTGGTCTGTGGGAAGCTCACGAGTGTGTGTGTGTGTGTGTGTGTGTGTGTGTGTGTGTGTGTCTGTCTGTGTATGTGTGTGTGTGTGTGTGTATTTTTGCATTTGTGTGTATTGTGTTTGTTTCCCGGGGAAAACACTCACGAGAAACACCGGCTGTTGTTATGCTGTGACGTCAAGTTACTCCGTTCTCCGCTTGTAATTATGCCGTTACAAGCTTCAAAGTTGTATTTATCATCTGAATTTGTCGAAACAAGTTTAATATTCTGAAAGCCAAGACTTTGTTTAATTGAAATCAGATGAAAACAAACTGTAACGGACCCTGCCATATTATCTATGATTACTATATGCTTACATTCATAATTTCAGCCGGAGGGAGGGTGGGCGGCGCTGCGGAAGAGCAGATTGTGAGTGAGAGGTGCCTGTCATCTTCCCTTTACAAGCTTAAAGAATGTATTTATCGTGTGATTTTGGAAATAAAAGTTTCATATTCTGAAAGCCAAGACTTTGTTTGTTTAAAATCAAACGTTTACTTTGAAATGAGCCGTTGCGACTTCCGACTGATTTCGATAGAGCGGGTCACAAATACTGTAGTAAAGTCGGAGGACAGCAGAGCTGCAGTAAACAGCAGAGCAGCTAGCTTGCTAGTTAGTGTCACTCTCGTCATGTATTTATCTGTATTATTTAAACGAAAATGTACGTTTTAATGCCCTTTGGGTTTGACATTTGGGACGTTACTTATTACAGTGAATTGAAAACCAATACTCATATGTATTAGTGATTCCTCCGCTTGCTGCTGAGGAGACCGTTCACCATTTTATTTGAAAAAAACTCATATGCTACTATCAGAACATCCATTTAATCATTAACATGTGCTAATTGTGGGAAATCTCCCCTCATTCAGCAGAATTACGGAGAAAGTACTTAACCTGTTAAGCCCGATAGCCCCCGCCGGCGGGGGCAGACACAACAATATTGCACAAAACTGTGTCTCAGGGCTTCTTAACATTAAACAACCTATTCATGTGTCATACCCACTTAACAGGAAGAAACTCAGCTATCCGCGAAAAAATGCTAACACATTTAGCACATAACTCACGGTAGCGGTATTTTATACTTTGTGCCATCTGCATAAACTATCACGCTGATATTCCACATATTCCATTGGTATAAGTATCATCACTGTGCGACCCAAACTCACTGAACTAACAGCCAGGAAAGACAACACAACTTCACTTTACGAGGCCAAAACGGCAAATACGTCTTACCTTTGCTGTATTGTGATCAAAAGTTGTGTTCAAGGGCAATAAAACGCATATAAACGCTGCTGAAGGTTAATCCAATGTGTCTGTGTCACTTTGAAAGTATGATTGTTAATCCATCATTACAATTATGGCAATAATAGGCAATGGTTTTGGGCAAACTGAGTGCACATCATTCTATTTTACCAATGGTCATGTTTAGATGGATTTAGGAACTTCCCCTCCATTCTATTGGTATCCAGAGATACGGCAAATACTCTCTAAAAAGGCCAAATGTCACTTGTTTTGCATCAATCTTGATACAGGGTACTTATATGTTATAGTTTGGATTATATTAGAAGTATTCGTTGTTCTCGCGTCCCAGGAGAGAAGCTTAAAATAAAGAGACTAATGGAATCTCTCAATGGTTCAAATGGGTTACTTTAATTAAATGGCGCAGTAATGAAACAAACAGAAGGTGGTGGAGGGAGCACAGCTGCAGCTGTGTCTCGCAGTGGTGGCAGTGGAAAAGAGACTTGGGATCATACTTGAGACACGTTCGTCCTTCCCGCTTGCATCTCCCCTTCGCTCCTCCTCTCTGGGGGCTGTGACGTAAGCTTCCGCCCTCCTTTCACCAATGTCCGATATCGCACATAACAGAGGACTAACCCCCTAAACGCACCAGGAGCGTCTGCGCCGCGTTACGTTGCGGCTGCACCACGCTGCGACCTCCTCCTGCGACCTAACACACCAGGCGCGTTTCAAAACGTTGCGAAAGCGGAGCGTCGTGTGTGCAGCCTCGCAGTTCTTAATTAACTTTAAAACATTAATATGTAGTTGTTACCTTCCACTCCACAAACTGCAGCGACTAAAAACCAGGCCTTGTCCTTTCTGATGTTGTCCTTGTAAAAAGCATTGGTTACATCGTATAAAATGGTGTGTTTCTCCACTTCCATTATGAACACAGAACAGGGGGGTCTGCTAAATTAGTATATATGCGGGATGGGTCTGGCCCGGATGCTCACCTTTCCACTTCCTGCGAGGGGAAATTTCCTCTCAAAAAAATGGAGCGGTGGTGAATCACCCGGTGCTGTATGATCAGTTTCTGTTCATCTACCGGAATACAAACCGGAGGAGCGAGGCATGGAGGGAGGAGGCAGAGACAGTGGGTGGAACTGGTAGGTTTTCGCCTGTTTGGGGATTTTATATCCAGTTTACTTCATTTTAACATTGCTATTGCTTTGTATGCCGGGGGCGGGCGGGAGATTCCTGATTGGTTGTTGGTCGCCTTGGCCGCGAGAAATCGCCAAGCCTCAGACACGCCCAGCTTCAAGATTTGTTGATGCCTGTAGTGTAGACGGGCCGTTACGGTACGTCCACACAGCAGCTTTTAAAAAATCTTGAAAATCTTGGAGCTGGGCGTGTCTGAAAGCTTGGGGATTTTTTGCGAGCAATGCGACCAACAACCAATCACATGAATCTCCCGCCCCCGACATACAAAGCAAAAAACCCTGGGGATTTGATGCGAGCAATATCAGGGTTGCCAACTTGCTGGAGTGAGATTTTGAAATCATGGGTTTAATTACACATATGCTCACTAAATGACTGCTATCGTGTCAGCAGCGGGACCTTAGTATATATAATATAGGATATAGGATTATATATACAATATATACAAATACACAACATTGGACACAGACTATAAAGGGCACAACGTTTCATTCACTAATGAAAGTCAAACACATGTTTGTTTCCACTGTTTTATTGTGTGCCTGTCGCGATAAGCAATTAATTGACTTATCGTACGATAAATAAAAATGAACTTGATAAATTCCCATTTACATGAGGATGTGACTAGCAGTTTGAAAGGATGTACTTCAATTATTATTATATATTATCATTATGTCAGGGGTCTAAAATGGTCATACAACGGTGCCGACAATATAATCGTTTATCGCAATAATGTCCTGGAAAATGTATCCAACAAAATTAATTATCGTGAGAGGCCTATACATGAAACACACACACAAACAAATCTACAGACTTACTCCAAACTGCCAAACATATTAATTAACACACTCTATTTTGGCCTATGTTGGAGTCTACCGGACCAGGTCCGTCCTCCGCGCAGATCGTTTGGATATGGCCAGAGCGGGGTCGCCGTCCAGATGCGCCAATGACCGTTCTTAGTTCTGAGGGAAAAGGAATTGTGTCCTAGACACTATTCTCTGTTAGCTGTACAAAACTAGACGTTGCACTCCAATGGATTGTTTCTTCAAATAAGCACTTTATTACACAGTTCAACAAAGATATATCAATCCATACTATACCACAAAACGCCTGCGCCTTGGACTCCTTCTTGAGTTCTCACCGTGACAAGCTCGTCAGTGTGAGATCCCAGTTGAAGTGAGTCCAGAGTACTGAATACATCCTGCTTATATACTGTTCCTAGCGGAGCCCCCACCTTTGCTGCTCTCTTGTGGTTTAATCTGCCTTTGCTGACCCTAGCAACTCTTACGTTAGCCTTCGGCGCGCTTTTGTTTACTTCCTTATTTGCTTTCACTCACTTCCTTATCTGGTTTCACTCACAAGACTGCCCTTGTGAACTGTTGCGCCTGCTAGGTGGGTGATTTAGTGTGAGAATAATGAGTTCTGCAACCTTTTGGCTTATCAGTTTGGACATAACAGGATGTCTCTGTTCTTAATCTGGTTGACCCCGCGTTTTTGTACCACACAGTATTGACACCGTATATTTCCACTGAGGCTCCTCAGCAGTGGACTTTAACACAGTACTGTACTTTTCCACTCAGACAGCTCAATGTCTTTTCCATGATAGGCCCACTATCTTCTTCTTATATTCACTGCCACATTTGCCCTATTTTTATCCTCCCCCTTTTGCCCCATTCTAATGATTGGGGCAACAAAACAACGCTATTGTTTGTGTACATTTATGTCAGCTGTTTTAGGCTTCTGCCTCTCTTTCCCACATTCTGCCATACGGTGGTACTGGTGGTGCTGTCGGGAAAGTGTACATTGCTGCCGCTTCTTCTTCGCCTTCTTCAATGTCTGGGTTGTTTTCTAAGGATAGCAAGGTGAGTTGTTGGCCCAGGGGAGTAGAAGGTGCTATGGCGGTACTAATTATTTTGTCCACCATTGAGCGGATACATGGGATGCAGCAGCACCCGCACAAGGTCAAAATTGCTGCAAACACGGCCATTGATACCAATACTGAGGTGACCAGGGTTTTGTATTTACCGAACACTGACATCCATTCGTCCCATTTACCGTCGATACCAGATTGAGCTTTCATGCGGGAGTTGAGGGTTTTCAGACCGTCCAGTGCTATTTGTAGAGTGCCATCTGCAGCGGAGTTGTTGGGAATGAAGGTGCAGCATTGCTCTCCGAACATTGCACATACTCCGCCTCTTTCTGCTAGGAGCATGTCTAGGGTCAAAGATAAAAGGATGTGCAAGGGGGTTCATCTTTCTTGGGTGGGGGTACCCCCGTTAAGTCTAACTGTACTATGAGGCCAGGTGAGGATTTTGCTCGGTGTACTCTTTGCCTTACTTTTTTCGCTGTTCCTGTTGACGATTAACTCCAATCCGCCCCTGTCTCTCCCACCAAGTCGGTCCACACTCGACCACAGCTATATCTTTCATTGGGATCGCCTTTTCCAAACCAAAAGTCTAGCATCATGTACCATTGGTATTTGTTTCCCCACGACCCTCCTTTTTGGTTGCGTTCGTTTGACAAACTGGTGTACGGGATGAGGGTAGTGGTGCTTGAGTCCAAGGGTAGGCAAAGTGTCAGCGAGATGGGTCTTAATGCATCTTTCTGGTTACATTGGGTGACATTTGCCGTATCTACTGTGCCGGCCACATTGCGGATGTGTCTAGTTAGGCTGTTTTTTGGAGGAGAAAGGGTATCTTTCATTTTGTGGGGAATTTGGATTATTACTTTGGTCAATGATTTGCCTCCCCCTTTCACCCACTATGATAATGATTATTCCAGCAATGATGAAACAACAAAGTGTTAAGGCCAAGCAATAGAGGTGTTGGTTAGGTCCTGAGTTCTTCTTCATCTTCGTTTTTCTTGTAAAAGTTTTTTGGTGTATCAGTGTAGGTGAGTGTCTCTTGTGTGGTGTGTGTATGTGATGCGTGTGGTGTACCGCCTACTTTGGGGGAGCGGTCCCTTGTTGTGCCTTCTCGCCGGCTGTTATCTCCTGGGCTGCCGTTGGTTCTCCTGTTGTCTCCTCCTCCTCGGAAGTGGAGTCGATGTCCACACTTGGGGGTTGGGGGGCTTCGGTTGTTTGCCTGATGTTCAGTTGGCCTAGGTCCTGGATGGTGTCAGCGAGGGTCCTGGTAGGTGCTGGTGTTTCCACACACCTGCTCCAGTGGTACCACGTTTCTCCTTTTCCGTCTACTCTGACTGCATGATCTGTTCGCTGGGTTACCTTGAGTGGTTCAGAGAACCTTGGAGCACACCACTTGGGTTTGATCGTCTTCAGGCGGACGTATTCAGCGTCCCTGCTGCCCTCAGATTCCTCTGTGTGTCCTTTGGCTCTGGCTGCTGTGGATTCGTCTGCGAACTCTGCAACGAGGCATTTTAGTTGTTTATAGTAGGCCTGGTGCCCCACTTTGTCATACAGTTCCTTTGAAACCGTGGCTCCCGCCCCTGGGCCTGGAAACTGGTGCCCATGAGTCATTTCATATGGAGTGAACCCAGTGGTCCTGCAAATGGAACTCCTGATAGCCAATAGGGCGAGAGGTAGTGCCTCCAACCATGTCATTCCTGTTTCTTCCATCGCCTTTGCTAGTTTCTGTTTTAGATTTAAGTTCATTCTCTCAACCTTTCCCTGTGATTGTGGATGATACACTGATCCAAATCTGTGAGTTAGCCCAAGAGAGGTTTCCACCACCGCTAAATCGTGATTTTTGAAGTGGCTTCCATTGTCACTGCGAATCTTTTTGGGGAACCTGTGTCTTGGAATGTAGGTTTGTACCAGGAAGTTGATTACAGACTGGCTGTCTTCTTTTGCACAGGGGATGGCTTCTGGCCACCCTGTGTAGGTTATGTGTGGCTGTGTCAGAGACTTTTCTAACCTGGTCTGTCTTGCTGATGTCATGGTGAAGGCCGCTGAGTTGACTAGGGCTACAATGCTATGGCTTATGAGCACTGTGAGTGGGTGTCTCATCACTATGTGTTGGATTTTCCTTTGTACTCTAGCCACTCCAGCTGCATGTCTGATGCATGGGGGTTATTTTGCCTCTGCTGCATCTAGTGCTACGCTAGCATACAGCAACATTTTCTGCCTGGACTCTGATCCCCTTTTTTCTGGAAAAGTACGCCGTTTACAGTGTTTTCTTTTTCAGAAACATCCAAGAAGAAGGGTTGTTGATAGTCTGCTGATGACAGGGCGCAGACCGTTGACATGTCCTGTTTGCTAACCAAAAATATTAAACTTTAATCTTTTCAGCATTCCAGACCATCATTTAAACAAGCAGCCTCTTATCTAAACACTAAGCATTAAGGTTTCTACACCACCCCCTGGGAAACTCTTGCACAACTATGCTGTAAAATCATTGCATCATTCCTCCAGAACAATCTGAGACAAGCATGTCTCAAGATCTTGTCATAATGAGCACAGTCAGTGATGCAGCTGTAGTCAGTGGCAGGGTCCCCAAAACAGCTAGGACCGGCCCTGGTCAGTGGGCTCCACGGAAACTCTCCCTGGCATTGGGATGAGGGAAGGAATCACTTGGCAGACACACATTGTCCTCTGTACAGCAGAAATCCCCCAAAACCGCAGTACCTCTTCACACCACTGTTGCCTTGACAACGAGGCACAAACATAATGTCAATATCTCCTATGCGTTCTTTGCATACTTCTTCTTTTTGCAGTGAGCAAGTCTTCACCAACACACTGATTCAGATAACCCAAAAGTGGTGCAGAACTATCCAATACTGCTGTAATCACAGCCATTCAGCTACTGAGAAAAACTCAATTTAAATCTCTCTCCCAACGGGTTACAAAATAAAACGGCTGAGGTCAGGAATGCTGAAACATGTGAATGTTAAAACAAACTAATGATAGTAGTCTGCCTATTCTTTATTACTTCAGTTCTAAGTTAATAGGCAAGACAAAGACACCCTCCAACCACTATACTAATCTTTTATCTGCTTGGTTAATTCTATTAATTTTCAAATTGTTTATCTAAGTTGTGTTACAAGCATGTTGATGTTGTAACAGAATACACAAATAACTGTATTCAATCCGCGCCGTATTTGAAAGCTGCAATGAATTAGAATCAATGTTTAAGGACGTAATATAAGTTAAATATATTGTTAATCTAATTACTGTTTTACAGTTCCTCCGGTTTGTATCCCGTTAATAGTTCTGGTCGCAAAGAACCGGGTGATTTGCTATCGTAATTTCTCGTTTGGAATATGAGGAAATGAACTGCGGTCTGGTTTTCCCTGCTTACACACAGTTTGATTGGGTAGCGCTTCTACTGTCAGATTTGCATAAACGGGATTTGATTGGCAGACGCTTCCAGCTCAGCTTCAAAAGTTGAACATTGCTCAACTTTTGAATCATGAATATCCTGGAAATCTTCGCTTCGCTCCCCCACAATGCAGTTCGGCGAAAAGCGAGGCAAAGTGAAGTCATCCCCATTCAAAGTCAATGGGCAGAGAAGCGTTGGAAGCGTTGGAAGATTTGTTTAAAGAGCCTGTGACACCATCCCAACAACTGTTGTGCAATGAAATATTGGTCTACTAGTAATCTCGAACCGTCAGTTTAAAAAATAAAAAGCGATACCGTTCCGTTAAATATCAATAATTTCGAACATCGCGGGGAAATTCCTTCGTCTCATTTTGAAGTTTTGGGGGAAGCCGGAAGTGACGTCAATGCGGGAACGCTTCGAGAGCCAAACACAGACAAAGTGTGTTGTGTCATGCGTAGAAATTGTGAATTACTGAGATTAGGCACGTTAATAACGTTTTAATGAAGTTGACTACAGTATATTCATATTTGTCAGTGCTTTCATGTCAATTCGGCGACATAAACAGACATGATCGTGGTGAAGATGATGATTACATTAGGATTAAAAATCGGGAGTGAGAGCTGCTGAATTTCCTCCCGTCGGATGTGATATAAAAACAAATCGATTATTTTTGTGGTTGTAAACTCAAGTGGATGAAACTACATTTATTAGTGCTTTCATGTCAATTCGGCGAACATATGATACATTACATGATCGTTTGTTTGAGCCGGTCTGCATTTCCTGATGAGAAAACAAACCGATGCTTTTTGTAGTTGTAATACACCAACAACATGGATTAAACGTGTGTTTTTTTTTACCACAATGTTGGGGAAATTAATGGATAAAATGCACGGATTATTATTATTATTCCCACTCCGATCGGGACACTAGGTCCACCGTTTCCCCGCAGCGAGGCTCCCCCCGTTGACAGTGTACGTGGGCTGTGTGCGGTGGCGGACTGGCCATCGGGACGAATCCCGATGGGCCGGTACCGAAGTGGGCCGGTCGGATAAGTCACCAGCACATCCCCCATAGGCGGCGCGTGAGGCTCAGGTTTGAGAAGGCTAAATAACTTCTTTTACCTGACGCTGCCCGCCTCCGGCGTCTATAGAAAAGAGATGAGCTCAGTGTGCGGAGTTTAAATCTCTCAAGTCATATTACAGGATAAAGGGAATACAGTTTAAACTGCCGTATGCAGAGAAGACGCCGACGTGTCGCACTTATCATTCATATCACATCATCACTCAGATCATAGATCATATAATATCATAATATATCGTATATTTCCTGATCTGAGTCAGCTGAGCCTCATCTGGCCGTGCAACACTCACAGCGTCACAGACTGGATGCAGAAGTATTATTTAACACATTATGTTGACGAAACACTCGAGACAAATGTAATTAAAATCAGATCCACGCGTGTCTTAGACGTGAACGCGCTCTCAGCTGGAGAGAGAAACCCTGGCTTGATTTACCGAGTTGATAACCAGCGTCGTCGGACCGCTCAGCGAGATCTCGTTTGTTAGTTTGTTGTTGTTCGTTTGTTTGTTACTCAAACATATCCAGGGTCTGTTGAACTGGCTTCGTAGTAGGCTACAGGGCACAGGTGGCTAGCAGCGCTAATGTCAAAGACACAGACATTATACATTATATTTGTATTTTACCAGGATGCAGTGACACACATATTTACATATTTACATTTACTATATACAGCACCTGCCGCCCCTGACATCCCCACTCCCCCCGTTGACAATTTACTAGCGGTACCGAAGTGGGCTGGTCGAGAGTCCCGGGATGATTTGTAGTCCCATTCCACCACTGGCTCCATGACCATATGATCGCCCATATTGACGCACCTCATTCCTAAACTTCTAACAACAGATACAACATAAACCGATCCTTCAGCCTCATATGAGCTCTCAGACACGTTCAACATTAACCTGTCATCGCTGTCTGAGCTTGCCGCTGTGTGCGCCGTCGTGCGTTCACATCTGACTGTATATATATAAAGGTTTACATGCAGATGCTGGGATCCTGGACGGTGCAGCTGGAGCGCTGTGCCCGCAATGACGTCACCCATCATTTGGCGGGACTTGAAGAATCCCCGAGAAGATCCAGAAAATTGTCAACATTGAAGGCAGATTAATGGTTATCAAAGTACAAATATCCGAAATCAGTTCAGTAACGGTTTTCAAGGGGACAATATGTACTCAAATTAATGGGTTTGGATGATGGGGGAAAACCGTGTCACAGGCTCTTTAAAGCTGCTGTGTGGATGTACCATTACAAATAAATATGGGGAAGTGTAAGTTCAACCGTATTTGGTTGGAAAACATCACATTTAGTGCTTGGTTGAAACCAGTGGAGGGAACGTGTTTGAAGACCGCTGCACCTTTTGCAAAATAAATGAGTGTTTGTTTTGCTAATGTAGCATTACCTTGTGCAGCGTTAGCTAGTGCAGCAGCTCCCGCCACAACACCGGGGGACCTCCGAGGGACATTTGGGTCTACGTCAACCCTAAAAGCGGAGGTGCTGTAGACGCTAAATACTGTAGTTAAACACCAATCACACAACAGCAACGATGAAAGATTGTTGCCAAGGCAGCAGAGCTCTGAATATAGCTCTTGTTACTTTCTCACTCACACACACACACACACACACACACACACACACACACACACACACACACACACACACACACACACACACACACACACACACACAGCTCGATTATGTCAATAATTTATCCAAAAAACATCCATTTATTGAACTGTAAAACAAATAATAATTTGAACAGTATATGTTTAACTGTTGATTACCCTGAACGTATAATTCAACTGAAAAACCAATACAAAAATAAATTAAATTAATGATACATTTAAAGGTGGGGTAGGTAAGTTTCAGAAACCGGCTCGAGATACACTTTTTGTTATATTCCATGGAATGCTCTTAACATCCCGATAGCAATGAATATCTTAAGTGCTTTGACAAAAAATCCATAAAAAAATGTCATCTGTAGAAGCCGTAATACGCTAAACGGATTTGATGGCCTACCTGCCTGTCAGCCTTCCATCGGGGTACAAACTTCTCGTGCCCTCATTGGTCATGTGCGCGTTCGTCTGTGTTGGAGGAGGGGCTCTATAAGGAAGTGGCAGATTTTCTCCGGTTGTGTATTTTCAAATTCTAGCGATCTCGAGCCGGTTTCTCAAACTTACCTACCCCACCTTTAAATAAATAATATCAAAATAATAAATAATAAATACCAGCGCACTTCCACAAGCTACTACACATATATATATGATAAATAAAAACAAATTAGACTAAAATGAATTAGATCAAATATGTTGTAGTGCACCGTCACAACCTAGCAAAGCAAAATCATTTTTTCCGACTATGTTGTTTTCGTAATTGTATCAGGCCAAAATCGTAATTGCGATTAAAATACGATTAATAGCACAGCCCTAACACACACATGCATACACTTTTTGTCTGACACGCTAACACAGTTCTGGACTGTTATGCTGTTATGTTCAGTCATTGTTCTTATGTTGAACATGAATACATTTACTTTGTAATTAATTATGGGACGTATTTCTTCTTAGCAGTTTTCCTTCATACTTTCTTTCCGTGAAATAAGTCTTAAATTATATTCAAAGTGGTCTTAAAAAGTGTTTGAGTTGGCTAAACCTGCTGCAGATCTCATTAGAAAGTTAACAAATACTTCAACAAAACAAGAATTTTCCTATTGCAGCCTATATTTGACTTTTTATGCTATGGTGTATCATATTGATCACTGTGTCTCTCGCCTAACCCTGTTTTCTTTCCCTGTCCTTTTTGTGTTAATATTTCTATTTGCATTTTAGTCAAAGATAGAAAAGCTGTCTCAGTTCGTCTTGGCTCCACTCTCCTTGAAGACGAACCAAACAATCCTGTACTGCAGACAAAGGAAGTGTTTTCAGCAGTGACGCAGACTTTCAGTCAGCCTTGACGAGAGGGAGAATCATCAGAGCACAATACAAGCCGGTTCATTGTCAATCCACTCACCTCCTGCAGAACTGACTCATAATGCCTGTCCGCCTGCTCTACATCCACAATGCTGTTTGTTAGTTGCTCTTTGCTTGTCACCGTGTCTTTGGAGATGTTACCACCTCCAATTTGTGTGTATTGATGGTTGGAGCGTGAAAGGTACATTTGCTGTGTTTTTGTGCATTGCATTTGGAACGTTAGCAATAAAATACAGCTTTATGTTCAAAAGAACTTGTAAACCGTAGATGTATTTGTATCAATCTTCAATCTTAGTAAATTATATGACATAAGATGAGTAATTAAAGCCCCTTTCACATATTATCAAGACCGGGGCTTTATTCAAATAACATTTGTCCAAATAATTCAGACCGGACAACAAACCCTGCCAGCTCAAAGTCTCTATGTGCTGTCATTGTGCTCATGTGTTACTATTATAAGGAAATATTTGTATGTATTCATGTTAGCAAACTATGAATAAGCTTAAAAGGGGAAATGATTTGTGTAGAAAACAGTGAATATAAGACATTGAGCTGTCTGAGTGGAAAAGTACAGTACGGTGTTAAAGTCCAAACTGCTGAGGAGCCTCAGTGGAAATATACGGTGTCAATACTGTTTGGTACAAAAACGCGGGGTCAACCAGATTAAGAACAGAGGCATCCTGTTATGTCCAAACTGATAAGCCAAACTCATTATTCTCACACTAAATCACCCACCAAGCAGGCGCAACAGTTCACAAGGGCAGTCTTGTGAGTGAAACTTAGGAAGTGAGGTGTTGGAGATATTTGGGCAGCCAAAGGCCAAAGGTCTGGAAGGGAGGTTCAGATAACTCCCCCCATTGTTAGCAATGTATAAAAGACAGGAACCAGTCTGTGTTCAGTCTCTCTCTCCTCTGGCTGGCTCACGTGAGTGTCAGGTAAATGTGGGATCCCACAGAAAACTGGATTTAATTTGTACTGTATTTGATTGTATTGCATTGTCATATTACCATTAAAGTGTATTATTGTTAAACGGTTAATTGTATGCTCTGGATTCCTTCCTGTATGATAACCAGCTTGTTAGGGACGCGCAGAGATTTGGAATGCGGACTAGTTGTCCCACAAAATCTCAAACAAATGGTGACCCGACGTGCCTGATAAACAGAGCTGTGGAAGAATCCAGACGACCGGAATGGGTAGGGAAAAAATACTTTTAGACATCTCAGACAATCAGCAGGGCCCTGCAACTACAAATAAGGTAAAACTTTAGGATTGTCTGTAGGCGTTTCACAGTGTTTTTGAAGTTTAAATGGAATATACAATGCATATTTTACTATGTTAGGAAAGTTATATAAAACACGTGAACGTTGATCGCAAGGTAGACAGAAAGTCCTGGCGTAACGTAAAATAGAGCAGTTTGGCGTGGATCTCAGGTATACTTATTCCTGAGTGGCGTGGAAACGGTGCAGTTTGTGGGTTGCGAGGTTATATTCCTGCACGACAAAACCTGGAAACTCGATATTTTAGATTGGGTCGCCGTTTAAAACTGGGGTTAAATAGCAGACCAAAGCTGAAAGCTAAAAGCTATCGGACTGCTATATGTTGAATCGGGGGGAAAAGAACGCGGACCTCACCGAAATTGTGACGGGACCGGCTCTCAATTTCCCTTTGTCTGTGAAACTTAATTTGAAAAGCTAACGTGTGATAAAGGGCTCGCTAAGACCTGGGTTCATCATTCGCGGTCTTGCTTGTCTGTTGAAATACACATCACATTATCAAGCTGGACGAATTGTACGGGGAAAAATCTGTGTGATTTTTACCTAATATACTTGTGTGAGCGATTGTCTGTGGAACTCAGACAATGCACTCAGAAGAGTGAAGCTCATTTGTGCTCTGCTGCTGCCATCTAGTGGCTGAAAGGGGGGGGGGAAGCACGTTGAATAAGATAAGGGAGAAAAGTCAGATAAAGATATGCAAAGTCAGGCTGGAGGCAGGCTGGAGGCGTGGGTTCGAGAAAGCTCCCACTTCGCAGCTTTCCTCTGAATAATGTAGGGAATAACATTGAATATTAATAGATCAATGTGTCGTAGATATTTAAATACATAAGAAACATTGCATTGTGAATTTCATGGTATCTGTCATTTACTGAGAAGTTTACTTATATTTCAGAGGCATTTATTGCATACAGTATCGTTGAGGGAAAGTAATAATAGCTTTTGCTGAGTATATGAAGCAGGTTAAAGTTTGATTCAAATTGAACATAATCGTGGATTATTCCACCTAGTGTTTTTGTAAAATCATTAGTAGACATTAATTGTGTTTGTAAGTTTATGAAGAAAGAGTAGACAGTAAACGGGAGGTTGTTATAAGGTTGTCAGTCAGAATGAATCTGTTAAATGGTTCCGCATGACAGAGGTGTTGCACAAACGCACAGGTGATTGATGAGAGGAAACTTGAGCTGGCCGCTGCAGGGCACAGGGAGGAAAGAGAAAGATAAGTCGATGTTTTGAAGAGTTCAGAGAGAGTAAAACTTGTTTCTAAATAATGGCATATTGTTTTGTGAGTAAACATGAAATAAAAATATATTTACTAGATATAACAACAACATGCTTAACTAGGTTGACAGAAAACTGCTATTAACCAGTTTTAGCAGCTACTGTCCTGTCTGTGTTCTAAAGAGAACATATTTTGCATTTACAATTCATATTAAGGAAGTCCACAATTGATACCATTAAAGACCGTTTTGGATTAATAGGGCGTGTCTGTCAAACACTCGTGCTCAGATAGAATAAAGTGTTGAGATGTTCTCAAGAGTGGGAGTTTTCACAACGCTTTTTAGTTTGTATTGAGACAATTAAGTGATAAGGACAGAAAACTGTTCCGTGATGATTTCTTTAGGTTTGAGCTTTAGTAATGGAGATTACATTTTGTGAGGAAACCTTTCCGGCAATAATAAGTGTTCAAACATATATATATATATTCATTAAATATGATCAGATTACTTGTTTTTCAATTATAGCGCTAAATACAGTTAGTTTTGTATTTTGTTACAGATCTAACCTGCTTGTAACACAACTTAGATAAACAATTTCAAAAAGAATAGAATAAGCAAGTGGTTAAAGGGGGTTTCCTGTCTGGCTCATTTGGTTTGGAACTGGAGTAAGGAAGAATAGTGTTTTATGAGAACTGTCATTCCTCATGGTTTCTAAAGATAAATCATCAGTTTGTATGGACTTTGATGTAGAGAGGGGATCATGGTGGAGAAGGAAGACCTTTTTTGGTTTCAAATTAAAGAAGATTTTAAAGATGAAGTAAGCAGGACTTCAACTAGACAAAAGAGATTTTACAATGTGGTTGTAATACTTTCAATGGAGTAAAGAATATGGGTAGACTACTGCCATTGATTTGTTTTAACATTCACATGTTTCAGCATTCCTGACCATATAGACACTCAGCCGTTTTATTTTGTAACCCGTTGGGAGAGAGATTTAAATTGAGTTTCTCTCAGTCGCTGAATGTGATTACAGCAGCATTGGATAGTTCTGCACCACCTTTTGGGTTCTCTGAATCAGTGTGTTGGTGAAGAGTTGCTCACTGCGAACAGAAGAAGTGTGCAAAGAATGCATCTCTGAGGAGATATTGACATTATGCTTGTGCCTCGTTGTCAAGGCAACAGTGGTGTGAAGAGGTACTGCGGTTTTGGGGGATTTCTGCCATACAGAGGACAACGTGTGTCTGCCAAGTGATTCCTTCCCTCATCTCAAAGCCAGGGAGAGTTTCCTTGGAGCCCACTGACCAGGGCCGGTCCTAGCTTTTTTGGGGACCCTGCCACTGACTACAGCTGCAGAGGACAACGTGTGTCTGCTGATTGTAGCACATTGATCCAGAGGTTCCTTCCCCCTCAGGACATCCCAGTGCAAGAGTTTCATTGATCCTATTGACTACAGCTGCAGAGGACAACGCATCACTGACTGTTCACATTATGACAAGATCTTGAGACAAGCTTGTCTCAGACGGTTCAGACTCTGAAGAAATGATGCGATGATTTGACAGCATAACTGTGCAAGAGTTTTCCAGAGGGTGGTATAGAACAATAACATGAGTGTTTGAGGAGGGAGGCTGATTGTTCAAATGATGGTCTGGAATGCTGAAAAGATTACAGTTGAATATTATTGGTTAGCAAACAAGACATCTGATTATAATGTCACACATAATAATCTTGTTATAGAAACTAGCTATGGGTAAAACGTGTGGTTGTTATACCATTGTTATCATGAACAAAAGATAAATAAGGAAAGAGTATCTGCTTAAAGATGAATGGATTTCATATCCTAGAGGGGATTAGTTGTTGTGAATACTTCACAAGGTATCTACTAATGTATTGTAAACAACTTGAATTGACTTGATAAATAAGTGAAGATAAGAAGATGTATTGACCATAAATTAGTCAATTGGTAAATAAAAAATAGCGGAAAAGAGGAGAACTATTAAAGTGAAGTGGAAAATCATTCTAAAACACACTGATAGGAAAGGGGGGGCATGAAGGAAGTATGCACTCGACTTTTTATTCATGTGTGAATTTGGTAGCGTTTTAATTTGTTACAGTATTGATCAGTTCAAAGGGAGAGTTTTAGTAACAGCTCTATAAAGATCAGACAAATATTTATTAATATAGGTCATGTTGAAGGGAAAGCTGGTTCTAAACAAAATATAGTATTTCAATTTGAGGTACTGGTTTCACCATTGTGGCATAGTTATTACCATAGGAGGGCTTTCGGATGGACATACGAAATGACTTCTGTTTTTAAATCCTTGATGAAATAGGGAGTAATTGTTGCATGTTCGGACACCCAGAGTTCCACGCACTGTTAAAGAGGGTAACATTGTTCTTTAAGTGCACCAGAATTGAAGATAAATTGACAGAATGAGTTATGGAATACATAGCAGACCTTTACAGATCCTAGTAATGTTTTGACACAAGATAATAGTGATGTACACAAGTTTCTGAAATAGATCTATTAGTCATTTTAATACCAATTAGGTGTAAATGAATTGCAGTAATAGTAGTAGTACAATAAGGAAGTGACATTTGTTGGCTAACACTTTTCAGGGAATTTGGAAAACCGCTGTTCCAATGAAAAGTTAGAGATATCTTGAACATTATAGTTGTAATTGTGAATTAATAAATGATGGCGCTCCATATATACAGATTTTTATAGACGGAGGATGCTGGCCTGTGCTTGAAGATCGGAGTCTCTGCAGAGCAGGACACATGGCCAAAAAGACTGAGACCAACTGACCTTTGACCCTGACCGACAGGGTAACTTGGGAAGGCACTCTCAATGACTGACTCTGAGGTGTACCTGACCAAACTTAACTTTACAACCTGACAGTGTGAGTGAGTGTATGTCTGCATCTGATCAGTGCAACTGCATGATTTAAAACGATGACTAATCAAGCATGTTTTTGGACTAACACATTATTTTTGTGTGATAATAATGTGTGAAATGGGAGGTTTCCTAAACATTCCACAAAAGGGGAAACCGCCCACATGTGACCCGTTTCTAATCTGCTTGATGATATTTCACTCCCACAGGAGGTGGCGGTTTGCAGAATGTGAAACTCAAACTAAAACATGAAGATTCTGTTTCTTTTAGGACTGAAAGATGGAGAGAAACACTTCATTACACTGAAGTGTGGAAATGATGGATGTACATTTGGGAAAAATGTTTGGTATTGTCTTATAATCCATTATGACCTGAAGGTTTTCTTCCCATACAGGATTTTGTTTACACATGAGATAATGTGTAAAACAAAAAAAAGGGGGAGTGTAAACTTCACAATGTACATTTTTCATTTAGGGACTGAAAGAAACCGACTGCCCCAACTCGATAAGATACTGTTATATGAATGTTGACATGTCTCTAATATTGATTGAGTTATAACAGGTAACACAGATAAAGAATCAGTGGCCAAGGGGCTACCAGAGAGATGTAAGTCCAGAATGGAATACTGAAGAAGCTGACCTGTGAGTAATGTTTCAACAGGTATTAAAGTAACTGAGGTTTGAAATGTAGAAAGAACATATTTACAGTTAAGATAAAACATAGTAATGTAATGAGACACAATGTAATTTAAACAACATCGTGTAACTAGCCTGGTAAAGAAGTAAAAGCCATAGACTTTATTGTTTAGGTCATTATGGGGATATACATTTCATCTACATTTATAATTGAAAGACATTTGAGGACAGTTTGTTGGAATTCTATATTTATCTTTTCAGCGGGATAATATCTAAGCGCTGACGGGTAGAAGCAGTATCACCAGGAAGCCATTCACTTTGTTAGTATTGTGATTTTGGTTGTTTTTGAATCCATAACATTAGTGTGTTTCTTTACCAGAAACATTAGCAGTTCAAATCATATTTAGATTTTTAATGGGATCTCAAGGATTTCATTTAAAAATAAACACAGATGCTTGTCAGAAATTCAGAGCTATTGAAATATAATATTTAGTTTACCTAAAGATGTTGGGGTTCTTATTTAGTTGGCACAGTCCAAGTATTAAGATTCTGAAGCTGCACAATAATTTAGAAAACCTGTTCACAGACGTCTGTTGTTTTAAGACACCCCACCAACAGGCTCCAAGTTGCCTACGCAGTGGTGGGTCAAACGGCTGAGGGACCCAGAGCCCGGAGCGTAGGCTTGAGGGATTTTGTATCAGATTTCTCCACACAGGTTGTTGACGCCAAAAGGGGGACCCGAGACGCAGGAGGCTGAAAGGTCATCGGGACAAGGTGGATCAACCCCAGGTGCTCCGGCCCCGACCAAGTGACCCAGCGGATCTCTCAGGATGTCCGCATAGGAGGAAAGGGGGACAGCTCGTACCACGGGAGCCAGTGTGCGACGGGGAAACCACCTGCTAGCACCAGGGGACGACATCAAGACGGATCTGGGTCTCGTCATGGAGGTCGACACGGATGCTGTCATCAGCGGACTGGAGGAGAAGGACCTCGAGGACATCCATGCAGCAGACGACTTGGAAGCGGCTGGCAGTGGGCTGGGGGACTTGTCGAGGCAGCAGAGGAGTCTACTTCTCTCTGATCAGTTCCACCCGTGAAGGGAAAGCCGCATCTCCCCCTCCCTATCAGCTGTCGTGTGGGCTATTCCTTTGGGGGGGGGGCAGGCAGGCGGGCTGATGATTCACCACCAGGAGACTGCTTCTTAGCACTCAGCTGCCCCCTCATGGTTCCTTCACTGCCATGGGAAGTGATGTTCTGTTCCTTCACGATTTCAAATACTTTAGATCTCAGTTTCTGATGATATTGGAGAGGAATGACAATAGTTATGTTTCAAGATGCCTTGTGTAAGTTTATCTCTGGAGAAGGAGATAAAAAGGGGGAATTGTAAGAAAATATTTGTATGTATTCATGTTAGCAAACTATGAATAAGCTTAAAAGGGGAAATGATTTGTGTAGAAAACAGTGAATATAAGACATTGAGCTGTCTGAGTGGAAAAGTACAGTACGGTGTTGAAGTCCAAACTGCTGAGGAGCCTCAGTGGAAATATACGGTGTCAATACTGTGTGGTACAAAAACGCGGGGTCAACCAGATGAAGAACAGAGGCATCCTGTTATGTCCAAACTGATAAGCCAAAAGGTTGCAAAACTCATTATTCTCACACTAAATCACCCACCAAGCAGGCGCAACAGTTCACAAGGGCAGTCTTGTGAGTGAAACTTAGGAAGTGAGGTGTTGGAGATATTTGGGCAGCCAAAGGTCTGGAAGGGAGGTTCAGATAACTCCCCCCATTGTTAGCAATGTATAAAAGACAGGAACCAGTCTGTGTTCAGTCTCTCTCTCCTCTGGCTGGCTCACGTGAGTATCAGGTAAATGTGGGATCCCACAGAAAACTGTATTTAATTTGTACTGTATTTGATTGTATTGCATTGTCATATGACCATTAAAGTGGATTATTGTTAAACGGTTAATTGTATGCTCTGGATTCCTTCCTGTATGATAACCAGCTTGTTAGGGACGCGCAGAGATTTGGAATGCGGACTAGTTGTCCCACAAAATCTCTAACACTATCTATGCTTATGTCCTCTTGTATGTTTTTTTTTAAATGTCACAAACCTGCCAGGGACTGCAGATGAAAGATAACCTTTATGGCTAAACCTGGCATATGTACTTGATGGACTCAATGAATTTTAGAACTTGTGCATTGTCCCTTCTTCAATAATTAAATAAGTAAAACATACTCAAATACAATGCTAAGGCAGAGAGCAGTACAATGCTGAATGTGGCTCATGTGCTAGATGAAATCCAGATGGAGTAGGAAACACAGTTTGAGCATAGTCTGACTGCAAAAGTGCTTGGAAGACAAAAGAGCATGCATTTAAATGTTGAACAACCAGCAAGTCTTTAACATAAGAAACAACAACAATAAAATCGAACTGGAGAGACTTGGTAGTGTATGACTTAATTAGAAACGGATTATACCATGAAATAAATGAAAACATTTGGGCTATATGAATAACATTGTAATGATTGAGGTTGTGCCTCTTGCCTGCTCTATTCAGCCTTGGGCCTCTCACATCATCCCTTGCTAAGCCACACTCGGGTAGCAAAAGTAAAGGGTTGCAGTTGATCTAGAGACCAGATCGGCTGAATGCACCACAGCCAGCTGTCAGAAGAATATCCCTAATCCAGGGGCTGTGTTTAGACCTACTGGTCCTACTAAGTAAGGGATAATGTGAAGCTTTGCATCAGGATCCATGATCCCCCTGTCCGGTGTCTTTTTTTTCAAAAAATGACTGTCTCGTTGCATATGAATTGAAAATGATTGTAGTGACTTTATAATGATTGTATTGCTTCCGCTAAGAAATCAATACTCCGTCCCACTCCGTACCAACGACTGCAACTGCAATAATAACAACGTGACTTAAAGGGACGGCAGCACTGATCGACTTTTTCTGTAACTGTCCAAGTCTGTTCACAGTTTATTTTCCATTAACCAATCTTTAAACACTGCCAGAGCCCAAACCGTCTTCCTGTTAGTATTTACTTCCTGGGGGCGGCGAATAATCGATTAATATTCGCCAGGGCTGTCCAATTTTCGAATTTGATCATGGTCAGTTTCTGGCATCCCTAGCTGGGAGAGAACGTGATCTCGCTCTCTTTTCACCGCCGCAACTTCCAAACCACAGCTGTGCTCCCTTATTGCTCCGTTTTTGTTTCGAAAACATGTTACTTAATTAAAGTACCAATTTGAACTTTTTCAGAGACTCCATTAGTCTCTTATTTTAACTTCCTCCTGGACGCGAGAACAACGAACACAATCCAACACCAACAACCAATCAGATGAATCTCCCGCACCGGACACACAAGCACGCGGTTTGATTGAGCTTGTACTGGCATATGATTTGATTGGCTGACGCTTCCGTCGAAGCTTCAAAAGTTGAACATTGCTCAACTTTTGAAGTGAGTAACGCGAGCAAAGCGAAGCGAGACTCCCAAAATGCAGTTCGGCAAAGTGTGACATCACCCCATTCAAAGTGAATGGGCAGAAGCGTTGAAGCTTCAACGCATGCCACCGTGTGGACGGGCCGTCAGCGATTCATGCCGGATATGTACAGCGTAGGGCACTGAAGAACGATGCTGTTCCTACTTTGTTTGGACCAGCGGGAGATTCGGGTACACAACCTGTAAGTATTCATTGTTGTTTGTGTATTTATGATGTTTAAAAAAAACACGGTATTTACCACGACTGTTTAAATGGGTAAACGTTTTTCGGGCTGCTAAGCCATTGACACAGTGCTAACTGGGCTAATTAAGACACCAAATACACAAAATACTAGACAGTATACTCCGGGTGATTTACCGTACAGTCAGTCGCAAAACTGAATTGCATTATAGTTGGCGTTCCTAGCGTGTATGCTACCGAGCTAAACAAGAAGGCTACCAAGAGCTAGACATGCTCGGGAAAACATTGTTTTTATGCCAGCTACAATGAATGACCGAACGTAGCAGACAACCCGTATAAGATTGCAATTGTAAACATGTTCTTGCTAGCCTAATATGAAACACCAGCTGTTGTTCATAGTAGGTTGGCATATTACACTGAAGAACTAACAAACGTAGGTTAGCATATTAATCTAGCTGGCAAGCTAACGAACCTACAACAAAGTTTCTCTAAAGCTGTGATAGGCAAGATGCTGAAAACGCCTATAAGGGGAGGAATGTTGATATACAATATATATTTACACGTTCATTTTGTACATTTCTAAAAATAAAGTTTGATGGAAATACTTAGTAGCCTTTCTTCCCTGAATTATTTGCTCCTATAACATATCATTCATATATAGGGGTGTAACGGTTCACAAACATTTCGGTTCGGTACGTACCTCGGTTTTTAGGTCACGGTTCGGTTCGGGAAGTTTTCGGTACAGCAGAAAAAATTATCACAAAACATAAAATATCTTTTGGGTTTTTTTAATTATTATTAAACTGTGAATAATGTATTCACTAAAATAAATACAAAATATAATAAAACAAACATTAAGGTGCAGCATTTCGATTAACTGAAATAATCTGTATTTGAACTTTACTGTACTAGTACCTCATCAATCAATCAATCAATGTTTATTTATATAGCCCAATATCACAAATGTTACATTTGTCTCAGTGGTCTTCACAGTGTGTACAGAATATCAGTATGACAATACGACACCCTCTGTCCTTAGACCCTCACATCGTACAAGGAAAAACTTCCAAAGAAAACCCAGTTTAAAGGGAAAAAATGGGAGAAACCTCAGGGAGAGCATCAGAGGAGGGATCCCTCTCCCAGGACGGAAAGACGTGCAATAGATGCCGTGTGTAAATTGAAAAGATAATACATTTGCAACATAGGTAGTCCAAATGTTTGGAAATGCATGTGTGTATAATAGGAAGATGAATCCACGAGGATATCCATCCAGGACCGATGATCCAGGACCACAGCCACGACTCAAGATCCAGCGCTCGCGATCCAGGACACAGGACCGCAGGATCATCCATGACTCCGGAACCCAGCGTATATAGACACCAAAAAGAAAGACATTTGGGGAAGCTGGGTTAATCGGAACATGAGAGTACATAGGTATAGACAGAGAGAAGGAAGAAGTAAGATGTCCCCCGACAAACTAAGCCTATATCAGCAAAACTAGGGGCTGAATCTAATCAGCCCTAACTATAAGCTTTATCAAAAAGGAAGCTCTTAAGCGCACTCTTAAAAACGGATTGGATGTCTGCCGCCCGAACACAAACTGGAAGCTGATTCCACAAATGTGGAGCTTGATAAGAAAAGGCTCTGGCTCCCATTGTACTTTTAGAGATTCTAGGAACAACCAACAACCCTGCATTCTTGGAACGCAATGCCCTAGTAGGACAGTAGGGTATAATGAGTTATTTAAGGTAAGATGGCGCCTGCCCATTAAGGGCTTTGTAGGCGAGAAGAAGAATTTTAAATTCTATCCTGTGTTCTATAGAGAGCCAGTGTAAGGCAGCCAGAACAGGAGTAATGTGGTCCCTTTTCCTAACTCCTTTTCCTAAGTAACAAATGCATGGACAAGTTTCTCTGCATCGTTTTGAGGCAAGATATGCCTGATTTTTGCAATGTTACGAAGATGGAAGTACGCGGTCCTTGAAATTGATTTTATGTGGGCGTTAAAGGATAAATCCTGATCAAATATAACACCAAGATTCCTTACAGTCTCACTGGAGGCCAAATTAATGCCATCCATAGTTAGTATATCTTTAGATAATTTGTTTCGTAGATTCTTCGGGGCAAGTACAATAACTTCAGTTTTGGTCGTGTTTAACATCAAAAAGTTTAAGGTCATCCACGTTTTTAAGTCCTTAAGGCAGTCTTGAATGTTATTTAGATGATTAATTTCATCAGGCTTGATTGATAAATATAGTTGAGTATCATCCGCATAACAATGAAAGTTTACAGAATGATTCCTTATAATATTGCCGAACGGAAGCATATATAATGTGAACAAAATAGGTCCGAGCACTGAGCCCTGTGGCACTCCATGGCTAACTTTGGTTTGCGTGGAAGATTCATCGTTAACACGTACAAACTGAGAGCGTTCAGATAGATAGGACCTAAACCAGCCTAAAGCAGTTCCCTGTATGCCAACTAAGTGCTCTAGTCTTTGCAAAAGGATATCATGGTCGATAGTATCAAATGCAGCACTGAGATCGAGCAAAACAAGAATAGAGACAAGTCCCTTGTCTGAGGCTATTAGAAAATAATTTGTGACGTTAACCAGAGCTGTCTCTGTGCTATGATGTGTTCTAAAGCCAGACTGAAAATCTTCAAATAAATCATTGTTTCGCGAAACTGTTTTGCGACCGCTTTCTCAAGAATTTTTGAGAGGAACGGAAGATTAGAAATAGGTCTATAATTGGCTAAAACCTCTGGATCGAGGTTGTGCTTTTTAAGAAGCGGTTTTATCACTGCTACTTTGAATGATTGTGGAACATAGCCTGATAATAAAGACATATTCATAATATTTAATAAAGAAGTGCTAATTAATGGGAAAACTTCCTTCAACAGCTTTGTTGGAATTGGGTCTAACATGCACGTTGATGGTTTAGAAGAGAGAATCATTGAATGTAATTGTTCAAGGTTAATGGCTGAAAAGCATTCTAGTTTACTTTCTAGTGTAATATTAGAACTTACGATTCCGGGAGCTGTTGATAACACTACACTGGTCGAAGGCAAGAGGTCATTAATTTTGTTTCTAAGAGTAACAATTTTATCGTTAAAAAAGCACATAAAATCATTACTACTGAGTGCTATGGGAATAGAAGGCTCAATGGAGCTGTGGCTCTCTGTCAGCCTGGCTACAGTGCTGAAAAGAAATCTTGCATTATTCTTATTCTCATCTATTAATGAAGAGTAGTAGGCTGCTCTCGCTTTACGCAGTGCTTTCTTATATTCATTGAGAGTAATATGCCAAATTAAACGAGATTCTTCAAGTTTAGTGGAACGCCATATCCTTTCAAGTTGTCTAGACTTTTGCTTTATTTTGTGGGTTTCGGCATTATGCCATGGAGCTAATCTATGTTGTTTTATTTTCTTCTTTTTCAAAGGAGCAACAGAGTCTAATTTTATTCGCAGCGCATCTATAGCACTATCAACAACATGATCAATTTGGGGTGGTGTACATTTTGTATAAGTTTCCTCCCCTACATGCAGACATGCTATCGAGTTAAGTATTGGTGGAATCTCTTCCTTAAATGTGGCTATAGCACTAACAGATAGGTTTCTGCTGCAAAAGCTTTTGACTAATGCTTTGTAGTCTAGTAACAGTACTTCAAAAGTTACTCAGAAATGGTCGGATAAAGCAGGATTATGCGGTTCGACTAATAGTTGCTCAATTTCAATACCATAAGTCAGAACAAGGTCGAGAGTGTGATTATAGCAGTGGGTTGGTTTATTTACACTCTGACAGAAACCAACAGAATCTAATAAAGAGTTAAATGCAACAGTAAGGCTATTTTTATCATCGTCAACATGAATATTAAAGTCACCTACGATAATTACTTTGTCTGTTTTAAGAACCAAAGTTGATAAAAACTCAGAGAATTCTGATAATAATTCTGAATAAGGACCTGGTGCACGATACACTGTAACAAATAAGATTGGCTGCAAAGTTTTCCAGTTCGGATGCGTAAGACTAAAAACGAGGCTTTCAAAGGAGGTATAATTTAATTTTGGTTTAGTATTGATAAGTAAACTCGAGTCAAAGATTGCTGCAACTCCACCTCCTCGGCCCGTGCCTCGAGCAATATGAGTGTTGACATGGCTGGGTGGAGTGGCCTCATTTATGCTGACATATTCTTCATGTCTCAACCAAGTTTCAGTGAGACAGCATATATCAATATTATAATCTGATATTAAATCATTTACCAATATTGCTTTAGATGCTAGAGATCTTATGTTTAAGAGACCACATGTAATCTTCCTGTTTTGTTGCACTGTAGTAGTTGTTACATTTACTTTTATTAGGTTATTATGTATGACACCTCTATTAGGTTTTACCTTAAATTGTCCTTGGGCAGACACACACATCGCTAATATTGGGTATTTTATTGGGTTCGGGATTCCTATGGGTGACTGCCTAGGAGAGAGCGCAGAGAAGCGTGTAAGACTGCGACTCTGCCTCCTGGTCTCAACTCCAGTTTGTCATGGATTACGTCCACAAAGCCCTGAAATGTTTGCCGAAATGAGATCTGCACCTTTCAAAGTAGGGTGAATGCCGTCTCTCTTAATCAGACCAGGTTTTCCCCAGAAGGCTGTCCAATTATTTACGAAGCCCACATTGTTTGCTGGGCACCACCTAGACAACCAGCGCTGCAATGATGACATGCGGCTTTACATGTCATCATTGATCAGATTGGGGAGGGGACCAGAGAGATTACGGTGTCCGACATTGTTTTAGCATAACTACACACCGACTCCACATTAAGTTTGGTGCATTCTGATTGGCGTAAACGAACATCATTACCACCGACGTGAATAACAATCCGACCGTATTTATGTTTATTTTTAGCCAGCAGTTTAAGATGCGCCTCAACGTCGCCCGCTCTGGCCCCCGGAATGCATGTGACTGTGGAGGCTTCAGTCTCTAAATTCACGTGTCTCAAAATAGAGCTACCAATAACCAGAGTTGGCTTCTCAGCGGGTGTCTCGCTGAGTGGGGAATATCTGTTAGATACGTGAACGGGTTGGTGGGGACCTGGGGGTTTCGCGTTATGCCCCTTCTGAACAGTCACCCAGCCTCCCTGCTGCTCGGGAGTTGCCGGGGGACGGCTAAGAGGAGCTACCTTTTGCCGGTCCGCACATGCTAACATGGGCTTTACTTTAGCTGAGTTACTTTCTAAGATGCGGAGCCGGGCTTCTATGGCTATGATTCCCGCCTCCAACCTAACAACTATACTACATTTAACACATGTATCCTTACCAGTAAGGGAAGCCGGGAAGTAACCAAACATGAGACAGGAAGAGCAGGAAATAGCACCAGAGGGTGGGGAAAGAGCCATGGCTAGCTATCAAGCTAAAGTAGCTACCTTTAGCAAACCCGAAAAGAGTGTAGGCAACTGTGGAGTTACAGTCGCTAAGAGAAGGAGAGTTGTGAGTGCTTAAGCTGTAGTAACGTGTGATTACAACATCAGGCAGTTGCCGTGATCAAGAGTTTTAAAATGATCGTTTAGGTTTAAGTTAATAAGCTATCAGCAACAGAACAGGCACACGGGATACCCGGAGATGACAACAACAACCGGAAGTTACAACGTGCAACGTGCTCACCGCAATAGGTTCCTCCTTCCGCAGCAATAGGTTCCGGCACCAGATAGGTACCTAAGCAGCCAGATTGACATTAGAACTTGCTTGTCATTGTATTTTCATGTTTTAAAAAAAAAGATGAACTTGTCCACATTGCTTGCCGAAAGGGCAGATCTGCTGGCACTGACACTGTCTCCTGCTGTGGAGAACACCCTCTCGCTAGGGACAGCGGTAGCAGGTACAGCCAGGTAGCGCTTTACTAACATGACAACATAAGGATATTTGTCGTTTGTAATAGCTTTGTCTCGGTCTGAACTTTTTGCGAGTGGTGGAGGCTCAAATGCTAGTGGGAGTTGGGTTTGCACTTCAGTCTTTTTTCTTTTGGTACCGGTGATATTCACATTCGGGTGATGCCTTTTCAAATGAGTGTGCAAGTTTGATGTATTGCCAGCCGCGTAACCAATGTTAGTTGAACAATGCCGACAAATAGCTTTGGTTCGGTCCACCTGTCTGTGTCCGTCATCCTTGTACGTAACTGCGAAACCAAAATGTTCCCAAACCAGAGACTTCAATGATGCTGGAGGATCTTCGAGCTCAACTTTATCTGTGTTCGTCATTTTGACAGTCCCTCAAATTACTGACTACATTTGAACGCATCCCTGTGACCAGCTCTCTAGTATGCCTCTCGTCCAATGAAATGACTTGGTCGCTCTATGACTCGTTGAACCCAATGTGAGGAAATTACTCTGAATGCTGCGACGCAGCACCTGAGATTACTTCCAAAAATGTGTTCACGTTCTAAATGTTTTACGTTGAACGTTATATTCGTTCGGTACACACGTGTAGCGAAATTATTCGGTACGTGTACCGTTACACCCCTAATATATAGCAAACCATGATTTGATTGTTCATCAAACACAGTAGTAGGCTAGTTTATTACAGGTAAGAATAACTTACTCTTCTTCCGTTCTACGCCTCAAAGATCCATAATCGAATCTGTACATGTTATGGAGGTTATGCAGGGTGTATGGGTTGAGACAGTTTGGCTCTAGTCCTGGGTGGTGTACCATGCTACATAATAGGGCTGGGACTTGGTTCATTCGTGTTACAACCTATAGGAAGGCAATATATTTGTAACATAACACGTTTAGCAATTAAACCAACTATGGCAAGGTTTACAAAATAAATATTAAATTACTAAGGAAGAAATAAAAGGGCATATAATAGTGTATTGACTTGACAAATATGTATGGTGTATATCAGAGGGTCGGCAACAGGCAGACCGCGGTCCGGATCCGGACCCAGACGCTGACCTATACGGACTCGGACCTATAATCAATACATTAATAGGGGATTTCAATTTTGACGGGGCGATTCTATTTTAACCGCCGCCGATAGGGGGCGAAAGAGACGAGTGAGCGATACAGGGAGAGAAATACAGAAGAAGAGACAAGAGCGCGGCAGAGAGGAGCGGAGAGGAAAATGAGTGAGAGAATAGATAGTGATACAGGGAGAGAAGCAGAGAGGAAAATGAGTGAAGAGAATAATTAGCGAAAAGCGATACGGGGAGAGAAGGGGAGAGGAGAGTGAACAGGCGTGTTAGCGGCAGACAGGGAGAGACAAATAATTACACATGGCGCTCTCCAAGAAGAGGAAAGTGGACAGTGAGAACAGAGCTTTTCACCCTGAGTGGACTGACTCATTCATGTTCGTCCTGCCCACTGGGAGCACAGAACCAGTGTGTCTCATTTGTTCAGAGACCGTGGCGCTCATTAAAAGTGCCAAAACACCACTATGAGACAAAACACAAAGTGTTTGACCAAACATTCCCTCTCAAGTCAGAACTAAGGTCACAACACCACTGATAATCTCCCTCGATCTGGGGCTACACGCAAGATCTCACCCCGTGGGGTCAAAATGATCACAAGAACGGTAAGCGAAAATCCCAGAACCACACGGGGGGGACCTAGTCAATGACCTACAGAGAGCTGGGACCAAAGTAACAAAGGCTACCATCAGTAACACACTATGCCGCCAGGGACTCAAATCCTGCAGTGCCAGACGTGTCCCCCTGCTTAAGCCAGTACATGTCCAGGCCCGTCTGAAGTTTTAGATGATTTAGATGATCCAGAAGAGGATTAGGAGAATGTCATATGGTCGGATGAAACCAAAATAGAACTTTTTGGTAAAAACTCAACAAGACGTGTTTGGACTCTGAGGCCTCTTCTGTGTCAGCCTCAGAGTCCACGGATAAGGAGCCATCCTCGCAATCAGAGTGCATCATGATGTCCAGAGCCTCCTAAGAGAAAAGTATTTTGAAGTTGGACAGACACACACACAAACATACTATTATCCAACATCAAAAGTGACACACACATATCATTTCAGTAGCAAGTGACCCTTGCGGAAAACAGTAAAAAGTGTGACATTTTGCTGCAGGCAAGAGTTTATGATAAGATAAATGTGGGGTAAAAAAAAGCATTTTCAATGAGGCATTTTTTGCCGCTAGGAACAAATGTGTCGGTTTTTGTGTAGCTTTGGCATTTTAGGCTAATTAAAAACACTGCGACGACAATTCAAAATACAACTAAAAAAGAATATCCTCTGCCAAGTTTGAGCAATATTCTCTCAAAACAGCCAAAATGGCATGAACACCTCTTAACCTCTTATGCCCCACGGACCCGTATCCGGGCCCGAAATCGCATAATTTGCAGGAAACAACGTCTAAGGAATAATCCTTTATATTTAATAAACTATGAATGTTTTACATCCATATAACGGAAAAAACTCATTTAACTGATCTTTTTCATTTTAAAATAAACTTAAAATGCTGACAGTGAGCTTCTGAATTAGCCCAGAGCGAAAAATGCTAACCTATTACTGCACCGAAAATCACTCCTAGCACCCTTATTACTTGTCCTAGCTGCACAATTAACACATCGTGTATGATTGTAAGGAGACACAGAATGTAATGGTACCCACCTCAACACTCAAAGATTACAAATTTGTAGAGAAAATAACAAAAACCTACATCAAAATATGTGGCGCTAGGTAGCCCAAAACGCCAACATGGTTTACCTTGGTCTTAGGTCTGGTCAAAACTGGTCTTCAATGGCATTAAAATGATAAAAACGATGGTGTAGTTAATCCATAGGTTAATCCAATGTGTCTGTGTCCCCTTTGAAATGTTCTGATAATTCATAAGCAATAAAAACTGCTTTTCCATTTCCAGAAATCAGAGCAGGGATATTCCTACGCTCA
Organism: Champsocephalus esox; assembly: GCA_036324585.1. Lineage (NCBI taxonomy): Eukaryota > Metazoa > Chordata > Actinopteri > Perciformes > Channichthyidae > Champsocephalus > Champsocephalus esox. The sequence goes on along the minus strand of CM070495.1, from coordinate 5,213,396 downwards.
GCAACCAGATTACATGCGCGAAGACGCCAGATTTTTTTAACATGAGTCTATGGGACAATTTCCCCATCGATTCTATTGGTTCTAACGGTCAGGAAGAGATGTCACATTTCAAAATCGAAAAAGGGGGGCCAGAGATATGGAAAATCCACCCAAATGGCCCCAGAAGAGGTTTTTGCAAAATCTGTCTAAAAAGGTCAAATATCACTTGTTTTGCATCAATCTTGATACAGGGTACTTATTATATGTTGTACTTTGGATTCCAAAAGCTTTTAGTCTACTAACCCATCATCCAAGGGTAGTTTTCACTCTAACTACAAAATATGTTATAATTTACAGTTTTTTACCATGTTCAATCTGAATTTTCATTAAAATAGAAAACATCTATATTGATTCTGACTTTTCTACATCCAATTCACAGGTTTATCATTACTTTGAGAAAAAAGATTATTAATTTAACCCTTTTAGAAGGGAAGATATGGGCATTTGTTCTGGGAATGTCATTTTCGAGCCTGAAACCTGAAAAACAGGTTTGGGGCCTAATAGGTTAAGGGTTGTTAAGCGTGTGCCTGAGACTATCTCAGGGCGGTACCCCTATAAGAGGTTTCACAAGTGTCCACAGTGTAATCAGAATTCAGGAAAGAGCATAATTCTGCTATGCTGATTTTATATAACTTATAATTTCTCATTATTTAGTTTCACTGAGTCTTCCTAATTACTTGTTGTTTTGAGGCGTCGTACCTCATTACCACCAAATTGGATCAGTTCTGTGGGTTTTCTTGGTGTTTGTTTGTGCCTCTCAGGAAATGCTGTCTCGCCATGAGGGAGGGATGGTTTGTTGCCAAATTGGGTTCAGGTGTTTCACAGCAGCAGAAAGTAGGTTACCAAGCTTCAGTGCTTGTTTTGAGTTGCAACTTATTGCAACAAACACACACAACTTTTTTCCTGCAGTATCTAATGTTATTTATAGTAGTTTACAGTTTTTAATGAAGTGCTGACACTTACCACCTATCACAATGACTGATTTGTTGCGCTGCTGCCTTCTGTGTTTTCTTCTTTCTTTCTGTTTTCCAAGTGAGCAGATACACATTTCCTGTTGTACTTCTACTTCTAGTCCTATAGTTCTTTTCAAGAAACTGTGTCTCAGGGCTTCTTAACATTTAACAACCTATTAATGTGTCATACCCACTTAACGGGAAGAAACTCAGCTAACTGACGACATTAACAATGTTTAGCTAAACAAAACACAAGGGTAATGCCAAGCCTCTGAATTAGCACTAAGCAAAAAAATGCTGACGCACTTAGCACAGAACTCACATTAGAAATGTAGCTCAGCGTAAGTTCAATCAGGAAGACAATATCATCGGGTGTCACACGTTATCTCAATAACCGATCAGGGGCGTCACGCCCCGGCTAGCCAATCACCGCACCTGCTAACCCCTTAAATCTGTTCTCCCCTCCCTGTCAGTTGTCATTTCAGGCGTCAACGCACAAGCAGCAGCACGGCTTCGTTCCAGCTGAGGGCTTCGTTCCAGTTCCAGGCATTATTCATCAGCTCCGCAGTCTTGCGGTTTAAGCTACAGGCGGCGTTCCCCAGTCGGCTAGCGGGTCCAGCCGGCCGCCCCGCAAACCCGGACGCGGGAGGACAAGACAAGGAAATCGGGCTCCATGGAAGTTCCTCCGGCTTAATGGGAATGGCTACTTCACACAAACAATTGACCCACGCCTTCAGTCTCTCGAGAAGGCATCACTGGCATCAGGGCCGCCTAATGTGGCGCTTCCGGCTTCACGTGGAACGGGTCCTCATCGCATGCAAAGTTTTACCCATTCTGGCTTCAACCACAACCCCTCCTGCAGGCAGGCAGGGCTAAGCTATATCCCATTGAAGCTACTTCCTCCTGCGCTCACTTTATACAGGCGTCAGGGTAGCGCTGGCAAAAGGCAGTTGCAACAATTCACGAGATTCACGAGATTCGTATATTGTTATGACATTGGGTCATGCAGAGTGAGATCGCTACCCCTTTAAGAGAGGCGCGTGTGCGTGGTAGAGCGAGCGAACGGGATACATGTTTTCTAAAAGTAAACGAGGCAGCAGAAGGAAGGTCCGTGATCTTGCAAATCTATCTTCCGAAACAGAATAGCTAAATAAATGCAATGACCTCCCAAGTAGAGCTCGCCTCTCTTCAGTCTTTCCGATAAATGGGTTATTGAACCCGAAGCGTTTGCTTCTGCTGGGAGACGACAGAGAGTCATTCCCCCCCCAGTTTCCTCGACTACGGTCTGGGAGCCGACAGGAAGTTTAACACTATGCATTGCTACCTTCAGTTCAGGGTTAAGGTGAGTTTCAGGCAGTGTTGGGCGTAACGTGTTACAGTATGGAGTTTCAATAACGCATTTATTTTCGTACAAAGATCGTAATATATTGCTAATGCAGTTCGGGTATTATTAGCTATTGTGCAATACATTTGTATTGCATGTATATTTTTTTATTTGTAAAAATGTCAGTTAAAGCTTAAAAGAATAAATATATTTTTGTTATCTAAACGTTTCACCTCTTTCTTTTACAATTTTGGAGTCGAAACGGGGAATCGATAAGCAGAACCGGAATCAATCCACAGTTATGAAGGTTTTTATGCATGTAAACGGTCTGAAAAGTCACAAACCCTCAAAGTACACCATGTAGCGAGTACAACTCTTAAACAGAAAATACCTGTCTATGCTGCCCCAGATGCCTCATTGGACATTTCTCTTTTTATTCCTGGGTACAGTGACGTGACCATACCCAAATGGACCCATTGGTCCGAGTTTTGGGGTGTGGGGGGGCGGGTGCGAGTGGAGCCTCGCAGATGGGGGTGCTGTAGCCCTCTCAGCATCCCCCCATTCCCGTGTCCATTCACGATGTCTCGCTGTCTTGCAGACCCAAGCAGCAAGCAGGAAATTAACCCAGCTCACAGTGTCCGCTCCGCGCAGTAGCGAGCCGCGCAACGTCCCGCCAATACGGCACCCAGACCCCACGCAGCATTCTCATCTGTGAAAACCACCCTTGAATGATGGGATAGTAGACTAAAAGCTTTAGGAATCCAAACTATAACATAATAAGTACCCTGTATCAAGATTGATGGAAAACAAGTGACATTTGACCTTTTTAGAGATATTTAGAAAGAAAAAAACTTCTGGAGTCATTTGGGTGCATTTTCCATATTTCTAGCACCCCTCGTTCAATTGTGATGATTGACATCTCTTTTTAACCGCTAGAGCCAATAGAATCGAGGGGAAGCTCCTAAAATCCATCTAAACATTACCCATTGGTGAATGAGTGATGCGTAGCCAGAATGCCCCTGGAACCGGAAGCTACGCTACACTCTGGTAGCTATCATTATATATGAATATGAAAACTATGTTATTGTCATAAAAATGGAATGATGGATTATCAGTAATCATTTCAAAGTGACACAGACACATTGGATTAATCTATGGATTAACCTTCAGCAGCCTTTTCATTGTTGTAATGCCATTGAACACAATTTATGATCAGAACACAGCAATGGTAAGAATTATTTTCCAATTTGGTCCAGTAAAGCGAATGTTGTTGTTGTTGTTGTTTGTTGTCATTTCGCCGCGAGTGATCGCTCAGTGATAATACTAATAAGGGTAGTTTAACGTGAGTTATGTGCAATGTGTGCTTGCATTTTTCGGTCAGGGTTCATTTAGACGCTTCTTGTGAGACTTGTGTTTTGTTTCGGTAAAAATTGTTTGTATTGTCAGTTAGCTGAGTTTTTTTCCCGTTAATCAGGTATGACACATGAATAGGCTTTTAAATGTTAAGAAGCCCTGAGACACAGTTTCGTGAAAAAAACCTGCAGCCCGGGGGCTCACGGGCTTAACAGGTTAAGAGAACTATTTTAATATGCAGCTAAAAACCCTTCAATGTTGTTATCCGTACAGATTAATTCCTGTGTTATTAGCTCCAGTTCAACCACTCATCCTTCACTGGGTTGCAGTGGCGAGCCGTGACTTTTATACCTAGGCCCTCTGACCCCCCCCTTCCCTCGAAAAAAAAGAAGAGTTATTACGTCACAGTGTATACTTCAGCGGAATATCAAAACGCATCAATGACAGCGACCCTCTACCACACAAAACAACACCATTTATATAAACACCTATCATGACAGGGCACACACAGCCAAGTAACAATTAAGGCGAGACACCCCAGGTGAATAGGGTAATTGTTTTAACTTAAAGGTATCAGCTAGAAATGTCTCCAGTTAATTACTTACAATAAGGCAATTGTTTTTTGTATTACACGTTTTCTTAAATAGCATGTTTAAATATGCAAATGATTCATTATCTCATTAAATATGCACATATTTTAACACATGTCTGGAATCGAAATCTGAACTTTGGATAAAGCCAGGTTCAAAATTATTGTTTAATGTTGTAGTTATATTAGTATCTAAAGCTTTTACAGAAGGGATATTGGATATCTCTTTGTATCACTCCATACATCAGAAAATACTGTCAACAGCCCTAAAACATCAATTTCGCCATGTTTTTAGGTATCCAATGTTGTATAATTCAGGCTAAGAATGATATATGAACAAACCCTTCTGTAAAAGCCTTAATAATATTGATAGGAATATAACTGGAAGGTTTGGTGTATGTACGTGCTACTGAAGTTGACATTTCGAAGTCAGAGTAGGAGAAAAAACTCATTTTGAGAAAAATACCTTTAAAGATTGCAGTGAGGCGCTAGCTAAACCCTCCTGTTCTTTGGATGACAGCTTGAAGGTATTTCATGTTCGGGGTCATTTGTTTTTTGTATACCCTTGCTTTGTGCAAGTGACAATTGTTGTCGTCTTCTCTGTGAATGTTTTTTTCCGCCGTTCTTTTGCCATTTTGAGATTTCAATTTCTAGCGGAAAGCTAACCAGGAAGTGTTTTAGCACACCACGTGACGCATCTGAACGAATCACGTTGTCAGAAATTGACACCAGCCAATGAGATTTTGTTTCTTGGTTTAAGACCCCTTTGTGCTTTCACGATTGGTTGCTGATACAAAGGAAATGACCATATTTGGATCAGATGAGATTGTGCAGGAGATTGTTTCAACGATATCTCTGTTGACATGGTGCACACAGCGGTCGCGGTACTTTATGTTACGTTAGAATGCTAACTTTTGGTGAAATCAACAGACGCAAATAGACAAACTCTAGTCAAATAAACACTTAAATGTGTATTTTGTACGTTTCCCTTCCAAAATCCTGAAATAAAACATGTTATAGACAAAGACATTGGAGTCCTGCGGGAGTAAGACCGACAAAGACATTGGAGTCACAAGGGTGGCAAAGAGGAGGCAAATCCTACTCTGATTGAGCTAAGTATTGCTGGTGCCTTATTTTTCTTTTCTTTAGCTTTCTAGCCCCTCATGCTATAATCATGTGTATTTTCTACATTCCTGTTCATGTGTCTTCTCGCAATTATCACTGGCCCCGTGTATCGCCTAATCGCTATAACCGGCCTGCTCTCGTCTATCCCATGTGCTCCACTGACATCCAACATCTAGTTTTCGGCCTGTGGAACTGCCAGTCAGCTGTTCCTAAAGCTGACTTCATCTCTGGCTACGCTTCCCTGCAATCTCTGGATTTCCTTGCTCTCACTGAGACTTGGATTACTCCATTCAACACATCCACCCCAGCAGCTCTCTCCACAGCATATTCCTTCTCTCATACACCCAGACCCACTGGCAGAGGAGGTGGCACTGGTCTCCTGCTCTCTCCCAAATGGAGCTTTTCCCTCTTCAAGCTACCTAACTTCACTCCTTCCACCTTTGAATTCCATGCCGTCACAGTAACCCATCCTATACAATTAACCATTGTTATTCTCTACCGTCCACCAGGCGCCTTGGGGGACTTCTTGGAGGAGTTAGATAATCTCCTCTCACACATCCCTGAAACTGGCCCTCCCGCTGTACTTCTCTGAGACTTCAACCTCCAGACGGGGAAGATAGACGAACTAACATCTCTGTTAACCGCCTTTGCTTTCTCACTGTCTCCATCCCCACCAACTCATAAAGCTGGCAATGTCCTTGATCTCATATTCTCAAGGAACTGCACTACTTCTAACCTCTCTGTAAACCTGCTGCACACATCCGATCACTTCTTCATTTAATTCTCTCTACCCCTTTCCAAACATAACAAACTAATCTCTGCTCATCCTGCACCTGTCCGCCATAACCTCCGTTCCCTCTCCCCCTCTACCTTTGCCTCATCGGTGCTCTCAGCCCTCCCTTCCTCTGACTCGTTCCAACTCCTGCCTCCAAACTCTGCTGCGGAAACTCTCCTCTCTACTCTCTCATCCTCTCTGGACTCTCTCTGTCCTCTCACATCTCGGCAGGCTCGTCAGTCCCCTCCTGCTCCCTGGCTAAATGACGCACTGTGTACTAATAGAACCGTCCTTAGGGCAGCAGAGCGGAAATGGTGGAAATCACCATTTTCCCCCTCTCTCTCCAAGTGAGGTTCTTACCCTCATTACCTCTGCCCGCCCTACCACCTGTCCTCTGGACCCTATCCCTTCAAACCTCCTTCAGACTATCGCTCCTGATATTCTACCTTTTCTCACCCATTTCATCAACACTTCTCTAACTTCTGGTCACTTTCCAAACAGTCTCAAGGAGGCAAGAGTAAACCCTCTCCTAAAGAAACCCACTCTCACACGTTGTAATCACACGTTACTACAGCTTAAGCACTCACAACTCTCCTTCTCTTAGCGACTGTAACTGTAACTCCACAGTTGCCTACACTCTTTTCGGGTTTGCTAACGGTAGCAACTTTAGCTTGATAGCTAGCCATGGCTTTTCCCCCACCCTCTGGTGCTATTTCCTGCTCTTCCTGTCTCATGTTTGGTTACTTCCCGGCCTCCCTTACTGGTAAGGATACATGTGTTAAATGTAGTATAGTTGTTAGGTTGGAGGCGGGAATCCCGAACCCAATAAAATACCAAATATTAGCAGTGTGTGTGTCTGCCCAAGGACAATTTAAGGTAAAACCTAATAGAGGTGTCATACATAATAACCTAATAAAAGTAAATGTAACAACTACTACAGTGCAACAAAACAGGAAGATTAAATGTGGTCTCTTAAACATAAGATCTCTAGCATCTAAAGCAATATTGGTAAATGATTTAATATCAGATTATAATATTGATATATGCTGTCTCACTGAAACTTGGTTGAGACATGAAGAATATGTCAGCATAAATGAGGCCACTCCACCCAGCCATGTCAACACTCATATTGCTCGAGGCACGGGCCGAGGAGGTGGAGTTGCAGCAATCTTTGACTCAAGTTTACTTATCAATACTAAACCAAAATTAGATTATACCTCTTTTGAAAGCCTTGTTTTTAGTCTTACGCAGCCGACCTGGAAAACTTTGCAGCCAATCTTATTTGTTACAGTGTATCGTGCACCAGGTCCATATTCAGAATTCTTATCAGAATTCTCTGAGTTTTTATCAACTTTGGTTCTTAAAACAGACAAAGTAATTATCGTAGGTGACTTTAATATTCATGTTGACGATGATAAAAATAGCCTTACTGTTGCATTTAACTCTATCTTAGATTATGTTGGTTTCTGTCAGAGTGTAAATAAACCAACCCACTGCTATAATCACACTCTCGACCTTGTTCTGACTTATGGTATTGAAATTGAGCAACTATTAGTCGAACCGCATAATCCTGCTTTATCCGACCATTTCTTAGTAACTTTTGAAGTACTATTACGAGACTACAAAGCATTAGTCAAAAGCTCTTGCAGCAGAAACCTATCTGTTAGTGCTATAGCCACATTTAAGGAAGAGATTCCACCAATACTTAACTTGAAAGCATGTCTGCATGTAGGGGAGGAAACTTATACAAAATGTACACCACCCCAAATTGATCATGTTGTTGATAGTGCAATAGATGCGCTGCGAATAAAATTAGACTCTGTTGCTCCTTTGAAAAAGAAGAAAATAAAACAACATAGATTAGCTCCATGGCATAATGCCGAAACCCGCAAAATAAAGCAAAAGTCTAGACAACTTGAAAGGATATGGCGTTCCACTAAACTTGAAGAATCTCGTTTAATCTGGAATATTACTCTCAATGAATATAAGAAAGCACTACGTAAAGCGAGAGCAGCCTACTACTCTTCATTAATAGATGAGAATAAGAATAATGCAAGATTTCTTTTCAGCACTGTAGCCAGGCTGACAGAGAGCCACAGCTCCATTGAGCCTTCTATTCCCATAGCACTCAGTAGTAATGATTTTATGTGCTTTTTTAACGATAAAATTGTTACTCTTAGAAACAAAATTAATGACCTCTTGCCTTTGACCAGTATAGTGTTATCAACAGCTCCCGGAATCGTAAGTTCTAATATTACACTAGATAGTAAACTAGAATGCTTTTCAGCCATTAACCTTGAACAATTACATTCAATGATTCTCTCTTCTAAACCATCAATGTGCATGTTAGACCCAATTCCAACGAAGCTGTTGAAGGAAGTTTTTCCATTACTTAGCACTTCTTTATTAAATATTATGAATGTCTTTATTATCAGGCTATGTTCCACAATCATTCAAAGTAGCAGTGATAAAACCGCTTCTTAAAAAGCACAACCTCGATCCAGAGGTTTTAGCCAACTATAGACCTATTTCTAATCTTCCGTTCCTCTCAAAAATTCTTGAGAAAGCGGTCGCAAAACAGTAGTGTGATTACTTAAAAAACAATGATTTATTTGAAGATTTTTAGTCTGGCTTTAGAACACATCATAGCACAGAGACAGCTCTGGTTAAAGTCACAAATGATATTCTAATAGCCTCAGACAAGGGACTTGTCTCTATTCTTGTTTTGCTCGATCTCAGTGCTGCATTTGATACTATCGACCACGATATCCCAAAGACGAGAGCACTTAGTTGACATACAGGGAACTGCTTTAGGCTGGTTTAGGTCCTATCTATCTGAACGCTCTCAGTTTGTACGTGTTAATGATGAATCTTCAACGCAAACCAAAGTTAGCCATGGAGTGCCACACGGCTCAGTGCTCGGACCTATTTTGTTCACATTATATATGCTTCCGTTAGGCAATATTATAAGGAATCATTCCATAAACTTTCATTGTTATGCGGATGATACTCAACTATATTTATCAATCAAGCCTGATGAAATTAATCATCTAAATAAAATTCAAGACTGCCTTAAGGACTTAAAAACGTGGATGACCTTAAACTTTTTGATGTTAAACACGACCAAAACTGAAGTTATTGTACTTGGCCCGAAGAATCTACGAAACAAATTATCTAAAGATATACTAACTATGGATGGCATTAATTTGGCCTCCAGTGAGACTGTAAGGAATCTTGGTGTTATATTTGATCAGGATTTATCCTTTAACGCCCACATAAAATCAATTTCAAGGACCGCCTACTTCCATCTACGTAACATTGCAAAAATCAGGCATATCTTGCCTCAAAGCGATGCAGAGAAACTAGTCCATGCATTTGTTACTTCTAGGCTGGATTATTGTAACTCTTTATTATCAGGGTGTACCAAGAAGTCAATCAAGTCGCTTCAGCTGATTCAAAATGCTGCGGCTCGTGTACTAACCAGAGTTAGGAAAAGGGACCACATTACTCTGGCTCCCTATAGAACACAGGATAGAATTTAAAATTCTTCTTCTCGCCTACAAAGCCCTTAATGGGCAGGCGCCATCTTACCTTAAATAACTCATTATACCCTACTGTCCTACTAGGGCATTGCGTTCCAAGAATGCAGGGTTGTTGGTTGTTCCTAGAGTCTCTAAAAGTACAATGGGAGCCAGAGCCTTTTCTTATCAAGCTCCACATTTGTGGAATCAGCTTCCAGTTTGTGTTCGGGCGGCAGATACCCTATCCGTTTTTAAGAGTGCGCTTAAGAGCTTCCTTTTTGATAGTTAGGGCTTATAGTTAGGGCTGATTAGATTCAGCCCCTAGTTTTGCTGATATAGGCTTAGTTTGTCAGGGGACATCTTACTTCTTCCTTCTCGCTGTCTATACCTGTGTACTCTCATGTTCCGATGAACCCAGCTTCCCCAAATGTCTTTCTTTTGGTGTCTATATACGCTGGGATCCGGAGTCATGGATGATCCTGCGGTCTTGTGTCCTGGATCGCGAGCGCTGGATCTCGAGTCGTGGCTGTGGTCCTGGATCATCGGTCCTGGATGGATATCCTCGTGGATTCATCTTCCTATTACACACATGCATTTCCAAACATTTGGACTACCTATGTTGCAAATGTATTATCTTCTCAATTTACACACGGCATCTATTGCACGTCTGTCCGTCCTGGGAGAGGGATCCCTCCTCTGCTGCTCTCCCTGAGGTTTCTCCCATTTTTCCCTTTAAACTGTGGGTTTTCTTTGGAAGTTTTTCCTTGTACGATGTGAGGGTCTAAGGACAGAGGGTGTCGTATTGTCATACTGATATTCTGTACACACTGTGAAGACCACTGAGACAAATGTAACATTTGTGATATTGGGCTATATAAATAAACATTGATTGATTGATTGATTGACTCTCAACCCGTCTGATGTTATAAACTACAGGCCTGTCTCTCTCCTCCCGTTCCTGTCTAAAACACTTGTTGTCTTTAAACAACTCTCCTGTTATCTCCATCAGAACAACCTTCTGGATCCACACCAGTCTGGTTTCAAGGCTGGTCACTCCACAGAAACTGCCCTCCTTGCTGTCACTGAGGAACTGCACACTGCCAAAGCAGCATCCCTCTCCTCTGTCATCATCCTGTTGGACCTGTCTGCTGCATTCGACACGGTGAACCATCAGATCCTCCTTCGCACTCTCCAAGAACTTGGGGTTTCAGGCTCTGCACTTTCCCTCCTCACCTCATACCTCAAAGACCGTACCAACAGGGTAACTTGGAGAGGGTCCGAGTCCGACCCTTGTCAATTAACTACAGGGGTCCCTCAGGGCTCTGTTCTTGGTCCCCTCCTCTTCTCCCTGTACACAAACTCACTCGCTCATCATTAGCCCGCATGGTTTTTCATACCACTGCTACGCTGACGACACCCAATTAATTCTGTCCTTTCCCAGCTCAGAGACCCAGGTCGTCGCACGCATCTCTGCTTGTTTAGCTGACATCTCTCAGTGGATGTCCGCTCATCAGCTCAAGCTCAACCTTGACAAAACTGAACTGCTTTTCCTTCCGGGAAAAGATTGTCCCACTCTTGACCTGACTATCAACATCGGCACCTCTGTTGTTTCCCCGACTCAGACTGCAAGGAATCTGGGTGTGATCCTAGATAACAACCTGTCCTTCACTGCAAACATCGCTGCTACAACCCGTTGCTGCAGATACACGCTCTACAACATCAGGAAGATACGTCCCCAGCTGACCCAGAAAGCGACCCAGCTTCTGGTCCAGGCTTTCGTCACCTCACGCCCAGACTACTGCAACTCCCTCCTGGCTGGTCTACCTGCATGTGCCATCCGACCTCTGCATCTCATCCAGAATGCAACGGCTCGTCTGGTCTTCAACCTTCCTAAATTTTCCTACACCACGCCGCTCCTCCGTTCCCTTCATTGGCTTCCGGTAACTGCTCGAATTCACTTCAAAACACTGGTACTTGCGTACCATGCTGCAAATGGATCTGACCCTTCCTACATCCAGGACATGGTTAAACTGTACACCCCAGCGCGTGCTCTACGCTCTGCATCAGCCAAACGACTCGCTGCACCCTCGCTGCGAGGGGGACCCAAGTTCCCATCAGCAAAAACACGTGGGTTTTCTATCCTGGCTCCAAAATTTTGGAATGAGCTCCCCATTGACATCAGGAGAGCAGATAGCTTACACACCTTCCGGCGCAGACTGAAAACTCATCTCTTTCGACTCCACTTCAAGCGATATAATTACTAACAAAGAACTGCTAACAAAGCACTTATATACTAATAAAGGACTGGCTTATCTATAGCCAGTTGAGTAGCACTTGAAATACTTGGCTCTATGAAACCTGATGTACTTATATGATTCTGTTTTCTTCAAGGTTGTGTCTTCCTGGTCGAATGCACTTATTGTAAGTCACTTTGGATAAAAGCGTCAGCTAAATGCAATGTAATGTAATGTAAAAGTGCTCACAGCTCTGTGGGAATTATTATGTGCAATTAATTTCTAAAATGCTTTCACATTACTATAATTATATATTTATTTAAATGTAGGCTACATTTTACACCAAAACGGAACACAAAAGCAGGAATAACCATCATACATTGAATTCCTTGACTAACAAGAGAAAGATTCATTCATTTCAATAAATATTTAGAAGAAGAAGTTGAACCCATTGGACGGTCGTTCAGAAGACGCCATGCAATACGTCGACGAATTTACAGTGTTCCAACCCCCAATCAATTATGGTGAGTAAATTCCCAATAGAACAACTTTGGTTCAATCAAGTAGCACAAACTCAGTTGTCAGTTTCTTACAATCCTTAAATATTTATATCCTTTATTTGAGTGAAAGTAAATGTAAAAAGTAAATCCTTGATTACAAGTATAAGTCCTGCATTCACAGCTTTGAGTGTACAGCAAAATGGACTAAGCATCAAAAGCACAATAGGTCATTATTAAGAATTATTTATGCATATCTAACCTTTGCCTTGTTATAGATTTCCCACTCATGATTTACTCTGATTTTAATTTATTGTAGGCACATAGATGGAAACCACAAGCTTGTGAGATGGAGAATGGTGTTCCACGGCTGTGTTGATGGTTTCAGTCGAACCATCATATACCTTGGTTGTCTCGACAACAACAGAGCCTCTAATGTGTTGTCACTATTCATTGACGGTGTTCAGAACTTTGGACTACCGTCCAGGGTGAGATGTGATCATGGACTGGAAAACACAGGTGTTGCCCGTTTCATGCTTTACAGAAGAGGATTAAACAGACAGTGTAATTACTGGCAGGTCAGTGCACAACCAAATAATGAGATTATGGGCAGAGGTAAATCGAGTAGTCTCATTTCATTTAGTTAATCTTTTCAACTTTATGGAGGAGCACGGTGTACTATATTCACTGAATGAGCTCCATATATTTTGTCTTCACTATATTTATTTGCCACGGGTTCAAAGGGCTGCCACTGAGTTTCAGAACCAGTTGAATAACCATGGTCTTTCAACAGAACGGGGGCAAACTCCTCTTCAGCTGTGGCAAAGAGGCATAGTCAACAATGCAGGAACGCATAAACCAAGTATGAATGGTATTTATGATATAGACAGTGGCTTTGGTGTTGATGATAACAGACCACTCCCAGAGTTACAGACAAACAATGTTGTTGTTGTTCCATCTATTAACCTTACCATCAGTGATCCAACAATGGATAGACTTCAGCAGACTTTTGATCCATTTGAAGATGATGGGAATCATGGTATATATTTGTTTTGCAACCTTGTGTATTTTCTTGAAGAGAGGCATATCTAAAATCATAGAACCAAATGGCGTACCAGAAAGAAACAAAACCCCCCTCAACAGATAGGCCTATTTAAGAGCACATTCACATCAATAGAAAAGGTCCACACAGGATATTTACTGCCTTTAGTAGCGTAAAGCAAAGCACACCAACAATCTATTTCACAGACACTTAAACATATTGTCAGTTTTAACATACACACACATACACATTGTGCTCCTACTGACTTCTAACATATTCCACTGATGCTCTATCATTGTATTTGACAAAAGACAGCACATGTTAAAATAATTAATACTTCAGTCAATTTATTAAGTTCTCCAGAGCCAAAAGCTTTAATAAAATGTGGTTTCAATTCACACGTGTTTCACTACTTTTGATAAAAAATTCTTTGAACATTTGAAGTAAGACACATGGCTGGAAATGTTAAACATGGAGGTTTGAGCTCACTAATGCACATACAGGTCTTAACATCCTATACACAGCAAGGACCCATTAATTGGAAGAAAACTGCAACCATGAACCTAAACAGTAACCTAACAATTGTACATCTTTATAAAACCTTTTTTTTTAAACTTTGATTGCAAAATGATTGGCAACCTAATCCTGGCTAAAAATACAGAGCCAAGTTCCAAAGCCAATTGAAGTTTACTCAATAATAAAGTTGAATTTGCCTTTATTGAACTTTCTCAAAATCTGAACTGTACTTTAAAAGATGTTGGCACCTTAATGTTTTTAAGAAATGGGTATTTTCCCAGCAAAACACTGTGGAATGATATCCACAATAAAAACGTGTCAATAACTGTTTGGGATTTTTTTAACAACAATGTATTTATTTGAGTGTGAACTTGACCTTTAAACAGAATACTGAGATGGAGGCCTGCCCATGAATTAAGCTATGCTTACTTGAGTATTGCCCAGTGCAAAGTCCATATTTTCTTGGAAGTCTATGTAAGAGCTGTGCAGTGGCAACTTCAAACAGTTGATGCAGGTGTTTGCAATGGGAAGTTTAGAAGTGGTTCCTGAGTCACAATTTTGGTGAAGAAATTCAATTGAAGGTGGTGGATCAAAGCCAATTGGTGGAACAGTATTGGCTCCAGTGGCAAAGGTGAGAATTGTCCTCAGCTTCTGTGTTCCCTCTTGATCTAGAGAAAAGTCAATACATCGGAAGGAACACCAACAAACAAAAAAACACTGCACTTAACTGATACAATGTCAAGATGCAGTGCATTGTTAATCACAAGCGAGGAGATATTTCAGTTCATACAAGAAATGCTTTAAACAAATATACATTAACCTTCTGCATCAGAAAGGTAGTCTCTCCAGAAAGGAACAACAACTTCTTCAGCACTCCTTCTATTGCTGCCAACTGTAGATAGGCGGATGGTGAAGAGGCTGTCAAGCAGGTCAGCTGTGAGGTTTGTAGGAGACCAGCATAGAAGGGGGCGAAAACTCTCCGGGTGAGCTTGGATTTTGAGCTTGGAAGTGTTCTCAGTCCATCCCGAAATCTGAGTAAAAATCACACTTGCTTTTTAAAGTGTTTTTATTGGCGACTTAAGTTTGAACGAAAGAAGCTTTTACATCTTCACATGTAGTCCTTTTTAAACGTCATGGCAAGGACAAATGACTTGCTTAGATGCTGTTCAAACAGGAGAAAAATACATGTTTGTATGTACACGTGCGGGGAGGGTTTACTAGTTTCAATTCCTTATTGGAGAGGCAAAAAACTGAGGATAAAAATGTACCTCTCAAAAGGACCACGCACTCTGTGTATCACTTGGAACATCAGGATGTCATCTACAAGCAGATTCTTGTCGACCAACCTCCGCAGCGGCCTCAGGCAGCCAGCATTGGCCAAATACTCCTCAAGTGGTTCTGTTGTTGCTAGCAGATCTTCCAATGATTTACCCTCCGTGACCTTCCAATACATACAAAAAAACAACATTTGAAAGTGCCAACATTTCAACATATTCCCCTCTGGACTAGCTACTAGTGTAGAAACAGACACACTTACAGCACAACATAGTCTAAAACTGAGGAAAAGAAATTACCCTCTTAATTTTTTCGTGCAGGTCAATATCCGCAACATCTTTCAACACTGGCTTAGCCAATTCTGGGCCATCAACAAGGCAAGAGAAGAGAGTTGGGTACAGAAAGCCTGCGGGAGAACCGCCATGTACAAGGCTTACTGCAATGGCCCTGCCTGCAATAAAGTACCGGTCCTCTATCATGGCTAGAAGAAATGAAAATTATTATATATTTGACAATGCAGACTTGAGAAATGCCTGTAAGATCATATAAAACAGTGATATACATGTAATAAATGGTTATCTGGAGTTTATCATATGAGATTACAATCAATACATACCAGTACTGTCAAAGGCCAAGTTCAGTTTGTCTTCTTCTCCCTCAAACATCGGAGATTTGGGCAAAGCTTCCATTAGAAGTCTTAGAAACTCTCTTCTTGGTCCACCCAAGTCCACAGCCTCTTCAGGTACTCCCATATCATCAGAAAACCTGACAGAAATAGTGTGACATGGATCGTATGTCCCTCGTTTAAAACCCCTGATGGCTCCATCCAGAACTGTGGATCGGTTGATGTTGAACTTGCATTTCTTCTGATGATTTATTTGTGTTGCAAGATCTTGCAAAATATCTCTCACCGGCACCAAACATCCCGTAGCCATCCTGGAACTAGCAAGATAAATAAAAGTTAGGGCACACACACCAGTTTTGAGCAAGTGGCATTATGTGTGTGTGTTGACCAGTGTTTTTGCATGCCTAACCTTTCACTCTGCAGGCTTTCTAGTATAGCCTGGTTCAATTCCTCATCAGAAGACTCCTCAGACAATGCAGACATTATTGTAAGGTAGCTATCATAGATTGCTGATTGGTGGTGTGTTGAGGTAGAGGGTAACACAGGACAATGGCTTGCTGGAGTGCTGCCCGGAGCTGGATCAACAGAAGTTGTTCCTCCAAATGATGATGTAGAAGGCTGGCTGCTGGAGGGTAGCTTTCGGTAGCTTTCCAGTGAGCATACTGGCAGTTGAGTAGAATAACTGCTCGCTGATGTGCTGCTGTGGTAGGGTGAGATACTGCTTTGGTAGGTCAAGGCAGGAGCTTGAGTGAATGACGCTTCACACCCAAGTGATGAGGCAAAAGGTTGAACTGCAGAAGTACAGTTTGGTGGGGAGGCAGTCATTGGACTATTGAAACTGTCTGAAGATGCATTTGACTGTCCATCTCGTTGTCGAAATGAGGAGCGCAGGTGCCTTGCTGAACCAGTGTTTTCCGCACAATTGTTGTCCTCACTGCTATAGCCTGTAACCTCATCCTTGGAAAGTATATGTATGTAAAAGGAGAATGTATGTATGTAAGAGTGAAAATATATGTATGTAAAAGGAGAATATATGCATGTAAGAGTGAAAATATATGTATGTAAAAGGAGAATGTATGTGCGTGAGACGACCAGTATGAATTACGGCCTGTACGGCCCCTCATAGGATACAGCTGTGCACATGTCATCATTAACAGACGTCGTTTAAGAGTGACGTTTGAGTGAACGAGGACATCCCAATTAATACCTGAGGACTCCTCTGTCCTCGCGTCACCTCCTCGTGTCTCTCGCTCGCATCTTATGGAGGCGGAGCTAAGATGCAAGGAAGGGAAGCGAGTGAGGGAAAGGAGGAGTCGAGGAGGGGTATTGGGATGAGGCCATAGATATATATATAAACACTAGATGGCTCATGGGAGATTTTCCAGCGTAGCTGACCGGCCGCCATCTTGCCACAGTCAACAGTTAGGCTACTCTGATTCACGTTATGGTAGCTGTTGTAAGGTGAGTGATCTGCACAAAAATACTCTTTACTCTCTGAAATCTTGACTGATTTACAAACGGTTTGGTTTATTATAAACATTATTAGCATGGCTATGATACAGGATGCTTGGACATCTTGAAATTGCAGCTTTTCTTTGTGTATGTGGTTGTATGTATTAGCTGGCTAATAACAAGAGGCTGTGAGTGAGACCTAGTATTACACATTTGACCCAGCAACTTTGACACTAGTGGGAGAGGCAGAACTGCTCTTTCTTTTCAACATAACTTAAGTTACACATGATTTCTTCCAAGTGGTTTGGCTTGTTATGATACAGGAATTTGCTGGCTTTGTGTTTACATAAGTACCTGACTATGCCGGACTTTTGTGCAGCCTACGGATGTTTAATGGTGAATCGCTTTCACTAGGAGCATATATCGCCAACTACTATTTATTAAATATTCATGTTCCATGAGACGCAGCACTATGTTCCCCACATATGTTTATGTTTGCTCAGTCTAATAAACCCATAACATGGTTGTGAAAGAATACCAAAGCTGAGGCTGGACGATGATTGATTGTTGGTGTGCCATGTGTCACCGTGTGTCTTATTGGTTTTGTGTTATACTGTATTTTATTGTGTGCAGCTGGTCCTTATCTCCAAGACACATTTAAAACAAATAACCTTGAACCTTGAAGTCCCATCTCTCTCCACCTGCTCCTGCTTCCTATATCCCCTCCACACCACACCAAGTTGTTCTTCTTTTCTTTTTTTTTACAACTTTATTTTTCAGTTTATCACAAATACAGTATGTCCAACATTTATGACAACAAGTTGAAAACGCCCCAGATCCCACCCCCCTCCCCCAGTGAATAGACAAACGACACGAATGGTCATAGAAATAAAATATAAAAAAATATATAAATACAAGTAAAATAAATGAAAAATAAAAATAAGGAATAGACCAAATTAAACACATACAACAAAAATGACGATAATAGACAGTATACGAGTAGATAATCAGATATAAGACATCACACACATAACCCAAAAAAGCCTTTCAGTTTATGCTATTCTTATTGCCAGCCTTCTAAACCCTTAGTCTGACAAGGTACGTAACAACTTCCATCCCAAAGTTAGTGACCCCAGATTGCCCAGGTCAATAGTCAAAGACAGATGCAAAGTGAATCAGGTGAGGGATAAGCCTCTAACATGGGTAATAAATAAAGTTTTGTTGTATTTGTTGACTAAACCGCGCACCGCATATCTCAATCTCTCCAAGTCTAGCCCAAGCATCACTTCCCTGATCCAGTGAATATAGGAAGGGGGATTTTTTCCTTTCCAATTCAGCAGTATGAGACGGCGGGCATGCAACGACGCATAGGCAACTGCATTTCTGTGGAGGGAGGAGAACCCTAGTCCAGTATTAACAGTTCCAAAAATAGCTGTTTGAGGATTAGGCGATAGTATCCTGCCAGATATTGCAGAGAGTGACCGAAACACAGAAGCCCAGAAACTGTTTAATGACGGACATGACCAGAACATATGGCCCAGGGAAACTGGAGAATAATGACACCTGGGACAGGTTGGAGCGACACTGGGATAGATCTTAGCTAATCTGTCGTTGGAGTAATGTAGCCGGTGTACCACCTTAAATTGGATTCATCCATGTCTAATACAGAAAGAAGAGGTGTGTATACGTGAGACAATGTTTTCCCAGGCTTCCTCTGAAATAGAATCACCAATATCTCCTTCCCATGCTTTTTTAGTTTTGTCCCATGTGGGAGGGCAGTTATTCAGAATCAATGTATATATTTTGGACACAGCCCCTTTATTAAATGGATTCACATTAAGAACCAGGTAAGCTAGATCTTTAGAGGGTGGACATGGATATCCTGGAAATTGTTTAGACGCAAAAGACCGAGCCCTGGATGTATCTAAAGAAGTGAGATTTTGGTATGTTGTGTTCCCTACACAAGTGTGTAAAGGATGCAAAACTGCCATCACTAAAAAGATCTTGAAAATAGACCAAGCCACTTCTATGCCAAAGAGCAAATGCCATGTCCAAACGGGATGGTATAAAAAGGTGATTAGACATTATTGGCGAGAAACTGCATATGCTTTTCAGATTCATATGTTTCCTAAATTGACCCCAGATCTTTATTGAGTTTTGGACCACTAAGTTTGAGTTAAACTCACTTACTTTAACATTCAATGGAAGGGGGGCAGTTAAAAATGAGATTGGGGAGACTGGGTAGTGTGGACTCCAACTCCATTGTAGCCCATATTGGGCCCTCCTTGTCTGCAAATGTGGTAATCCAGTATGTGAGTTTAGCAATGTTAGCTGCCCAGTAATAAAATAGGATATTAGGTAGACCCAAACCACCTTCAGATTTAACCCTCTCCAGATTTGCCTTCTTTGTGCGTGCAGGCTTCTTATTCCATATAAATGCAGAGCTAAGGCTGTCTAGTTGGGCAAAAAAGGATTTTGGGATGAAAATCGGAATCATCTGAAACAGGTACAAATATCTGGGCAATATTGTCATTTTCACAGCATTTATCCGCCCTGCTAGTGTGACAGGCAGCTTCGACCACCTATCTAGATCATTCTTGGTGCGTGCCAAGATAGATTTATAATTGTACTTAAAAATGTCCTTAACCGAGCCTGCTATCTCAATACCCAAGTAAGTACATTTTTCATTTTCAATCCTAAAGGGCAGATGACCATAATCCTCCAACCTTGCCCAAGTCATTGAGAGGAAACAGTAAAGATTTTGACAAGTTAATTTTGTTACCTGATATGTTCCCAAATGTCTTCAGCAAGGAAATAACACATGGCATGCTTTCTATTGGGTCTGATATTTGCAAGAGCAGGTCGTCCGCATATTGAGATGTTTTATGCACTGTGTTGCCCCTGGAAACACCCTTAATCCTATTGTCCGTTCTGATAGCAATTGCTAAGGGTTCAATTGCAATGTCGAATACATAGGGTGACAGGCAGCATCCCTGCCTTGTTCCTCTGTAGAGCATAACATATTCGGAAATAAGACTGTTTGTTCTAACAGCGGCTGTAGGAGCTGAGTATATTGTCTTCATCCATTTACAAAAAACAGGTCCCAGTCCAAATGTTTCCAAGGCAGCAAAAAGATAGTTCCACTCAATCCTATCAAATGCCTTTTCAGCATCAAGGCTCAGGATAATTTCAGGCCGTACTGTGGATTTAGGGGACAATAATAAATTAAATAACCGCCGCACATTAAAAAATGAATGTCGCCATAGAACACTCCTCGAAATATCCCTAGTGTCATTCATTTCTAGAAAAAAGTCAATCTGGCCACTGAGGTAAGTTTTAAAGTGTTCATATGAAAGCAAATGGGGGTCTAGACGCCAGGTGCGTTGGGGTGCTATATTACCAGGAAACATCATATCCATTTGCTCTCGCTTTACGCAGTGCTTTCTTATATTCATTGAGAGTAATATGCCAAATTAAACAAGATTCTGGGATTTTGGGTCCTACCTGATAACACAATGCTGTGGTACTGGCTCCTGGGGATTAAGGGAAGTAATTGGTCATCTACAATGAAATAATCAATCCTGGAACAGCTATGGTGGACAGGGGAGAAAAACGAAAATGGTTTAGTATTAGGATGTTTTGCCCGCCACGGGTCGGATAGGCCACAGGAGCGCAGGAAGGAGTTTATAGCTATCGCAGATGTTGACAGGGTACTACCAGGTCTAGGGTTGGATCTGTCAAGGCGGGCATGGAGAACGCAGTTAAAATCACCACCCAATACCAATTTACAGGTATTGAGGTCAGGGAGGGCTGAGAAGAAGTTTATGAAAAACTTTGAGTCATCCCAATTCGGTCCATAGATTATATAGGCCTTTGACATTCCAGCTGATGAAAGAGAGTGCACCTTGTTGTTTATCTACAGCATCAGGAGCCATAACTCTGCCACTGGATACATGGTCTGGGCTTGAAAGTTGGCAAAATCTGAACACACGTGCAATCTTGGGTTAAGACATGAAACAATAGAAAAACAAAAAAGTACCATAAAACAGACAAAAGTTAAGAAAGTAACACAAAATAAACTCTTACCATCCTGGATCCCCGGGCTGGTCTTCTTAAAGCCTGAGACTGCCCTACAAACACTTGTCCTACTCTTAGGCATATAACACGTCAAGACTAACCTAAACACTCGACTGAACTGTGCAAGGTCAGAACAATATGAATTTAAATGAAACATGGCCTTTCACATAGCACCGACATTGCTGCACTTATGTGGTCGTAACTTAAAACAGCCTTAAACACCTACAGTTGGGAGATATAAACAGTTGTAACTTAAAGAAAATCTGCATTGTTGTAATTTTCCCTGACTCATTGTCCATAGTCCATACATAAAGCGCAACCAACTGTAGTGTAATTCACAGTAAAAAATGTAGTCATTGTGACGCAGGCTGTGACATTATCCTGCAGCTCCAACAGTACCTGTCATGGCCCCAATATTGATTATCACTCTCCCTCCGGGTCCCGCGGGTGCAAATCCGTCTCAATGTAGTGCTTTGCCTTGGTTGGGTCTTCAAATGACTTTTGCTCTCCAGCTGAGGTTGTGATTTTAAGTGTGGCTGGATACACAAGTCCATACTTCACACCAGGGCATCTGCGCAGCAGCCCCCGGACCTCAGTAAATGCTGCCCTCCTTTTCCTCACCGAGAGCGTGTAGTCCGGGTATATGTAGAAACGCTTGCCGTTGTGGAAGATGGGACCCGCTCCCATGGCTTTCCGTATAAAATCTGATTTCTCCTGAAAGTAGTGGAATTTAATGATGATCGGCCTCGGGGCATCCCCTTCAGCTGGTTACGGCTGCAAGCCCCTATGTGCACGGTGTGTAGTCCAGGCTCAGAGCATCCTGCAGTAGTTGAGCTTTGGCTTTCTCTGGCCCAATATTCCCAGTCCCTTCCGCCACACCGACTAGTCGACAATTATCTCTCCGTTGTCGACACTCTAGATCTTCGGTTTTGTCCACCAACTTGTTTACTTGTGAGGACAGCGTAGTAACTTTAGCCTCGAGTTCCACTACCCGGTTAGCATAGCAATTAGCCCCCTCCTCAAGGCCTTCAATGCGCGTTACGAAAGTTGCGTTCTCCTTCCTAACATCTTCAACAACCTTAGTAAACTCTGTGCGCACAGTGAAGATTTCTGATCTTAAGTCCCTCGACAGATTGTCTATTTTGGTGTGAAATTCACCTGCAGCCGCCGTCACTGTTGAGTCGATCTTAGTTAGCACACACTGCTCAGTCCGCTTTAGGGCGGCCATGATTGCCTGTGTATCCGACAGCGGCTCCATCGACCCGGCCTCGTCTTCCTCAGGCGAGTCCGCGGCGTTTGGGCCTGTTTTCGATCTTTGGGTCCTCTGCATTTTTTGAGAGTTTTATGTACAACCAAATCAAAACACGGTCACTTTTAGATAGCTGAACACTTTAGAGATACATTTGCCCCACGGGAGTGAGAAAAGAGGCGAAAATAACTTTTGAAATGTTCCTTCCAAGCAGAGCTCAGAAAAAGCTATGGTTATTTAAATAGTAAACCATAATGTTATGAATGAGAGAACTGCCTGTGGCAAGATGGCGGCCCAGTGGCAACGTCGGTCTCCATTGGCCAGCAGTGCGGGTGAGTCATCTAGTGTTTATATATATCTATGGATGAGGCTCCTGTGTTTTCCTCCCTGTCGTTAGTTTCCCTGGTGTGTCTAATTGTCTGATTGTGTTCACCTGTTGCCCTTGTGTTTCTCCTTCCCTGTCCGGTTGTTTCTCGTCTCGTGATTACCCTTCCCTGGAGTTAGTCTCGTCTCTTCCTGTGTTCGGTGTCGGTTCATTGTTTGTTTTTCCCGTCACTCTCCATGTCAGTCATCGTCAGCTTTTTGTATTATATCTTCCTTGTGCTTCCTTTGTGTTTTTGCCATCAGCTTTTACAATAAAGCTCATTTTTGTTTTCTAGAAGAACTTACCTTTTTTGTAGTCTGCTTTTGGGTCCTACCTTTCCCAAACCGTAACAATTTAACCCTTCACATTCCAACAGAAACTGAACAGGCAGATTCGAAGGATTTATTTCTTTGGAAATGTTATTTTAAATACAATTAAATCAAGTTATTTTGGTAAAACTAATGAAAAATGTTACAACAACAAAATATAAAAAAAAATGTAAATGTTTTTTTTTAATGTTTTCAAATATAATTTTTTAGAATATGTTAGGCCCTGACGGCTCACCACTGCAGGGTTGGGATTATAACAGGAGTAGACTGAATGTGTACTCAGTAGGGATGTTAAGATTCACCGATTCATGGGGAATCATTTTCTTCGCACACCGGACTCTTATGCGCATATATCCGCATAAGGGCAGAAAGGTGCGCTGCATTTGTGCATCAGATGAGGCTCCCTCCGCGAGGGGGATGGGCGGCCCTGAGTGTGCCATATCAACATTATAGATGTAGCACCTCATTTCAGACAGTTTGAAACGCGAGGGCCATAGCCGGCATGGGGTCTGCCCTCTGTTGGAGTCAGTAGTTTTAAAACCCACCTTGGCTCCGCGTGTTTGTGTGGTGAGCATTTTGTAAAATCATAAAGGAAGGAATTCAAAGCCCCAGATACAGGGTTACACAATAATCTGTTTTAATGATAAACGGTAATAATACAAATACACTTCTCAAAGGGGTGGGGGTGGGCTACAAAGCATCACCATGTTTTTATTTTTAACAGAATAATGTTGGTTAGTCCACAACTACTGTACAAAAACATCAGGAAGCCCGCTGGCTCCAAAAACGAACGGGAGGAAATGCTCTCAATTTTTTATTCTAATTGAATCATCATCTTTGTTTATTTTGGCCACATTTACATGAAAGCACTGACAAATATTAATATACTGTCGTCAACTTCATTAAAACGTTATTAACGTGCCTAAACTCAGTAATTCACTAAAAATATTTATATTTCAATGGAGCCTCGTCGGCAGATCAGTGTCCCGACGCGGAGGGATCTTGATCTGCATGAAGGGTGTTATTTTCCCCATAAGGAACAAGTCGCTGCAAATTATCCCGCTTATTACATGGCCACATTCTCAACAAAGTAACGACATGACTCCCAATATTAATTGAAATGCTTTTATGGATTTAGAAAATGTTTTTATTGATTTAAAAAATAGTTGTATGTATTGATTTAAATTGACATGGATCCACCAAGAAAAATAGTCCGTTGTTACAGTTTTTTAAACAGTCTGAATGCAACGGCAGCTCTCAGCTGTGTGTTTACACACCTAATGGCCCATCAGGCACAGCTCTCAGTCCCATTACAAACATTGACTATACCGTTCACCAGCCCCCACCCCCCTATGCCTATGTATGTTGCGAACTCTTTGTTTAAAACTAATTGGCAATCGGAATGTGTGTGTCCCAACCCCCCCCTGTGATCTCTCTTCCCCAGCAGTCTGGTTTGTGTTCGCATATGCTGTCCCAGTTCCTGTTGTTTCTATCACGCATTGCCGGTATGAAATAGTCTGTGCCGGATATATCAAACATTTAATAAAAGTGAAAAACAATGAACAAGACTTAACGTATTAATAATATTTATTCAGTTTGGATGTAGGATTTTTGACTTTGTTTAGAGCAGTGATCTTCTCTTCCTCTCTGCAGCAGAGAGCTAAGCGCTGTCAGACCGGACCTAACCCTAACCCTGAAATGTATTATCATCTGAAAGTTAAATTAATCATTATGTTATTAGTATTAAATACATATAAGTATTTTTACAACTTTATTATTATTTTTACTTCTATCTATTACCTTAAACAAACTCACTAATCACGTAAAATGATAAAATACTGCGAAAGTCATTAAATTATATGTGCTTCCATTTTTCATACTTTTGATCTTTGACTTTATATCATCGTATCTCCGTGTTTACTGGGTCTTTTTGCATGAAACAAAGACTGGTATATCGTTTCAAGCCAGTACTTGTCCGGACTGTTGTTTTTATGTGGCACCGGCTTGAACAGGTCATGTGATCTGATCACGCCGGCATTATTCTTACCATTCTTTATGAGCGCAGTAGCCTAATGGTAAGGTAGTCTATCTAAATCCTACAATGAAGCGGGACAGTGTTCTCTGTGAGATCCAGAAACTAAAACTAAATTATATTCAAATTCCAATTCTTGACGGGAAGAGCGGCGTAAATGGGTGGCATATATGCATTTGAAAATAAATAGTAATCACACAGTTATAGGGTTGGGTACCGAGAACCGGTTCCAACATTTCGATTCCAACGGCATCATTTAGAAATGTGAATTTCGGTTCCGCTTTTCGATGCCTGAGGAAATGTTTCTCACAGCTCTCCGTAGCCTACTGCATGACTGCAGCGGGGCGGGAAATGTAGCGTTGTACCTACACTTCCTACAGTGTAACCTGAGACCAGGGCCGGCCTGTTGCACTGGCGTTATAGATGTGCGCCTAGGGCGCCAGATCTGTGGAGGCGCTGCACTGGCAGCTCTGGGAGGAAAAAAATGTGTTTTGACCGTTGGTGCTCATCCTAATTTTTGGCATTGATGTAACAACATTCATAATGTAGTAAATGTAACACCCTTTTCATCCTGGTTACAATTTTCATTTCCCCTGTACGATGGGCTCTGCAAGTGATGAAAATGGGGGATGTTGGCTTATCTGGCAACCGCAGCTCACAGCCAAAGTGCGAGTGAGCGAGGGAGAAAGGGAGGGCGCTGTTGTTATTAGCATCTGGTGCTAGCTGCCCTAACGGAAGAAGAAGATGTTTCTACAATGATGTGGAGTGTTAGTGAATGATATGGCCCTGAAGGCAGGAGAGACTGAAAAGAGTCAAGGGAAGCTTATAAAAGTTAACAGCATTTAATTACACAACATATGCGCTGGTGTACAACATGACATGTGCGAGTGGCGGCGGCTCTCCCCATGCGTCCGGTCAGTCCGGGTCAGCCGGAGGAAGAGGTCAATCTTTTGCTTGCTCTTCCTGTTGTCATCTGAGGTCTTCTCCTATTGGCCGGGGGCGGGTCCAATGCAATTCCTGCCTTGTTGTATTGTTAAATTACATCATTCTGGTGTCTGTGGTTATTTAAACATTCCCTAATAAACGTTATTCAGCGGCAATAAATCAGTGCTAAACCCAGTGTGCTGTGTGTACAACACCACATGTCATTTCACCGTTGATTCATGGTTTGAACATGCAGCATTTCGCCACATGCTAATGCTAACCGGAAGTGAAGCATTTTCAGAATAAAAGTATTAAGTTAATAGTTAGGGAACTTCAGGTTTTTCAGAATAAAACTGATTTAAATTAAATAGTGTATTTAATTCAAATTACGCCATAACATTGATTTTAATTTCTAACAATCCCTCCTTACATACCTTTTAAGGTATGTAAATAATATTGAAATCAATGAGTTCTTCATCCGAACATTGCATGGTACATAACTCATAAAAGTAAAAAACAAATAAGAATACATATTCATCATAACTATGAAGTTTTTCATTTGTGCATAACTTCTAGCTTAAACCTTTAATGTCACTTCGTAAAATAGCAGCAATTAGCTTGGTATGGAAAACGTCTGACTCCCTCCTTTCACATCATAAATCATCTTCTTACTGTATCTGGTGTAAAGGCACTTGTTCTTTTACAAAGTATAAGAAGGATTAAACAATCTGAAAATAGCTAAATATTACTCTTTATTTACTTCTACTGTGTCTCTGGTGTCATTTCTGAATCTCTGCTGGTTCTAGTAGAAATAGTTCTCCCCATCCACATTCTTGTTGGTTGTGGGACAGAGGAATAATAATTCAGAACCTGCTGATATTTGAATCTTACTACTGGGCATATGTTACAAACAAAAAACATCTTCATGGTGAACTAAATACAATCCTTGTAATCTTTCTCAAATCTAAATATAACTATGAACTATTCCTGTTTGTGGTAAAGACACACACTAACGTTATGTAATACAATTTCATTATGGATTCAAAAACAACTAAAGTCATGATGCTGTCAGAGTGAATGATTTCCTGAGTGTATCTGTCCTGTCAGGTACGTGATTCTCTGCTTGGATCGTGTGCAGAAATCCCATCGATTGCACCTGGCAATACGGCTTCCACCTGTCTATTATCAAGCTGAAAAATGAAAACAGAATTCCAACATACTGTCATCAAATGTCTTTCCATTATGAATTTAAATTAAATGTATATCCCCATAATGAACTAAACAATAAAGTCTATGGCTTTTACTTCTAATTCTTTAACAGGCTAGTTACAAGATGTTGTCTAAATTAAATTCGGTCTCATTACATTACTATGTTTTAGCTTAACTGTAATATGTTCTTTCTACATTTCAAACCTCAGTTACTCTAATACCTGTTAAAATATTACAAAATGGTTTCATTATCACAGGTCAACTTCTTCGGTATTCCATTCTGGAATTACATCTCTCTGGTAGCCCCTTGGCCACTGATTCTGCATCTGTGTTACCTGTTATAACTCAATCAATATTAGAAACATGTCAACATCCATCAAACAGTATCTTATCCCCAGATATGGAGCAGGTTAATTTTAAAACTATCATTCAATGCTCAGTTTGAACATCTGGGTTGGGGCGGTAAGTTTCTGTCAATCCTTAAAAGAAACATTTTAATTGTGAATTTTACAGCCATGTTGACATTATACATTATACACACTCCCCCCTTTTTACACATGAACTCATGTGTAACAAAACCCTGTAATGGGGAGGGGGAAGAAAAACTGCCAGGTAAATATTGGTTAGGGACATAACGAACATTATTTACAATTTTACATCCATTATCATCATTTCCACATTAAACACTTCAGTGAAAAGAAGTGTTTATCTCCGTCCTTCAGATTTTAGTTTGAGTTTTACATTTGCAAACCGCCAACTCCTGTGGGAGTAAAATATCAAGTAGATTAGAAACGGGACACATGTGCGGTTTCCCCTTTTGTGGAATTTTTAGGAAACCTCTCGTTTCCCTTGGTGCTCCAAAATAATATGTTAGTCCAAAAACATGCTTGGTTAGTGATTGTTTTAGAATCATGCAGTTACACTGATCACATGCCGGCATTCATTCACACTCACACCGTCTGGTTGTCAAGTCAGGTTTGGTCAGGTACACCCCAGAGTCAGTCATGGACAGTGCTTTTGTCACACTGTCAGTCAGGGTCAACGGTCATTTGGTCTGAGTCTTTTGGCCATGTCGTGCTCTGCAGAGTCTTTTCAGAGGTAATTCAGCATAGGCGGGTACCCTTTATCTACAAAAATATATCATATGCGGAGCACCATTCCTTATTCATTCACGATTTCAACTATGATTTTCAAAAACTTTTCATTCGGACTTCTGCCTCCCACCTTTCCTGAAACTTGGTACAAAACTCACTTCCTTAGAGTACTACTGCTACTGCAATTCATTTACACCTAATTAGTATTAAAATGTCTAATAGATCTATTTCAGAAAATTGTGTAGATCACTTTTATCTTGTGTAAAAACATTACTAGGATCTGTGTAGCTCTGCTGTGCATTTCATAGCTCATCTTCAATTCTGGTCCACCTACAAATCAATGTTAAACTCTTTAGCAGTGTGTGGAACCCTGGATGTGCGAACATGCAACAATTACTCTCTCCTTTATCAAGGATTTAAAAACAGAAGTCATTTCATATTTCCTATGGTAATAACTATGCTACAATGGTGAAATCAATTATTTAGATTGGAATACTATATCTGGCTTGGCACTAGCTCTCCCTTTAACATTATCCATACAGATCAAGATTTGTCTTATAGAGTGGTTCCTAAAACTATCCCTTTAATGGTGATCAATATTGTAACAAATGAGATCACTACTTTATTCACACGTGAATACAAATCTCTTAAAGAATATGTTGTTAACATGATGAAAAGATTGAAGAATATGGTTCTACTCTGTCATGTCTCCCCCTTTAACCCTCAGTGTGTTCTCATTTTACTTTAATAGTTTCCTCTTGACTGCTATTTTTAATTTAATAAATCTTTCTGTCTTTACGTATTTATGCTTTAAATGTGCGTTTTGTGAATAAGTGTGTTTATGTGTAAACTCACTCATTCCCGTTCTCCTTTTCTCCTCCTCTGGTTTTCTCAAGCCGTGACCCCGGCCTCCTCACTTCTAATCGACCATGCCAACTCCTCTGATTCTGTCTTTTCTTCAATCCATCCGCTGTAACTCTTTTAGGCAGCCATTGGCCCAGTTACATCTGCAGCCCCCATCATGCCACTGTTCTTGCAGTGCTTTGCATTTCATCTCCTCCTTTACAGTCTCCCTGCTGTTTTTATGGAGGGCGGATTCTGCTCTCATGTCCCACACTTTGTTCTTGTGCCAAATCTCGTGGCTCAGCTTGAAACTTCATGGTCCCGTCTGAGGGACTGATGAGAGTATCTCTCTGTATGTCAGTATGCTGTTTGGTTCTGGATGCCACAGGTGGAGATAGTTCTGGCTGCAGTCTTGTTGTTGTTGTTTCAGCTCTGGTTCTCTGTCTGTTCGATGGAGAAGGAGGAGTCTCCTGTTGGGTTAGGGCTTTTGTCTGCTTGGAGGGTCGGAATCGTAGCCTTTCTAACTCAGAGGGGGAGTCCAGGTCTCGGGACGCATTACCTATAGGAAGTCTAGCACACTGAGGTTAAATAAATCCAACCCTTTCCACTTCGACTCTTTCTAATAATACTATCCGTCTTAATTGTTAAATGCCATCTAAACAACATAATTGATGTCTACTAATGATATTACAAAAACTCACTCCATTGCTACATATTTACCCAACAACTCTTTCAGGAAACCATTTTCTCCTATAAATTGAAAAACGTACATGTTTCCAGCATCACATATTCCACACACTACGAAAGAACATCTTCATATTTTCTCCAATATTTTAAATCCCACCGTTACAATAGTCAACCTGCAGAGCACACTAATCAGATCACAGCAATGACATTTGACTCAAGTGTAGGCATATGTCTACTTTCCATTATACTTATTACTTTTGCTGAACATTTATTTATATTGTCTAAATTCCTTGTCTATGATGTGCAAACAGTTCGAGTGAAAAATGTGTTTTTCTCAATGTATTTACACTCTACAGATTCTTGAGTTTACTCATCTCCTGGTGCTGTCTTTGTAAACAAATTTCAATTCCTTTTTGTTTTGTACCAGTTTTCCAAAATCAGTTCTAACTGCCGTGCTGTTTCAGGAAAGGTGGCGGTACGGCTACACATTGTGTAAGTGGGTGCCAACATGTTCCCTTTTTAACTTTGATCCGGAGTGCATCTGCAGTGCGTTCTACAACTTCCCATGGTCCACTCCATACAGGTTGCAACAAGTTCATCTTGTGGATTTTTACATTTACCCAATAACCTGATCCAACAGAAATATTCGTCATGGCCCTGGCATATGCTTCCGCCTCAATATTTCTAATATCTAACACTGGTTGTCCTCTGTATTGTGGGGTGCTACCTTGTGGTGGATATTGCTGAGTGGGGCAATCTATGGCCAGATGTCTACAATCTCCACATATGAAGCAGCCATCATTCCTTCTTCCTCTCCATTGTCCCTTTTGTTGATGCTGTATGGGAGTGTATACCTGTGCTTGCGGCTGTACTTGGGTAGGAAGATACACAGGTGTCTGCTGTTGAAGATACTGCGGTGCTTGTGGCTGTACTTGCTGTTGAAGATACACAGGTGTCTGCTGTACTTGGGGATAATACTGTTGTGTCTAAGGTTGGAATTGTGTAGGATTGTATTGTAGTACTTGTGGTGGGTTTAGTATTTGTTGATGCGGACAATCTCTGGACCAATGGTCCATCTGACCGCATGTGTAACATCCCACTTTCTTGAAACCCTTTCCTCCGCCTTTTCCTCTGAATCTTCCTCCACCTCTTTGCTGGTACTGCATCTGATTTTCTGGCACCACCTGAGCTTGAACTGTTAGCGGTCCTTGCATTACTGTCTCTGTTTCTATGGTCTTCTCTGCTTTAGTTGCCATTTGCCTTGCCGCTTTCTTGTTTTTATTAGCTTCGGTATCTTTCTCAGCTATTTGTAGCTTCACGAGTCTCCTTGCTTGGATTTTATCGTCCTCATCAAGTCCCGTTTTTGCTGCCTGGTGTCTGTTATCGTGGTGAATGAGATGTTGTCTCCATTGTTCAGCGGGTTTATTGTCCAATCCCACCACTTCTTCCAGACGTGCCTGCACTGCTAGAGGAAGGGCTTTAATGACCGAGTTCTTCCACACCATTTCAATAGCTGGAGAAAGATCATGTCTTTCACCTGTGCAAGCCTCCCACACTTCTTCACATTTCTTCAAGAATGCATGCATGTTTTCGCCCGGCTCCTTCTTCAAGCTGCTGAGAGCATGTAAACTGTGTGTTGTCGGGTAGATGTGACGAATAGCAGCCCAATAATTCGACCTGATGTAGTTGAATGGAGTGTCAACTGGGTCATTTGTGCAATTGGCCTCGGAATCTATTTCTCTCACTTCAAGTCGTCCTTCAATCCGTCCGAGCAGGGCCCTCATGTCTCCCAAGCACAGGTGGTCTTGGGCTGTGTATCGCTCCAG
This sequence comes from Champsocephalus esox, assembly GCA_036324585.1. Classification (NCBI taxonomy): domain Eukaryota; kingdom Metazoa; phylum Chordata; class Actinopteri; order Perciformes; family Channichthyidae; genus Champsocephalus; species Champsocephalus esox. Next base: position 5,181,442 of record CM070495.1, on the reverse strand, counting down.
ATCATTCACCCACTTCTGACCTCCTTTCGTGAATGGAGGTAGCTTTGACACTAATGCTTCCATGTCCCTGTGAGTCCATGGTTGGTATTGAAATCCTCTTCTTCCAGCCGCTATCAATGGCATGGAGGTATGTGCACTGGTCTTGGTTCTTTTAGTTTTGGGGCATGTCCCAGGGTAATGTTGCTCATTTCCGCTGTCGTCATTTTCGTCTCCCTGTCCATTGGAATAGTCAGGAGAGTAGTTTGTCCGGCGTTTTCTTTGAGTTCTTCGTTCTTCTTGTTCTCGCCGTTGTCTATCTGCCATCATGTCCTGGAATCTTACATCTTCTTGTCGTCTTTCCGCCAGAAGTTGTTGGTATTTATCTTCCTCCCTTTGTCTTTCTGCAATAATGTCATTATGGGCTTCAACTGCCTTCCGTTTTTCTTCAATAACGTCATTATGGGCTTCATCTGCCTTTCGTCTCTCTTCCATTACTCTGATGAGTTCTGCTTCCAGTCTTCTGTCGAGTTCTGCTTCCATTCTTCTACTGAGTGCTTCCTCTCTTCTGCCGAGTTCTGCTTCTATTCTTCTGCTGAGTGCTTCTTCTCTTCTGCCAAGTTCTTCCATTACTGGCAGATCTTCTGCTGCTACCACATGTAAGCTGTTTGTAAATCCCTGGCTGGTATATTTTAGATAGAGAATCAGATTTGCAACCATAACTTTTCTTTTTTCAGCTTTTTTCATAGCGTTTTTAGCAGGTCCATACCGAGGGGGTTGTCCGGCTTTGATCCATGCTTTTTCCTGTTGTAGGTATTCAGCATTCTCATATTCAACTACAGCTTTTCTATGGTCCAGGTTGATCATCTGCTGGAATCAATCCTCTCGTTTGCCACTGCTTGAACAGTTCCTCTATTTGGTTCCATGTCTTCTGTCTTTTAGTGGGAACTGTCCCAGCATCTGACCAGGTGTTTACTCTCGCCTTAATATCTGCAGTTGTGCCTGGCACTGGGAGTGCTCTTAACTTGGAGTCTTCTGGCGACATGTTTCTTAAGTACACGGATAATATTATTAAGTTATCAAAAATGAATTACTAATCCTCTGAATAGTACCTTTGTATTCTTTATAAAGATATCGTATGTCATCTGAACTTTTTATTTTTTGAATTTTTTTGAATTTTTTTTATTTGGAAAATATATGTAAATGTTGTAAAACTGAGATTAGAAAATCAAAATTAGACAAAATTAAAATGATGCAAATTTCTAAAATCTAAATAAATAAATGAAAATGAACAGTGTATGGTTTTTACTTTGTAATATTAAAATAGGAATATGGTGCAAATCCAAATAAACCGTGTAGGCCTACCGTGTATACTACAGTTTATGAAATTATGCAAATGTCATAAAATGTGTGAACTACAATACTTCAATTCAAAGAAACCACATGTAATCTTTATCTGTGTGGTGAAGAATGTATTAACGTAATATAAGATAGTATGTCCGCTAGGGGAGCCGTTTTATTTGTAACTCCTCTCAAATGTATCAACTAGTACTTCCGGTTCATAAACCTACTTCCTGTTTATTTCCTCAAAATATAAAGTTCAAATTACTTTCTTTGAAAAGCATGAAAAACAAAACAACTCAATCTACTCTCAACATTAATCTACACCATCCCTGTGTATTCAATCAGTAGTTACCGGTTGTGTTATCTACTAATGCTAACTGGCTAGCTAACTAGCTTAGCAGTATAGCATTAACCACATGTGATTGGGGGAAGGGGAACAATGGGAACACAACATCTGCAGATAAATAACCACACTGCTTGACAATACAAAACAATCTTCATTTATCTTAGCTCTAAATTCTATAGATGCTGACCTTAAAAGCTGATCTCATACCAATCTTGTACACAATCGCCTCGGCTTAGATCATCACACAAACATTTTTTATTAAACCAGACTACGCAGGTTTAACACATCAAACATATAGACAAACATGAATGGACCCAGTCCAGCGTAAAACAGATCAGGTCTGGTACCTACCCAGAGGTATCCCAGATACAAGCTAGTGCCTCCTCAGAAGGTCTTAATACTATGTAATATTCACATTAATCGGGCAGCGCCGAAGATACAACAGAGACGAATAGAAACACTATATACACACTCCACACCACTTGCAATCACCACGGAATTAAACAGGTCCACGGAATTAAACAGGTAACTGTCTCACCTTTCGTTTAGGCCCAGCCAAAAACCTAGTGTGATGCTAGTTAACTTGCAGCCTTCCCCCGTCTTCCAGCTCAATCTAGCTTCAGGGTCCACCCAGTGACGCCAAATGTTAGTGAATTCTAGAGCCCTGAAGGCAGGAGAGACTGAAAAGAGTCAAGGGAAGCTTATAAAAGTTAACAGCATTTAATTACACAAAAGATGCGGTGGTGTACAACATGACATGTGCGAGTGGAGGCGGCTCTCCCCATGCGTCCGGTCAGTCCGGGTCAGCCGGAGGAAGAGGTCAATCTTTTGCTTGCTCTTCCTGTTGTCATCTGAGGTCTTCTCTTATTGGCCGACGTCGTCGGGGGCGGGTCCAATGTAATTCCTGCCTTGTTGTATTGTTAAATTACATCATTCTGGTGTCTGTGGTTCTTTAAACATTCCCTAATAAACGTTATTCAGCGGCAATAAATGAGTGCTAAACCCAGTGTGCTCTGTGTACAACACCACATGTCATTTCACCGTTGATTCATGGTTTGAACATGCAGCATTTCGCCACATGCTAATGCTAACCGGAAGTGAAGCATTTTCAGAATAAAAGTATTAAGTTAATAGTTAGTGAACTTCAGCTTTTTCAGAATAAAACTGATTTAAATTAAATAGTGTATTTAATTCAAATTACGCCATATCAACATTGATTTTAATTTCTAACAGGAGGGAGAGTCCTCTCCAGTCAGACTGAGGCTGATAACTTCAGCTCAGTGAGGTAAAGGACTATGAGTGTTTAGATAGTTCACTTTTGTCTAAGTTATCTCAGTGGGTCACAAACCTTTTGATCACAATTTATGTAAACACACAAAACTGGCAGTACAGAAGGCGACACGCCCGTTCTAAGCCGTGTCCTTCACTCCTCACATCCCAAGCTGCATCCCCAAAAAGTGTATTATGTTGTTACATCGTTTCAGATGTTATATTTCAGTTGTGCTCTTGATAAGGCATTAAAACAGGAAAAACACGTTCAGTTTTCTTTTGCTTTTTGTGTCTCCTGTTCACCAAAACATACTGTGATGTGTATGTTTTGGTGTACAGGAGACAGGAGTTGTACTGTATTCAGATACATATACATTTACAGTAACAGTAAGTAACCCTCCCAACCCTACACTACACATTTTTCTTGGTTTTTTTAACACCATAGTCCCTGATATATTTGTAGAAAGGCAGGAAATTCAATTAAATCAAATTAATTAAATTAAAAGTGTCACAAAAATGTTCAATCAATAAAGTAACATCTTATCTAAATAATATCTTCATATTTATAATAAATCATACAGTATGTGTCCGAAAGGGAGCAGGAGGAAGCAAACACCAAAAAAACATTACAAAAAATATACTGCATATTAAAGCAAACTATTGTAAAGGTAAAAGTATGAGCATAACAAATTAAGAAGTGTAAACATTTACATTATAATTATTATTGAATTACAAGATTAGATATACTTGATTTGATCTACAATATTGATGTTTTTTCGTTATACTGTGGTAGCCTGTGAAAACCATAACAAATATGTGTTCAAATGCTCTTCACCAAAACACAACTGAAGTACTGAAAGTCCATGAAAGTTGTCTTTCTGTATTTGTGAATGAAGCGCCATCTAATGGTTAAATCCTGAAATTGAAAATCTGGCAACGCCCTCTTGGAAAATAGTGGGAGGGCTTAACATTCCCAGCCGCTGGGATCCGTTGGGTCTTTGGCAGGAAGCTGTTGGCTGGAGTCTGTTCTAGAGTGCTACATCTGTAACTTTAATTATGACACCACTTCCATTTTTTGTATCTCCATCGGATTTTATTCCATCCATATAGACAACCTACATAGCAACATTTTCCTCCCATAATCAGAACATTGAAATTATATATGAGCACTATTCAACAATGCTTCAGCAATAAACTTAACAAATCGTTTTTAGAATGTAATTAGTTTTAAGCCCTGTGGAAACAAATTATATGCACAGTTGCCATTTCAGCATACTGCTTTCAATGAGACTCCTTCATATGTGACCTGCTCTATCGAAATCAGTCGCATTGACCCGAAGACACATTTTGAGTTGTATACACTGCTGGAAAGAGGAGATTCCTTGCTTTCTAATGATATCAGGATTGTTTTTGTACTCCAAATATTAAGCAAAATACGTCACATTATATGATGAATGTCACGAGTCATCATTTGGAGAAAAAGGCCTTCAAAGTTTTGTCTTCTCTGGAATCCATCGATATGATTGGTTATTAGCGGAGCAAATGATCAAAATACTACGGAGGGAAGATATTTTCGTTTGGAGCGGAAGCTCGCGAGTGTGTGTGTATACTGTGTGTGTTTGTGTGTGTGTGTGTAATTTTGCGTTTGTGTGTATTGTGTTTGTTTCCCGGGGGAAAACACTCACGAGAAACACCAGCTGTTGTTATGCCTGCTGTGACGTCAAGTTACTCCGTTCTCCGCTTGTAATTATGCCGAAGCTTCAAAGTTGTATTTATCATCTGAATTTGCCGAAACAAGTTTAATATTCTGAAAGCCAAGACTTTATTTAATTGAAATCAGATGAAAACAAACTGTGACGGACCCTGCCGTGTTATCTATGATTACTATACTCTTACATTAATAATTTCAGCCGGAGGGAGGGGGGCGGCGCTGCGGAAGAGCAGATTGCGAGTGAGAGGTGCCTGTCTTCGTCCCTTTACAAGCTTCAAACATGTATTTATCGTGTGATTTTGGAAATAAAAGTTCATATTCTGAAAGCCAAGACTTTGTTTGTTTAAAATCAAACAAAACACCTGAACCCCGAAAAAATTGTTTTTTACGTAAGTCCAGGTTTATTTTGAAATGAGCCGTTGCGACTTCCGACTGATTTCGATAGAGCGGGTGTAGGAGCAAACACAGTAGTGGTGGCTTAAAGCCCACCTCCGCTCCGCTCCGCCCGTTAGATGAGCCTGGTCAGATTAATAAGAGAAGGAGTTCAAAACACGGCATAACAGTTATAACAATAATCTGATTTTAATGGTAAACAACACCAATACAAGTTATGAAGTACTCTGGACTCCCAGTTCCACTGCCGTGCGATACAGGTATCGGGACCAGCCAGTCAGAAACAGGGGGCATTTTGCATGAATAAACAACAGTATATAGGGAGATATTTGGGGCGGAGATGTGTGTCCGTCCCATTTTACTCCTAAGCGAATAAGAGAGTCCGTGGGTAGGAGTTGAGTCGGTTACTCACTCCCCTAGTTGTTCTTACTGGTTGGATTCACTTTGGGTCGGGCACAATACAGCAAATCAGAGTTCTGGGAAACAGTATTTTTCTTCTGAACAGAGCGCCTCGGCACTATACAAGGTCAGAATCACTTTTTATCTTACACCTGGGTTAACTCCTTTACTTTCCCAAGGAAGATTTCACACAAACTATTCCTTCCCAAACAATCAAACATTGTACACAGATATATTGGTGCTTGAGATTATATTGGCCCTGGAAAGAACCTTGAAAAGAACATGTGTGTGTGCTGGTGAGAGGAGGCGTATGTGTGTGTGTGTGCTGATATATGGGACAGTGAGTGTAGATGAGCAAATAAATATGTGTGTGTGCTGGTAGAAAGAGGTGTAAGTGTGTGAAGCAGGGTATCTGAGTCATTGAGTGTAAGTGAGAAGGTTTATATAAATATAGGATTACTTTAAAACAGTCCCAAATAATACATGTTCACTTCAATACAGTTCAAGATAATACCTGTTTACTTTAATACAGTTTAGAACAATATCTGTTTACTTTACGGGTCACATATACAAAGTTTTGCAAGGGCAGCAAATGTTAAAAAAGGGAATTAAATGTAACAAACAGAAATATGAGCACTATATAACAATGCTGCTATGCTTATGAAAATATCCACATCGAAGAAGAAAAAAGAGACGGGGACAAAGAGCTCCATTTGGCAAAGCCATGTATGCTACACATAAACCAGTCAATGTGATCCCTGGCCCTGCTTTCCTTTGTTGAGCTCCATTATCTGCAGATCGTACTTTGTCACTTTAAGTTGCACACAAGCTTCAGGGTGGTCAGTTGTCAAACGACTGCGGGAGGGGCTGAGCATGCTCTTCATGTGCGAGAATATCTGCTCACAGAGATATGTTGAGCCAAAGACTGTCAGCAAAGCCAATGCAATTTTCCTGACACAGCTGAACTTCTCCGGTAGAGTTATCCAACAGGTGAAGATGCAAGTGCTGTGATCATGTCTTGCCGTGGTTTCCAGCTGTTTCCGCAACTCCGCAAACTGCGTCATCCACAGTGTTGAACTCTTCAGCTCGATCAGCTGCATTATCATATCCTGTGTATCCAGCCAGTCTATCACAGATACATCCAGTTCATGTCCATCAAAGCTGTCGGGTTTGATCAAGAAAGAGAACATGGGTCCATACTTCTGCAATTCCCCGAATCGTGTAAACTCCGACTCCAGCTCCCTGATGTATTTGCATATTTCAGCGGAGCTGATGCTGTGCTGCGTGGACAGCTCCCTCAAGTGGGTGAAGTAGCGGAAAGTGGAGGTGGCCACGTCATCTGAAAAAACGGCCAGCTTTCCAACAAAAGCCTTCCATGTGTCAAACATGTCCAAAACAGTTTGACCTGCGCCTTGCAGTTTCAAATTGAGCTCGTTGAGGTGTCCAGTAATATCTGTAAGAAACATAAGTTTCACGACCCATTTCTCGTCCTCGAGCTCTGGAAAGTCTTGGCCTCTTTCAGCCAGGAAGGCCTTTATGGCATCAAAGCAGCCAACAAACCGCTCCAAAACTCTTCCACTCCTAACTGCCGAGTGGAGAGGCAGATATTTGTATGAGCTGTCCATTTCCTCCAGCAGGGATTGGAACTGTCGGTGTGTCAGAGCAGATCGCTTAACTATGAAGTTAACAATCTTCACCACTGTGGCCACGACCTCGTTAAGATCTGAATTGAACATCTTTGCACAGGGGTTTCCTTGGTGTATTATGCATTGGAGTCTCATGATGGGGTGACCGACTTGTTTCTCAATTTATGTGATCGCTCCCTTGTTTCGCCCGACCATGGCGGAAGCGCCATCTGTTGTCACCGCAATAATCTTGCTTATGTCAATCCCACGCTCCTGAAAATGCTCCATAAAAACGTTGGCTATGTTCTCACCTTTTGTTGTTTCAGGCATTGGTCTTAAGCAGCAGAGCTCTTCTCTTACAGTCAAATCACAGTATCTTACCAGGACTGCTAAGCGTGGTATGTCGATCACGTCCACGCTCTCATCCAGTGCAACGCTGAATACCGTGGCTTCTTTCAAACCAGCTGTCTGTTTGCTGCGCGCAAACGTTTTCTGCCAGTTCCTTGTTGCGTCGTTCAACAGATCTGGCTGACACTGGAATTGCTTTTATTCTTGATTATATTGTCTCTTTGTTTGGTAAAGAATCAAACAAAACCTATGAGCTACAGAGGAAAGCCCCCTTAATATATTCACCGTCAGTGAATGGCTTTCCATGTTTCGCGATACAATGAGCAATGCGATAGCTTGTTTTGGTAGAATCATTGTTAGCAGTGGCAAAGGCTTTGAGAGTGTTTGCCTGTTTCCCATAACCAGACACAGCACGTTTGATGGATTCAGCCCTGTCTGCCTCATCCTTAAAAGTTCTCTTGTTTTTGGTTTCAAAATGCAGTTTGACACTTGACGTCCGGCAGGCAACATTTTCCAGACATAAAGTACACACAGCACAGTCCTCCTGAAACACAAAACCCACTCTTCTGTCCACGAGGGCTGGAATGTCCGTACACTTATTTTAGATTTCTTAGGTAGCGGACCTGCCATTGTCTACCGGGCCTGCTCCGTCACTGATTAAAACAATCTTTTGGCGGGAGTCGTAAATCAATTTACCGTAAATAACACGTCGCTCATATCTGCCAATTGCTGTGAAAGAGGTAATTTAAAACCCCCAAAACGGCTCATTATGGGTACTGCAATTTGTGAAGTGCCGGCGCGGCAGCAGTGCGTTCCTCAGTGGTGAAACGATCAGCACTACACAACAGTGGAAAGCAGCAAGTCACCCAGAGTTAAAGAGAGTGGGGCTGCGTTGTGTGCATGGCTTCCTTCTGCACGTAACGGGGAGACGCGCTCTGGCGGCGGTCTCGTTCAGGATCCTACATTTAAATATTTTGCACACTTATTCCACTTATTCCTAGCGTGCCACTGGTTACGGGGTTTCCGACCATGGTGTATAGTATAGTTTAGTATACAGCAGACTGTGACTGCCAACAATAGTTTAAATGTCTTCCTTACTGTAAGCAGTTATGAAAGAGCTGTTTGTGAAAGGTTATTTGTATTCTTTATTGTTCATATAGAAACCATGCTTTCTGCTCATTGGTGAGCAGAGATGGGGTCGTTACTTTACTCGCAGAGCCGGCCCGCCCCTCCCTGCAGGCAGATCACGCAGACTGCTAAAGTTTCAAATATTTCTCTTTAGTTCAGTTTCCATTGTCGCATAAGACTAATCCAGATCCTGAATGTTTTCCTATCTGACCGTGGCTGTCCTCTGTCTCCTGCTATCTGACCGTGGCTGTCCTCTGTCTCCTGCTCTCTGACCGTGGCTGTCCTCTGTCTCCTGCTATCTGACCGTGGCTGTCCTCTGTCTCCTGCTATCTGACCGTGGCTGTCCTCTGTCTCCTGCTATCTGACCATGGCTGTCCTCTGTCTCCTGCTATCTGACCGTGGCTGTCCTCTGTCTCCTGCTATCTGACCGTGGCTGTCCTCTGTCTCCTGCTATCTGTATATTTTGCGCAGTCTATCTCTGCTCACGCTGTTGCGTCGGCGTGTTCTCCTGCGTGTTGGCCATGTGTTGCACTGGAACCAGACACCGCAAAGACTTCAGCCGAGCACGTACGAACTGCGCATGCGTGAGTGGCAATAACTCTCCTTACCAGCAGGCGGCGGTAGTGTGTATTCGTTATTCAAAACAGCCAACAACCGGAAAACAGAGAAGAAGAACAGAATACGTGATATAAATAAACAACAGCTATGTGCGTTAGCTTCACCTTAGCATGTGTTCTTTACAGGTGTTTGTTGAGGTTTGATTATGACTGATTTTAGGAAGTAACGAAGTAACGCATGTCGGGGCAATGTTAGTAACTGTAGTGTGATTACTGAATAATAAAAGTAGCGCGTTACACTACTCCTACCGACAAAAGTAATATTATTACAGTAACGCGTTACACCCAACTCTGTGGGTGAGTTAGCCTATGAATGAGTGTTAAGCACATCAGTCAGCAGTTCTATGGGCATTGCACTTTGGTAGTTGTTATTTGCACATTGTTATTCAGGCAATGCATCCTTACATTGTTTTTATTTTGTAAGATCAAAAAGAAACAGCATGATGGGATGTGCAGTACTAGTAGAGAGAACCAAATATGTAAAGCACTTTTTTGTTGATTTATGATTTGCTGCATATGAGGAATAAAACAAAGGCCTCTGTCGAACCATATTGAAGAATCATTATTTTTGCATTGTGTTGAATCGCATCGTATCTAACTGTATCGCAACAGGGGTGAATCGTATCGCATCGCCTGGTGCTTCAAATGTATCGTAGGCAACGTATCGAGATGCACATTGCATCGGCCTCAGTGATGGAGATGCACATCCCTAGTACTCAGTCATGTGTGTGTATTCGTTCCTCTGTGGGAAGGAAACTGATGTGACTGTGATGAATAAGGAGAGCAGAAACTCTCTCCGTCTCCACACATCATTAATAAACTGGCATTAATTCCATGTGAACGTCCTGAGAGTGAAAAGATATATTGTTGTGTCCTATTAAAAAGACACATTACTGAACCCGTCATCAATAATGTCACAGAGCAGGGAGAAGTGTAATGCTGTGTGTTAATGTGTGTGTGTGGGTGTGTTTCCTCTTCTACGATAATATGAGGGCAAAGTCAGGGTATGTCCGACTGTGTGTGATTGTTGATTTGGTCTGGCCTTGTCATTCCACCTTTGTGAGGACCAGTTGGAGTGTTAAGATCTTATAGATCAGGCACATTTCAAAGTCATCTTCGGGGAAAAGACATTTATTGGGGTGTGGCAAACGAATGTGTTTTGTCAGTGGCAGTCAACTCAAGTACAGATGTACAAACGCGTGTGTGTGTGGATGTGTGCCTGTTTGCGTGAGACACATTTCATTTGAGCTTCTGAATTAATAAGAAGATATCAGCAATTGTTCAGCACCAAACCAGTCCACTCTTCACACACACACACACACACACACACACACACACACACACACACACACACACACACACGCAATATCACTCAGGAGCTGGCTTGTAATCAGTCATCAATGGACACACCTAAAATATATATACCATTTACTTCTCAAACCTGAGTGGAGATTCTGGAAAAAGACAAACAACGCAAAAAAGATTTGTTTACTTGAAAAACTTGGTTTTGCCTCCTATTTATAAAAAAAGATATTTTCACAGGAACATGGATTTCGGAATGGGACTTAGTTTAATTCAAAATAAATAACCATGAAAGGAAAGCAATCATGAAATGTAACAATGTATCCCGGTTATGGTGCTGTATTATTATTTTAATAACATCCTGTGGACAATTGTCACAATTATCCTAAGCGGAAGCACTCCTATCATTTTAGTTTACATAAGTTCAGCTGCAGTCAAAACACATTCATCATATTTAAAATAACACGACATTCTTTGAAATGTAATGTATGTAACTTATGTGAACAAACATGCTGAATTTTGCTTCCAAAGATACTGACTGCCTAATACCATCTTTGTCCAGGTGTGGCTTACACTTTCCTATTTCTTAAGTGATAGAGTTTACATTTATTTTACACCTTGAACTTATAGTTGTTCCCGGTTTCAGAAACTAGAAATACTTTGGATGTGTATTCCCTGGATTAAAGCCTTCTGCAGACTCGACATTCTGATTTGAAACATACCGATTCTCTCTCCTCCATTGTATTTCCTCGCTGTCTCCAACTCACTTGCCTGTGTGTCTTCACACCACAGGAGAACACACACATCTCCCTGAAAGTCTCTGATTCCCCCCTCAGTGAGTGAGAGAGATACATGCACAAGCACAGAAAATTATTCCAAAGCTACACCACATTATTTTTGGAGTCTTGGAGGTTTTGACACATTTGGAGGCCTTCATCTGAGTGTATTCACTGAGAAAACAGCCTGAAACACAGTTTGTTTGTTTGTTGTCTGACACAAAGACACTCAAGTCTCCTTCACACACACATTCACTCTTTAAGTTATCTGGCAATTTTACATGTTGGCGTTGTGTTTCAAAAAGGACCTTGGGTTGTTTTCTTTCCATGTCAAAGTCACTCTCTTCACTGACATGTGTTTACTCCTTCTGCTCTGGTTCCAAATACGTACGTGTTATAATCTGCAAGTGCAGTGAGATCATTTTAATTATTAAGAGCTGTTGAAATAAGAAAGACTCTGGGTGTTTCTCAATGTCGAGGAGGCTTACTTGGTAGCACATGTACCTCCGAGTCAGTTGCTTCAGAAGCGAGGCAAGAATCCTTCCTAACCTCGGAAAACGAAGAAATGTGGAACAGGTGTGCGTCATATGCGAGGCCTCGCATCATGTGCGAGGCCCCGCGTCATGTGCGAGGCCCCGCGTCATATGCGAGGCCCCGCGTCATGTGCGTCATATGCGTCATATGCGTCATATGCGAGGCCCCCGCGGCATGTGCGTCATATGCGAGGCCCCGCCTTAAATGGAGCGTGATTTCCGCCGCAGATTTGGAAATTGGTTCGTGCGCAAAGCATTGTGGGGATTTTAAGACCGCGGAGTCTACACAGGTGCAGCCTCGAAATGTCCCGCAACGAAGTACGCCGGCCTCGGTAGAATTCCAAGTATGCTGGACAACAGCAGTTGAAGGACTGCTTAACAGAGATTAAATCCTGGCTGAGCCAAAACTTCCTCCCCCTTAATGAGAGTAAGACCGAGGTCATCTTTTTTTGGACCCCGAACTCCAGCCTCTCCGGTTGATATTCTGGGCTCCCTCAATAAAAATATCCTCCCCTCTGTTATGAACCTTGGAGTGACCTTCAACAGCGCCTTTAAATTTGATAAGCAGGTTAGCACTGTAGTCAAGACCTGCTTTTTCAAAATACGACTATTGGGCTAAGACCAAGTCGTTTTTATCTTTTAAAGACCTAAAGGGTTATTAACGCCTTTGTTACCTCGAGACTGGATTACTGCAATGTGCTGAATGTGGGTATAGACCAGGCCTCAATTCGACGCCTGCAGCTAGTTCAGAATGCAGCTGCACGTCTTCTCACTGGCCATAAAAAGCGCGACCATATCACCCCAATTCTGTCTTCATTGCACTGGCTTCCAGTTTGGTTCAGAATAGATTTTAAACTCCTTTTATTTGTTTTTAAAGTCCTAAATGGGCTGGCTCCTGCCTATATAGCCGAAGTCCTCCATCGCTTCACCCCAGGCAGAGTCTTAAGGTCGGCTGATCAGCTGCTGCTGATAGTGCCTAAGACCAGGCTTAAAACCCGAGGGCATCAAGCTTTCGCAGCGGCTGGCCCTAGGCTCTGGAATACTTTGCCCCTCCATGTGAGGTCTGCCCTGACCCTGGGGGTTTTTAAATCAACACTTAAAACTCACTTTTTCTCTTTGGCTTTTAGTTATTTATTTATTCATTTAGTTCTTTAATTTAATATTTACAACATAACATAGGATTTCATAAAGTATTTTTAAAATAGTTTATACATTATTCGAATATAGGAATAGTAGATAGGATTACTTAAAATATAGTACCTTGTATTTCATCTTTTTTCCCTTTAGACCCTTGCGGTTTATTCTTAAAAACTCTTACCCACCCCCCATTTTCCCTCTGCTGGTCTATGGCCTTGTAGAGGGTAACGGGTACAGAGTCGCTTAGATAAGTGGGGGAGTGCATCTGATGAAGAGATAGCTTGTTGTGCTCCCTATCTCTGTTTATTATCTATATCTAATAGAAGTTCATGAGATCTTTCTAGAGGGTTATCAAGAATAACTTTTTTCCAATTACCCTTTTCCTCTCTGTCTGTGTATTCTCTTGTTCCGATTAACCCAGCCAAATCTTTGTTCTTGTTTTGTATCTATATCTACGCCGGGATCCGGAGTCAAGGCTGATCCTCTTGCTGTAGTCCTGTGTCCTGGATCCTCTATCCTGAGTTCTGGATTAAGTCGTGGACTTCGGGTGAACCCATCTCTGCGGTCCTGCCTGGGTCTCGTCACGCTGCTTCCCTGATGGTTTCCACAGGATTGTCGCTGAAATCCTCGTGGATTCATCTTCTTATTACAGACACATGCATTTCCTAACATTCGGTCTATATGCTGTAAAATGTATTATCTCTTCGATTTACACACGGCATCTATTGCACGTCTGTCCGTCCTGGGAGAGGGATCCCTCCTCTGTCGCTCTCCCTGAGGTTTCTCCCATGTTTTCCCCTTAAACTGTGGGTTTTCCCTGGAAGTTTTTCCTTGTACGATGTGAGGGTCTAAGGACAGAGGGTGTCATATTGCTCATACTGATGTTCTGAACAATCTGTGCTGTTGTATTTGCTGTAAAGTGTCTCTACTGTAGGCTATTTTTTATTATATGTACAGCACTTTGGCTCGACCAAAAATCGTTTATAAATGTGCTATAAAAATGTGCTATATAAATAAAACTTGATTTGATTTGATTGGAACAGTCCTTTGGCGGCAGTCGATAATGTAGTATCCTTGAAATAGTGGCTCTGGAGCAGCTTTGCTCGACATTGAGAAACACCCACTGTATATGGATGCTAAAAAAACACACAACTTTTTACTGTTTTGTTAAATGTAAAACCCAAACAAAGACGAGTGCGAGTTAGCTTTCTAATGTTGTTTGCAAAGATAACACATATTTAAGGGATGACACCTCTGGCATATTTTCAAATCTAGCTCTTTAATGTTGGTCTGCTGTTTAATGTTGGACAGGTTATAGTTTATTAGTGTGTTTGTTAAAAACAGGTTCAAACATTTAAGGCACTTTAAAAAAACTAAATATGTGCTAAAAGAGGCTTATAGGCTGCATGGAGCTGCACAGCTAGTGATGTCTGATGTTCTTCATTGAAGCTTTAAGGAGCAACTCTATTTATTGTCGTTAATTAATAAACTTAATATAGATGGAGGTATTATAGGATCAAGTTGCGGATTTCCTGTCAAATCTTAAATTTGTTATACTGTCTCCTTAATTTTTTTCTCACTGTTGTTTATTGATTTCTTACCGACTTCCAAACAGTTTATTTCTAATTCATGTTCTACTATTTCAGGTTTTACTCAAACTTTTTCTCATTTAAGTCCTGCCTCCATCCCCTGTCTATTGACACACACATACACACACACACACACACACACACACACACACACACACACACACACACACACACACACACACACACAGTTATCTTGCAGCCATCAGAGGCTCCATTATAGCAATACAGGAACCATCTGTTGGTCGGAATTGAATCCTGCTCAATTAGCATCTCGTTTGCATATGATTATCATGTCAACATTATGCAGAGTAATGTGATTGCAAAATGAGTTTTGCTTTCTCCACTGAGTAAAAACCTCTGTTCTGCTAATCGCTGCAGGCTCTTGTGTGTGTGTGTGTGTGTGTGTGTGTGTGTGTGTGTGTGTGTGTGTGTGCGTGTGTACAATTGTTACCGTACTAGTTTTGGTTAGGGGGGAAGCTCTCGGTCCTACGGCCCCTGGTGTGGCTGGCTCGGGCTCCCTCCTTTTGTTCTTTTTGGCCAGTCCGCCGGACCTTTTTCTTTTCCCATTTGGCTTTTGTAAGAAAACGGCTCAATAATAATATTAAATGTCCGTTACTAAGTACTGTTGTTGCGTGTATTTTTTTCATGTTGCGGGTCTCAGTCGCAGCCACTACAGTGGAGTCGAGGCTGTGGCCGTAACACATGCTAACACTTACAATCCCGTCATTTAGCGATAGAACGTTTTTACTTTCTGCATTAAGTGGTATCACTGACTCGCATCTTTCTGGATTTTTGGTACACAACAGTCTGAACTGTCAGCCAACAAAGGCTTAGCTGCTATAAAAAGGTTTAGGAAGCCGTGCGTAAGAAATACAAATATATATCATACCATGGCGCTGACCACGCGGCTGACGTAGATGGGGTTACAGCGAGCGGAGACATCGTCAGCAGGGTCTTTCTTGTGTTTGAGGTTAAGGTCCAAAATCAATAAACTAATTTCCACCATGTTGTCCTCAAACTGGAAGAAGGGAGAGCATTTTGAATTGAAATATATAATATTTGAATTATTTAAACTTTAAAAGATACATCATTTGCAGTTTGCTTTACAGTAGATCATTCAAACTCAAACTTCAAGTTCAGCCACTAAAATGTCAGATTTACAATTTAAAACGTAGATCTGTGATACTAAAAAAAGAGTATTGCATGAACTAAAGAGTTCGCATGAACTAAGTTCGCATGGGAAAAGTACCGCAGTGTGAACGCGGCTATCCAAAATGAATGTTGACAATGTGTTGTGATCATGTTAGCCTCTTCTGCATATTCAGATCATTCATAGTAACAATCAACTGATTCTTATGCATTACACTTTCAAAAATAATGTATGCTGCAGCCCACTGACATGGTTTGAAATCAATATATTATCCAATTTGTGACCCCCCACAGGACTTAAAAAGCACCTAGATCAGCAAGTAGATCATGAAAATCCCAAAAATCTCGGTAGGTATCCCCCGAACCCCCTAGCATGTTTGGACCTAGGTATTTAGGAAATCCTGGATACGGCCGTGTGTGTGTGTGTGTGTGTGTGTTGTGTGTGTGTGTGTGTGTGGTGTGTGTGTGTGTGTGTGTGTGTGTGTGTGTGTGGAATTGTTACCATACCAACCCCAAATACTGGGCTGGAGGTTTGTTTGGACCTGTCAGCAGCATGTAAACATCAGGAAGCTAAAGCAACATTTTCCCTCTCAAGAAGATATTTTATTTCAAGAACTCATGTCAGAAAAAATGGGGATGGCATTATATTTAAGCATGTGACATAGCTATACAGGTATTCACAATAAATGTATAATTGGCATATTTGTTAAAACTGAAAATGGTTAGTATTCAGACAAAAGAGAAAGAAGAAAATAAAAAAACTATACTATATTTAATAACTATTTAACAAGTATCTGCTGAAGATCTATGGCATTTTAATCCTCTGTTAACATGTTTTGACAATGATCAAGAGTGTTAACTAAGGAAATATGTGTTGAACAAATTAGTATAATAATATATATAATCTCCGTACCTTTAAAAACCTTAATGATCTTGGAAACTTTTCTTCTGCTGCTTTAAACTTGTTGCCACACATTCCATCTGGCAGCTGACCAGTAAAGGAACAGATGTTCTGCCGGCCACAGCCCGCTGGGTCACCTGGATGCTTCTTAATTGGTCATTATGAAGGTAAGAGAGAGCAGATCGTTGGTGATTGATTGTTGTTTTCCCACTCTTCCGCTCATCTACAATGCTCCTTCTCATTTATCTTAATTAATGTTTCCTTGCTCTTTGGGGGACCTTGAAATATTTGGATGTCTTGTCAAATAATTTCTGCTTGAAGGAGCACTGTGTTAAAGCGTTCGTAACTCCTGATCATTCCTTGTGTTCCCTGTCGGTCTTTCCCTAGGCCCTTTCACATGCATTCCAACCCTATAATCCTCTAGACCTGAGGCCTGTACTACAAATCCGGTTCAACATAACCTGGATATGTTTGAGTTAGCCGGTTGGCCTAATCCAAAACATACGCGCTCTCGCTAAGCGGTCCTACGGCGCGGATTATCAAGTGGATCGCTCAAGCCAGCCGTTTCCTCTCTAGTTAGGTGCACGTTCACATAAAAGGGGTGGTATTTGGAGCGATCGACCAATCGGAATCATGGAGAAACCTCGAGCTAATTATTTCACGTCCGAGGAGCAGACAATGATCATGAGCCGCTACGAAGATGTGAAGCACATTATAAAAGCCAAAAGCAGTACACTTGTGGCTGCCAAACGTCGCCAACAATGTTGGCAGGAGATTGCAGATTCGCTCCTTTTTTCCTCTCTGTACACAGCTCCAGTTTGGGCATTGGCCTGTCATCAGATGACATTTTATTTGCTGCTGTAGCGGAAGTTTAGTAAAATCATGTTTGATTAAATACTCCAAATCTCCACCCTCCATAATTGTACTTGCTTCAGTTGCTTGCTACTTTCTAAAGGTGGTGATGAAAGTTACAGTACGAAACTGAAGTTGATGCCATTTGATTGGATTGTGAGGCAAGGGAAGCCAGCCGCCTCTGGATTGGTCTTGGCATGGCCCTGACCAATAACAGGTTGGCAGGGGCATGAGGTGAGCCTCATCTGATTGGTCAATCCCTCCCTTTTTTTCACCAAGGAAAGCCAATTTCGGCTAGCATCCTCTCGCAACAGAGAGTGCAATCTACTGTTTCACCATAACATCTAGAGGGGCGCTGTTTCACTCTTTGTAACATACTCAATGAGAATGGGGGAGAGACGGGCCGGCAGCAACACAGAATAATTACCGAAACTAAACAAAATGTTTGTATTTATTTATTAAAATGATAACTATACTGTAACAAAAAAAATTGTAAAAAAAAATTGTAAAAAAACGGTTATTTTCTGGCGACGGGGACGCCAGAAAATGTCCGTTAAAAAAATGAAAAAAACTGTAAAATAAAATAATGGAGATAACATGTAAAAAAACATTAACTTACCTTACCACAAGTAGCCTCTATTACTGTAATTTTACATTCAAATCTTTTTCTTTTAACATATATTAATTGTTAGAATAGAGTCATAAACCTCTAGAAAACAGAAAAATTATCTTTTAAAAATGATAAAGAAAAGCTAAAATACAGAAAATTACTTTTATTATTACAAAAAAGTACCGTATATCTAAGACCAGTTTACAAGCAAAACACAAAGAAAAGAACGTCATTTTACTTTGCAAAAGCGTTAGTTTACATAAATTATCCAATTTTTTGCCAAAATAATCTGTAATTTCACAAGAAATCTTATGAAGCTGAGCGCAAGTTCAGACAGGAAGACCTATCACTCCGTATTGCTCGTCATGGCAATACTCGCTCCCTCCACTGGATGACAGGGAGCGCCACTCCTCAGCTAACCTATCACTTCCCTCCATTCACAAGCCTAATTATCGCACCTGTTAAACCCTATATGCTCTCCCCTTTCCTATCAGCTGTCTTCCAGGCGTCAACGCGCAACCCTCCTCCACCCCTTCACCTCCTGCTTCCAACTCAGGGCCAAGCTCAACCTTCTCCCTTCCAACCGGACCTAACCACTTATCACCACCACCAGGTCTAGACCCAGGGGGGTTCATCGGAAACGGTTCTTTCCCTTCCCGAATGATGTCCTACAAAACCTGGGCCTTGTCGCCAAAACACATTTCATTCACTTGTTATAGACTGTCATCATTATGTTTCATTTATATAATGTGGCCGATAATAAACATGTATTTCATACATCACGTCTCTCCTGATTGAACTTATAATTCCATGAAATCTTTTTCTTTTAACATATATTAATTGTTAGAATAGAGTCATTTACCTCAAACAACAAAATAAATATGTTTTTAAATGATAATAAAAAGCTTAAAGACAGAAGATTACTGTTGTTCTTTAAAAATATTACTGTAAATCAAAGATAATTTACATGTAAAATACAAAGAAAACATGAAATTATATTTTTGCAAATGCTTAAGTTTACATTGTCAGATGTTTTACAGAGAAAAATCTGTTTTCAAATACATTAATAAACTGTCAAAATAAACGCATTTACTTTCTCTAAATGTAGGTTTACTGTACTTTTACATTGTGTCAATCTTGTATTTAAAAATATAAATTGGAAAAAAGAACTCCTGAAGTGTGATGATATTTGTCTGATATGATGTGATGCAGCAAAGACATGTATGCAATATCATTAAAACGTTATGCCTTTGGCAACATGTTGAAAATATTTGACAATATAAATAAAAAATGACACCGCCACCATTCTTTTTTATAATTTCTTATTATTTGCAATGCCGTAACATAATTAAGAACACAATATATACACGTTATTACAATACTTTCTATATATATAACCCATACATATACACACATACATCCATACACTAAACACAATATTAAAGCAGCATAGACCAGCAAAGAAACCTCAAACATTAGCCAACCATTTGTGCCAAAGATAACATTATATACACTAAACTCTCTTAACAGTTATGTATGTGACTATGTGTGTGCGAATTTTACTCTCTCCATTCAAAGTCAGCGATGTTGGTGATCAATGAAAACACCTTCGGATTGACTGACTGCTGTTTCTTTGAAGCTTTCCTCTCCCTTTTAGTCCCCTTGTCCGGATTGATTTTGAAAAGGCACCTGTTAAGACAGAAGTACACTTAAATGTAGTGCTACAAACAATAGTTTTTATAATTACAAATTCTGTGGATGATACGGCCATTAATTGTCTTCACACTTATACAGCTTGAAGTCAAAGGGCAATATTACTCTTAAATTGACTGTTATGATCATATCTGTACGTTTAAAGCATTGGTTTGAAAAGAGTTCTGTTCTATAAAGTTGTCACTTGGCATCACTATCACACTGGACAGTATCGCAGCAGGTCTGTAAACAGGAGCAAATACTTGAGGTCATTTGAGTGTGGTAGCTACGAGTGCCATCTTGAGAGGTTTGTGTAACTGGGGCAGATGAGGTGTGTGTCAGCAGCAGAGTGAGCGGTGTAAAAGCATCTTAGTTCACCAAAATAAGTATTAATGTGTTTGTTCACTGCAATAATACCGGGTTTTGGTGCCATCCCATTTCGGTGCAAGAAATAGTTGCTTCTTCCTTGTCAGATTCCGTTGTCATCAGGTGCTGACACTCACGCAAAGCCTCTATAGACCACACACATACACTAAGCCTGCTCCATGGCTGTATTACTGTGCTGTTGATATGAATAAGTTAAGGAAATCAACCGCTACCAAGAATCTTGTGTGTTCTTACCGACATCCCAAAGTGCAAGTCACTCCGAGTGAAACCTTCCCCTATACCAGGGGTCTGCAACCTTTTTGACCAAAAGAGCCATTTTGCTCCTTTTTTCCAAAAAAATGTTTTGTCTGGAGCTGCAAAACATATTTCATAGTTTTTTATTGTTATATCAAACAAAAACTACAGTTTTTTTGCATTTATTAGGCTATTTATTACATGATATAAAACTGTTAACCTCTAATAAGAAACAAAGAACTTTTATAAGCAGAATTAAAAATAATACACAGGCCTACTTTAAAATAAATGAAACACAGCACTTGGGGAGTCCTCTGCACATTTGAAGGGAAAAAAATATTATTAAAATGGGCCCACTTTGAAATAAATAAAACATATAGCTGCACCCTAAAAAGAGTTAAAGGTAGGGTAGGTAAGAATGGAGAAACCAGCTCGAGTGCGCTAGACTTTGAAAATACACAACCAGAAAAAATATGCCTCTTCCTTCAGACTTTCTTACAGGGCCCCTCCTCCAACACACACGAACGAGCACATGACCAATGAGGGCACGAGATAAGTTTGTGCCCAGATGGAAGGCTGACAGGCAGGTAGGCCATCCAGTTACTTTAGCCGGGCCGGCTCAGATGATTGTTCGTGCTTTTTACAGCGCTACGGCTTCCAGAGGTTAATTTGTGTATGTCAGGTTATTCGCCTCCAAGAAAAGGCGCTCGCGCGGGACCGGAGCAGGATGTGACGCATATTTTATTTATTTTTGTTTTTTATTTATGTGTCACAGTATCACCTCAAAATACAAGATACTAAACATTTTCAACCATGTAACAAAATATAAATAGTCCTACAAATACTTTTATTTTCTTCTTATTTTTTGTCTAAGCTCAAGGGAGCCAGAGCAGAGGACTTAAAGGCCCGCATGCGGCCCCTGGGTTGCCGACCCCTGCCCTATACAGTCCTAGCTGAATCACTATTCAATAGGACTCCTTGAAAACGATTCCTTTTTCCAAATAACTTAATTGGTTTTCTTTTGTTGTCGACAAAGGGCCCTCTTTCTGTCATTTTCATTGAGCTGAAGTAAACATACCACCAATTGGCTAAGAGTGAGTTTGGGCTTTTAGGGAGGAGCTAAAGCACACCACTGCAAAGGAAAGGGGTACGCTGAATTTACATCGCAAGACAGAACTAGAGCATAATGCAAAACAGAATGCAGCGCAATAATCTTTTTATCTCGATTATCTTGTATTGTCAGGAGCACTTATCGTGTGTCAGGAATGTGCACAATCCTCAACTCTGTGGCTTAAGATGGAATGAGTTAGAATAATTACGATTCTAGTCGTACCTCTGCAAGAACTCCAGGGTACCTCCCAGTTCTGTGGGATAGCTGATGTTGAGGCAGTAATATGCTGCAAACATCAGTGTCAGGGCGTCAACAACATTTGGGACAGTGCCCTTGACGATGGTCTGGTCGACGGCGACCATGAAGTGTCCAGCTGTCAGGGGAGAACTCCCTGTAGAAAAATTACAAACAAATTATAAATGCAAAAAATATTTGGTGCAGATTGTTCATATTTGTTTGTACTGGTGATCATATGGCCAATTGCATTTATAGAATTGTGAGCTCCTGCAGCTTTCTTTTCTTTCTTAAGTGTTTCTTAATGTTAACAGTAGAAGATGGCACATCTTAAAGGGATAGTTTGGGTGTTTAAAGTGGGGTTGTATAAGGTACTTAGCCATAGTCAGTGTATTACCGAGAGTAGATGATTTCGGTATGCCCTGAGTTTGGAGATGCAGACAGGAGCAACCGCATGGAAGCAAAGTGATGTTCTGCTCTGCACAGGGTCAGCAGCAGAACATATTGTAGCCACCTTAAAGAAAGGCCCTCCTAAAAATATCGCACGCTATATTTTGAATATTTTCGTGTGTTTACTTTGCCATAAGACAGCCCTTTTTAGGGAACTGAAGCTGTTGTATGCATCTATACTCTCGCCAAAGCAACCTTTGGAAAGTTTGTTTTTGTTATTGTGAGTAACCAAAGTCACACAATAGCACAAACAAACTAAGCGATTGAGGCAGCAGCAGACAAGCAACTCCAGTGTTCTGTGAGGTTAAATTATTGTTTTTTGTCTGGTGGCTTTGATGAGAACATAGATGGCGACATCGGTTCTCTGTAAGAAACAGACAGTATAGCTGTGTCATGGCAAGGTAAACCAGCAAAATGTTCTAAATATATCATGCACTTAACTAATTTTTTTTGTGAGCCTTTCTTTTGTGCGTCTTAAATATGTTTTGCTGCCGACCCCATCCACCCCAGTACATTGATTTGCTTCTGTGCGGTAATTCCTGTCTGCATCTCCAAACTGGGGGAATGCCGACCATCATCTACTGTGGGCGTAATACACTGACTATGGATAAGTACCTCATACAGCACCACTTCAAAACATCAGGTCTGAGTGTCTGTATTTAGGCTATCCACTTCATTGTAGGAGCTTTAAACTTCCAACATTTGAAAATAAATAATAATAATTCACACCCTCACCAAAACGTATGCCATTTGTATTAACACAGCCAAATGATGGGAACATTTAAAATATTCCAAGCCAATGTAGCCATGCACAAGGATTAAAAGGCGGGGGAATAATAAGAATCATACCACACACAACGATGCATGGTGCGCTTGGCAGGTCATCAACTTCCGATGGCAGACAAGTTTCATCAACTTTCAGGAACATCTTGGCCTGGTCTTCATTGAAATGCCTCAAAAGAAGCATCAGACATCCGGGAAGATCAGCATCTAGATGCCTTGCTTTGGCTATTTCCATGTCTGATAGGATGTCCTCTATTTTGCTCTTCTTCTCACGGGACATGAGGTATGACACAACTCTTCTATATTTGCTTACAGTTCTTTGAAGTGAGCCATCATGCCGCACACCTCAAACAGATATGGCCAGTCTCTTAGCAGAACCGGGGTTTCCATTCCCTTTATGATATCATTTCTCTGAGTGTAGAATGTTGCCACCATTTTCTCCTCAATCCTTTTGGTGTCCTTGCTCCTCGTTATGTGCATGTTCTTTAATTTTAACTGTTCTTGAGTCTCCCCAGTTTCACCTGGTGGTGGTCGCTGTGGCTGCCAATTAATACACCCATAGGTATCGAGTCTCATTGTCTTGGGAGGTTGGTCTTCACCCTCACTTGCGCTTGTTGCCTTTCTTTTTAAGAAAAGGGAGGTTGTTCCCCTTTTTAAATGGTCCACTCTGCTCTGCAGCTGCTTGGTTAGAGAGTCATAACCGCTACCTACAACTATGTCTTCAATGTAGTCTCGAAATGACATTGGATACATTAAAACCATCTCCCTGGCAATTTCACTTAGGTGTTTTTTTCCTGGCATAGGGCAGATGGTTAGGATCTCCCCTGCGATCAGGCGAATCACCTCACGCCTCTCACATCCTGTTGGTCGCTCGTTGTTTACAAGTGTTCTTGTTATCTCTGATGGCATTTTACTCCAGGGGATCTCAAAATTGAAGTGCCAGTTATTGTTCAATGGAGTTCGTCTATGCAGAGTTGAGGTAGACGGGGCACTTGAAGTAGACAGTGGAGAGTTGGAATAGTCTGCAGAGTATTCGCCTGCAAAGGGAACCAAATGATATACAAATGGTGATTAAATACATTTTTGCATTTATTATTGGCCCTAAACATAATATTTCTACAACGCACAGAACATTCTTGATAGATTTTGGCTATACTAGATGTGACTCTCGTCATGCATCTCATAAACTTCTATTGTTTTAAAAATCTCTATAGACCTGGTCACAGAGCTCAATCAAATAGTTTATCTTACAACTGGTTTGATGCCTACACCTGGCCTATGGGTACAATGAAAATATTTCAGAGGAGATAAAGTAAAAGCAGGCATCGACCAGGTACCAGGTTTTTAATAGGTGGGGAAGCAGTAGGGCTTGGCGATATATCTACTGTTTAAACCAGTGGTCGCCAACCAGTCGATCGAGAGTGTGATTATGGAGCCTTCATTGCAACAGTAATTCAGATGCAATTAGCCTATATAAAAGGCCTCAAATTGGAAGCACACGGCCGTCTTTTTCACTCAATTCTGCAATAGGTAGATCTCACCTTTCACCTAGGCCAAGGTCGGTGATCTTGGGCTTAAAAAGGTTGGCGACCACTGATTTAAGGTATATCGATATAAGATGAAACAATACCATATATATCGATATAGTTTGATGTTGTGTTGCATAACCTGTTTTCTCTGTAAAGCTGTGCCAGTGTGTTTGCCTCTCTTCTCTGACACTCTGCGCGACCTCCCCCTCCCTTATTTTGGTTGGAGTGCAGCAAAGCAGGAGTTAGTCCTGGACTGAGGGACTGACTAGAATGATAACGTTGCTAAGTGATGAAATTATAGACCATCAGCCGACAGTGATTCTGCTGGTTATGTCGCTTCCGCGATCAATCAGCTGATCAACTTCTCAATACACACGCAGATGTTTTTTTTTCCTGTAGGACTATGACATTTATTTTTTCCTTTATACCATTTTTATAAAGTCATTTATATTTTCTCATACATACTTGCGGGTGAATAGTCTCTGCGTGGATTTTCACTTGTCATTATTGTTCTTGGTGTGGCCATAGGTGTTTCTGTCTCGGCTCTGGGAGGCGGGTCAGGAATCCCACTGGCATCGTTTTCAGCTGGATAAAAGACACAAAATAGGAATTAGGCCTGCTATCATGTTTTCTCATTACAAAGCTTGTTTTGCAAGACCACAATATTACAATTCGGATGATCTCAAATGTAGTGAGGATGTTGTGCTTTTATTTTCAACATTAAAAAGAAACATCGTGTTTACAACTCACAAATAAGTATACTTACATAAAGCTTTAACACTTTAACACCTATTATAATAGGAAGAAGTCTCAGGAGAGACCAGTTCTCTGCTGCCTGGCCACCTATTTTAAAACAAATACGATGGCGGGCAAACTATTTACATTATAATTATAATTTGTTTGTTCTTTGGATTGTATTTTCCTAATTTACAAAATGACAATGAAACTAGACGATACATAATAAAACAAACACTGAAGGCCTACGAAAGATACAAGCAAATGATGTTATAAGAATGTCTTTATCGTCCATTTATTCTTTTAAATTGAGAATAGTGTACTAATAACTAATGTTGGTGAACATTTATATAAAGTTGATTATGATCAGGAATATCCCATCTGTACTTTGGTGCCCTGTCCCAGGTACAACTTAAGGTATTAATCAATGTGTAAATATAGTTTACTATCATTTTTAGTCATGCACTGTAGGCTACTGCCTTCCTGATTGCTTTATTTTTGAGAAACCTATTCTGCACCTACCTTGGTTTTAAGAGAGTCCAATACCCTATGAGACTGTTCAGTCTCATAAAACATGCTCAATTAACTTATTGAAAACACAAGCTCACAATCAAGTCAGATGGGAGATCTACAGAAGCAAAGTGTGATAGACAAAGATGCATTACTGAGATTATTTTTTAAACAAACAGAAAATAAATCTTTGTTGTTCCACGAGGCCGTTGTACTACATTCACTTATTAATCCATAATGTAGGTACTTAACCTTCAACTACCTTCTGCCTGAAATCCTTGTGACATTATTGTTGTAACCAACAACATTATCACAATACATATTTAAGCTAAATGACTTTGATTGTAAAAGATATTTCGCTGTATTAGCTTCGTCAACATGCTTTGGTGAAGGCCTATTCTTTCAATATGATGGACTTGAATAGTTGGATATTATTAGACGTCTAAAAGGACAACATTTGATAGTTTGTTAGCAGAGTTGCTTTACTTTAATTTCAATGCTAATACCAATTTAGCATAGTGGTAGCACTAACTGCTAACAAGGTTTTGATACAGTATTCAGAGGCTGTAAGTGCCTGCTAGCATGTTCAATGTTTTGGGCTGAATTGTACTAGGCCTAGGGGAAGATGCTAATGTTATTTAACTTCTAGATCCTTTTTCACTTTTTCTAGATCATTTTTCACTTAAAGTGAAACTCAATAATTGTTTTGCATGCTCTCCGCCAATCACTGTTTTTTAAATATTGAGGTAAGTCACACATTTTAGAACATTGATAAATTTCATAACAAACGAGGTGCAGTTGTAGCAATCGCTATGAGAATGCACTCTGTGTTAGCTGCACAAGGCATTTTGCATTCACGTCTCTGATGATCTGAAAAGCTAATGTTATTTAACTTCCAGATCCTTTCATTTTTCGCGTACGGTGAAACTCAATATGGATTTTACATAGGCTACTGCATGTATATGCTCTGTGTGTTTGTGCATGTACATATCCTCCCTGTGTGTGTGTAATGTGTGTAAACACAACAGAGTGGGGAAAGACATTTCCCTCTGAGGGATGAATATATTATACCTTCTCTTCTTCTTCTTCTTCTTCTTCTTCTTCTTCTTCTTCTTCGAAATCATAAGTGAATGGCCACATTAGGTTTGCCTGCAGTGAATGCTAACACCTATAGTAGTATAGTATATAGATGTATCATGGCATAGCCAGATGTCTCTCATAACCCACAGTCTATGGCTGTTACTGGTGGGAATAGCATCATTTTATATCTGAATTGTGCTCGGAATTTGCACCCAACATGTTAATAACAGTTTTGTTTAACTCTATGGTTGTAGGCCTACACAGTTTTTATAACATGACATTCACATATTTAACAATTAAATCTTCAAATTAATACAAATGTAGCAATAAAGTGAAAGTTAAAATGTAGTTTTTTTGTTGTTGCTATAATAGGATAGTCAATACCTGTGTTTTTTCAGTTTATCAATACAATGTAAAGTAGTGGTTAAATTAAGCAAAATTACAAAATATTTCTTTCTTTACTCATATATTTTCTTGCAATTATAAATTTTATAAATGATTATTAACAGTATATTGTATGTATTTGACAGTGATATATAGCCAAATCAAAAGTATTTTTTGGTAAAATTACAGAAAATGCAGCTAATTTTGCCAACAGAAAATCCTTTATTTTTACGGTTAGTTTTTTTTAAATCCACATTTAAAAACTGCTAAAAAACAGATAAATAATGTATTCCATTTTTACAGTTTTTTTTTGTTAAAATACATGACACATTTCAATAAACGGTTTATTCTTGTAAATTGAATATGATTTCCTGTAATTATGAAATACAATAAAAAACTGTATTTTTTTCTGGGGAAAAACTGTCAAAAAAACATTTTTTTTTACAGTGTACAGTAAAAAAAACAGGGGAAGCCTGGCTTCCCTTAGCCTCCAGGAGAAAACGCCACTGAGTTCAAGGGATAATTCTCACCCACCTCTTGCTCTTGCCCTGCACTTGTATGTGCCAGTTGAGCTAGTTCTTCCAGCAGATCAACTCTGTCCCTCATCATGAACGCAGGAGGCTGGCTGTATATCTGAACTCGCGCCCACATCATTCTCTTCATCATCTTGCACTTGTTCTAAGCTGCTGCTGATAGTGCTTGTAGCAGCGCTGCTGCCAAAAAGGTCTGTCAATTTACGCCATGTATATGCTTCACCTGCGAGTGACTTCACCTTTTTTTCCCTTGCCTGAAAATTACAGCCTAATAATAACAACTTTGTGTGAACTTCGCTCGTTCACACATTAAATCGACAATACAAAACAACTACAGATTCTACAAGCATTTTGTTCATATGCGATTTAAACGGTAAATGCTGATAGATTTGACACATCATATGAAACCTAGACTACATTTATTATGGAGTTAATGTCCGTGCGAACAGAGCCGCAATTTACTGACAGAAAGATCGTTTGCTACTGAGAGATATGCAAAATACACCGCATTTAGTACGGCAAACTTCCGCTGCCGATTTTCAAAATACATCAGTAAAACTATCATGCACGCAAGTTAAATAGGAATTTAACAATAAACACAAGATAATTATTTACACTGTTAAATTTGAAAATAGCATTGTTTACTCACTCATACACTGCATGTGGGAGGAATGGTGCTGCTTGTGCTGAGACATCAGTGAAACAATGTCGGAATCCAAACTGGAGAGTTTTAGTCTCATATCACAATCCACATTGATCCTGTTACGCTGCTTTGTTTTCAGACCAACAAGTGCAGAAAAACCAGCTTCACAGTTGTAGGTGGTTGGAAACGGCATCAACTGTTTCAGAGCAGCGTCAGCCAGCTCTGGGTGCTCAGGCTGGACGTGGACCCAAACGTCTGTCAAGCTTTTCTCTCTGAAAGTCGTCCTCAGTGTCCCATCAGATGCGATGTCCACAAGGCTGTCAACCTGTCTCGGTGGGAGCTTGGAACTGACGTGTTCAATGTGTGTTTTGTCCCCATATGGATTCCTGATCCACTCAAAGCCTGCATCTAGTTCTGGGAAATATCTTCCCAGCTGAAAGTGAAGGCCTTGCAGATGTTCCTTGAAGGCTGCAACTGTGCCGCCGTCCAGCTGTTGTGAGAGCCACTGGAAGTCATGCAGTCTGTCATACAGTTCATCAGTATGATGCAAGAATAGCATCACCTCATCGCGCAGTTCAAATAGACGGGTGAGAACTTTCCCACGTGACAGCCAGCGAACTTCAGTATGAAAAAGCAGTTTTGTTTGTTCACTTCCCATTTCTTCACACAGAGCTTTAAAAAGACGTGTGTTCAGTTCTTTGGTTTTTATTGTATTCACAATTTTCACAAACTGATTTGAGGTATGGTGGCATTTTCTTCACAGCCAGCTGTTCTCTGTGAATGCACCAGTGTGTTGCTGTGGCGCAAGGTGCAACTGCGCGTATGCGCAGTGCCAGTCCCTTATGTTTTCCAGTCATTGCAGTCGCACCATCTGTGCAAATACCAACACATCGTGTCCAGTCGATATGATTCTGCACGATGAAATTGTTGACCGAGTCAAAAATGGCTTCCCCTGTGCTGTGGTGTTGGTCGGCAGGGAAAAACAAAAGAAATTCATCTTGCACACCGCCAGCATGAATATACCTTACAAAACACAGCAGATTTGACTCATTCCCGATATCAGTTGACTCGTCCAGCTGCAGTGTGAAAAACTGGCTTTGGCGTAAACGTGTGATCAGCTGTTATTTGCCGCTGGACAGTGTCATTAGAGAGTGGGACTGTGACGTTTAGATACTACTGGGACCCCAAAGCAGAGACTGACAAAAAATAAAGTTTCAAAAAAGTTTAATAAACAAGGTAATCCAAGGCAGGTACTGACGACAGGGAGTTTGGCTGGCCGTAGTAAGCCAAAAACAAAGCTGCGGGAAAACGTTTCCGACCAAAACTCAAAAAGAACTCCTTAACCAACTGCAACAGACTCCAGGCTGCAGAAAGGCACTCCGGACCGTGGGACAGCATGGAAAATACTCTGGCAGAGAAGTGAGGTGAGGGCCAGGCTCTTAAAGAGCAGGTAATCAAGTGAGTGGGGACAGGTGTGCCTCATCTGCAGCCAGGAGTAACCAGCCACGCCCCCCTGTCACACACCAGCCCTGCAGAGACAGAAAGACAGAGTAGTGAGGGGAAAAAGGAGCATACAACAAGTTAAACACAAAAACAACAAAAGCCCCATGTAAAACATAACAGTACCCCCCCCTCAAAGGACGCCTCCTGGCGGCCTACCAGGACTATCCGGGAAACGGACATAAAAGTCTCTCAAGAGTTTTGGGTCCAAAATCAGCGAGCGAGAAACCCATTGTCGCTCCTCTGGCCCATACCCCACCCAATCCACTAAATACTGGTATCCACGCCCCCACCTTCGAACCTTCAGCAACCTCCGTACAGTGAATGCCGGGTGGTTGTCGATGAGCCGGGGGGGTGGAGGGGGTTTGGTTGGAGGGCAAAGAGGGCTGCAGGAAACTCTCTTAAGGAGTGACACATGAAAAGTGGGGTGCACCTTCAAGGCAAGAGGCAACTTAAGCCTAACCACACTAGGATTGATGACCCGTTCTATCTCATAAGGGCCAATGTACCTGGGAGTGAGTTTCCGAGAATCCGTTTGAAGAGGGATGTCACGGGAGGAAAGCCAAACCTTCTGGCCCGGTTGGTAATCGATGACGATCCGCCATCCTCTGGTTCCGGGCGGAGGTGCGGGTAAGAGCTGCCCGGGCTTCACGCCAGACTCTGCGGGCTCGCCGAAGATGCCCCTGTACTGAGGGAACTGCCACCTCTCTCTCTTGAACCGGGAAAAGGGGAGGTTGGAAGCCATTGGAAGCCATAAAGGGTGACATACCTGTGGCAGAACACACCAGGGAGTTGTGGGCGTACTCAACCCATGGCAGATGAAGAGACCATGAGGCTGGGTTTCGAGAGACAACACAACGAAGAGCCGTTCCCAGGTCCTGATTTGCCCGCTCCGTCTGGCCATTGGTTTGGGGATGGTACCCGGAGGACAAACTGGCCGACGCCCCCAATGCCCGACAAAAGGCCTTCCAAACTTGGGAGGAAAACTGCGGACCCCTGTCTGAAACAATATCCTGAGGGATACCATGCAGCCTAAAAACATGCTGGGTGAGAAGAGTGGCAGTCTCGAGGGCAGAAGGTAGTTTAGGCAGGGGGACAAAGTGCACAGCCTTAGAGAAACGGTCAACGATGGTCAGAATAGTGTCGTTCCCGTCTGATGGTGGGAGACCAGTCAAAAAATCCACCGCAATGTGGGACCAGGGCCGGTGGGGAATGGGAAGTGGGCGAAGAAGGCCAGCGGGGGCCTGATGTGAGGCCTTGCTGCGGCACAGACGGAACAAGCTGAGACATACTCCTTCGTGTCTGCGGACATAGTGGGCCACCAGAAGCGTTGTCGAATTAGAGCCAGGGTCCGATGAAAACCTGCATGGCAGGCAACTTTGGACGTGTGTCCGCACTGGAGATCTAACATCGGGGGAAACGAACAGCCGGTCTGGTGGACAATCCTGAGCCGCTGGATGGTCCTCCTGGGCCTCCTGGACCACCCTTTCAATCTCCCATCTAGCTGCTCCCACGACACAGGAAGATGGCAGAATGGTTGCATCCCTTGAGTCCTCCACTGGGGAAGCGAGCTGCCTGGACAAGGCGTCGGCCTTCACATTCCTGGAGCCAGGCCTGTAGGTCAAGGTGAAGTTGAACCGTCCCAGGAAGAGAGCCCACCGAGCCTGGCGTGAGTTGAGCCTGCGTGCAGAGCGAAGGTAAGACAAATTCTTATGGTCCGTCCATACTATAAAAGGATGGTTGGCTCCCTCCAGCCAGTGCCTCCATTCTTGAAGGGCCAGAACCACTGCCAGCAACTCCCGATTACCAACGTCGTAATTCCTCTCAGCAGGGGTCAGCCGACGAGAGAAGAACGCACAAGAGTGGAGCTTCTGGTCTGCGGGGGAACGTTGGGATAAAACTGCCCCCACTCCAGAATCAGAGGCATCCACCTCCACCACAAACTGGACCCCTGGATCAGAATGAGAGAGCACAGGAGCAGTGGCAAACAGACATTTCAGTTTTACAAAAGCTGCCTCAGCTGCAGGAGACCACTCAAAAGGCAACTTGACAGAGGTGAGTTTAGTCAGAGGCACTGCTACCCTACTATAGTCCCGAATAAACCTTCTATACAAATTGGCAAAGCCCAGAAACCTTTGCAACTGCTTCCTGTTAGAGGGAGTGGGCCACTCGGTCACTGCTTGGACCTTGGCGGGGTCAGTCCTTAATTGTCCCTTGTCGACGATAAAACCCAGGAAACTCACAGAAGAGGCATGAAACTCGCACTTCTCAGCCTTAACGTACAGTCTGTTCTCAAGAAGTTTCTGCAGTACCAGCCTAACATGCTGGACATGCTCCTGAAGAGTGTGAGAGAAGATAAGGATGTCATCAAGGTACACAAAAACAAACCTGTTTAACATGTCACGCAATACATCATTAATCATAGCTTGAAAAACCCCAGGTGCGTTCGTTAACCCAAAAGGCATCACTAAATACTCAAAATGTCCCCTGGGAGTATTGAATGCAGTCTTCCACTCATCCCCCTCCCTTATTCTCACCAAGTGGTACGCATTGCGAAGATCCAACTTAGTGAAGATGGTGGCTTCATGAAGGGGAACAAAGGCTGAGTCTATGAGTGGAAGGGGGTACTTGTTCTTGACTGTGATCTCATTAAGCCCTCTGTAGTCTATGCAAGGGCGTAGGGTCTTATCCTTCTTGTCCACAAAAAAGAAACCTGCGCCCATAGGCGATGAAGAGGGGCGAATAAGCCCAGCAGCGAGTGAGTCAGAGATGTAACGCTCCATGGCCTCCTTCTCTGGCCTAGAGATATTGTACAGTTTACTTGACGGAAAGGGGGTGCCAGGGAGCAAATCTATGACACAATCGTAGGGCTGGTGAGGCGGCAAGGATAGGGCGTGGTCCTTGCTGAAAACCTCCTTGACACTGTGATATTCAGGGGGTACAGAGGTGAGATCAATGGGTTTGAGGGGGTCTGGTGCTCTAGTAACTGTGGGGGGTACAGCAGAGTGTAAGCAATGAGAGTGACAGAATAAACTCCAGTTAATGACGGGTTGGCCCAATCTATGTGGGGGTTATGGAGCTTCAACCACAGAAAACCTAAAACGAGTGGCGACATGGGTGAGGGGATAAGGTACAGGGAGATTATCTCGTGATGGTTGCCAGAGATCTTGAGGGAAACTGGAGCAGTACGGTGAGTAACTTGGGCTAGGAGTCTCCCATCTAAGGCACACACATCCTTAGGTTCTGGAAGAAGCTCAAAAGGAAGTTTAGACTGCATCACAAAGTCAGAGTCAATAAAATTGTCATCCGCACCAGAATCAATCAAGACCTGCAGCGGAACAGAGTTCTGAGACCAGGAAATAGTACCTTTGACTGGGATGCGGTCAGAGGAGGCTGAGTTGATAGAAGTGTGGCTCATCAGTGCTCCCCCTGTCGCTGATGAGCCATGTCTTTTGGCAGAGAGGGACAACCGGCGCTGACGTGACCAGCCTGGCCACAGTAGAAGCAGAGTCTCTGACGAAGACGGCGTTGACGTTCTGAATGAGTAAGCGTCATCCTTCCCAGCTGCATGGGCTCCTCCATAAAGAAGGGAGAGACCTGGGTATCTGGAGAAGGTCTGGGAGGCCCGGAGTCAGGAGGATGGCGAGAAGGTCCAGAGAATGCCGGCCGACTAGGAAACTTGGATGGAGGGGGAAAGGAGGTGGAGCTATGTTTTCCTGATCTCTCCCTACGCCTCTCACGGAGGCGGTTATCTAGTCGTATCGCTAGAGAAATCAACTCCTCTAAGGAGGAGGTTTCGTCTGTAGCTTGAGCATCGGCAGTCGGCGGGAGTGTGGAGAGATGTGCTGCGACCTGTTCCATACGGCCTCCGATGTTGGTCACACCGGCGGTTAAATCCCGAATCGCTTCCATAACTCTCTGCAGAGCTCTGTCATGTTGCCCCATCATTACCCCTTGAGCAGCAAGCGCTTCCCTGAGTCTCTCATTCTCTGCGGGGTCCATATTGACCAGAGTATTCGGTGACGTTTAGATACTACTGGGATGGGGTCCCAGTAGTATCTAAACGTCACAGAATACTATATAAGCAGAGACTGACAACAAATAAAGTTTCAAAAAAGTTTAATAAACAAGGTAATCCAAGGCAGGTACTGACGACAGGGAGCTTGGCTGGCCGTAGTAAACCAAAAACAAAGCTGCGGGAAAACGTTTCCGACCAAAACTCAAAAAGAACTCCTTCACCAACTACAACAGACTCCAGGCTGCAGAAAGGCACTCCGGACCGCGGGACAGCATGAACAATACTCTGGCAGAGAAGTGAGGTGAGGGCCAGGCTCTTAAAGAGCAGGTAATCAAGTGAGTGGGGACAGGTGTGCCTCATCTGCAGCCAGGAGTAACCAGCCACGCCCCCCTGTCACACACCAGCCCTGCAGAGACAGAAAGACAGAGTAGTGAGGGGTAAAAGGAGCACACAACAAGTTAAACACAAAAACAACAAAAGCCCCATGCAAAACATAACAGGGACCCTGTTAATTTCGTCACTTGCGGTCTCCCCAAACAATATGTCATAACTGTGGCAGCTGGTGTGACTAAATTCTCCTGCTTTTGCAATTCGAAGGGATACCCTGTATGATGCCTCTGTAGCCTTCGCATTTTCCTCCGGTACAAAAAAATGTGAGGGCCCCTTCGTCATGTGTTTCTTAAATTCATCAAGCTTTCTCTCAAAAACTCCCAAAGGTTTCCCAATCTAATCCTTGTGTTTACTTTCAAAATGTCGCTTGAGCTTGGCAGGTTTCATAGCCTTGTTCGCCAAGGACTCGTAGCACAAAACACATTGTGGATTGGGATCCTCTTCATCTCCAGTCCAAAAAAAGCCAAATTTGATGTAGTCGCTGTGATATTTTCTCTTCACTTTAGCGCTGGACTTTCTGCATTCAAGCCGAGTTTCACAGCTTTCAGCCGGGTGGTTGTTAGACAGTGAACCACTCTCCTTGGACTCAGTAACGCACACAAAAGCATTTGTTGCTGCTGAATCACCTGCATCAGGACAATGCTGTTAAGCTCCGTGCTCGCTTTCCAGGACTGAACCCACAATACAAACACGGACAGAAAAACAAGAGTTTGTAGCAAAAGGTTTATTTTCTAATCGTGACAGGGGATATTAACTGTGTAATATAGTCCAGGAAAGGGGATACAAAAACTAGGGAATGGAGATCCTCAGCCGAGGCTCCGGAGTGAGCTGGGGATATCGCCAGGCAGATGAGAGGTGGCTTGAGCCTGAGTCTGTACGTTCCCGAGAGCGAGTAGGTTGGAGTAAGAGTTAGTCCTACCAGACTGGAGTGTGGCGAGCAGGGGTTTCTGAGCGAGGGGAGCGAGCAGGCTGGAGTTGGCAGCGTGGAGAGCGGATGAATCCGACGAGGAAGTGGCTGAACGTGGCTAGCGGAGGAGGTGATGATGGGTTCTGGATAGAGAGACAAACAGGTAAGACAAAAACTGATTCCAGAGTTGTGTCAGGCTAAGCTAGAAAGCAATACGTTTACCAGTGTAATCTTGACGACGAACTGGTGAAGACTGGATGAGGAGACCGGGTTAATAAGCAGGTGTGGATGAGTAGATGATCAGGATGAATGAGAAGCAGCTGCGGAGATGAATTGGCAGGAACCAGAAGTAGGTCAGCCACGCCCAGCCCGGGAGACACAGACAGACAACAAACAAAAAGGGAAGCAGAAGGAATGGAGTACTGCAAATCCTTACAGTACCCCCCCCTCAACGGGAGCCTCCTGGCGACCACCAGGCCTGTCAGGATGGGCCCTGTGGAACTCCCTGACTATGACTGGGTCCATGATTCGAGAACGAGGAACCCAACAACGTTCCTCCAAGTTGTAGCCCTCCCAATCCACCAAGTATTGTAGACCCCTACCCCGGCGTCTAACATCCAGGAGACGCCGCACGGAGTAGGCTGGATGGTTATCGATGACACAGGGGGGAGGAGGGGGAACGGCCGGAGGGCACAGGTCGCTGGTGAGAGCTGGCTTGATTTGAGAGACATGGAAAGTGGGATGGATTCTCACATTTCTGGGGAGCCTTAAACGGACAGCAGAGGGATTGATGAGTCGCACAATGGGGAAGGGACCAATAAACCGAGGGGACAGTTTCTTGGACTCTGTGAGGAGGGGGATGTTCTTGGAGGACAACCACACCGATTGTCCAAGGGCGTAAGGGGGAGCAACATGTCGACGGCGGTTGGCCGACTGTTGACTCCTGGCAGACGCTTGGAGGAGAGCCAAGCGGGTGTCCCTCCAGATCTTACGGCAACGTTGGACATGTTGCTGGACAGAAGGAACAGCCAACTCACTCTCCTCTTCGGGGAACAGGGGTGGCTGGTATCCCAGAGAGGCTTCAAAGGGTGAGAGTCCCGTGGCAGATGAGGTGAGGGAATTATGTGAGTACTCCACCCACGGTAGATGAGAGCTCCAGGTCCTCTGATTACTGTTAGCCACACAGCGGAGAGCAGACTCCAGGTCCTGATTTGCTCTCTCAGTTTGGCCGTTGGACTGGGGATGAAAGCCAGATGTTAGACTAACTGAAGCTCCAAGAGACTGACAAAAAGCCTTCCAAACCTGAGATGTGAATTGTGGACCCCGGTCGGAGACAATGTCAGCTGGGATACCGTGTAGACCAGGGGTGCCCACACTTTTTGGGCCAGTGGGCTACTTTTGAAATGACCAGCTCACCGAGGTCTACCAACCAAAAATAAAATCCCAAATTGCAAGGAGCTGAATAACACGTGTTATGTATACATGGGATAACTACAACAATTCTATTTGGGTTCTTGAACAGAAACAAATACATGAATACATAAAACTAAAATGGCATGTTAACCTCTCTATTTCTCTCTCTCTGTTAAGAAACACATAACAAGCAGGCTCAGAAACCACTCTCCATGTCCTGAAATCTTAAACATAAAACATAATATGAGTAAACACTCACTTAGACACCATCTCTCTCTCTCTCTCTCTCCTCTCTCTCTCTCTCTCTCTCTCTCTCTCTCTCTCTCTCCTCTCTCTCTCTCTCTCTCTCTCTCTCTCTCTCTCTCTCTCTCTCTCTCCTCTCTCTCTCTCTCTCTCTCTCTCTCTCTCTCTCTCTCTCCTCTCTCTCTCTCTCTCTCTCTCTCCTCTCTCTCTCTCTCTCTCTCTCTCTCTCTCCTCTCTCTCTCTCTCTCTCTCTCCTCTCTCTCTCTCTCTCTCTCTCTCTCTCTCTCTCTCTCTCTCTCTCTCCTCTCTCTCTCTCTCTCTCTCTCTCTCTCTCTCTCTCTCTCTCTCTCTCTCTCTCCTCTCTCTCTCTCTCTCTCTCTCTCTCTCTCTCTCTCTCTCTCTCTCTCTCATATGCTGCAAAACACAATTCAATATATTTAGGTGGGTCCCTACCATATTCTGATGACTTGCACTGAATGGAGTCCGTCAATGTTGCATAATCAGGACAGTAACTGCTGATGGCTAGTCTCAGGCAGGCCTCCAAATGTTCATCAGTTAATTGGGAACGGTATTTCAACTTCACTATCTTCATTTGGGAGAAGGCTGACTCGCATAAATAAGTCGAGCCAAAGAGTGAGGTCAGTGAGGTGGCACCTTTCCTGACGTTTGGATACTTTTCAACCCTGAATAAGTTCCAAAACTGTCCGGCATGGGCACGCGCCTTCAACTGGATGTCGGCCTGCAGCGACAACGATGGAACTCAATTTAGACATGGGGAGTTTCGTTTTGTCAACAAAGTTTTTAAACGTTCTAAAAATGTCCTCGCCCCGAGTGTGTTCCTTCATTGGCAGAGTTGTCAGAAGTTCCTCTTTCGCCGTCATGTCTGTGAACACCATGCGGATAAAAACGCACAATTGTGCTGTATCGCTCACGTCAGTGGACTCGTCTAGTTGGAGTGAGAAACACTCGCAGTCTTCTATGTCCTTCCTGAGTTGCTGGGTCAAATCCTCAGCCATGACTTCACAGCGACGTGTGACTGTGCTCCGTGATAATTGGACGGCCTTGATAGCGTTTATTATTTCTGTTTTGTTTGTGTAATCCCGAAACAAGGCGTCTGCTGCTTCTACGAAGGCTTCTTTCACCATCTCTCCATCTTGAAAGGATTTTTTGTGTTTAATTATAGCGTGACTCACTCGTAGAGATGCTTCAGTGGCTGCCTTTGCAGTGGATGTCGGCTTTACGAAAAGTGACTGCTGTCCAGCTAATTGTGACTTAAGTTCCCTCACCTTTCTCTTTCTCAACTCGCTACTCGGAGGGAAATCGCTGTCATATGCCTTGTGAACACTCCGATAATGCCTCTCCACGTTACCTTTCTTTGGCAGAGCGACGCTTGCTTTACATATAAGGCAAATCACGTTTGAATGTGACATCACAAAAAAAATGTCTTCCTCCCATTCTGGGTGGAAGTGGTATGTTTTTAGCTTTTTGCTCGGTCCCGCACTCATTTTGTTGTTTGTCTCTTGTTTACATTAATTTGAGTTTTCCCGGCACTTGACTGATTTTATATCGCTTTGCATTCTGGGTTAACAGACTGGAAAGCGATAGGTTGCTTTTTCTGTCAATCAAGTAAACTCCTGAATTAAGTGGCAGGGAGGCCAAGGGAGGAGGGATCAAAACCTGCTGTCTATTTTAACGGAGCTTGATTATGAATGACTCGCGGTCTACCAGCATTGCCCCCGCGGGCGACCGACGTACTGGGCACCTCTGGTGTAGATGGTAAACATGCTGGGTTAGATGTTTGGAGGTCTCCAGGGCTGAAGGGAGCTTGGGTAGAGCAACAAAGTGTGCACACTTAGAGAAACGATCAACGACTGTTAGAATGGTTGTGTTCCCTTGAGAGGGAGGCAGACCGGTGACAAAGTCCAGGGCTATATGTGACCAGGGTCGACTAGGGATCGGAAAGGGTTGGAGCAGCCTAGCGGGTTTCTGATGGGAGGCCTTGTTCCTAGCACAGGTTGTGCAAGCTGACACAAACTCCCTGGTGTCTCTGTCGACTGTAGGCCACAAGAAGTGTCTTCGGAGGAGAGAAAGTGTTCGATTGGCACCGGGGTGATTCGAGAAACGGGAACTGTGGACCCACTGCAGGACTTGGGAACGAACAGAGTCGGGAACAAACTGACGGTTAGGCGGCCCGCTTCCTGGGTCGGGTTGTTCCAAAAGGGCCTCTTGAATGGAATTACTAATCTCCCAGGTGATGGCTCCCACAACACAACTCAGGGGGAGTATTGAGTCAACAGAGGTTACTGGACTCACAGACGAGAACGATCTGGACAGAGCATCGGGCTTGGTATTCTTGGAACCAGGGCGATAGGTGAGGGAGAAGTTGAAGCGGCCGAGGAAGAGAGCCCACCAAGCTTGTCGGGAGTTCAGCCGCTTGGCTGACTGGATGTATTCCAAATTTGTATGGTCCGTCCAAACCAGAAATGGCTGCTCGCTGCCCTCAAGCCAGTGTCTCCACTCCTCCAAAGTCATCTTCACTGCCAGCAGTTCCTTGTTGCCCACATCATAGTTTCTCTCCGCAGGGGAGAGACGGCGAGAGAAAAATGCACACGGGTGAAGCCTGTTGTTTGGCCCTGCTGTCTGACAGGACAGCGCCGACTCCGATGTCTGATGTGTCAACCTCAACAACAAATCTTTTGCTGGAGTCCGGCTGGATGAGGATGGGGCAGAAGTGAACAGAGACTTGAGTCTGAGAAAGGCCTCGTTAGCCTCAGAGGTCCAGGAGAACCTGACCTTGATGGAAGTGAGACTGGAGAGTGGAGCTGCAATCCTGCTGAAGTCTTTAATGAACCAGCGATACAAATTGGCGAAACCCAGGAACCTTTGCAATTCCTTCCGCGTCGTGGGGACTGGCCACTCGGAGACAGCAAGAATCTTTCTAGGATCCGCCTCCAGCCTGCCTTGTCTGATGATAAATCCAAGGAAGCTGACAAGTTCCTGGTTAAACTCACACTTCTCAGCCTTGACGTACAGCTTGTTCTCTAGCAGTCTCTGTAGAACCTGGCTGACGTGATTCTGGTGTTCCTCCAGGCTCTTGGAAAAGATCAAGATATCGTCGATGTAAACAAAAACAAACCGGTTGAGGAAATTCCGCAAAACATCATTCACCAGGGACTGAAGAACTGCTGGGGCATTAGAGAGTCCGAAGGGCATGACGAGGTACTCAAAGTGGCCAAGGGGAGTGTTAAAGGCGGTCTTCCATTCATCACCTTGGCGGATCCGAACCAAGTGGTAAGCGTTTCTGAGATCCAGCTTTGAGAAGATGGTGGCACCTTGGAGAGGCTCAAAAACGGAGTTAATCAGGGGAAGTGGGTACTTGTTTTTCACAGTGATGTTATTCAATCCACGGAAGTCAATACAGGGACGTAGTGATTTATCCTTCTTTTCCACGAAGAAAAACCCCGCACCTAGAGGGGAGGAAGAAGGACGGATTATTCCAGAAGCCAGAGAATCACCGATATATTTCTCCATGGCCTCTCTCTCAGGCCGGGACAGATTATAGAGCTTGCTTGTTGGTAACTGCGCTCCAGGAAGCAAATTGACGGCGCAGTCATATGGACGGTGAGGAGGGAGAGAAAGAGCCTTATCCTTGCAGAAAACTTCCCCCAGCTTGTGGTAAACCTCAGGTACGCCAGATAAATCCACATCAGAAGAGTCACAAGGAGCAGACACTGGCTTAGCAGGAAATGGAGGTACAGCTGATTGCAAACAGTTAAGGTGACACTTCTGATTCCAAGCAATTATCCTTCCTCCAGCCCAATCAATATGAGGGTTGTGAGCGCGAAGCCAAGGATAACCAAGAACCAACGGGGTAGATGGAGCGGAAATGACCTTGAGTTGGATCTGTTCTCTGTGATTCCCCGAGATAAACAGAGTTACAGGTAAGGTCTGCTGGGTCACCCTAGAGATGCGTTGGCCATTTAAGGCATAAGCAGTCATGGGGTCCGATAAGGATTCCAATTTAATTCCCATCTGGTTGGCAAGCTCCAGGTCCACAAAACTGTCCTCAGCACCAGAGTCTATGAGGGCGGAAAGGGGCAAGGTCTGATAATTGGAACAGAGTCTGGCAGGTATGAGGAAATAGCGCAAAGTAGGGGCAATAATTGAGGTAGGAAGTGTACTCGTCAGGACCCCCAAATTCACCGACGAGCACCTGCGTTTGGGCGGACAGTGCAACCGACAAGGAGATGCCCCAGTTTGCCACAATACAGGCACCCTCCTGCCCTCATGCGGCGAAGGCGTTCCTCAGGTGATAATCATGCACCTCCCACCTGCATCGCTTCCTCCTTATGGTGGGCATGTGAGATGGCGAGGAAAATGCAGATGGTGTGGAATCAAAGGGAGCACTTCTGGGAGGATAGCTCGGCTTACTGGAAAAGGCACTTGGTGGACGCTGTCCTCGCTCCGCACGACGTTCCCTTAGCCGGCTGTCGAGACGAGAAACCAAATAAATCAGGGATTGAAGGTCTGCTGGCACATCTCGAGCAGCCAGCTCGTCCTTCAGTTGCTCCTTTAATCCTTTAACGAACACTGCCCTTAGAGCCGCCTCGTCCCATCGGGCATCTGCCGCCAGTGTACGAAACTCAATGGAGTAATCTGCCACCGTCCGATTCCCCTGCTGTATCTTTAGCAGACGATTGTCAGCCGAGCCAGAATAGTCAGTGTGATCAAAAACTACAGACAGTTGTTCAGAAAAACTCCAAAAGAAAGGCTGTCATAATCCACTGATAAACTTAGTGCCTCAGCCCAAGTTAAGGCTTTACCACGAAGCAAACTCAACACATAGTTTATCTTGGTAACATCATAAGAAAAAGAAACACCTTGCTGCACTGAAAGATAAATCCCCTGCATTTCTCCACCTCACCATGAAACGGTTCAGGGTCGGTGATGGGGAAATCCCGGCATGGAGTAGTTACTGGATGGGGATTAGAGGTGGCAGGAATTATAGCTGCTGTCGTCAGGTTGGAGATCTGAGCAGCCAGGTTAGAGATGTGCAGAGCCATGGATTGGTTACTTTCCACCAATGCATGGATTAACTGTTCATGTTGACCCAACAGATTGCCTTGATGAGACAGGGCGTGCTGGACAGTGGAGGAGTCCGGTCCGGTGTTTGTGGGGTTCATTTTATGACCAGTTCGTTCTGTTAAGCTCCGTGCTCGCTTTCCAGGACTGAACCCACAATACAAACACGGACAGAAAAACAAGAGTTTGTAGCAAAAGGTTTATTTTCTAATAGTGACAGGGGATATTAACTGTGTAATATAGTCCAGGAAAGGGAATACAAAAACTAGGGAATGGAGATCCTCAGCCGAGGCTCCGGAGTGAGCTGGGGATATCGCCAGGCAGATGAGAGGTGGCTTGAGCCTGAGTCTGTACGCTCCCGAGAGCGAGTAGGTTGGAGTAGGAGTTAGAGTTTGTCCTACCAGACAGGAGTGTGGCGAGCAGGGGTTTCTGAGCCGAGGGGAGCGAGCAGGCTGGAGCTGGCAGCGTGGAGAGCGGATGAATCCGACGAGGAAGTGCTGACGTGGCTAGCGGAGGAGTGATGATGGGTTCTGGATAGAGAGACAAACAGGTAAGACAAAAACTGATTCCAGAGTTGTGTCAGGCTAAGCTAGAAAGCAATACGTTTACCAGTGTAATCTTGACGACGAACTGGTGAAGACT
The DNA here is from genome assembly GCA_036324585.1 of Champsocephalus esox. NCBI lineage: Eukaryota > Metazoa > Chordata > Actinopteri > Perciformes > Channichthyidae > Champsocephalus > Champsocephalus esox. The sequence continues at coordinate 5,138,937 of CM070495.1, read as the reverse complement.
GGATGAGGAGACTGGGTTAATAAGCAGGTGTGGATGAGTAGATGATCAGGATGAATGAGAAGCAGCTGCGGAGATGAATTGGCAGGAACCAGAAGTAGGTCAGCCACGCCCAGCCCGGGAGACACAGACAGACAGACAACAAACAAAAAGGGAAGCAGAAGGAATGGAGTACTGCAAATCCTTACAGATGCACCTTGACTGTCGCATCAGATTTTTCATTTAATTTTCTTATAACTGACCCTGTCTTTAGCCATCGATCCATCTTGTCAGTTGACCGTTCTTTTGTTTATTTTTTTTAGTTGACCGCTCAAATTGACCGCGCAGATCATTTATGACATAAGACGTAAAACAAACGTACGTACCTACGTACATACGCTACATCTATGATACACTCTATACTAGTAATTTTTTAACAGTTTGAGAAACACTTTAAACTTATAATATATATGAATTTCAAATGTGGCATTTTACTAATATACTCGCGGACCACTCTTTGAGAAAGACTGTGCTATATGAATAAACACCCACACAAAGAGCCTTAAGGACAAAATACCGCGTTCTCGCCTTGTATGGAGTGAGCTCAACGCCTACGCATAGCAGGGAATAGGGAACCAGTGTAACAGATGCTTCCTGTTTTTAGATGCTGTCTGTTTTCAGTTGCAAGCAGTTTCAATGAACACAAGTTACAAAAGATAGCGTAGGGATGAACCTTTACAGGCGCGGCTGAATGCTAATTGGAGTTTGTGTTGCCAAGAGACTTAGGACTAACTCTATGCACCAACCAGGGAGACTAAAGTCTAAACCAGTGGTTCTCAACTGGTCAAGCCTCGGGACCCACTTTTTTCCTTCGTCAATAAATCGCGACCCAACATTTTTAACCATTCCAATCTATTCAACAAAAAACCGTGCTGTAATATCGATGCTTTTCAGAATACACATTTCATTAAAGTGAAGTACAGTGCATATATCCCTTATATCCCTTCACAGAACTAAAGTATGCTTTAAAAAAAAGTGTAATCTAATGATGGTCATCTAGCTTCTAGAATCAAAGTTGAACTGTATAACATACAAAGGCAGACTTGGAGCCAATCCTGCATATTCACCGCACGTAAACAACGTGACATGCTGAAAACCCAACCCCAGCAGGGGGGTCTGGGGGGATTGTCCCCCAGGAGATTTTTAGAAATACTAACATTACACGACAGTAAGCATAAAACTGTTTAATTCTGAAAACATTTCCGGTTAGCATTCGTCTGTGGCCAACGTTGTTGCTAAAGTTTATTTTGAAAAGCTTTACCGGAAGAAGTCTCCGAATATCAACAGTGAGCTTAACTTCCAGTTTTGTGTTAACAACGATTGCAGCCGTTAAAATGCATTAAATAAAAAGTCATGAAAGAGAGTAAGAGGAGAAAAGGTGTGTGGAGTTATACAATGTAGACACTACGTCTAAATTCTGTGTTTTACGCGATGTTGGACATAGAAGATAGCGGAGGGAGGTCCCCGACACCAGCTGGAGCCATGAGAGGAGGAGCCAACGGAGGAGATATGGAGAGTAGTGATGGGAATTCCGGCTCTTCTTGGTGAGCCGGATCATTTGGCTCTTTCGGCTCCCAAAGGGCTCTTCAGTTTACCACATATTATACCTTTTAATTAAATCAAATGTAGCCCTGTTTTGACTAATGATTGATATGTGTACACATATATCACTTAAATTATTCAATACATCCTTTGTACTGAAGTATTCAAAAGTAAAAATTACATGTTTAATATAAACTATTTGCTGTGGCCAATTGTTTTCATTGCATTTACAGACCCGTGTAACTCTCTGATACCACCCAATGAATGCATTGACTTGCTTGTAGAACCACGCTACACAAAACAGATAGCAACACCTATAAAAACGATTTAAAAAAGGGGCTACTGTATCGACCTATATAAAGTATATAAATATAGTTGTTCTCCCTGCAGGAGAGGAGAGCGTGCTTTGAGATCAGCTGCTAGGCTGCAGCGGGGAGAAGAGGGGGACAAAAAGAGATCTCCGTCCTCCGTGTTTTATTCTTATAGAAGTAATGGGGCAGAAATCCTCCTTTTTACGCAGCGGTCCAGACATAGGCATCAAGGCCGTTGTGTCCTTGGGCAAGACACTTCACCCGAAATTGCTCCTGTGGGTATTGTCCACAGTAGATGACCATTACATAGATGACCATTACATGTATGATCCTGTGGGTATTGTCCACAGTAGATGACCATTACATGTATGTATGATCTGTATGTGTAATGTGTATTTGTAAAGCGCTTTGAGAGTCATTGATAAAGCGCTATAATAAATATAAGGATTATTATTATTATTATTATTATTATTATTATCAAACGGCGACACATATTCAGTTGCCAGTTACTTTGGCATTAGGGCAGGGATATCTAGATACTTTCCAAGGTTTGACATAATGAATTGTGCTACTATTAAAGCAAGCAACAATGTTTTCAAATCTGTAATCAAAAAGCTCCTCAAAAACACTATCGAAGCAGTTCCTGCCGTTGTTACGTTAGTTCAAACAGTAACAAAGGACTACTTTTCTTAGCGGATGCATGTCAATTTAAATCAATACATTGTAGTGCCGAGAGATATGGAGTCAGAGGCGGTGCAAGGAAGGTGCAAGAATAGGAATTTATTCACAAGCTGCAAAGGACATGTTGTCGGGTCGCAGCCCGGGTCGACAAGAGAGAGAGCCAAGAGGGCACACACTATTTATAGGTAACCCATAACATGTCTGTGTGGGAACAATAACCGCAACTGTAGTTCCAAGTTTGAATTATGTCCCAGTGGTTAAATAGGTGGTCACCACACAAGCCCCCCCCAGAATTCAAAAATGGCAAAAAATGATATCCCCACGTCCGTGGAGGAAGCACCACAAGGGTCGAGGAGGGTGGGGCCGCAGGTGAGGACCGGGCCATGGAACGGGCAACGAAAGGGGGCCGCAGGAGAGGGCAGGGGCCCTAACGAGGGAGAGGGCACCCACACCGGCAGGAAGGAGCGCAACCCGGCCGCAGGCAGACGTGCAACGGCGGCGGGCACGAAGTCCTTGGCAGGTGTCGAGGTATCCCCGGGAAGCAGGACAGCAACCCGGCCGCAGGCAGACGTGCCGCGGCGGCGGGCATGAAGTCCTCAGCAGGCGCTGAGGCATCCCCGGGAAGCAGGAAAGGCCAGACAGGGTCCCGGAGCGTGCCACCCATGGGCCGATGGAGCATGGGTGACGTCCGGAACTGTCGAGGCGAGAGAGGGTCCAGGAGTGCGCCACCCAGGCGCCGATGAACGGCGTGTGGATATCCCCGGAAGGCAGGAGAGGCCAGACAGGCTCCGGAGCGCGCCACCCACGGGCCGATGGCAGTATGGGCGACGATGCAGCCGCACGCCCCGAAGAACAAACCCAAGAGATAGCAATGAGGTTGCTGGTCGACCCAGCAGGTCGTGCATCGTCCCCCCCGTTGGATAGAAAGCCGAACGACGAGCAACGTCTCCAGCCGCCTGCGGAGCGCGCACCGAGCCTCAGTCAAATCAAATCAAATCAAATTTTATTTCTATAGCACATTTAAAAATGATTTTTGGTCGAGCCAAAGTGCTGCACATGCAGATAATAAATAACACATTACTACCGATGTAGTAGCCGGTGGCAGCCACGGACGTCTCCAATCAAACCCCGGCATTTCGAGAAAGGAACTCGAGTTCCTTTTGCCGTGTTCGGCTCCGTCCCGGAAACTTCTCAAGACGTATCAGGGTCACCAGTGTAGTGCCGAGATATATGGAGTCAGAGGCGGTGCAAGGAAGGTGCAATAATAGTATTTTATTCACAAGCTGCAAAGGACATGTTGTCGGGTCGCAGCCCGGGTCGACAAGAGAGAGAGCCAAGAGGGCACACACTATTTATAGGTAACCCATAACATGTCCGTGTGGGAACAATAACCGCAACTGTAGTTCCAAGTTTGAATTATGTCCCAGTGGTTAAATAGGTGGTCACCACAACATAAAACAATTTTTTAAAACAATAAAATCATTTTCTAAATCCATAAAAGCATTTCAAATTATTATTGGGAGTCATGTCGTTACTTTGTTGAAAATGTAGCCATGTGTAATAAGCGGGATCATGTCCACATTGCACATTGCATGATGTGCCTTCATGCCGATCTAGATCCCTCTGCAAAAACAAAACAAAAAACGTCTCGTTCGCGGGGCGAGAGCCGGCTCCCGTCGTTCACTTAAAAGAACCGGCTCTTTAATCCATTATTACCTGTCGAGTACACAACTCGTCACTCACTCGCACTGACGGGGGGGTGGGTATTCGGTTAACGCGACCACTGCTCCCAAGCCCTGTTGTTGCCATTTTATTTTCTGTTAAATAAGGTTAGTTAGACCATGAGTCAGACCCGAGCATGGGCGTAGGAAGCATCCTGAATGTGGGCAAAAAAACTAAAAAGATTTCCTTTGTTCTGGTGCATTTTAACAGGTGTTTTGGCTATACTAGCATGAGGGAAATTATGGGTACATTTTGTAATTTCATCCAGTAGTAAAGAAAGGAAACATATTTGATTATTAATTCAGAGCCGTCTTTGAATTAATAAAAAGCAGTTAAAATGCCCATTTTTTGTACATTTATATGCAACAATAAATATTTGTGAGTGCATTGAGAGATATTGTTGTGGAGAGTCATTTATATATAAATCGCAAAATACATTTGTGAATCCTTCTGTGAGCATTTATTAATATTGAGACTGATCTGACTCCATACAGATGTTAAGTTCACCTAGGAATGGTATCATTGACTTAAAGGAATGGTCCACTCATTAGATAATTAATCAAAACTTCAGTATTTACTGAAACATTGTTTAAACCATACTCTGAAGAAGTCAGCGATATTCCCCGGTAAATAATGATTTTATAGCTCTTTTTTATCAAAACCTGAATATTCCGTCTGGCCGCCGCCATTTTTGCCATTTTCAGTAGTCACGTGATGGTCGTGACGTCATCCATGCGTTCACTTTGTCAACACAAAACCTCAGGGAGAGCAACAGAGGAGGGATCCCTCTCCCAGGACGGACAGACGTGCAATAGATGCCGTGTGTAAATTGAAAAGATAATACATTTGCAACATAGGTAGTCCAAATGTTTGGAAATGCATGTGTGTATAATAGGAAGATGATATAAGATACTATATGTATGCATGTAGTACCACCTTTGCTAGCGATTCCCTCTCTAGTTTAGCATACTCAACTTCGTTTTCCCTGGCCATAGAATCACGATTTTATGGGGCCGGAAAAAATTGGGGGAAAATACACACTAGCCGGTACTACGCTATATGGAAAGGCCACCAAAAACGGTCCTGGCCTGGATGCTAAAGGACGTTAAAACGGGGCTAGCCGCTGCAATGGAAATGCGCTATAACATACCTTATTCTTACTCCGAGCACTACTTCTGCTCCTCCGTCGCTTCACACTTGCAGAGGGCGATTTCTCAACTGGCCGAACTGGTGTCCTGGTCGGTGATGACACCAGAAAGAGCGATGGTACTGCATCTCCATTAAGTAATGGTTGTTCCATAAATCCCATGTTATGTTTCATCATACTTTCAGAGTAGTCGTCCGGAAATTTGAAATGTTCGCTGCATACATGAGCCTGTGAATCTCTCGGTTCGGGCCGGCCACTGCCTCCGAATGTACTTCTTACGCTTACCTTTTGGCAACAGATGGAACCGAGCATTCCGTGGATTGTTCCTATCAGAATTGTGGCAATATTTTGCGATACAGTGAGGCATATTTGAAGAGAGAAACTACAGTAAATAACATGGAGATCAACGTGTCTTCGAAAACCAAACGCATGGTTTACGTCACGTCCGGAAAATGGCGGCGCCCACAGTGTTGATGTTATTTCGGTATATAATCAGTTTAAAATCACTGATAATGTCGTCGGAATAAAAAAAAAGAGAGAGAGAGTGGCATAGACTGGTCTGTTTTATCGGATGATAATTATTTAAAAATGAGTGTCATGAGCATACCATTCCTTTAAATGTTGCTCTTCTGTCTATATTGGTCATATGATGCCCCTTGACTGAAATGCTTCCTGTTCAATATCCCACTGATTTGCTTAACATTCTGGGATGAGAGTCCACATCACAATTAGCCGCGTTCACACTGCGGTACTTTTCCCACAAAAGGTTCATGAGAACTCTTTAGTTCACATGAACTAAGTACAGATCGCGTTCACACCAGAAAAAGTCCCTGGGGGTGGATTAGGCAAATGAAGCCGCTGACGTCACTTCTTCTTCTTCTGCTTTGGGTTTACTGGCAGGCCGCAACCCACTTCACGGCGTATACTGCCGCCCAAAGTCCCCGGCCGGAAGTCCCCGGATTTGGGGAAGGTTTCAGTAGAAGCTGCTGGGAGTCCCAGCAGCTTCTACTGAAGCCTTCCGAGTAAATCGCCAGAACGCCGACACCTCCTCATCTCCACCGCTCCCATGTTTTATTTTGTGTTGCCATAAGTTAGTCTCTCTGCGTTTCTGCACTGGGCTAATGCTAATAATGCTAATGCGAGGATAATAAAATGGCGGCGTCACAAAACTTTTTGGGAGTTTTACGGGGCGTGGTTTGCAATTCGCCCAGCCAATCAGAAATATAGCTCTTTTCTCAAAAAAGAGCCGTTCGAAAGTCCCTGCTCTCTAGCAGGGACATTCGAGGGGGTAAAAAGGTTCGCATGAACTACTTTTAGTACCGGCTCTTTTTGGTGTGAACGCGAGCATGAACTAAGTTCGCATGAACCTTTGTGGGAAAAGTACCGCAGTGTGAACGCGGCTTATGACTCTAAACTGTCATTTCCCTTTCATCACTCACCTCAGCAACGGACCTCTCTCCACTGTCCCTGTGTTCTGCCTCTGACTCGCTCTCAAGCGCCTAGATGTCAAGAGAGGTGGTGAGTGATCATTATGTATTGAGCAGTATACTCTCTCACATTGAATCATAACAAGTCATACTGAATGTAAATGCAACTGAATCTAAAGTAAGTCCCAGTCTGTGACATTGGACATTTTGAAGACTCAAAGCCCCAAGCAGTAGGTAGAATATTAGCTAGTCTATGTAATGTGCACAGAAAATAAACAGTTAACTGAATACTGGGATGGAAATGGCCTATAAAAGCACTCATTAAAACATAAACACACACAAAAAGCTTCTGAATGATAAGAAGTATAATTAAAACATAATGCACATTACCATTTTGAGAGAGAGTACCGAAGTTAAAGAACTCAGAGAATAATCTCTCATCAAACTGAGGCTCCAGTGAAACACACTGACTGCAGCTCTACATGGACATCAGTAAGCCGTTTATGAGTATTATCTCGGTTATGATCATATTGGGGATATGGTGTTTACATGAGCACAGAGAGATCGGGTTATTCATGTTCCCTGTTTACATTATACATACTAGTAACCTGGCATTTTGATGCCTTTTCTCATCTAAACTATTCAGTATTTGTATCTCTATCATCTTTGAAACAAATGTTCTTATGTCCATGGTGTCTGGGGGAGAAAACATATCAAACCAAGAGATCGTCAGCTTTGATTTTCACTGTATTAACCATTTCCTGAACATCTGGTGTGTGTGCCTTACCTCCGCTACCGGCATCGCTTCATACAACAGATCTGAGCTGTCCACCTATGGCAACACTCCTTGAACATGCGCGCTATGGGAGAATCTGCCTTGGTACAAAGCAGCAGTGAAAACATGATACAGAGTTTCATTGATTTGGGCATTCTCTCAATGAGCAAGTGGAATGGATTTGATAATGAAGCACTGACACAGCGCTCTACAAAGTGCGGCGAGTGGATAGACCGATTCACGGACTTTCCACATGGTAATGTGAAACTAATGTGAACTAATCATTTGAAAAAGTGGGGGGGGACTTGTCCCACCCTCATATAATGGCTGTGACGCCCATAGACCGACTTCCTGACAGTTCACAGTGTGCCGCTGGCCCGGTGTAATTCAAATGTACCGCCGCACGCAGCACAGACAGAAGAGGCTTCTCAATTATTACATTTCCCCTCCTCGATTCCCCTCCTCGACTCCTATCCTTCGTGAGTTAGCCCCGCCCACAGGAGATGCGAGCGGAGGACTGAGGAGGGCAACCGAGGATAGAGGAGGGGAAGCAGCAGGCGGTTAGAGATATGAGAACTCCTCTCCTCTGAGCGGTCATTTTAAAGAGACGTCCATTAATGATGACAGGAGGCACAGCAGCCCTCTGTCTGATAGACAGATGTGTTCATGACCACTTATATATTTACTTTGATTCATTGACAGTGCGGTGTAATGAGACAATAACAGGCTACAGATGCGGACATATACACACACATATATTTATATAAAGTGTTTCCCCGAGGATGGAGTCATAGCAGTGGTGCCAAGGCACGTGAGCGTGGAGCATGTGGAATTTTGTTGTGTGTGCGCATGCATAGTGCGCCCGCCAATTTGTTTCTATGTGTCTGCCAGCACAAGAAAGGCTCTTGAGGCCAGGGCCGGTTCTAGCCAATTTGCTGCCCTTGGCGAGATTTTAGGTGAGATTTGTTTTTGAACATTTTAAAGTAAAATGCTTCAATCTGGTGCACTTTGAGCACACAGTTACTAGAGACCTGATCTAGGGGGTACAACTCTAAAACACCCATATGGAGAATATCGGTTTACATTTTAATAATCAAATAAGTAGTGAACATAACCAATAACCTACAGTACCATAGCCAATAACAAATACATGTAACTTATTTTATTTTTGTTGTTCATTCATATCTTATTCCTGGTTAACATTTATTTATTTCTGTATCTCTCCAACTTTAAATGATATTTTTGGTTTACTGTCCTATAGTATACATTGGAATGATTTCAAACCTGTTTTTATTAATCCTAATAATTATAAAGGAGTGCCTTGGAAATATGTGTTTACATAATTTCTAAACACATATTTGTTTGAGACCCTCTGAGATAACTTACTAAAATTAACTTTCTAAAGAGTCCTTTACCTCACTGAGCCTCTCAGTCTGACAGGAGAGCTCTCCTCCACCCTGGTTGTAGAAACATCTACTTCTTATATCCGTTAGCGCAGCTAGCACCAGATTCTGATGAGCTGCGGGCGCCTGATAACATTCCCCACTTTCATCAATTACAGCGTCCATCGTACAGGGCAAATGAAAAGTGTAATCGGGGTTAAAAGGGTGTTACATTTACTTAATTATGAATGTTGTTACATCAAGGCCAACAATTAGGATGAGCGCCAACGGTCAAAAATGTTTTTCCCCATCCCAGAGCTACCAGTGTTGCCCCCCAGATCCGGTGCCCTAGGTGACCGCCTATGTCACCTATGCCAAAAATCGGCCCTGCCTAGTACATACAGTGGCAATGTGTCAAGATTTAGCAAAAATACACCTCTATTAAACATACAGTAACACAAATACTACAAATCCACATAACAAACAATCAAAAATGAAAAAGGGTGGCCACTTATTATTATTTTATTAAAAAAATAGATAAATAAAAAAATGTTTTATTGTTATTGTGGGTACCCGGCTGGCGCCGCCGCTATTTGTATTTAGGGGAAACACTGAATATATACAATTTCAGAATCAAACAAGTTTGAGAGCACTTTCATAATAACGTGACACAATCAGAGACTGGATATATCCCCCCCCCCTCTCTCTGGTCGCTGAAATGGGGAATTTAAATTACGGGCCAAAAGTTGTATTTACAAGCATTAAAAGTAAGCATAGGACACCAAACCAACTGAGACCCATCTGTCCGCCGCATCTACGCACTGTACAACACACACCTACGCACTGTACCACACACACCTACACACTGTGCCACACACACCTACACACTGTACCACACACACACCTACACACTGTGCCACACACACACACCTACACACTGTACCACACACACACCTACAGCTCCTAAAGCATAATCAGGCTACAGCCGTTGTGTATTTTATTATGTGAAGCACTAAATGGTTTTAGAAACATGTCGACTCTTTGTTTGTAGATATCTACTAAACTAAAGCAAATAAAGAGAGTAGGCCTGTTATACTGAGTGATATATATTTTACACACTGCTCTGCTTTCTGCACGGACCTCACAGCTGTAAACATCGAGTTGCGATGAAAGCAGTTACTAATATAATATCCAAGGGATGCATGCAGAGCTGTCATTGGCTGAGATAAGTCCGGCCGTGCGTAACGCCTCCACCGTTCCCGGAAATGCATCCGCGGAGGAGCCGTGGAGGACCCATCAGTGTCTCCTCGGTTAGAGCTCCTCTAGAGAGCCTCCTCGATGCTCGGTCCTCGAAGTGCATTTAGAAAAATGAGATGTCCTTCAACGTGGCATGCTGAAATTAATTTCCGGGTCACTACCGGAGGACCGAGGAGTCGAGGATTTAAGAATTGAGAAGCCTCTACACAGCTGCTGCCCAGCCGCAGCACCGGAAATGGAACTGCTGGGAGAAAAACTGACTATCAGAGATGTAACGTTATCTTTGGTAATATTTCGTCTCGTTACTTTTCGTCAACGATATTGCATGTTGATTTCGTTAGTTATTGTTTACTGCCGTCGGTGCCGTCTCGTCATCGTCTCGTTTTAGTCATGGAAAAAAGGTCGTTGACGAACATATTTCATCATAGCTTTAGTCAACTAAATGAACACTACACGGCACTATCAGAAACGTTGCTATCAGATACAATGGGCGACATGTTTTGGAAGTAATCTGGTCTTTGTTTACATTAGCAAGCATCGCTAACACTCGGAGCTAACCTGTACTGGAGAGAGTATGTGTAAAAAAGCAGGAAATAAAAAAAGGAACTCACCTTGAAGTAAAACCCCAAGAAAAGAAGCATTTGAGCTCCATACTGTTTTAGAAATAATCCTTGATGTGGTCTGGAACATGATATGGCGTTTAATCACAGCAGCGTTTAGCTGCATCTGAGCAGAGCAGACAGCCTGTCACAGTGTGCCTGGTGCTCAAAAGGAGGCAGGGCCAGCAGAGAATCAGCCAGTATCTAATAGGGCTGAAATAGAGGGATATGAGGGATGTCTAAAATCAACCTCATCTCACCAGAATGCGTGACTCCACCACGACTCCTTAACACCACAATGCGTGGTGGGGTCACGAACTTTGTTACAATTACGTGTCGGCACCACGCAAACAACCCCAATGTAAAGTGAATGAGGCTCTTTTGTCATGGTGCACACACACATTTCTACAACGTCCTGCAGTGAGCTTTTATACTATAAAAAAAATCTACTTTATAGCTTGTAGTAACTCACGGGAGGCTTCTTTTATTTTATTTGTATTCATAATAATTTTTATTTTTCGTCAGAATGTATTAAGATGCATTAGTTACGAATTGTTGGTCTCAAAAAACAGTGCATTGTGTGTAATGCAACTGTGATTTTTATTAAATTAGTTTTTAAGGAAGGCCAGAGCTTCAGCTGTGTCAAATAGATTGTTCCCTTTAGTTAACGTTTTTTAAAAGAACATTATATTCCGATTTGATAATGTCCCCTTTATTGTATTACGGAGAGCAATGTGAGCGTCCATTCCCATTGGATAACGCAGGATTTTACACCCGGAAGTAAGTATTCTCTGTCGATTGATTTTACAGTGATATCTGCACTACTCATCAACTAAAAAACACCAGATTATCCTTGTTGATTACACAACATTGATTGGTTTAAATTGTGTACAAAGCTTTTGTAATTTTCCCCTTCGATTCGGAGAAACAAATAGTTGTTCAGTTTAGGATGGCCGAAGACACTACACTACCCAGAATCCTCAGCTATTGTCTGCGTTGCCTCAAGCTCTGTGATTGGTTGACTGCATTCCATATGAAAAAAACCTTTCGTAAAAGATAAATCATACTTTATTCAGCAGTGCTTGCTTTACTCTTTCAAAGTCATCACATGAATGCATTGTAATAAATGGTTTGGCTGCATTAAATATTTACACATCTGTCGTAGTTCTGTATTTGTATTTATCTACAGCGATCTGGCTCAGAATAGACCGGAAACTATTCTTTTACCGTTCTGTTTTAATTTCACAATAAAGTTAGTAGTAATAATTAGTTTTGATATTATTGTTTTTTATTAACTACTCATGTTAAGACCATCTTTTCTGTGTTGCTGTGGGGTTTTTCCATCGCTTTTGTGTTACAAATATCAAAACAATAACTAAATATATCCGTCGTAAACTAAACCAGAAACAGCAGTATATTTTATTTTGTTAACACTGTAAACTTGACAGATTTTTAACCCAAACCACCTACTGGTTAAAGCACGTTATTACACGTTTAGAGTAATATTGAAATCTTGAAAAGGGATGTCCAAAATAGCAATTATATACAGTTTTTAATGAACTATTTGTAGAGAATAACGAGTAATGTATATACTTTATAGGGATCTGCAGATACATATTTAGTCTTCTCAAGCACCAACAATCATTACATTACATTGCATTTAGCTGACGCTTTTATCCAAAGCGACTTACAATAAGTGCGATCAACCAACAAAATACAAGCTTGAAGAAAACAGAATCATAAAGTACATCAGGTTTCATAGAGCCAAAAACATTTCAAGTGCTACTCAACTGGCTTTAGATAAGCCAGTCCTCCAATCAAATATCTCTCCTGATTGTTGGCACTTAACAATCACCTTCCCTGTATTTTACTCAGGTGTAACTAAAGTCTGCTTTAAGGGTTGTTTATATTTCACATCATTAATCAGAATTTGTAAAGTAACTAAAATAAATGTAGTGGAGTAAAAATACCTGGTTAGCCTTAAAGAAAGCCCTCAGGATTATAAAAGACCCCCATCACCCCAGCCACAAACTGTTCTGTCTGCTGCCGTCTGGCACAACAGCTACATTCTAGGAGAGGATGTGGCTGTTGTGGAGGACTATAGTACCTGGGAGTGCACTTAGACAATCAGAGCCGGTGACACCAGCAGGATCAATAAAGTGATCAGGAAAGCTGGGTCTGTCATTGGCATCAAGCTGGACCCCTTTGAAGCTGTGGTGGAGAGGAGGACACTGAACAGGCTGTTGTCCATGATGGATAACCCACCCATCCTCTCCACCTGCAGCTGGACAGTCAACGGAGCTCCTTCTCCAACAGACTGCTGCAGCTCCGCTGTCACAAGAACCGATACAGGAACACATTCCTGCCCACTGCAATAACTCTGTACAACAAATCACCTCTGGCTGGAAGAGAACTCTCTGCTCCATAGTTTCTCTAATACAACCTTGCTGTACATTTTACACATATATAATATGTTCAATATTCCATATTCCATTGTCATGTATTTTCGAATATGTATATTTGCATATATAATATCTACATGTATATTTTCTATTTCAACACGTACATTTTACATTTTCTTTTCTTTTCTTTCTATTCTTGTTTATTTGTGGTTTTGTATTATTGTAAAATGCCTTGTCTTTTATGCTGCTGCAACAAAAATAATTTCCCAAATTGGGATCAATAAAGTACCATCTTATCTTATCTTATCTTACATCCGGACCAAAACCACCAGACTCAGGGACAGTTTCATCCCACAGGCCAGAAGACTATTAAACACCTGAACTTTGAAATATCATCCATAGCATTTATCTGGCTGCTACTTAGAAATGATTTGTCTAATATATCATATATTCCAATCACTTGTATAGACTCTTATTGCACTATTTCACTTTTTACTATTTTCCTTTTTGTATTGACTTGCACTATTTTTTCTGTTTATCTGTTTTATTGTGTTGCACTGTTGGAGGAGCCTGTGACCTAAGGGGGGGAGGGGGGGGGGAGACGTTCGATTCCTGTTTTGAATAGTGTGCCGTCGATGGGTTTCATTCCATTTCAAAATGCTGTTTGTTGCTCAGCGTAAACTTCACCATTGTCAAGCAAAGCACATGGTGTAGTCCCAAACGATAGCTGAGGATTCTGGGTAGTGTAGTGTCTTTGGCCATCCTAAACTGAACAAATGTTTGTTTCTCTGAATCGAAGGGGAAAATTACAAAAGCATTGTACACAATTTAAACCAACCAATGTTGTGTAATCAACAAGGATAATCTGGTGTGTTTTAGTTGATGAGTAGTGCAGATATCACTGTAAAATCAATCGACAGAGAATACTTACTTCCGGGTGTAAAATCCTGCGTTATCCAATGGGAATGGACGCTCACATTGCTCTCCGTAATACAATAAAGGGGACATGATCAAATCGGAATATAATGTTCTTTTAAAAAACGCTAACTAAAGGGAACAATCTATTTGACACAGCTGAAGCTCTGGCCTTCATTTATTAAACTAATTTAATAAAAATCACAGTTGCATTACACACAATGCACTGTTTTTTGAGACCAACAATTCGTAACTAATGCATCTTAATACATTCTGACGAAAAATACAAATTATTATGAATACAAATAAAATAAAAGAAGCCTCCCGTGAGTTACTACAAGCTATAAAGTAGATTTTAAAAACTCACTGCTGGACGTTGTAGAAATGCGTGTGTGCACCACGACAAAGGAGACTCATTCTCTTTACATTGGGGTTGTTTGCGTGGTGCCGACACGTAAATGTAACAAAGTTCGTGACACCACCACGGAATGCGGTGTTAAGGAGTCGTGGTGGAGTCACGCATTCTGGTGAGATCAGGTTGTCTAAAATGCATGATCTATTTTGAGCAAAACACATCACCGATATGTTTTTTATATATCTGAAACCCATAATATATGCCTAAAAACAGCGTGAAAGGAGATCTTTAAGAGAACAACCCTGGCTCTGCTCTTCATGCACATCTGTCTGCAATAAGCTTCTCTCCATGGCAGATTGTGGTTTCAACATCAGTGGTAGCTACACTTCAAGACCAACTCTGTATTTATTCTTAACCATTTTCTTCCTGTTTTGTATGCCTAACCTGTATCCCAGGATCTTGACCCACATGTCAGTCTTTCTGCACCTCCTGCCATCAATCTCCTAGTCTCAACGACACCATCTCTACAAGCTTCTCCCTTATTCCCTCTTCATGCCAGTCCGGGTCAATATTCCCTGTCATGAGACGTACAGTATACACTGAAAAAATGAAACGTTAACTTTAATTAAATGTATTATGTCAACACATGTCACAAAACTGTATTCGGTTAGTTGAAAGCAATAATATCAAGTTGAAATAAAAAATATTAGGTTTAACGTAAAGGTGGGGTATGTAATTTATTTCAGAAACACTTTTTGTTATATTCCATGTAATGCTCTTAACGTCCCGATAGCAATGAATATATGACATGCTTTGACAATAAATACATACAAAAATATCATCTGTGGAAGCCGTAGTGCTGTAAAAAGCACGACCAATCATTTTAGCCGGCCCGGCTAAAGTAACTGGATGGCCTACCTGCCTGTCAGCCTTCCATCTGGGCACAAACTTAGCTTGTGCCCTCATTGGCCATGTGCGCGTTCGTGTGTGTTGGAGGAGGAGCTCTGTGAGGAAGTGGCAGATTTTTTCCGGCTGTGTATTTTCAAATTCTAGCGCACTTGAGCTGGTTTCTCCAAAATTGTTTTCAACTAAGCTAATACAATTATTTGGCATAATAAGTTTATTTAAAGTAAAAGTTTCAACTTTTTCAATGTACCTTTATCCACTTACAAAATCTCACGTTACTACCATGTGTTCTGTAATTGGGTCCTACCTGTGCTCATAGAGGAATCTTGAGGAGGGATAAGTGAAGATTTACAAAACTATTTTCATTTTCATTAGAGAACATCCCTTTTACAGATCTGTTAGTGAATGTACCCATAAGCTTGGACAAGGTTTATTCACAACACTGCCATTTCAAATCGCACAAATAACAGAACCAACTCAGGTGTCCTATTTGCATTTCCATCTAGATAAGGAATAGTGTGTAGCTTTGATAATCTGCTGGATCCTGGCTCCCCCACAAAGCGTCTGGGTCTGAGTTTGGCAGAGGAATGCTGAGTGCCCTGCACCTTCACATCTGATACCTGAAATCAATGTCACCTTCTCCAGCTGTTTGGTGCTCAGCCTGGAAGGTGAAACCCTTCAGGAACAGTTTCCAAAATAACTCTGGATTAAAGCCGTAACCACGCTGACCTCAGTGTAGGTGTAGTGAGATCTATTTCCAAAAAATTCATTTTAAAGGAGACCTATCATGCTATATTTGAATAATATATTGTAGGGCCGTACTACGGTGGCCGGCAAGTGAAAACGCGGAACAACGGCCCAGAACGCATACATTAGCAGGAAACAGCTGCAAATCCTGAAAACAAATACAACAGAAAAACGCTGCATTTACAGAAATGATGCAAACTAAATACAACACACAAACCCCGAAAACAAATGCAACAAAAAAATGCTGCACGATATGCAAAGTCCAAAGCACGTACAAATCCCAAAACACATAAAAAAAACATTTCGGAAGTGCTCCAGGCCTCTAGGGGGCGCGCTACGTGGAACATATTGATGTCTGACCAGACATGGAGAGAACGAACAAGAGTGCTGCAAATTGAAGCCGGAGGAAACAAAGTTGATCGAAGTGGAAAAAGTCGATATATAAGAAGGTAAGTTTTGTTTTGATACAAAGAGCGTCATATTTACCCAGCTAGCGTCAGCTTGTTTGGTGAAAGAGCGTGCAAGTCAAGAGATAGCACTGTGCACCTAAATGTAACTCTTGACATCATATAGATATATTAGGTGCAGAGAGGAGTTGGTTTATTGTGCCCCAATGTAAATCCTAATGTGAGAGTTAAAGGACGCTCAACAATATAATGTACCTTGGTCAGTTTGGATTTATCGTGGCATTTATTCTTAATTAAGTGAATTCATTGTATTTCAGTCAGTCATTTGTGTGAATGCAGGAGTGGGACATTCCAAATGTTCACAAAGTGAGCACTCCACGAATGGACAACCGTTTGCCAGGGTAAAATAAAACATTGTCAACATATTATTTTGTGCCACAAGAAGCAGAATGTTTGAACAGTACAGTAGTTTGAATATATTTGTTGTTTACCTTTATCAGATCTCTCAGGCACCACAGCCAGCATCTGATCGGGTAAGACTAATTACAATTTAATTATACCATGTAGGTTTGAATTTGTGAAGATGAAATCAATAAATACTTTTGTGTGCACTTATTTCCTGGGTAAAAATAGGATGGAGCACCAACCCCATTCCAGGAAGAGGTCCAGTCTGCCCCGGGTCAGAACAACTTCTATAGGTAAACAATGTTGACAGTTGCATCGTGACACAGTTGTGTGGTGTGTATCTTTATTTTACATTTGTTTGTTTGTATAGCCTCCAATCACAGTGGGTAACATTGCCAGGAAGCAGAACAATTATACTTTCATACATTTCCAAATGACACCCACAACATCTGACATCTTAGTGAAGACGATACAAAAAACACCCACCAATATTTTTCAAAGATCAGATATTGTTTCTTGCATCCATTTAAAATGTTTACAAGGATTGTGCAGGAGTATGACAAAAGTGCTGTTGTCAGTTTAGAACCCAATGTATTGAGAAAAAAAAATAGGAAGAGGATCGACATCCTTTTGTAAATATGACTGTCATGCATACAGTATATTACGTATTTGAAAGTCATTATTCAACTCTCTTCTCACTGCAGCAACTACACAACTGTGTATGCACCTATCATTATTTATAGCCAGTCTGAGCCAGAAGACAAAATGGAGCAAAGGTATTAATTGTTACTTTTACCACTTAATTTGTCTATTCTATACTGTAAATCTTATTACTAGCTTCATCATTTAATATTACAATACATCACTTTGTCTTTCCCAGCACAGAATACCTGACTGCGGCACACATTGTTGCAGAACTCTCTGCAAAAACAACAAATACATCTTGCAGCAGGTTCAATATAGAGCCAATGTGTGGGATGGAGCAATCCGCGGCTTCAAAGGTGCCTCATTCGACCCCTCTCATGAGACGTCAGTTAAGTTCACTGATGATGAGAGACACACCGTGGATGGAGGGGACACTGGTGGTCCCAATTAAAATGTCCTTTTTCCGCGGTACTCACTACGGCCCGTGTTATTTGCCTGCACTTGATTTGTCATCTCTTTTCATTTAATTTACCTTTCATTTCATTTCAGTCTTTATTTCGAACAGATTAAACAAATAACAAATGTGAAAAACAGAATACCGTATTGTTATAATACAGTATTTATCCACATTCATGCTAATATTTGTATATTCAACAAAAAAACTAAAAAAGTCTTCATATTAATAATAATAAAAAATCATATGTGTCCGAAGGGGAGTAGGAGGAAGCAAATGCTTATTAATTCCCACCCCTTACTTGATCAATGATTGTCCTTTAAATCATTATGCACGTTATTCCTACATACATTTACATGTATACATACATATACAATAATTTCTCATCTTCAATTACCTTTCTTCATTCTCATAGTTTTCCAAAAAAGTGTTTCTGTACATCCTTTTAAACTGAATTATGCTTGTGCTTTGTTTTAACTCCTGCTCCAAAGCATTCCATAAAGTCACCCCACAGATTGTTAAACTCATACTTCTCAGAGTTGTTCTGACCTTGAGTTGTTTAAAATGTAGATTTCCTCTCAAATTATACCCACCTTCTCTATCTACGAACAATGTTTTTAATTTCCTAGGAAGTAGATTATGTCTTGCTCTGTACATGATTTGTGCCGTTTTAAATGTAACCAGATCAATGAACTTCAATATGTGTGACTTCAAAAATAATATATTAGTGTGTTCAAGATATCCAACATTATTGATAACTCTTATAACCCTTTTTTGTAATGTGCATAACGGCTGTAGGTTGGTTTTGTACGTGTTTCCCCAAATCTCCACACAGTAAATCAGATATGGCAATATTAGTGTGTTATATAGAGTATGCAATGAGTTGTGGTCCAGAATGTATCTGGCTTTTCCCAATATTGCGATATTTTTAGCCAGTTTTGCTTTTACATGAGTGATATGAGGTTTCCAGCTGATGTTGTGGTCTAAAACCACCCCAAGGAACTTAATTTCATATACTCTTTCTATGTGTATGTTATCTAGTATTAATTGTATCTGTGGATTTGTTTTATGTTTTCCAAATAACATAATCTTTGTTTTGCTTATATTTAATGATAATTTGTTTGTGTCAAACCAATGTTCTACTTTAATTATTTCTGCTGTTATCACTTCCATTAGCTCTTTCAAATTGTCACCGGAACAAAAAATATTAGTGTCATCTGCAAATAAAATAAATGTCAATATATTTGATACTCTGCAAATGTCGTTGATGTATATTATGAACAGCTTTGGACCCAACACGGACCCCTGAGGTACTCCACAAGTTATATTCATGTATTCTGATTTATGTTCACCAATTTCAACAAATTGTTGTCTGTTGCTTAAATAATCTCTCACCCAGTTTAATCCCACCCCTCTGATGCCATACCGTTCCAGTTTTATCAGTAAAATATTGTGATCTATGTTGTCAAATGCTTTTTGTAAGTCTATAAATATTCCCACTGCTTGTTTTTTATTGTCCATGCAGTTTGCTATTTCCTCACTTAATTCCAATAGTGCCATAGATATTGATCTATCTTTCCTGAATCCATATGGACTGTCGTCCAAAAGCTGATGTGTTTCCATGAAACTGTCAAGTCTTTTTGTAAAAAGCTTTTCAAGGATCTTGGAAAACTGAGAGAGCAATGAAACAGGTCTGTAATTTGTGTAATGGTGTTTATCCCCAGTTTTATATAATGGTATAACTTTTGCTATTTTCATTTTATTTGGGAATTTACCAGATTGAAAAGACAAGTTAAAGAGATGAGTCAATGGTTCTGCAATTTCTTCAATAATGTTTTTTACTATAATCATATCAATATTATTCCAATCGATCGAGGACTTGCTTTTACATTTTCGCACAGCATCGATGATTTATTTTTCTTCGACTGGTGTGAGGAAGAAAGAGCTATTGTTTTCATTCCAAAGGTCCGTATCGTCCCCTTTAGTTGTTTCTACGGTTTTCATTTTTTCTGCCAGATCTGGCCCCACATTTACAAAGAATTCATTAAAACCATTAACCACATCTTCTGTATTATTAATAACATTATTTTTGTCCAGAAAAAACTCAGGGTAACCAGAGCTTTTTGCTCCATTTCTAATGACACTATTTAATACTTTCCATAAACCTTTCATATTATTCTTATTATTCTCTAATATTTTATTATAGTATTCTTTTTTTATTTTATTATAATTTATTCTTATATCTTTTATATTTATTTTCTGCTTCTGAAGTTCTATATTTTATGGATTGTCTATATAGTGTATTTTTCTTTTTGCAGGCATTTTTTAGGCCATTAGTGATCCATGCACTGTGAGTTTGTTTGTGTCTCTCTCTGCATTGTTTCACAGGACACTTTTTTATCATAAACTGCTTTAAAAATGTTTATAAATTCATCATTGGCCTTGTCAATATCGTCTCTCTCATAACCCTCCAATTCTGCTTTAGTAAATCATTCTTAAATGCAATTATGTTATCTTCAGTTCTCAATCTTTTGGATTTGAAATGGCTGGTGACTTTTCGGTTTCTTAGAACTGCAGTGATAGACAATAAAAACAGGTAAATGATCACTTACTGTATGTCACTATATGTCCGCCTACTGTATTGTTCTCCATAATGTTTGTGAATATGTTGTCTATTGATGTTGCTGAATGAGAAGTGATTCTACTAGGTCTGGTCATTTTAGGATACAAACCCATACTGTACAATGTATTGATGAAGTGTTCTGTCATCTTATGCTTATTTGGATTCAACAGGTCAATATTGTAATCCCCACAGATAAACATCATTTTTTGTAATGATTTAGTAAACATGTTTTCTACCCTATCTGTAAATGTGTCAATACAGGTTCCAGGATCAATGTTTTAACAATGTTCTTCCCTCACTTTAACTTCTCTTCACGTGAAGCTCTCCTCAGCTGTTGTAGTAGTTAGGCACGCTAACGTTAGCTCAACACACTCTCACTCCCTAAGCGTCCAATAGCGACGTTTGGTCAGTGTCCGTGGCGTCCAATTGTGACGCTCCTAGGCTCCTTCAGCGTCATAAAGGGACGCAAATAGCTTTCAACTGATTGCAATGTATTCCCATCCGCGTCGGGATTCGACGCTCATGGAAGCACGGCATTCGTTTGTGTCGGCTGCCCTTAAAGGTAATGTGAGCGTCCATTCCCAGGAGTAAAGGATGGCAAAAGACACTACACTACCCAGAATCCCCAGCTATCGTTTGGACTACACCATGTGCTCTGTTTGACAAACCCGTGATAGTCCTCAAGCTCTGTGATTGGAGAGTGTGCTCCGAGGGTTAAGTTGATTCTCGAACAGCACTTGAAATGGGATGGAACCACGGCAGACTGTCCAAAACTGGATTTGAACGGGTCCACCTTAGAAAATCTTGAAATCTTGAAAGGGATGTGCAAAATAGTCATTACATACAGTCTTTAATTAACTATTAGTAGAGAATAACGAGTAATGAATATACTTTATAGGGATCGTATTAATATCTAATAATAAAAATAATTAAATTCAATAACATGCTTTAACCACCAGGTGTCCCTTTATATCAGCTGTGCACCTTTATGGTGTAAATACAGCCTATCTACCAATTGGATCAAATATAAAAGTGAGCCGAATTAGTGTTGATACTACAAGGAGATGTATTGTGTGAAAAGAAATGTAAGATGTTGTTTAATGGCTGATATATTTATGATCCACGTCACGTTTTCAGTTCCTCATGTTTGTCTTCTCATCAGGGCTCTATAAATACAGAACTAAGGCAGATATGTAATATGTAATGCAGCCGAACCGTGTATTACAATGCCGTTATGTGATGACTTTCAAAGAGAAAAGCAAGCACACTCGGAATAAAGTATTATTATTATTTTTTTTAAATGTTTTCGGTCTGTTTCCGGTATTTGTTAATGACGATGTGCTGTGAGATGTGAGACTGGAATTGCACAGGGGGAAAATAACGTAGGCTATCTTTAGATGCGGATTTTGTTAAACTAATATGTTTAGGCTGTGGACCAACACTATACATTGACGGGGAAGGGGGTAGCAATAAAGATAACACCATTAAACAGTTACACAACATAACAGAAATAATATCGATAGCAGCGTCCCTAGCAACCACCTTGGTAACAATGAAAACGTTGCGATTTCCTGTAGTAATCTTCGTAATAACTAGCAAACTAAAGATCATGTACATCCACTGCACACATAATCTGAAATAACAACTCATATTTCTCGCATCAAATGACATCAAAACGCATTTTAATGGCCAAACTAACTTTAAAATAGGCATTTTCTACCGAGAATAAAACGAATTTCGGCCATGTTTTCTTTTTCTGCAGGGAGAAATTTGAAGATCACGTGACATAGACGCCAGCCATCGGAATGAATGGTGAAAAAAACGGGGTTTGTCAAACAGAGCACATGGTGTAGTCCAAACGATAGCTGGGGATTCTGGGTAGTGTAGTGTCTTCTGCCATCCTTTACTCCTGGGAATGGACGCTCACATTACCTTTAAGGGCAGCCGACACAAACGAATGCCGTGCTTCCATGAGCGTCGAATCCCGACGCAGATGGGAATACATTGCAATCAGTTGAAAGCTATTTGCGTCCCTTTATGACGCTGAAGGAGCCTAGGAGCGTCACAATTGGACGCCACGGACACTGACCAAACGTCGCTATTGGACGCTTAGGGAGTGAGAGTGTGTTGGCTAGCTATATAAATATGATGCTCTATGTATAAAAACAAAACAAAACGTACCTTCTTATATCTTTCTCCACTTAAATGAACTTTCTTTCCTCCCGATTTCCATCAGTCTTGTTCGTTCTCTCTATGTCTGGTCAGACATCAATTTGTTCCACGTAGCGCGCCCCCTAGAGGCCTGGAGCACTTCCGGAATGTTTTTTTTGTTGTATGTTTTTTGGGGATTTGTACGTGCTTTGGACTTTGCATATCGTGCAGCATTTTTTTGTTGCGTTTGTTTTCGGGGTTTGTGTGTTGTATTTAGTTTGCATCATTTCTGTAAATGCAGCGTTTTTCTGTTGTATTTGTTTTCAGGGTTTGTTTGTTTTTCATGTAATTATTTGCAGCTGTTTCCTGCTAATGTATGCGTTTTGGGCAGTTGTTCCGCGTTTGCACCTGCCGGCCACCGTACCCTACCTATATAAGGTATATTTATATGTTTTCTTTTTCAAAATACCAAACAGATCATGCATTTTAGCCATGCCTCATTTCGCTCTATTTTGCTCTCTTCCACCCTGTCTTTGCATGCGCTGCAGCTGACCACGCCCCCCTGCAAAGGAGGGGGCCGAGTTACGAGCATCATGTTACCATGCTGTTACCATGCTGTTACCATGCCACAGCAACCTCTCATTTCCCTGATTGGTGTAGAGTTGGCCATATAGGCGTAGCTCTTCGTTCCTGACGTCAGACTATTTTAAAATCTGGATCAGTCTGAATCAGATCCGTTGCAGCCCCGTTTTTAGAGATTTGGGTATGGAGGAAAAGAGAGAGGGTTGTGTTTTCTGACACTTGGTGAGTTCCCTGACACACCGGGGACACATATTCATTTATAAAAGACGTACAAAGGTGCATTTTGCATGATAGGTCCCCTTTAACTTTTGTCCTGCTTTCTTTTTTGCAATGTTTTTGCATCATGTATTATTTTTATTCCAGTGCTTCAGATTTCCTGTTAACTGTAGATGGATTCAGTGTTCGAAATTCAATTTGGCATTGTTATCCTTGTTCCAATGTTTTTGTCTTGCAACTTTAATTTTGTTCTCGTCTGTTTATAGTTCATGAGAGAGTGTTTTTTTGGTCCTTTTCTCCACCTCTCTTCCTGCTCGTTTCCCTTTCAGTTCCATAAGACCAAGAAGGTGGGGCCAAAATGTCAAATTGGAGATTTCAGGTGGGGGAAATCAACCACCATTGTTCACATCGACGTGATGCTTTTTATCTCTTCTCCGTCTCCTTTTATTTTTCTCTACATCTGGTGCAAATGCTCCTATATTATGTCTTCTAAACACAGTTTGAATACATGTTTAAGATAATGAAGTCACTTGTCTGTGCTGATAACACAAAGTGAATATGGACGTGGGACACAAACTAGTTTCATGCTGTAAAGAAATACAAAATTGGGAATAACCCCTGCGAAATGAACCAGTGTAGACCATAGTAGACCATGGTCTACCATGGTAGAACATGGTTCATTTAACCATGGTATAACCATGGTTGACCATGGTTGGGATATGGCACCATAGTCAACCATGGTAGAGCACTGATATAAACCATGGTCTACCATGGTCACAATAAACCATGGCCCACCAGTACCATGGACATCAACCATGGTTCACCAGACTGGAAATAATATAAATTAATACAAGCTTTTCAATAGTTTCAAGCATTTAATTTTAAAATATTTGTATAGATCATGTTAATTGCACTTAATTTCATCTACAGTACACTGTCACTCTATAGTTGCACACACACTCATTAAATGCTCATTAAACAGTTGGTGAAAATGTAAAGACTATTATATATACATTCATCAGGTGACGGTGCCTGCATGAGCCTCATTAGAATGATTGTCGACCTTGGTTTCTGTAGACCATGGTTTCTTGAGACCATGGTTCAAATATTCAAATGGTTGACCATGGTTTCTGGAGATGACATTGTGACCATGGTAGGCTGACCATGGCTGACCATGGTTTCTTCCCCATGGTACTGTGACCATCATGTTATTTTGTGGTCAACCATGGTATTACCATGGTTGGCAATGGAATACCATGGTGACCATGGTCAACCATGGTTACGTTTCGCAAGGGCAAGAACATTCAGTGAACAAGACCACACGTCATTGTTGCCTCATTGTTTGAGTTACAAACTGCTTTTTGAATTAACGTTAAAGTCACTTGGGGAACGTTTCGTTACGAAATGTCGAGGCTGCACATGTGTAGACTCCGCGGTCTTAATATCCCCACAATGCTTTGCGCACGGACCAATTTCCCCAAAACTGTGGCGGAAAATGTAAGGCGGGGCCTCTCATATGACCCACACCTGCACATTTGCTCGCCTGTTCCACTCTTTTTTTTCCAAGGATTTTTTCCAAGGACGTATTCTTGAATCGCTTCTGAAGCAAGACACTCGGAAGACATGTCCCGTCCTGTGTCCGCTCCAGTGTGTTTGGCCAAAAGGTCCTTGGGGGAAATAAACACTGACCAAAGAAGGTTACAGGACGAACCAAGTGGCGACATGGGCGTAGGGGTTTCTGTTGTATTTGGGAATATATTTATATTTATTATGGTCAGTTATAATGTGGGTTTTGAGTTAAATTAACAGACGTCTATAAACCACTAATCATGCATGCACAGAATATTATAGATTATTGTTATACCCATTATGATGACGTGTATTTATTATAGATGACCTGTGAATGGTTTCTCCCAATAAGATCCTCTATAAATGAGCCAGTCTTCAGTCGGAGGGAGAGGGGTGAACATGTACAGAGAGCGGTGAGCCTGTAGAGAGTGGGGAACACCTACATGCTGGCTATCTGTTCTGTTGTGGTGTTTGAGAAATAAAAATCACCATTGTTTGAAACTCTACCTCCTCTCGTGGTCGATTCTTTCCCTGGAAATCCAGCCGCTAAAGGGTCGCTGTCTCACAAGAAGATTACTTCTTTTTTTTTGCTTGTTATTTTGAACTTAAAGGTGGGGTAGGTAAGTTTGAGAAACCGGCTCGAGATCGCTAGAATTTGAAAATACACAACCGGAGAAAATCTGCCACTTCCTTACAGAGCCCCTCCTCCAACACACACGAACGCGCACATGACCAATGAGGGCACGAGATAAGTTGGTGCCCCGATGGAAGGCTGACAGGCATGTAGGCCGGCTAAACGGATTGGTTGTACTTTTTACAGTATTACGGCTTCTACAGATGACATTTTTTTATGGATTTTCTGTCAAAGCACTTCAGATATTCATTGCTATCGGGATGTTAAGAGCATTCCATGGAATATCACAAAAAGTGTATCTCGAGCCGATTTCTGAAACTTACCTACCCCACCTTTAAGTGTATCTTTTTTAGACATGCATTTTCTTTTTTTTACATATTTGACGTCTGCTTGTATATTAGTAGGATTATTATCAATCAATCAACACAAAACTTTTAAATCCCAGGTGGAAATTATACTTTTAGAGCGGTTGCACCTTATTAGAATAAAACATATACATATTTATATAAACATAAGTTGAAGTAAAAATGTTCAATAAAGTCTTTGTAGCCACAGGGTCACAGCGTCTGAGACACAGGAAGGAGTCGGACATCCTCCGCAGCACAGAGACCCTCTGAAGACTCTGATTCATGATGAAGACATGATGAAGACTCAGGCTCATGGTGAAGACATGATGAAGACTCAGGCTCATGGTGAAGACGTGATGAAGTCTCAGGCTCATGGTGAAGACGTGATGAAGACTCAGGCTCATGGTGAAGACGTGATGAAGACTCAGGCTCATGGTGAAGACGTGATGAAGACTCAGGCTCATGGTGAAGACATGATGAAGACTCAGGCTCATGGTGAAGACGTGATGAAGACTCAGGCTCATGGTGAAGACGTGATGAAGACTCAGGCTCATGGTGAAGACGTGATGAAGACTATGGCTCATGATGAAGATATGATGAAGCTACTGATGCATCCCCGCCAGCCCTAACAGTTCTGAAGCCAAAAAAGAAAACGCTGGAAACGTTGTAGATGGAAACGTCACCCCATCATTCCAGCCACCACAAATGGAAACGCCTCCACCAGACAGACAGATGGGGAAGCACACCAAACAACATGTAATACCTGTGACACTCAAACACATTATATGCAGTCTTTAATCTAGTACATTTATTTGTGTCGTTGTGCATTTCTTCTATTGTGATATTTTTTATATAATACCCACAACAAGCCCAAACAATGGTATATTAAAATGACAGTGTGATTTTGAAATGTTGTGTTTATAGTTTAGTTTGAATGTTAAAACGAATTAGTTTGCAGGCCATGCAATACACATGACATAAGAGGTTTCCATTATTTCTGATTTGTGGCAAAGCATCATATACTTTTGAAGCTCTCTTTTTATTTTCTCTATCTCGCTATCTGCTAAGAGTATGGAGGGTGTCATGGTGTTTGATGAAAACAACAGGCATCACTCAGGTACTTTCCTCCATCATCTCCTCTCTCATTCAGTCCATTTATTTCACTTTGATTTATCAGTTCACCGCTCTTAAATCATCAGAACTTATGTTTCACATTTCAGCGGTGTGCTCTTTGTGTCTCCTGCCGGTCTCTCTGACTCGGTTCTATCGTCCAAAGGCATTTACTTTATTATCTGTTCCCGCGTTCCACGTCCATCATCAGTCTGCTGTCTCCTGCTCCAGGTTTTAATCATCCGTCGTGTTCTCGCTGTTTATCGGTCTATCGTACCTGTCACTGATTCATGTAACGCTTGTTCCTCTCTGCAGAAAGCTTTTAGTCTATTTTCCCTCCAATGATGGTAACTTAACCCCTCCGCCTCCTTTTTCCACCTCTGCGTTTCCCCCACTCTCTCTGTCAACCTCTTATGCCCCTTTCACACTAACGCGGTTCCAGGGCCGGTTTGGAGCTGGAGCTTGAAAAGCACAGTTTTTTCCTGTTCACAAGCTCCGGAATCCGGTTTGTTTCAAGCACCAAAAAGTTGTCCGTCTAGGAAGCAAGCACCGCATACGTCACACTTACGTTGGAGGCGGGGGCAGGGGCTGGATCAACCTCTAACAACAACAAAAAGCCCGCGTTTTATCCAGTTTGTACACAACGATGGAAAACCTAAAACTTAACAAGCAGCAGTGGTTCACTGAAGAGACCAGCTACCTACTGGGATCTGGTCTTCCGAAGAGGTGCAGAGGAAGCTGGAGGGGAGAACGCGGTCCAAAGCAATTCTACATTGTCCCATTTCTTCTATTTTGTTTCAACAGAGCAAAACCAAAACGAGTAGTGCTTCAATACATCGTCCCATGTTGTTGTTGTTGTTATCGTCGATGTGAGGGTTTTCCGTGCGCTTTGGCTTTATGAAGCAGGCACGCAAACGGTTACGTCATGACGCAAACGATGATGCAATGACACAGCACCAGTCGGCAGAGGTGTGGACTCGAGTCACATGACTTGGACTCGAGTCACCAATTTGATGACTTGAGACTCGACTTGACAAAATCACAAAACACTTGCGACTCGACTTGAACACCAATGAATCGGGACTTGACTTGGACTTGAGCCTTCTGACTTGAGGTGACTTGAATCATTTAATTCAGAGGTCTCCCACACACCGATCGTGAGCTGCCGCTAGAAGAGCAGACTCCTGTCGGGGAGAGCCGAAACTTCAGCCGCTCCGACTCTTGCTGAGAATCCTTGCAGGCAGGGGTGGGAATTTATTTAGCTGGGCCACCATGCGGCCAATCATATGCGAGGACACACTAGGATCATACCATTATGTGAAAGAAGGGTGGGGGGCACAGCAGGTGTAGTGGTACGGGCCAGCTGCACAGAGCGACGGCTTTAAATGCAAGCGCGTCGGAAAAAGTTAGGAAATGAGCGAAAACCGGAAAAAGTATTTCAATGATACTGGAGAAAGCAAAGCTGAGTGCAGGATTTGTAAAATGAAAATAACCTTTTTTGGTTACCTTTATTTTGGTAACCACTCAGGATTTATTGTCAGGTGGGAGAAGTTCAAATCTTGTACTTGAGTAAAAGTACCTGAGTGTAGGAATACTCGGTTACAATAAAAAGTCATTCATTCAAAATGTTACTCAAATAAAAGTAGAAAAATATTAGCATCAAAATATAGTTAAAGTACCACCAGCAGAGGGATCTAGATGCAGGTGTTCTCTTCCCCATAGAGACCGCCTGGCTGCACATTATCCCTTGCATACAGATTGTGGGTCCCTTATAACATGTTGTACACAGTGATAAACATTCTGGTTACCTCAACATCAGGGGTCTTATACATTAAACTCCTTCTGAATCAAACCGTCACGGTAGCCTTACCTTATTGTTCCCTCTTAAATTAGAAAAAAACACGTTACTTTACCAGCAGAGAGAAAATGGATTATTAAAGTATTCCTGTGACTAATAAAGAGCGGTTTGATTATTAAGTATTATTCTGTTGATCGATGTCATTACATTTGGTGAAAAGCACATAATGACTTGTTTAAGACTCGTTTTGTCAAAGTTTTGGACTTGGACTTGAACTTGCCCATCCTGACTTGAGACTTGACTCGGACTTGCAAAACAATGACTTGATCCCACCTCTGCCAGTCGGGCTCTGAGTGGTGTGAACAGAGCAGGAGCTGAACCGACGAACTGGTTCCGAACCAGAACAGCTCTAGCACGGAGCCAGAATGGGAAAAGCCTTGGTGTGAAAGGGGCATTAGTAGTTTCTGCCTTTTGGTAAAAATGTGTGTTTCTGATTTCAATGGCGAGCTCATTCCACCTTTTTGGAGCCAGGATAGCAAACCGACGTGTTTTTGTCTTGAAGTGGATTCTAGCAGTTACCGGAAGCCAGTGGAGGGAGCGGAGGAGCGGCGTGGTGTGGGAGAATTTAGGAAGGTTGAAGACCAGACGAGCCGCTGCATTCTGGATGAGCTGCAGAGGTCGGATGGCACATGCAGGTAGACCAGCCAGGAGGGAGTTGCAGTAGTCTAGGCGTGAGATGATGAGAGCCTGGACCAGAAGTTGTGTCGCTTTCTGGGTCAGCTGGGGACTTATCTTCCTGATGTTGTACATAATGCATAATGAAATCTTGTGGTGCGTACTGAGTCTAACAGTGTCAATCTCACAAAGAACTAATGGCAACAAAGCTTTTTTTCCCTCATCAAACTTAGCAGAAGTGGCTTGATTTTGTTCTCAGGAGGGGACTTTGACAGAGGATTAAAAAAAAACACACACACTAGAAGTACTTGAATCATGTATTGTGATAGTAGGTGTAAGAATACTGAGTCCAGCAGTCTCAATATCATTAAGAACTTATGGTAAAATTGTCTTTTGATCACTCATCAAAGATAGCAGAAAACATGCATTATGTAGCTTACTATGGAGGGGACTCTGATAGAGGATTACTCACAAAGTACACAGTAAAAGTACTTTTTCTGGTAGCAGTCAACTAGTGCAGAGTCCAACAGAGTACGTTGTATTAAGAACTTGTTGTAAAAAATATTTGTATCACTCATTGAATATAGCAGGAAAGAAAATGAAGAGCAGCTGATTTGAAAAGACAAACTCGAGAGACGTCTGAGTGACCGCAGTGCAGAATCGCTGTATAGTTTAAATCTCCTTAGTTACAATGTTGCCCATTTTACCCATAGGCTTATTGTATTTACAGCCCTAATAACATTCATTTTCTGGGCTCAATATGTGTCTTGGCTGTTTTCGTTGTGATCGCTAAATTCACCTTATAATATTATCACTATAACTCTGACCCAGATCGCTGGATCGCTAGAAACACCTGCCATCAGACTGGCAAGGGCTGTTCCCATGGATGTATAATAAGAACTGGATACAGCGTGGGAGGCGGGGCCTCGTTCATTCCTATGAGAGTGCTCATTGGCGCATGATGATAAAATAGGCCAACTTTTGAGAGAGTGAAACGTCACAGATTACCCGTCATGCCTGAGAAGTACCCGTATGTGCGCTCATAGAGCATGCGCAACTTTAACCACGCCCCCCAAAAGGCTCGATCACATTAAGCACGTCAATTTGCATACACGTAACAGCAGCGCGCATTCATGACAGCATGGTACTGGATTGTTATGATGGATTTGATATTAACGAGGCGGCCGCGGCAGTTAGCAGCTAGCTAGTAATTAATGCTAAGTTACACATCAATCGTTATGTACTTTTATATTACGCTGATAACAGGATCTAGTGATATCCAAGCAACAGAGCTTCATTTAGCATGATACTTGTGTGGGTTGTACATGAAACCACTTGGTAATATATAAAAATATATACAGTATGTATGTGAGTTAAATCTTATCTAAAAAGTAAAGCTGATGGTGGTAGAGTTAAAATAACAATAGCCTATTTCTCTTTGAAATGTGATGGAGTAAAAGGATAGTAACTGTGACTATTCATGTTAAGTACCCCACAAGTAACACAAACGTATAGTACTTGAAGGAAAGGTGTAAAATGTTCCCATAAATACTAATATCACACACTACAACACAGACTATAACACCCCTTTTTGTTAAATACCAACCATGTGTATATATATATATATATTTGGTATCACTTTATATTAAGGTACACAAATCAACTAGTTGTTAATTAACATGCATATTAGCAGTATATTGGCCCTTTATTAGTCATTATAAAACACTTATTAATGCCTTATTCTACATGACCATATTCTACAAGTAATAAGCCATTAGTTGAGAGTTTTTCCTCAATGACCCTCTAATTAGTGCTTATTTATTGCAAGTAAGGAAGTTGTTGTACATGAGTTGTGGTCTTAATATGCTCTGCTCAATATGGGCCTAATAAGGCAGTAGTACCACAAGAATAGTTATTCTCCCATAATAACACTTAACAAATATGATCTATTCTTATGTAACAAGACATGCAACGATAAGTGTTAATTGTGTCTAAATAACTCAAAATTAGGTATTTATATCTAAGAACATGTTCCCTATTTTAAAGTGAAGTCTTGTTCATAACCAATAAGCTAGTAGTTTGACCTGAACAGGTTCCCTATTCTAAAGTTGCCTCCTCTTCACACTTTGTAAATGCATTATAGCACACAACTACTGAAATGAACCTCAACAGTACATGAACAAAGTAGGCACACGTTGAAATATCTGTTTTTATTAATGAACCACTGAAGAGAGGTTCAGACACATACCAAAACATGTCAAGTTTTTCTAAGGCTGAGAACACATATGCAGCCTGTACATTTTAATAAAAACTGATTTTTTTTAACAGATTTTATATATTTGTGATCATACTGTGTGACCTGCTTGTATGTTCTTACACAATAGGTGTACTCTTCTCTCTGTGTTGTACTGTCTCAGTGTGGACATAGATTAAACAGCCAGCCAAACTCTTTTGAGAGCCAGTGAATGAGCAGCCATGCTCCTTTATTGACTTATTTTCAGTCCACTGACATTCAAACAGAGTGAAACTATTCAAAAATAAGTTACAAGGCACTTAATGATCTCCAGGGTTCTTACACCTTTTCCAAAGTGCAATTCAAGCACTTTTCAAGCATTTTCAAGGTCCATTTTCAAGCTTTTCAAGCAGCTTACAGCTGTTGTAAATTACATACAATGTATGTGCACATTAGGGGTGTAACGGTTCACAGAAGTCACGGTTCGGTTCGTACCTCGGTTCGGGGGTCGCGGTTCAGTACGGGTTTCGGTACAACAAGAAAATGCAAAAAAAAAGTCCCAAATGCATAATTCCAGGTTTGTTGTTATTTATTTTGAACAGTAGTGCAAGTTTCAGTTTAAAAATAAGGAACTCTGACATTTTGAATAATGAACTGTATTAAACAGTTAAAAACAAACCATAAACAGTACCACACACACTCAGATGGCCATATTATCTATAATGACTGATGGCAAACTAAAAGGTTTCTTCAAGCTGTACAACTAAAAATAATGTCTTGAAAATATTACATCATAAATAATAATAAAGTGTTTCAAGAGCGCAAAGTCGTTGAAATATATATACCAAAAGCTTCCGTTAATTATTTTGGTCTCACAGCTTTCATGTCTATTGGTTTATTAAAAACAGCGGGATCAGCTGTTGAACAGCTGTTGTCTTTTGCCGGGCTCCGGTGATTGGCAAATCTGGGTGATGCCTTCTGATGTGAATTAGCATGTTCGGCGTGTTCCATTAGAGGTCCACTGGAAGGGGAGGGACTTCGCCACTCTATTCAGTTCACTTCCTCCTACTTCCTTTACCCGGTTTCCTGTCTAACCCTCAGTACACATTTTACAAATATATAAATGTGCAAATATGAAACATACAGGTCAATATCACCTTGCTATTGGTAGCTGAACTGTCAATACCCCAACACATATTCTTAGATGTTAATACCAAATGTTGAATTATTTATACATAATTAACACTTATAGAGTGGAGAAGTCCCTCCCCTTCCGGGGGACCTCCATGGGACCTTATTTCGAAAAAATTATGTATTGAAGTCAATGGAGAGAGAAAGATTATCTTTCGATCCCGTTTGAATTGTGCCACAAATTACACATATGATGTTTGTCAATTTAAAAGATAATTTTGCAAGTCAAAAAAAAAGTGTCGTAAAACTGTGAAGAAACACATTTGTTTGTGTGAAACGCTCAATGAACTACATCTCTGGTCTCGCAGAACAACACGTCACCAAGATGGCCGTCACTACTGTCTTGTCAACAAAACGATTGACTACCGTCACTATCACCACAATGAAACACGTCCAGAAGAATGTCATGCAAAGCTGCCTGCCTTCCTTTGATTCTCTCTGAACTGCCTGGTCTTTTTAATGTCTAATGTCAACCATTTGTGCAGATAGCGTGAAGTAGAAAAGATCGGCGATAGAATATTATGATCACATCGGTGACAGTACTCTTCAAAGGGTTCACGAAATATCAATCAATCAATCAATCAATGTTTATTTATATAGCCCAATATCACAAATGTTACATTTGTCTCAGTGGTCTTCACAGTGTGTACAGAATATCAGTATGACAATACGACACCCTCTGTCCTTAGACCCTCTGTCCTTAGACCCTCACATCGTACAAGGAAAAACTTCCGTAGAAAACCCAGTTTAAAGAGAACATGGGAGAAACCTCAGGGAGAGCAACAGAGGAGGGATCCCTCTCCCAGGACGGACAGACATGCAATAGATGCCGTGTGTAAATTGAAAAGATAATACATTTGCAACATAGGTAGTCCAAATATTTGGAAAAGGAAATGGATAGGAAGATGAATCCACGAGGATATCCATCCAGGACCGATGATCCAGGACCACAGCCACGACTCAAGATCGAGCGCTCGCGATCCAGGACACAGGACCGCAGGATCATCCATGACTCCGGATCCCAGCATATATAGACACCAAAAGGAAAGACATTTGGGGAAGCTGGGTTAATCGGAACATGAGAGTACACAGGTATAGACAGAGAGAAGGAAGAAGTAAGATGTCCCCCGACAAACTAAGCCTATATCAGCAAAACTAGGGGCTGAATCTAATCAGCCCTAACTATAAGCTTTATCAAAAAGGAAGGTCTTAAGCGCACTCTTAAAAACGGATAGGGTGTCTGCCGCCCGAACACAAACTGGAAGCTGATTCCACAAATGTGGAGCTTGATAAGAAAAGGCTCTGGCTCCCATTGTACTTTTAGAGACTCGAGGAACAACCAACAACCCTGCATTCTTGGAACGCAATGCCCTAGTAGGACAGTAGGGTATAATGAGTTCTTTAAGGCTTTGTAGGCGAGAAGAAGAATTTTAAATTATATCCTGTGTTCTATAGGGAGCCAGTGTAAGGCAGCCAGAACAGGAGTAATGTGGTCCCTTTTCCTAACTCTGGTTAGTACACGAGCCGCAGCATTTTGAATCAGCTGAAGCCACTTGACTGACTTCTTGGTACTCCCTGATAGTAAATAGTTACAATAATCCAGCCTAGAAGTAACAAATGCATGGACTAGTTTCTCTGCATCGCTTTGAGGCAAGATATGCCTGATTTTTGCAATGTTACGTAGATGGAAGTAGGCGGTCCTTGAAATTGATTTTATGTGGGCGTTAAAGGATAAATCCTGATCAAATATAACACCAAGATTCCTTATAGACTCACTGGAGGCCAAATTAATGCCATCCATAGTTAGTATATCTTTAGATAATTTGTTTCGTAGATTCTTCGGGCCAAGTACAATAACTTCAGTTTTGGTCGTGTTTAACATCAAAAAGTTTAAGGTCATCCACGTTTTTAAGTCCTTAAGGCAGGCTTGAATTTTATTTCGATGATTAATTTCATCAGGCTTGATCGATAAATATAGTTGAGTATCAAATTGACTACTACTCTTAATATTTACCATTTTGGGTGACTTAATGTTACTTCATAATAACCCTTGTGTTATGTTCACATTTCGCACCCTTTGGTATTGTTTGGGTCAAATTGACCCGGGACATATTTCAGGGTTTAAAAAAAATACAGAACTAAATTCAACATGCATAATTCCTTATATATATTGTCTTTAACTCATTCCCCAACAATATAAATGAAATATATGATTAGTTTTTGAAAATACTCTTTGCTAGATCAAATTTAACAATGGAAGTGTCCATCGTTTTTTGTGATAAAAATGTAATTGGGGCAAGAGCTGCATCGAGCCGTTTAGTGGAGAGAGTGAATACACATACTTTACAGAGATGCTGTATGCGGAACCAATGTGAGTTTGGAAAATTGCACGGTATAAATCTATTCTAGTAGACCTCAACAATGGAATGATGATCAATGGAAATGGCCATGACACGGGACCTTTAAGAAAAAGACACTAATAAAAACTAGGTTTACATTTGGCTCATGCTTTTCTAGGACTAATGTAAATGAAACATTTTTCATTAATGTTTATTATTTTTAATCTGTCATATAATAATCAAAGCCCTGAAGGAAATAAAGCAATTTATCAGCAATTGGAACACAAGAACCACATCCAAAAGTATTTGGCTGTGAAATATAGAGAGAATGAAACATCCATATACATTACATAGAACAGATAT
Source organism: Champsocephalus esox (assembly GCA_036324585.1). Classification (NCBI taxonomy): domain Eukaryota; kingdom Metazoa; phylum Chordata; class Actinopteri; order Perciformes; family Channichthyidae; genus Champsocephalus; species Champsocephalus esox. The sequence goes on along the minus strand of CM070495.1, from coordinate 5,102,991 downwards.
AAACACAAAGCAAATAAAAACAATTAACAGTCACTATTCATAAAATACAGTATATCCGAAAAATATATTGATGAAGTGACGCTGCAGAACATCACGTGAGTCAATGGGCAAGTCCGTTTAGGAAACACATGATGTGCAGAACTTCTTCGTGTGTATAGCACAGATGTACATGTTGCAGTTGCTGCATGTAGTCTGTGTCTTGGAGTCCTTTGAGGGTCCACAGACCTCACAGCTGGCTGTGGGGGTCTTCTTGCGGCTGGCTGTGGGGGTCTTCCAGCAGCTGGCTATGAGTCAAGTTCATCTTCCAATTTGCTGTCAAATTCTGAGTTTACCTCCACATCTTCAGAAATGTCTTCCTGTTCCACTTCACCGTGTTCCTCTAATGCATTCCACTCACTCTCATCCATCATTAGCTCCAAGGCTCTGAGCAGAATATCTTTTGGCCATTTTGTTGGTAGATAATTGTAGTTCTGCACTACACTGTTACTACACTGAGGTTATGTCTCTGTTTAGTCCCTCCTCCGGCGTGCAGTTACGAGGGGGACAGTGCGAGAAAATGTAAAATGGTTATACATTTCTGGAAGATCTAAAATGTTTATAATGTTCTAGGATAGTTTTGTGTACACACTACAAAAGGTAAAGATCAAGGGAAAACAAGATCAAACAGCTTCTCTATGCATACAAGTGTGTGTGTGTGTGTGTGTGTGTGTGTGTGTGTGTGTGTGTGTGTGTGTGTGTGTGTGTGTGTGTGTGTGTGTGTGTCCGTCCTGGTATTGTATCCGGATCAGATTGACCCGAACCTCTTATGAAGGACATAAATGCGGATGGGCATTTTTTCATAAGTGGAAAAATATAAACACAATTGCACATCTCCTTCACAATAAATAAGCCCTAGCCATTGAGTTTCAGGTTGAACGGAAATATCCTTATATTTTTTTTTATTCATTGAAAATGGAAATCGGGTCAATTTGACCCGAACACCACACAAGGGTTAAGTCTAATAAAAATGACAAGGCTGTAATGCTAACTAACGTGCTAGCTACTAGCTAGGTAGCTAACTTGATCCAGCCACTCCGGGTCCTTTCATCAGACGGGAAGAGAAAGAACGAGCAAGACCCATTGCTGGTATGATAACAACCTGGTACTAAGCACACAGGCATCTTGTTAAAGGTATCTTATCTTAGCCAGCGCCATATAGATAGATTATATCTATATGGCGCTGATCTTAGCTATCTCTTCGTGGAGGAAAACAATTGTGACATCACTTACGCGACTCTGGGATTTGTAGTCTTTCTAGTTGCGTATTTTTCAGGCGTCTTATATTTTAACAGTTTTACGACAAACTGTGACTTTTTTGACATGACAAACATCATATGTGTAATTCATGGCACAATTCAAACGGGATCGAAAGATACGTTTTCTCTCTCCATTGAGTTCAATACATAATTTTTCCGAAATAAGGTCCCATGGACCGGAAGTACATGGGCGTGACTTCGCCTCTCGATATTTTCATGTCTTGTTAATAAGTGTTATTATGGGATAATTACTATTCTTGTGGTACTACTGCCTTATTAGGCCCATATTGGGCAGAGCATATTAAGACCAAAACTCATGTGCAACAACTTCCTTACTTGCAATAAATAAGCACTAATTAGAGGGTCATTGAGGAAAAACTCTCAACTAATGGCTTATTACTTGTAGAATATGGTCATGCAGAATAAGGCATTAATAAGTGTTTTATGATGACTAATAAAGAGCCAATATACTGTTAATATGCATGTTAATTAACAACTAGTTGATGGTTAATTTGTGTACCTTAATATAAAGTGTTACCATATATTTATATATATTCTGCTAAAACTGTGTAATATACCAGGCTGCTAAATCCTCCAAACTGTTACAGTCAGACGGTCAGAACATGAACGTGCGGTGCAGAGCAGTCCCGTGGGTTAGATGCGCGTTCATAATGCCGAGGGAAATAACTCTCAGAATAACGTTATTAGCACATTTTACAACTTGAGGACCGAATGTTTTTAATAAGGGCTATACAAACGTTCATACTGGGTAGTTTATTTAGTTTAAAAAAGATTATCCAACGATTTACAGACCACTCTTTCCTAATGTAAGTCAATGGGAAAAAGTGTTTCCGGGCCCAGCAACCTAACGGAAGTGTAGTACCGCAGTTTGGCCACAACGAATATTCTCATCAGAGTCCGGCGCACTTCCTGGGGGCTTGGCTGTTCCATGCTCTGCTCAACCTCCCGCCTTTCCAATGTACTCAGTAGCGCCCCCTGCTGCTGTGGAGCATGTGTGAGTGTGTTTGAGCATCTGGTCGTTTCTCAATCGCGAGTAAAACTGCTGCAGAGCAACTATTTCAAGTATACTACGTCATCGAGTGGCGCCGAAGGACTGTTTAAATGCATTCTGCACCACTCTACACATGCTCTGCAGCATGTGTACTCGCGATTGAGAAACGGCCATAGAATGTATATATAAGGTTTGAGCACAACCACGGCGGAATATTCTGCCATGGAAAGAAAAAGTTTTGTATTTGTAAAAAAAAGTGTTGTACTTGTAAAGCCTATGCTGAATTTGTCTCTGAAACATGATTTATTCGAAAAATGTTATGTGTTTGTTTGATAGATACGTTTTTTCTTTGCAAAACTAAATGCATTCGTTTGTAGATGGTGTTTTGTATTTGCAAACCACATTGTGTTTGTTAGTGAATCATGAGGCATTTGTAAAACCTGTTTAGTTTGTTTGTGGAGTTATGGCAGGAAATTAGCTCCATAGAAAGTAGCCTAAATTAATACCAACAAGAACATTTAGTCAGTACGTCTACCTATAGTATATATATTTTTCTTTTCAAAATATATTGTAATATAGCAATCCTGCTAGAAATCCCCATTTATAAACAAAATTCAACCAGTAATCTGACCATGCATTTTGTAATGTAACTAAGGGAATACAGTTACCATTTCATGTAGTATGATTCAAAATCCTGTTACACACGATCCGTTACTCCCAAACCTGGTACGAGTTAGGGAGAGAAGATCAGACACATTTAGTTACTACAAGTCTAAAACTAAATCCCCTTCATTGTTTGCATGGCTGTTGCTCCTTGTTTCCTATTTTCTAACCAAAAGACAGTGTGAGTGTTTTGTGGCTTCTCTTACATCACTAGGCGTATCCAGCTGCAGACTGAAACCACACCTGTTTCAGCTGCACCTTGGCTATAGAAACAGGAAAGTTAAAACAAACAAGTCATTACCACTGTATCTTTATGGCTTAGCTTATTTGAAGCTAATGTGCTGTTCTGAGTTTGTGTCTTCATGGTTGGTTGCACTTATTGTAAGTTGCTTTGATGAAAAGTTTCAACTAAATCAAACATTTTATGTAATGTAAAAGTGATTAATGAAAATAAATGAATAAATCATCAGAAATGTACCAAACTATACAGAAATCGCAACCATTTCATGTTATATAATACAAACAAATTGATTTCACATCGGCCATTAAAAGAAAAAACAGTTTTGAGCACTTAAAATGGGTTTGTTCATTTGAGTGAAATAAAATAGTGAAATAAAAATGTTTCCATAAGAATAGTGGAGCTTACACATTGTTGCGAGTTTAAATAATGAAACTATATAGATGTAAAATATAGTAAGATAAAATGTCAATACTGAATAAACTGCATATATCACACTGTAAACAGATAGATGTTGTTTTCTAAACATAACTAGGTGAACTTAGTGAGAGTTTATTTGGTAAAAGCGTCAGCTAAAGGAAGTGTGGTGTAAGGGTAAATACATTTTAAAGCTCTTCCTCTCTTCTTCTCTGCTCCTGCAGGATCACTCCCTCTCTCCCTGCAGACGTATCATTCATCTCCACACCTCCTCTCTGGACTCCCACATCCATCCATCCATCCTTCCTTGTTGCTGATGGAGAGCAAAGGAGAGGAAGGAGGAGGGAGGTTAGGGTTGGAGAAGAGAGATTACTCCCTGTCCTCCCCCCCTCACACTCATATGTGCTGCTGCAATGCAGTCACGGTGACGACGGCTGCTCCTGACACTTACGATGAATTATCAATGGATCGGATGTGTGCTAATGCCATTAAGTGTCATCTATTCATGGGAAGCCGACTCAGCATGTCTGATGTAATTTATTTTTGAAATTATTGGAAAGTGCGGGGCCTGTAACGGTCAGGGTTTGGTGATGCAGTGTGACATGTGCCGAACACAGATGTGTGAGGAGGAATATATATTAATATGAAGAATGCTGATCGACAGTCTTTCACATTTTCATTCACTTTGACGCTTTGAATTTCCTAAATGGAATAATTAATGAGCACACCTTCATCCTGTTTTTGACCATGTAACTTTAAAATATTAATACTGTCTCTTACTATACTTAACCTCAGGGCTCACCACCCACTGTGGCTTGTGTTTTTCCAAAGGAACTAGATACTTAACATGTTTACTATCTTTAGTAAATCTATCAACAACAGTGCAGATGGTGGTGTTATCTGCAGAGGGCGGCAGTCCAGTGACAAAATCCAGCGAGATGTCAGACCATGGGCGGCTTGGAATGGACAAAGGTTGCAGTAGACCCATAGGAGACTGGGTAGATGTCTTATTCCGAGCACAGGTAGTGCAGGCTGCCACATATTCAGTAACCTCCTTCTCCATTTTAGGCCACCAAAAACGTTGCTTGATCAGGTACATAGTTCGTCTGATACCTGGATGACATGTTAATACAGATGTGTGAGCCCAGTGAATCACGTCAGAGCGGACAGATGGGGGAACAAAGAGGCGGTTAGGGGGGCCACCACTGGGTACGGTTTTTCCCTCTAAAGCTTGATTTACCTTAGCCTCAATTGGCCATGTCACCCCTCCAATCACATGAGTGGGCGTTAAAATGGATTCGGTCTCCTTGGAAAGAGCCTCTGGGTCAAAAAGCCTGGATAACGCATCTGGTTTGGCGTTCTGTGAGCTAGGACGGTAGGAGAGAGTGAAGTTAAACCTATTGAAGAATAAGGTCCACCGTGCCTGTCTGGAGTTTAACCCCTTAGCCTTGCGTATGTACTCCAGATTTGTGGTCTGTCCACACAACAAATGGCTGTTTTCCCCCTTCTAGCCAGTGCCTCCACTCATCCAGTGCTACCTTCACGGCTAATAACTCTCTATTGCCTACATCATAGTTCCTTTCAGCCGCAGTCAACTTACATGAAAGGTAGGCACATGGATGGAGCTTACTGTCTTTCTCTGCCCTATGTGAGAGGAACGCCCCGATGCCCTCGTTGGAGGCATCCACCTCCACCATGAACTGTCGTTGAGGATCCGGGATGGTAAGTATAGGAGCTGTTGTGAACTCTTTCTTTAGCTTCTGGAAAGCTTGGTCTGCCTGTGGGGTCCACACAAACTGAACAGAAGGAGAGGTGAGTACATGCAGCAATAGTACTTCAATTACTAACAAACTTCCTGTCGAAGTTAGCAAATCCAAGGAACTGTTGGACTTTCTTTCAGCAATAAAACAGAGCTCATGGTTGTGGCACCCAAGGCCCTGCTCCAGAAAGTTGGTGACTTCGTCCTCGCGGTCGACGGCTGCTCCATCTCCTCATCTCCTGAAACCCACAACCTGGGTGTCATCCTCGACTCCACCCTTTCCTTCCATTCCCACGTCAAATCTGTGACCAAATCGGTCTTTTACCACCTGAGGAACATTACCAGACTCCGACCGTCACTCTCGGAGTCGGTTGCCGAAACCCTAGTGCATGCGTTTGTCACCACCCGCTTGGACTACTGCAATGGTGTCTTGTTCGGGGTTCCCAACAAAACCCCGGACAGGCTCCAGTATGTCCAAAACTGTGCAGCTCGGGTACTCACGCACACAAAGCCGTGGCAGCACATCACTCCCACCCTCATCCACCTCCACTGGTTGCCGGTCAAGTCCCGCATATCTTACAAAGTCCTCCTCCTTACCTACAAGTCCCTCCATGCCGTTGCCCCCCAGTACCTATCGGACATCCTCCACCCACGGTCCTCAGACTCTGGCCTGCTCACCACCCCCCGCACCAAACTGCGAACCTTCGGGGACGGAGCCTTCAGTGTGGCAGCCCCCACCCTCTGGAACGCTCTCCCTGGGGAGATTCGCAACATCCCCACGCTTGACGCCTTCAAAAGGGCCCTCAAGTCCCATCTGTTTGCCAAGGCTTTCGGCCCCTAAATCGATCTGTTGTTTTGTCATGTTTGTTTTTGCCCTATTACTTGTAAAGCGACCTTGGGTCCCTTGAAAGGCGCTATATAAATCAAAGCTATTATTATTATTATTACTCTTCCTGGAAGAGGGTGTGGGCCAATCAGCCACCGCGCTCACTTTAGCAGGATCCATCATTATCTGGTCAGGACCCAGGATGAAACCCAGAAATGCAGTGGAACTGACGTGGAACTCACATTTTTCAGCCTTAACATAAAGTTAATTGTCCAACAACTTTCTTAATACTTGGCGAACATGTGAAATGTGTGAATCTTCATCACGGGAAAAAAAATCTAAATATCAAGAATATCATCAAGATAGACAAAAACAAAATGATTAAAAAACTCCCTCAACACATCATTTATGAGAGCCTGAAAAACGGCAGGTGCGTTTGTTAGACCAAAAGGCATCACCAGATATTCATAATGTCCGCTTGGAGTGTTAAAACCAGTCTTCCACTCGTCCCCCTCCCGTATCCTTACCAAGTAGTAAGCATTACGCAGGTCAAGTTTTGAAAAAACTCTAGCACCTTTCAAAAGTTCAAACGCTGAGATCATAAGCGAAATGGGGTAACTGTTCTTAATGGTTGTCGTTTAGGGGGCTGTAGTCGATGCAGGGTCTCGAAGAAAAATCCAGCTCCGGCGGGAGATGACGAGGGACGGATGAGGCCCGTTTTGAAAGAGCTGTCTATGTACTCCCTCATAGCCTCTCTCTTTGGAGCTGAGAGGGGAACCCAGGCAGGACATCGATGGCGCAGTCATAGGCGCAATGAGAAGGAAGAGATGTCGTTTTAGTTTTATTGAACACCTCCTTGAGATCTCTGTAGCAGCTGGGCACGTTTGAAAGGTCTGGGAAGTCCGAGTCTTGGTTCTTTTCATCTCCCCTGTCAGTGTCTATAATGGGCTCTAACAGTTTCAGTAGTTTTACCCCTGAAACACGAATGAGTGCAGTCGCTTCCCCACCCCAAAACGTTACCAGTCCGGCAATCAATGTGAGGGTTATGTTTACACATCGGGGGATAGCCCAGAATTACTGCATGTTGTGCAGAATCAAACACATGGAAAGTCATATGCCCTGAGTGTTCATGATCAATAGTTACTTTAAGAGACATGGTTCTATGAGTCACTTTGCACATGAGAGTACCATCAAGAGTGATAGCCTCAAGTGTCTGAGTCAATGGCACGGAGGCAATTTTCAAACTTTTAGCTAACCCCCAGTCCGATTAGCGTCAGCCCCTGAATCTACAAGTACTTTCAAATCTATGCTGTGCTCATTATTACTAACCTCAACTTGGGTCATGGAACGTGAAGGGAATTATGCGGTGAGCTTCCTTGTTTAGCTAGCGGAGGTGACGCTTTCCTGGCTTTCTCCCTCCGTCGATCTTGCAGCCGAGTGTCTGTGCGTATAGCCAAGGCGATCATACTGTCCAACTCCGGCGGAAGATCAAGAGGAACAAGAAGATCCCGCACACAGTCACTGAGTCCGCTGAAAAACATGTCATATAGTGCGTCTTCATTCCATCCACTCTCCGTGGCCAAGGTGCAAAAATCAATGGCGTAGTCAGCCACACTCTGATTCCGCTGGGAGATCTGTGTCGTGGCAGCTTCTCTCCCCGGTGTGGTTCGATCAAAGATTTGTTGTATAGTCTCAGTGAATAGTTGTAGTTAAATTACGGCCCGTCCACACTACAGCTTCGACAGCTTAAAAAACGGTTTCCAACGCGTCTGCCCATTCACTTTGAATGGGGTGACGTCACTTTTCGCCGAAATGCATTGAGGGAAGCAGAGCCGAGCTTTCCTGGCATTTCAGGCTGCAAAAGTTGAGCAATATATCAACTTTTGAAGCGTCTGAAGCTTTCGGTGGAATCATCAGCCAATCAAATCATATACCAGTAGGCCTACAAGCTCTAGCCCAGGGGTGGCCAACCCGTGGCTCTCGAGCCACATGCGGCTCTTTGCCTAGTTTCATGCGGCTCTTCAGTTCATATCGAATTGTATATGTGTGAGTTTGGGGGAGAGACACTGACTCCTGACTAGTGTTGACGGTGTACCGATACTTGAAAAGTACTGCGATACCCTGCTGTTAAAAACGTTAATATTCCTCCGTTTCATTAGTATCGGTACTTTAAGAATGACGGGGGAAAGTACTCTGGTGAGAAAGCGCCGTTTAATAAGAGCCGTGTGTTCAGCGCTCTGCTTCCACTCCCTGCACTGCAGCTGTGCCTGCAGTCCCGCCCCTCTCAAGCACACTCAAGTGCCTCCCCTCTCTCGTGCACGCGCTAGCTGCCAGAGCATGTGAGAAAACGAGAAGCATGGCTGCAAGTGGGAGTGCAACTGCCGCTGCGCCTCGGCTTGTTGACAAAAAAAGACGCCAGAAGTATTTGAGCTATATCTCTGACAGTTAGGGCAAGCCTACGGACAACATGAGGCCTGTATGTAAGACATGTATTAATTGTATTTAATACGAATTCTTGTCATTTTCATCACAGATTTTGGTGGAAACGTTAAATCTGTCTTGGGGAATAGGCACACCAAAGTATTTTCATTTTGGACTATAGGGGGCGCCAAAAACACCACCAATTTATAACTCAACAGGGGATGGACTAATCTTTTAGTTTTTTATTTACACATACTTTCGGGGCGACTACGAACTTATATTCAAAGTGTCGCAACAAGTGCAGAATGTGGGCGTGGCCTATACATTATTTTTAAATTGCGATAGCATAAAATGAGCTTCGGACGCAAAACTTGGGACACAAGTCAGATCCCAGGACTTTTTCGAAAATGTAAAAAAAAACGTACATTTTCAAAAAAACTACTCACTAGCGCCCCCTATTGTGTGGTAGTCACATATAGTTTCTCAGAACTTCACGAATTTTGGCACAGACATTTCTCATGGAATTGCGGATATATTTGTAAATACATTCCATTAGCCCCGCCCCCCAAAAAGTCGGCCATTTTGAAATATGTGCGTTTTTCAGCCATTTTACGCACGTTCTTGCGAACTCCTCCTAGGGGAATGATCGGAAAAATTCCAATGCATGACAGGTTCAGCCCCTATCCCATATGATACTTAATTGCGGAGCACATTTTTGAAAAATGACTCGTGGAGGTCGTAAGCTAACAGCGAATACACCATTTTTGACGATTTACATGTCGCAAATTACTCTAAACTACTCGAATATAGTTATTCCGATATTCACGAAACGCTGTATACATATTCTTATTATGATTTCACACATATTTCAAATTGCCTTCCATTAGCTCCGCCCCCCAAAAAGTCAGCCATTTTGAAATATGTGCGTTTTTCAGCCATTTTACGCACGTTCTTGCGAACTCCTCCTAGGGGAATGATCGGAAAAATTCCAATGCATGACAGGTTCAGCCCCTATCCTATATGATACTTAATTGCGGAGCACATTTTTGAAAAATGACTCGTGGAGGTCGTAAGCTAACAGCGAATACACCATTTTTGACGATTTACATGTCGCAAATTACTCTAAACTACTCGGATATAATTATTCCGATATTCACGAACCGCTGTATACATATTCCTATTATGATTTCACACATATTTCAAATTGCCTTCCATTAGCTCCGCCCCCCAAAAAGTCAGCCATTTTGAAATATGTGCGTTTTTCAGCCATTTTACGCACGTTCTTGCAAACTCCTCCTAGGGGAATGATCGGAAAAATTCCAATGCATGAAAGGTTCAGCCCCTATCCTATATGATACTTAATTGCGGAGCACATTTTTGAAAAATTACTTGTGGAGGTCGTAAGCTAACAGCGAATACACCATTTTTGACGATTTACATGTCGCAAATTACTCTAAACTACTCGGATATAATTATTCCGATATTCACGAAACGCTGTATACATATTCCTATTATGATTTCACACATATTTCAAATTGCCTTCCATTAGCTCTGCCCCCCAAAAAGTCAGCCATTTTGAAATATGTGCGTTTTTCAGCCATTTTACGCACGTTCTTGCGAACTCCTCCTAGGGGAATGATTGGAAAAATTCCAATGCAGGACAGGTTTAGCCCCTATCCCATATGATACTTAATTGAGGAGCACATTTTTGAAAAATTACTCGTGGAGGTCGTAAGCTAACAGCGAATACATCATTTTTGACCATTTACATGTCGCAAATTACTCTAAACTACTCGGATATAGTTATTCTGATATTCACGAAACGCTGTATACATATTGCTATTATGATTGCACACATATTTCAAATTGGCTTTTATTAGCCCCGCCCCCCAGAAAGTCAGCCATTTTAAGCACATTTTAGCAAAGTCCTCCGAGGGAAATGTTCCAAAAAATTCCAATCCAGCACAAATTCTGCCCATATCCAATGTGATGCTAAATTGTGAAGAAATTAGTTGCTAGCTGAATCGAGGACCTCGTAAGCTAACGGAGAATATACCTTTTTGGACCATTTATATGTCAGATAAGCTTCTGAAACCTGCCTGTCTGCCTCGCACATCAACGCTCACAAACACACAGACAAACCTACACGTTCTACAACAAACACAAACAGCTCCTAAAGCATATAATACATATAAATATTAGGCTACAGCCCTTGTATTTATTAAGTGAAGCACCATATGGTTTCATGAAAAATCTCCTAAAGCCTACAAATAAACACACCCCCCCTCCCCCACACAAACACTTTCTCTGTCTATAAGGCTTACAGTTACATTTTTCAATCATGCTTTAGCAACCATGTCTTTATTATGATCTCTTGTTTTCTCTGTGATTACCACAATTCTGGAGAAATGGATCTGCTGGGGAACGACCCTTACTTTGAAAAGTGCACGGCCAATCAGAAGGACCGAGCTGCCACCCGAGGTGCTGGATAAAGCAAGCCTGAACAGCGCTCAGGAACATCATCCTCCCAAACCTCCGCTGACTGCAGTACAGCCGTATGAGTGTAGAGCTCATCACTGCTGTCACTTCAGCCTTACATACTTTTACTTATAATTAAAACATTACATCTGTGTGCCATGTAGTACTTGTAATTTTGCATATACTGTATATACTTATTACATTGTCTTTATTTGAAATACTGTCTACACTTAATCTACAACTTCTCTCATATCATTGAATCTACATTATGGTTGTTTATATTATCTTGCACTTCTTTGCGTCTTTGGTTTACATTGTAATTGTTGCTGTGACGGACTGCAGAGCCGAGCAAAACACACACTACCAGTTAGACCAAACACACTTAGCTATTCCATCTACCTCTGGAACTAGCTAAACTAGTTATAAATATGTTTATTCTTCACTGTCGGCATATCGCTACCTGGTTGATGCAGGAAAAATGGTACCAACGCAGTTGGCGTACATGCCTAAGATTTCCTGGTCAGAAACAAAGGAACGCAAAGTCAGGTAAACAATTTAGAGGGATGACAAACGGCTCATTTCGGAGGACTGAGGGGGGGGACCAGCAACCCTCCCCGACAGGCACACGGACGCGAGGGCCCGCTCATCACTGCGCGCACAAGTGCGACCGCAGTTTTAATTACATTTAAGACTGTTTCCCTTTTATTAAGAAAAGTATCGAAAAAGAATCGGAATCGCAATTCTTGACTTGGTATCGAAAACAAAATGTTGGTACCGTGACAACACTACTCCTGACAGTTAAACCTGCTATTTAGTAAGTCTGTTAAGTATTGAATGCTGATCATTCTGACTTAATTTGGCCGGTCAAAGTTGTTTGGGCTCGGATCAAATCGCTCCGTTACTTTCGTCCCGTGTTACTTTCGTCCCGGCTCTCCCTACGTGTGTATGTGTGGTGTCAGGTGTCAATATGACAGCGCGTCTAATTTTGATGTGGCCCAAGAGCCAATCACAATAATACCTGCGATGCAGTGAACCAATCACCTTTGAGGGGGGGGACCTATCTTTGATTAAACACTATCCAGTGTTTCCCCGACCATTGTTTTGGAGGGGCGCTGCAAATACAAATATGTATTTGTTGTTCCATTCTTTTCTTTTGTTGTTCTTTTCTTTTCTTTTCACTAGATCTGTAAATATGCCAGTGTTGGCAGGACAGTAGAGTGTGTTGTTACAACCCGGCTCGTGGGCTGTAACATAAAGCAGGGAGGCGAGACGTAAGAATATATAGTTTATTTGTTTAAACACAACAACTAAATGGACACCAGCAACAAGTCCCTGAAGCTGGCGCAGAGAGAGTGCCCAGAGGAGTGAGAGCGACGCAACCAGCTGGACTCCTCCTTTATCCCGCTTCATCAGGTGTAGCTCATCAGCACCTGAACCTGCGAACACCCTCAAACCACAAACACACACCTAGTGCTGCGTACCGGTACGCCGAACCGGTACTGGACTTGTAAAAAGTTTCGGTTCAAGTCCGGTTAAAACCGGAACGTTGGGAACCGGTACTTGGACTCGCAAAAAAACTAGCACTTACGTATATTCTGGTGTCTGTGGTTATTTAAACATTCCCTGATAAACGTTATTCAGCGTCAATAAATGAGTGCTAATCCCAGTGTGCTCGATGTACAACATCACATGTCATTTCAACTTCGATTCACGGTTTGAAAACGTAGCATTTCACCACATGCTAATGCTAACCGGAAGTGAAGAATTTTCAGAATAAAAGTATTAAGTTAATAGTGTGAACTTCCGGTTTTTTCAGAATAAAACTGATTTAAATTAAATAGTGTATTTAATTCAAAATTACGCCATATCAACATTGATTTGAATTTCTAACAGTATGTATGTACATCACTATGTAAGTAGTATGTACTGTATAATGTACACATGTAGAGTTGTAGAAAATACATGGTGTACAGACAGTACAGTACGCTCTGACTGTTCAGTCACTACAGTGTATACTGTACAGTAGGTGTGTAACAGTGTAATTCGTATAGTCTACTCTACACTTTAGGCTCAGTCAGCTCAGGGACTGTTTGGTAAATGAAATACATGTTTGAACTGTGTAGTAGTTCACTGTAGTTGCTGTCATAAGTCATTTGTAGACTAAGTGTTTTTTTTTACATGTGTACTTTGTAGAGAAATGTCGACACAAGTTGGATGGGAGCGCAATAAACCTGACGAGTTTGAATTGAGTTGATTATGAGTTTATTTTTAATTGATAATTAGCTCACAATAAATTCACTAGTTACTCACACAACTTGACACAAGACATGGGTTCAGGTCCGGACTTATAAATCTAATCCATCTCATTTACCGACGAACATTACTGCTAAAGACCAGGCAAAGCAGTACCCCGATGTTTTGCACGAAAGTGGGGGGAAACTATTCTGCACCCCGTGTGTGTGTGTGTGTGTGTGTGTGTGTGTGTGTGTGTGTGTGTGTGTGTGTGTGTGTGTGTGTGTGTGTGTGTGTGTGTGTGTGTATGTGTGTGTGTGTGTGTGTTGATATCTTGGTCAGGGAGTGTATGTGTGTCAGGGTGTCTGGGAAAGTGTATGTGTGTGTGTGTTGGTATCTTGGTCAGGGAGTGTATTGTGTGTGTGGCAGGGTGTCTGGGAAAGTGTATGTAAGAAGGTTTATATATATATATAGGATTACTTAAAAACAGTCCCAAATAATACATGTTCACTTCAATGCAGTTCAAGATAATACTTGTTTACTTTAATACAGTTTAGAACAATATCTGTTTGCTTTAATGTGTGTGTGTGTGTGTGTGTGTGTGTGTGTGTGTGTGTGTGTGTGTGTGTGTGTGTGTGTGTGTGTGAGAGAGTGTGTGATAAAAATAGCCCAATTGCTTTTACAATAAATAAACATTGAATGTGTTTAATTGAATAGTAAAGGGGTATAATGTTCGTGGCAGGTTGTGTGTGAGAGAGAATAAATAAATAAGACAGCCCAATATTTTGCAACTCCCCGCAATTTCACCGCATAAAATCACATAAAACCCTGCATGTTTGATCGCATAATCAAGGTTCTCATTCATAACACTCCGTTCGATGTCTCACTATGGGATGCGCCTCATCGCGGAGCAAACAGAAGCATCAATCTCATTACGCCAATCCTGATTGGCCGGTGATTCTTGACGTCAACGTCAGGGGAAATCACCCCCTATAAGTAGCCTGCGCCACGACGCATGCGTCATTCAAACACCTCTTCTCGCTTCAGAGCACATCTCGAACGGTAGCCGGGCTAGCTTAACAGTCCACAGACTGAACCCAACTAATTTTCGGTCGACGGGCGTTAGCCGGCTACCCGATTCTCTCACAGAAGAATATTATAGTCAACCTCGCCGTTCTTCCTCTGGAGTAAGGTAAGGTTTTGACTTCAAGTTAGCAACACACCAGTTGCTAACTTGTGTTTTTTCCCTCACTACCGACACCACGGTAGCAAGGACACTTTTTTCTTCTCTCTTCCACGGAGGAGAAAAGGATTACAGGAATATTACCATACCAGGTAATATCCTTGAGAAAAAAAGACCCACGCTGTCCTTTTTCCCCCGGATTAAAGACAGATCGGTAAACATTTTTTTCTCGAATGTACCTGTCACGAGCGGACCCTCTCCACGCCTCACGGCGAACGAGATGGATGCCTCTCCCCCTCACACCAGAGGAGTCAGGATCTCGGAGGCTCGGCGCTGCGGTTGCGGGTTGAAAGTGTCAGGCACAGACTCACACCAGATCTGTTCGTCCTGCCTCGGGCTGAAACACGCCCAGGAGGCCATCGACAACCCCGGCTCGTGCGGACATTGTGCCCGCCTCACCGTGAAGAGCCTCCACCGAAGGTTAGCGCAACAAGTTAACCTGTCGGGACGGGACCCCCTCATGTCCACTTATCCGCCGACCGGCAATCAAGACACGAGGACGTCTGCCGCAGAGATGGAGCCCCTCACTGCGGTCTGGGGCTCACCGACAGCGGCACCCGCAGAACCGGAATCCCGCGCCATATCGGGCCGAGATCCGGTGGCGGCAAAGAACGCGGGAACGGGGCCCCACGCTATACCAAGCTGGGGCTCCCGACTGGACCTCACCACGGTTTCACCCGCGGAAGATGTCCTGGAGTTAGATTGCATGGAGGACGAAGAGTACACCTCTGAGTTCCTCCTGTCTGACTCGGATGAGCAGGAAGACGACATCTTCATGTCATCGACTCAGGCTGCAAAGCCGGGAGCGATGGCTGCTCCCCCGGGCGACAGCACACCAGCTTCGCCCTGTCTCAGTATGGACCTACAAGCCGTGTGTCAGCGCGCTGCGGCCAAACTAGACATCCCATGGCCCGAAGTGGCCAAGGAGACCTCCAGGTCCCGTTACGAGGGAAAACTTTTTTCCCAAACAACGAGGGCAAAGAGGCAACTCCTCCCGGTCTTCCCGGAGATGTTGGACGAGGTGTCGGTCTCGTGGAGAGACCGGCCCTTTAGCAACAAGGCCCCAATCCAGGGTGCCTCCTCCCTAGACTGTGACGGTATGGAGAGGCTTGGCCTGCTCCACATACCACCTATGGAACCGCTGGTGGCAGCCCACCTCCTACCGAGGATGGGCCAGCCGCCAAGCAGGAACCCCACGCTGCCAGCAAAAATGGACCGATTCCAGTCTACCATGACGGAACGGGCCTACAGAGCCGCAGCGTTGTCCGCCAGGGCTCTGAACGTTTCCTCGATGCTAACCGCATACCAAGCGGAGCTCTGTGAGGATATGTCGAGCAATCCTGGACCGGCCACTCTGGACGAGATAGCCGCGGTCACAGACATTTGTCTCCGTGTCCAACGCTGCGCCATCCAGGCCACGGGCAAGGTAATGGGGATCATGGTGGTGCAGGAAAGAGCTAGATGGCTCAACCTCACCAACCTCCCAGACCGGGAAAAGGAAGATGTGCTTGACATGCCCATCGTTCCCGAGGGGATTTTCGGCTCCGCTCTCGCTTCCATGCAAAGGAAGTGCGAGTCGAAAAAGAAGGAAGACGAGGCTCTCCACCTTTGTCTCCCTCGAAGGGTCCAGCCGCGGCCTTTGCAACGGCGGCCCTTCGCCCACGCTGCACCGCGCTCTGCTGGGTTCAAAGTACCGGGACAGCAGAGGGCGCAGCCCGCCCCGAGTCCCCAGCCCAGGCAGGAGACGAGGGCGAGTTGGTCTAGAAAATCTCCGGCTCCGGCTGTTGCCCAGGCACAGCCGAACCAGAATTTCGGCCTGCAGGCGAGGAAGAAGAAGCGAGCGGCCTGACAGCCCCTCCTTCTCCCCTCCGTGACGGAGCTGAAAGTTCCTTCCCCGGCTCTAAATGTGTCCCGGCCGCCTCGAGAGATGCCTCAACGCCATCCTCAAGTCCGCACAAGACACATGTCACATTGTTATTGTCTGAATAAACCATTTTCCGCTGACGCATCCAGGCTCCGGCCAAGAGCGCAGCCTAAAAAAATGAAAAGAAAGACAATAAACAGTCTGTTAACCATAAATCCCCTTCTGAGAGCAGCTATGGCCTCTCTCAAAAGGCGGATAATAAACGGGTCTGTGAAGGCACCACCGCCACGCGCATGCGCAGTGCCGGTTGGGGCTTTAAGGGCACTACCGCCACATGCGTACGCAGTGCCGGCTAGAGCTGTAAAGAACGGCCCGTTAATCCTTCCCCTTTCAAGAGCAGCTGCGGCATCTCTCAAAGGACGGATTATTGACGGGTCCGTGAAGCCACCGCCACACACATACGCAGTGCCGGCTAGAGCTGTAAAGAACGGCCCGTCAATCCTTCCCCTTTCAAGAGCAGCTGCGGCATCTCTCAAAGGACGGATTATTGACGGGTCCGTGAAGCCGAGTGCCGGTCAGGGCTTTAAGGGCACGTGAGGGCACCACCGGCACACACATGCGCAGTACCGGCTGGAGCCAAAAAGGCACCTCCGTCACGCACATGCGCAGTGCCGGTCAGAGCCATAAGAGTGACATCCCAGCTGGCTCTAAGGAGCATACAGCAGGAGATACTCACGATGTCTGCCTGGACTTCTCAAGACAGTTGTAATTTATCTGTTTTCACAAACCCAGTGAGAGTCAACCCACATTCTGGAGAGAAGAGTTCTCTCTCTCCCAGAAAGAAGGGTTTTATCTATAAAGCCCACCGAGCGGAGTCAGATTACGGAGGAGAATGTCCTCGTAAAGCACCCGCTCAACATGGGCCTCATAATAAAACTAAACCCCGAACGCCACGGCTTACGGAGAGTTTTGGTGATTATGAAATGCGTAGTGGCACTACACCCGACTTTTCCAGTGCGGGACGCGCCTACGGGTGCAGTCCTTTCACGGAAGGTGGTCACCACGGACGCAGGTCAGACGGGCTGACAGGGGACTTACGAAGGTTGCCCGGTGAGAGGTCTCTAGAACAGAGACTTCCAGCGGGCACGCGTAAATTACCCGGAGCTTTTAGCGGTGTTCCACACCCAAAAATGCTTCCTGCCCTCTCTCAGAGGACTTCATGTCCCTGTGAGGATAGACAACACGATATCGTGTATGAACCGCCAGGGGAAGTTGCGTTGTCTCCAGTCACCACTGGCACGCAAACTGATCCCTTAGAGCGGCAGGCGTCTCCTCTCTCTGAGAACGACACGAGTACCGGGTGTTATGCACCTAGGGACAGAATTACTGTCAAAAGGTGCACCACTTTATTCAGACTGGACTCCTCATCCAAGGATCGAGAGTCCGCTGTGGGTGCGTTACGGCGGAGCCGCGTTAAATCTGTTCGCAAGGGGAGAAAATGCTCAATGACAGCTCTTTAATGCACGATTTAAACGCACCGTTAGGCGGGGAAGCACTCGTACACAATTGACCTCCGGGTCCTCTGTACACGTTCCCACCCCTGGTTCTGTTCCCCTTAACTCCGGCCAGAGTGAAAGAGCAACGCCACACACGTACTCTGATGTTTCCACCCTAGCCCGCAATATACAGGCTGGTGGTGATATATCAGCTGTTGTGCGGGCAGCCGTGGCAGCCCCCACCACGCAGGGACAAATTGTCTCAGGCGGGGGGGGGCGATCCTTCACCCACGCCCAGAGCACGGGGCACTATGGGCCTGACCCGTGAGTGGTACAATCTGAATACAGTGGGACTCCCTCAGAAGGTGATAAACACGATTCAGAGTGCGAGAGCTTCCTCCACCAGGTCTCTTTACGACTGTAAGTGGAGGGTGTTTGAGGAGTGGTGCCTTCAAGAAGGGCACATCTCTTTTCAATGTCCTGTCGGGGTGATTTTATCATTCCTACAGGACTTGATCGATAAACACAGAGCTTTTTCCACGATCAAGGTGTACCTGGCTGCTATTGCTGCATGCCATGTGGGCTTTGAGGGTAAGACGGCTAGCCAACATCCTTTGGTCTGCCGTTTTATGAAGGGAGCTCGCAGGATCCTCCCTGTCTCCAGGTCGCTGGTGCCCTTATGGGACCTGGCAGTGGTCTTAAATGGGCTCAAAATGACCCCATTTGAACCCCTGGAGGGAGCTGACATGAAACATCTGTCACTCAAGACAGTGCTGTTACTGGCCCTGGCATCCGCAAAACGGGTCAGTGATATCCATGCACTGTCTGTACATCACTCATGCACTCAGTTCGCCCCAGGGCAAACGAGAGTGTTGTTGAAACCCAACCCTGCCTTTACACTAAAGGTGGTTGGTTCGTGTACCCCGATTGACATTGAGGCATTTCCTCCGCAGCTGGTTTCCTCCGGGGAGCAGCAGCAGGATCTGTTGTGTCCAGTCCGGGCTTTGCACACATATATGGACAGATCAAAAGAGCTTCGTCTTAATGACCAACTCTTCGTGTCCTGGGCTAAACCTCACAAGGGTAAGCCTGTTACTAAGCAACGATTATCCCACTGGATCGTGGAGGCGATTGCTTTGGCCTATACGAGTCAGAATCTGCAAGCACCTTTGGGTCTGCGGGCTCACTCGACTCGGGGCCTGGCTACATCCTGGGCTTTGTTCAAGGGTGTTTCCATCCAGGATATCTGTGCGGCGGCAAGCTGGTCTTCGCCACTCACTTTTGTCCGCTTTTACAGACTGGACGTCTCCGCTCCAAGCGTGGCCCGAGCAGTGCTGGGCACCTTGTTGAGTCGGGACTCCACCTGTTAAATTCTGGTTGATCGGTGATCTTCGAGATAAGCTCGTCTGGCAATACGGGAGCTACAATATCCCATAATGAGACATCGAACGGAGTGTTATGAATGAGAACTATAGGTTACTTACGTAACCCCAGTTCTCAGAGTAACATGAAGTGAGATGTCTCACCAGATGGCCCTCCTTGCTATGGTGAAGCGAGAAGAGGTGCTTATTTTGAATGACGCATGCGTCGTGGCGCAGGCTACTTATAGGGGGTGATTTCCCCTGACGTTGACGTCAAGAATCACCGGCCAATAAGGATTGGCGTAATGAGATTGATGCTTTTGTTTGATGAGGCGCATCCCATAGTGAGACATCTCACTTCATGTTACTCTGAGGACTGGGGTTACGCAAGTAACCTATAGATTTTAGCCCGCGTTTTTCTGGAGGATCTAGCATGCCAAACTGCACAGCTAGCAACAGCTAGCAACAAGATAAGAACAAAACACAAGGTTGAAATAACAAATTACATTTCACGTTAACGTCACTATACGCTGGCAAACAATAAAAAGCCAACAGTATCTGCTAAAGAGCTCAATTGATGAAAAAGCTAATCTTACCCGAGAAACCAAGTTGCGTTTCAATCTCTCGCCAGAGTCCGGTTTTCACTACTCGGTTCGAGTACCTTTTCTCTGTGATGTCGTACAGAGCTGGCCTCTCCTGAATCAAGGTGATCAGCAGGTCTTCGTTTCCGTCATTCCAGATCGCCATGATGAGATGAAAATAAATAGCAGTCTGTGTGTGCCTTCTTAAATCGTTTGTTTACGTCCCTCACTTCCGTTTCACTTCTCATGCACTGATTCGCTAGCTGAACAGCCAATCAGAGTGATTGCTTGGTCTGACTGCCAGACCCGATGCATGGCCGATTCAACATCGGCCATGCATCGGGTCAGGCAGTCCAAATAAGGCGTGTCACGGTGGACGGTGCGGGACACACCAAATTGAGTTTGGGCGACAGGACACGCTTCGTCTTCCGACTTAGGAAAACGGCCGAAATCGGCCTGGTGTGTCAGGGCCTTAATGGCCCATCAACCACAGCTCTCTCCCCCCCTCCCCTCAATTTCCACAATTCTGATTCCGATTCTACTTTTCGATTCCGGTTCTTAACGGTTCTCAATTCCGATTCTTTGAGGGGCAGGGTACAAAAATTATACATGCTTCTTCCACCAACATTTTTTTTATATTCACTGCTATGTAACTGTAACCTGAGAACCACTGCAGCTACAACAGTGCAACAGTCCAACTTTTAAAGAACAGTTCTTGTTGAGAAAAACAAGCATATCTGCCTTCTCAGGCATACAGGGAAGAAAGGTTTGAACATTTTGAAGTAAAATGCTTCAATCTGGTGCACTTTAAGCAGAATTACTAGAGACTAGATCTAGGGGGTAAAACTCTAAACACCCGTATGAAAAAGATCAGTTTACATTTTAATAATTAAATAAGTATGTGAACATAACCAATAACCTACCATAGCCAATAACAAGTAACGTATTTTTGTTGTTGTTGTTCATTCATATCTTATTTTACTATTTTATTTATGCATATTTTTTTATCTCTCCAGTTTAAAACGATATGTCTGGTTTTCTGTCCTATAGTATACATTGGAATGATTTCAAACCTGTTTTATCCCAATAATTATAAAGGAGTGCCTTGGAAATATGTGTTTACATAAATTGTGATCAAAACGTTTGAGACCCACTGAGATAACTTAGACTAAAGTGAACTATCTAAACACTCAAGAGTCCTTTACCTCACTGAGCTGTAGTTATCAGCCTCAGTCTGACTGGAGAGGACTCTCCCTCCACATCATTGTAGAAACATCTTCTTCTTCTGTTAGAGCAGCTAGCACCAGATGCTAATAACAACAGCGCGTACCGGTGCACCCTCCCTCGCTCGCTCCCACGCTCACTCACACTTTGGCTGTGAACTGCGGCTGCCAGATAAGCCAACATCCCCCATTTTCATCACTTGCAGCACCCATCGTATAGGGCAAATGAAAAGTGTAACCGGGATGAAAAAGGGTGTTACATTTACTTAATTATGAATGTTGTTACATCAAGGCCTAAAATTAGGATGAGCCCCAACGGTCAAACATTCAGCGCTGTCAGCGCAGCGCCTCCACAGATCTGGCGCCCTAGGCGAACAATAGCCGCGTTCACACTGCGGTACTTTTCCCACAAAGGTTCATGCGAACTTAGTTCATGCGAAACTTAGTTCATGCTCGCGTTCACACTAAAAAGAGCCGGTACTAAAAGTAGTTCATGCGAACCTTTTAATCCCCTCGAAAGTCCCTGCTAGAAAGCAGTTTATTTAAGCAGTAGAAGCTGCTGGGACTCCCAGCAGCTTCTACTGAAGCCAGTCCCCAACTCCGGGGACTTCCGCCCGGGGACTTTGGGCGGCAGTATACGCCGTGAAGTGGGTTGCGGCCTGCCAGTAAACCCAAAGCAGAAGAAGAAGAAGTGACGTCAGCGGCTTCATTTGCCTAATCCACCCCCAGGGACTTTTTCTGATGTGAACGCGATCTGTACTTAGTTCATGCGAACTAAAGAGTTTGCATGAACTAAGTTCGCATGAACCTTTGTGGGAAAAGTACCGCAGTGTGAACGCGGCTATGGTTACGCTGTAGGAAGTGTAGGTACAACGCTACATTTCCGCCCCGCCGCAGTCATACAGTACGCTACGGAGAGCGGCGAGAAACATTTCCTCAGTCATCGAAAAGCGGAACCGAAATTCACATTTCTAAATGATGCCGTTGGAATCGAAATGTTGGAACCCAACCCTACACACAACACACATCACACAAATTGACCCGATTGGCGGTTCTAGTGTTAAATAAACTCACTAATGAATTAAACCAGTTCAATACGCATTATTCTTATTCTTATCATTCTTTATGAGTGCAGAAATAGTCTTAAAATCAGACCTGTTTTTAAATGAAATCTGATGGCAGGCAGTTAGCTCTGATCACCTATGATAAATGTGCCACACCTAATCACTGGCCATTCAGCCACAGAGCTCCCTCTATACAAATCAAACTGTAGACGGTGTGAAAGCACCTATTGTTTTAAATAATGGTCGGAATGTGACCTGTGAGCCTTCTGAATTACCTTGGGGCAGCACATTCTAAACTACAATGTTCAATCAATAAAGTAACATCTTATCTTATAATATCTTCATATTAATAACAATAATAAATCATACAGTATGTGTCCGAAAGGGAGCAGGAGGAAGCAAACACAAAAATATACAACAAATATACTGCATATTAAAGCAAACGATTGTAAAGGTAAAAGTATGAGCATAACAAATACAGAAGTGTAATGTAAACATTTACATTATTATTATGATTATTTAATATATAAAGACTATATATTATTGAATTACAAGATTAGATATACTTTAGTTGATCTAAAAATATTGATGTGTTCAAATGCTCTTCAAAACACAACTGAAAGTGCATGAAACTTGTCTTTCTGTATTTGTGAATGAAGCGCCATCTCCTGGTTAAAACCTGAAATTGAAAATCTGGCAACGCCCTCTTGGAAAATAGTGGGAGGGCTTAACATTCCTCGATACTGGTCTTAGGCAGGTCATAGGCAGGAATCTGTAAGCTGGAGTCTGAAATGAGGTGCTACATCTGTACTTCTTATATCCGTTAGCGCAGCTAGCACCAGATTCTAATAACAACAGCGCCGGTACCGGTGCGGCCTCTCCCTCCCTTACTCTCTCGCTTCCACTTTGACTGCGGGCGCCTGATAAGCCAACATCCCCCAAGTTCATCACTTACAGCACCCATCGTACAGGGCAAATGAAAAGTGTAACCGGGGTGAAAAGGGTGTTACATTTACTTAATTATGGATGTTGTTACATCAAGGCCAAAAATTAGGATGAGCGCCAATGGTCAAAAATGTTTTTTATTGAACATACAGTAACACAATACTACAAAACCACATAGCAAACAATCAAAAATGAAAAACGGTCGCCACTTATTATTTTGAATTTTTTTTGTGGGGTACCTGGCTGTCGCCCCCTAGCAGCAGCGCTGCACCGCCACTATTTGTATATAGGGGAAACACTGTATGTCATCACTTTACCACTGCTCGTGTGTATGAATATTACATTCTGTGAACTGTTGATGTGTTATCTCCCCACCCCCCTCTCTCTGGAGGGTCTTGTTGAAGGACTCTCAGAGGGACTGGTTCTAACCTGAAGGATCTCACATCAAAGAGAAACCTGATTGGCAACATGCAGCTTTCATCACATGCTTCCTGCTCTCCCAGATGACGCCAGCTGCTACCTACGTGTGTGGACATGCATGATGTGTGTATGAAGTCAGTGTGCCTGAGCTTTAGTAACACGCTGCTAAGAGGACAATTTATATTGACGCCAATGTTGGGGTTGTCACTCAAAAAAGTAATGCCTTACTTTACAAAATGACTATCTGCTGAAAGTAATTAGTTACATTACTTTTGTTTTACTCTGGGACATCACCTGAGATCCACCATAAATCAAATGACAAATAACAATATAAAGTCAAACCCAGTGGCGAGCCGTGACTTTTATACCTAGGCCCTCTGACCCCCCCCTTCCATAAAAAAAGGAAGAGTTATTTCATCACAGCGTATACTTCAGCGGAATATCAAAACAACGGCGCGGGGTGCAAAACCCATCAATGACAGTGACCCACACAAAACAACACCATTTATTTAAACACCTATCATGACAGGGCACCCACAGCCAAGTAACAATTACAAATGAATTAAGTCGGCACTGCGGCCCACGTTGAAAATGACTTAGGCCTACCTTTGATGATCAAATCACTGAAACACAAAGTCCATCCTCCTGTCCTTTTGGATGAAGCACTTGATGGCGGGGTCATGCAGCTGATCATTTGCCACTCCAGTTTATCATTGGAACTCAATCTTGAAAATGACTCGGTTAATAATTTCCCAACAATGTCATCACTTTCACTGAAGTGAGCCATCATGAACGAACTTATGCTAATTAGCTACTTCCCCCTAGCTTGACCCGTTGTTATAACACACATGCATAAACTTGACAGCGGGCAAAACTTGTCATAAAGTCGGATAAGTAAAAACGGATAGGGTGTCTGCCGCCCATCAGCTCCTATCTTCACAGTAACTCGCAGAGACGGCCAAAGGAGCTTCTTTCATTTAACCCTTCGCATTCCAACAGAAACTGAATAGGCAGATTCGAAGGATTTAGTTCTTTGGAAATGTTATTTGAAATCAAATTATTTTGGTAAAACTAATGAAAAAAAATACATATTTAAAATATATTTATATTTTTGTCATGTTTCGGAAAGATGGCAATGAGGATAAATGGCAAACACAGGAAGGAAGACCAGGCACAGGGAAAACAGTATTTCAAAATAAACCCGTAACTAAACAGACAAAACTAAAATCATGACAAAAACTCAGTGTAAGGTCATGAATGCAGTTAATTCTCCTCCTGGAAAAAACCTTCTGAACATTGAACAATGAAGGAATCATAACCTGGGTGAAGCTAGTAGCAGTGATAGTGAAGATTACAACTCTCAATTATTTTATTATTTATGTGTTAATAACAGTGGCGAGCCGTGACTTTTCTACCTAGGCCCTCTGACCCCACCCCCCTCTTCCCTTGAAAAAAAATGTTTTTATTACGTCACAGCCTATAGTATACTTCTTCAGCGGAATATCAAAACAGCGGCCCGGGGTGCAAAACGCAAATTAACGCGCACACACACACACACACACACACACACACACACACACACACACACACACACACACACACACACACATTCTACTTGCTACAAACTTAAATATGAAAAGGTTCAACGACGCACACACACATCATCTCAGCTCGCGCAGCACACACACACACAGACAGACAGACATAGATTGCGCAATAATGTATTGCGCACCTCGGAGGTGCAGCGCAGGCATATTGTCATTCAAGAGATGCGTAGTTCATTTGGAAAACATGTTTTTCTTCTAGCCTATTTACCTCGTTAACGTAAATAATACTCTTTACATTGACACATGCTTTATTTGTGATTAAAATAATGATTGTTGGTAATGTATTTGCGACCCCGAAAGATGTATGATTTCACTGCGTCTGTGGGAGCTCAGACCCCTCCTTATGGGAGCTCAGCTCCCATTGGCTCCCATACTCGAACCCTGACAGCGACCCTCCTCTACCACACAAAACAACACCATTTATATAAACACCTATCATGACAGGGCACCCACAGCCAAGTAACAATTACAAATCAATTAAGTCGGCACGGCGGCCCACATTGAAAATCACTTTGGCTTACCTTTGATGATCAAATCACCTAAACACGAGGTCCATCCTCCTGTCCTTTTGGATGAAGAACTTGATGGCGTCGTCATGCAGTTGATCCTTTGCTTTTAAAGCAATCAGCAATTCCTTCTCAATCGAAATTAAGGCCAAGTCTGACAGTCGGACTTGCTCAGTCGTGGACCTCGAGTAGCTTTTTATGCGCTTCAGCGCAGAGAAGGACCTCTCCACAGAGGCAGTGGACACAGGTATTGTCAGGATGATGCATGAGAGGGTGTACACCTGTTTCATGCTTTCACTCAGTCCTTTTTTGAGGAGAAACTGATGAATGTCAGCTGGGCTTTTCCCCAAAATGTCAGACATGCCGTACATCGCGGCGAGTTCCGTGTGCAGTCGAGGCCGGTCGAAATATCCGCCATAGCTCTCCATCAAACTGTTCACGGAAGTAGTTGGGAAATGGTTACAGTAATGCCCGAACTGTTGCGGGTCCAGAAGGGCCAGGAATTCCAGCTTGTTGTGGTCACTGAAACGGTTGGAAATCTGGGTTAGCAGGCTGTCAATTACGCTGCAGTGGAGCTCCCTGTACCGTGCACGAACGTCTCCTTGAGCTCCACGGCCGCGCGGAGGGCCAACCAAAGCCTGGGTTTCATCGTAGACGCTGTCAAAGTTGTAGCTGATCCACTCTGGCCAAGCAGAACTGCATATCAAAACCTTTGTTCTGAAGTATTTCAAAAACAACATCCGAGTAGGAGAAGATAGCGTGGAAGGTTTTCAACCAAAAGCTGAAATCGAAGCTGGTAAGGAGGGTGATGTATCCATCAGAGCAATGAACAGTTTCGTCATCAAACTCTGTGTGATGGTCTACGATGTGCTCGAACACCTAGTACGAGAGTAATGCTTAGTTTAGAAAAAACAACTTGTAGACCTCCAGTAAACACTAAGATTAGCTTTTCATTTAATGTAATACTAGCATAGTTCTTTACCTTCATGTTTTTATGAGTGGGTAGTTTCCAACACTAAATCATTTCTTTATTATTGTTAATATTTCCATTACGTTCATTGTTATTATTAACTTACCTCTCTCAATTCCCTGGTCTTCTCTGCCACTGTGCACACCAAGCGAGAATGAAAGCTCCAGCGAGTAGGAGCTGCCCGTGGAAGCCTATGCTGGCAAATATCATCCAGTAGCTTGGTGCGCTTTGCTGAGCGGCTGAAAAAGGTGGCCAAGCCAGAGAGGTGGGAGAAGAAGACCTTAAACTCTCTTATCTTGGAAGCTCCCTTTGATAAAACGAGATTTAAGATGTGAGCATAGCAGTGAATGAAAAGGGCCTGTGGAATTGTTTCCTTAATTTTCGCTTGCACCCCATTCAATTCAGAGGCCATAACAGCTGCTCCATCGTAGCACTGCGCGACCACTTTGTCAATACAGCCACTCTCCCTCAGGAACTCCAGCAGCCGTGTAGCTATGGCCTCTGCTCGTTTGTCCTCTGTCACATCTTCGTACTTGAAGAAACGCTCTTTTATCCCATCGTCAGTGACATATCGAAGCACATATGACATCTGCGCCATGTTGCTAATGTCTGTCGTTTCATCCAACATGACCGCGACAAAAGGTGTCTTCCTCAGCTCCTCTTTCATGCTATCCGTCATTACACTAGCGACAGCGCTGATCAGGTCATTCTGAATCCTTGAAGATGTGCCGGTAAAGACTGTTGATGTGGCGAGGTGTGTGTGCAGGTCGCTGTCATATTCTGCCACTAAATCCAGCAACTCTATGTAATTCCCCTTGTTTGATGAAGTTACACTCTCATCGTGACCTCGGAACGGCAACTCCTGCTTGCCCAAGTACACCACACAATTTATGAGGCGTTTCAAAATTCCTCGGTTCCTCTTCACCTTTTCATTATGAATGATGACACCCCGGCGTTGTTGCTCATCCAGCTGGAGCTCTATCCTGGTGTCCCCAAATGTTTTAAGCCGAATAGTAGCTCTGAGGTGACCTGAAGCATTCTGATGGCGATGTGCTGATTTGGATAAACTTCCTAAATCAGAATATCCATCTTTGGCCCATGACCCACTGTCAGCTTTTGTTCCCTGGTTGATCCGGTCATCCAGTTGTATCTGGCGTAATTGCCGATATTAAAATGCCTCTCGAACCGTTTGGTTTTTTGAACCAAAATAAGCTGTGGTGTTGGTCGCCCTTTGGTAATTAACTCCAATTTATCCGTGTAACTCATTCTTGAAAAAGACTCAGTTAGTAGTTTTGCAACGATGTCATCACTATCACTAACGTGAGCCATCGTGAATGAACGTATGCTAATTATCTAATTCCTAGCTTGACCCGTTGATATATCACATGCATAAACTTGGCAGCGCAGCGGGCGGAACCTGTCATAAAGTCCGCGATAATAAAGCCCTCCCATTTAGAGGGGAGATATGATTGGTCAATTGGACTGTCACTTGACATTACTCTCTCGTTGAGTTTACTATAGCGGGCCCTCTGTGAATCGCAGAGAGGGCCAGACGAGCTTCTTTCATGTAACGGTTAAGCTAACCCTTCACATTCAAACAGAAACTGAACAGGCAGATTCGAAGGATTTATTTCTTTGGAAATGTTATTTTAAATACAATTAAATCAAGTTTTTTCGGTAAAACTAATGAAAAATATAACAAAAATAATATTTAAAAAATATATATTTAAAAAAAATATATATTTTTTAAATATTATTTTTTAGAATATCTTAGGCCCTCACAGAGGGCCTAGAGGGCCCTGACCGCTCGCCACTGGTGAATAATTTGTGTTTTAAAAGTGGAATATGTGTACTTGTTGTGTGCGATTAGACAGTCTCTGTATCTCCTGTTGGTTGGTAACAGATTTCTTACACACAGTGTTGTGTGTTTAAATCTGTGATGCCTACTTTACATATCTATTTAACGACACATTTCTGCACAAGGAGTACAACAGAACAGCCATACATACTGTTATAATTGATCGCTTTTAACCCCTTACAGAACACAGATGTTCACAGATCATCACAGATTTCTTCATGATGTATTGATTGAAAGCTTGCTCAAATGATTCAGTTTTGGTTGCCTAATTTGCAGCCAGATCTACAACCTGTTTTTATAATTAAACTTGCAAAATGCATAGTATATTTATTAAGTAAATATATAAGGTTTAAGTACATCTTTATGCATATGAGCATCCATATCCACAAAGATGTGTAATAAAGTGGAGCTGGCTCTCTCTCGACACGGTGCAGCATATCATTATTTGAGAGAGACAGCTGACTGACATGCAGTGGTCTCTGGAGGCACGCTGAGCTCATTGCTCTGCTTTTGCTCTGCTCTCTCTTCTCATGTTCCCACTCCCCCTTGCTCTCTCAATCTCTGTCAATTTGTTTGAATTCCCTGTCTGATATAATTCATTTCAGTTCATAGATCAATTGCTCCCCTAAGGATTAATGAAACTGAGTACGATTTCATAGGTCATCATAAACCCTGAAAAGCTCCAGATTATACTCTCTCACTCAATCAATGTCATATATTGGCAAGATAAAAAACATGAGATTAAAATATGTGTACTACCTTATGGATAGTTAGACCTAAATGATATAAACATTTTCTTGCTGGGAAAATTTCAATTATAAAACATATTTCCTCATAAAGATTTCAAATGACACTGACACTGACATTTTGGTATTACATTGACATAGCTTGCAATCATTGTTGTTTTCTTTTTATGTATCTTGTATTCCCGTTTGAGGTTATTCAAGAATGTACAGATACAATCAATCTGCTTGATTTTTGGTTATTGAAAGTTATTATCCCATAATTACAGTATAAATAGAGAAGCTGCCAAACAATAGAACATGTATATAGTTAATAGGTCTGTTCTGACTGTTAGGGGATTTTAATACAACCAATTATTGTATGTGTTGTATATATGTATTCTCATGCAGATTACCATTCAATTGACAATTGTCTATTCTTAAAGATCCATTGTCATGGCCATTTCTACTGATCATGATTCCATTGTTGAGGTCTACTAGAATAGATTTATATTGTTTAATGTTCCAAACTAACATTAGTTTCTCACACAGCATCTCTGTATAGTCTGTGTGTTCACTCTCTGTCCTACACAGAGCTTTTGTTGGAGCTCCTTAATTATTGGCCCGTACAGCTGTTTCAATCACTTCTCAAATCTCTATTAAAAAATGTAATAATTGTTACAACTCTGCCGTTCAAATTATAACTTGTTCTGATAAACCCGAATTCTATGATGCTTCAAAAATATTGTATTGCTAGATATTCCTGCACTGTAGTTGGGACTAGATTTTTAGAATATGAATTAATTTGTATAACTATAAACTGTTTTCAATAAATACATGTCGGTCCATTGAATCATCTCTTGACTACAAAACACTACAGGTCCTTGGTTTCCTGCAGAGAACCTTCAAAAACATTGCACTACGATTAGCATAGTTTATGCTGCGTAAAGTTAGTGTGTGGGTGTACAGCCGTGGGGTTAAATGGACATCTACCAAGTGAGAGTCAGTGGTTCGATCCCCAGTCCTTGCAGTCAACATGTCAAGGTGTCCTTGGGAAAGATAGTGAACCTCAAATTGCTCCATTATGCATATTGCCTACCTATTGAAGTGAATGTAAATCGCTTTGATAAAAGGATCAGCTAAATAACATGTTGAGGCTCATTTATGTATCCCCGCCGACTTTGATAACAAGAACAGGAGAAGTGCCGTACATACAACCTGCATAGGATTAAAGCAAACCTGACAGCTGGTTAACACAGGTGTCCCCGCTGCTTATCTTCAGCTATCAGAAGAGGCCTGATGGGCCCCTGGGGACCAGCGAATGGAAACCAGCCGGCTTGTTAGCACTGAGTCCAGAAGACGGAAGGAAGCCTGCAACAGCCCCAGGAGTGTTAAAAGGCTTACTGTCAGCGTGGTCATTGGTCTAAACAATCGTTAAGGTCTTTGTTGTTTTATAGGATGTGTCCCCATTGCATTTTCCGGTTAGCTTTGTTTACTGACTTCTATTGTCCTGTCCATAGTATCATCCAAATGAATAGTATGAAGGTCCTGAGCTTATTAGAGGGCATCTGACGACCAATCATACATCTTGAGGTTTCCTTTATGCCTTCAGTTGTTGCTCTTTCATTAAAGCTCCTTTTACCCATGTGGAGTTCTTGTCACTGCTGTTATCAACTTCCAGAGGTTTCATTCAGAAGAATGTTGCCGTTTCCTTTTGCCTGCGAGAAAAAACAACCAACCTGCGATGTGTTCTAACGTTTATCACTGTCTTGGGATCATTAATAGTGGTTTATTGCTCTAACCTCCAGAACTTTTCTGCTGAAAAGGTTATCTTGCTGCCTCAAACACCATTTACATTTGTAACCAAGTGTATAAGGTCACTACCTAAAAAAACAATCTGACATCTCTCTGTGATCCAAACAACCTCTCCTCCATCAACAGTCCACTCAAACATCCATTCATCTCTCCCTCTATCTCCTTTTTCATTTTTTAATATAGTCTCCTCCAAACCGTCCATCTGCCATACCCATTCATCCATCACACTGGCAGTCTCTGGAGAGCTGGAGTATTTATCCTCACCTTTCTAATTATCCACACAGTCCAGGCCAAAAGCAGCGGAGCTATTAGTTGGAAAAACACACACCGGATTAGGCTGAATGGAAGAAATAACTTCCTGGTTAATCATCCGGCTTAGGTGTCTGTGCAAATAATGAGAAGGAATGACCTCAATGATACCTTGGTGTCAAACTCAGGAGTTTCCCAAACTGGAGGAATGTGGGATTAAGAACAGGTATGTCAATTTTCCATACAGTTTATCTGCTTAATCTATGAAACGGAAAGGGACAGAAAGAAAAACGCAAACATAAAGAAAAGTTATTCTTTATTTATTTGGGGTCACATTATAACATTAACAAAATTGGCCAAATAAAATAAAAACGAAAAAGTACATAGGGGTTGTTTGAAATTATAAATATCTACACTTGTACACATGAATCTACTCTGATTCAGAACGCCGCTGCTCGAGTCCTCACTGACACTAAGAAAGTGGATCACATCACTCCTGTTCTGAAGTCTTTACACTGGCTTCCTGTGTGTCAAAGAATAGATTTCAAAATACTGCTGCTGGTTTATAAAGCACTGAATGGTTTAGGCCCAAAATACATTTCTGACCTCCTGCTAAACTATGAACCATCCAGATCTCTCAGGTCTTCAGGGACTGGTCAGCTTTCTGTCCCCAGAGTCAGAACTAAACATGGAGAAGCAGCGTTCAGTTATTATGCTCCAAACATCTGGAACAAACTCCCAGAAACCTGCAGGTCCGCTGCAACTCTGACTACTTTTAAATCCAGGCTGAAGACTTTTCTTTTTGCCGCTGCTTTTAAGTGAACTATTCATATCTTAGACTACACTGTAACTTTTATTATCTTTGCTTTTAAATGAGAGTCTATATGCAAGTTATTGGAATGATATATTAGAGAAATAGATACACAATTACTAAGCAGATGAATGTTATGGATGTTGTTTCAACAGTTCAGGGGCCTCATTTATAAAGGGATTTACGCTCAAAAAATGGCGTATGCCAGTTTCTATGCAATGTTTGCGAATTATAAAATATTAACTTGACGGGAAAATGTGCGGTCCTCCACGCAAACTCTAACCCATGCGTACGCACTAAGCACAAAAACGGGAGAGACGAGAAACTGCGACACCGTTGGCAGAAGGAAGAATGGAGAGACATATGTGGAAATAATACCATAAATAAAATGTTACCTCTCATTTATCATATATGAATTCATTTCCACAAATTGATTAAAGCCAATCTTAAAATGATTAAACAAACGTCTTTTTGAGACTCCTCAGTGCACACAAAAACACAACTTGGAGAAATAAATAAATACGGATATGTTATTGAAAACCACCTTGAATATGTTGTGTTAATGTTATGAAATGTTTTCTCATAAATGATGCGGTAAGCAGGAGGACAGAATTACGTCTAAACTGACGCTGTTGCATTTCTATAGGTTGTACGAGCATGGTTTTATATACTATCATGTTTAATCGTGTTTTATGCCGTTTACCAAGACTTGATACGTCGCTCGTAAAACACAGGAGGTATGGAAACTAAGAACACCATATGTGGTAAATTGTACAGCTAATATAACACAACACATAGGATATAGGGTTGCTGTGGATATAGTCGTCATGACTCCACTCCGGAGGGATTCCCCGATCATTTCTTACAGTTTCTCATCAAGGGGGGTAACCTGTCCCCGGTACAAACACACTGCCTGAGGAAGGTTAGGCTATGTGTATTTCACCAAATATCCAAATCCACCAAACAATATGATTTATCTCGACCTCCCCAAAATAACCAAAATCTGACACTGTGTGAGATGTCTTTTTTAGTTGTTCTGTCATCATTTCCTACGATCTTCTTCATGCAGTCAGTCAAAATAAATGAATGAATGGGCGTTTCTTTGACTATTTATAGACAAATATGGGCGTTACGTGAAGCCCGCAAAAGCTGCACCGCATTTCGAGTCGATTGTGATTTATAAAAGGGAAACCAGCGTAGGAAGTGCTGTACGCACTTTCCTCGTCGGTAGCCTACGTAATGTTTGATGAATCGGAAAATGTCGGAAAATTCCTGTACCTATTTTTTGGATTTCTACTACGTAAGCAACCTTCCCACGTGAATCCTACGCACAGCGTTATAAATGAGGCCCCAGGTGTTTAACAGTCTTATTGCCTGTGGTATGAAACTGTCTCTGAATCTGGTGGTTTCAGTCCGGATGCTGCGGTAACGTCTGCCAGACGGCAGTAGACAGAACAGTTTGTGGCTGGGGTGATGGGGGTCTTTTATAATAATCCGGAGGGATTTCTTCCTGAGCCACTGGGAGTAAAGGTCCTCCATAGATGGCAGCTCTGTCCTGGTGATGTTCTGTGCAGTTTTCACCACCCTGTATAAAGCCTTACGATTGAGCGCGGTGCAGCTGCCGTACCAGGCCGTGATGCAGCCAGTCAGGATACTCTGGTGCACCTGTAGAAGGTCAGGATGCTCTCTATGGTGCACCTGTAGAAGTTGCAGTTAAGCTCAAAGAGCGCTTCAGGCTGAACCCTCAATACAAACACGGAAGGGAGGAGACGTGAGTATGGAAGCAAAAATAATTTAATTTCCAACTCAAAATTCAAACAATACTGATGTGGAATTAATAATCCGGATCTGGGAATAACTACGGGGGGGGAGAGTGGAGGTCCGTAGTTGAAGATCCGGAGGATGTCGGAGAGAGCAGGCTGAAGCCGGGGTTCGGAGATTCGCAGCGGAACACGGGTGAGATGAGCCGGGGAATCAGAGTTGAATAGAGTGAGCAGGCTGGAGCTGGTAGTGAAGATAATCTCCTGGCGACCACCAGGCTTTTCGGGATGAGCCCTGTGGAAATCCCTCACCATAACGTGGTCCATTATCCGAGATCGAGGAACCCAGCAACGCTCCTCCAGGTTGTAACCCTCCCAGTCCACCAAGTACTGTAAGCCCCTGCCCCGGCGTCTAACATCCAAGAGTCGATGCACGGTACAGGCAGCATTATCATCAATGACTCGGGGGGGGGAGGAGGGGGAACGGCCGGACTGGCTTTATTTGTGAAACATGAAAAGTGGGATGGATCTTGATGATCCTGGGGAGCTTCAGGCAGACAGCAGAGGGGTTGATTATGCGCTCAATGGGGAAGGGGCCAATAAACCGGGGAGACAGCTTCTTGGACTCGGTAAGGAGGGGGATGTTCTTGGAGGACAACCAAACAGATTGTCCAGGGGCGTAAAGGGAAGCAACAAGTCTGCGGCGGTTGGCTGATTGCTGGTTATTGGCGGAAGTCCGGAGGAGGGCAGATCGAGTGTCTCTCCAGATCTTACACCACCGACGAACATGTTGCTGGACAGATGGAACGGCCAACTCAATCTCCTCTTCGGGAAACAAGGGTGGCTGGTACCCTAGAGAGGCTTCGAAAGGAGAGAGTCCTGTAGCTGATGAAGTGAGGGAATTGTGAGAATATTCCACCCAAGGCAGATGGGAGCTCCAGATCTTCTGATTCCGGTTTGCAACACAGCGGAGGGCAGATTCCAGGTCCTGATTGGCCCTTTCGGTTTGACCATTAGACTGGGGGTGGTACCCGGAAGTTAAACTGACCGACGCACCAAGTGAACGACAAAAGGTCTTCCAAACTTGGGAGGTTAACTGAGGTCCACGGTCGGAGACGATGTCAGCCGGGATTCCATGTAGGCGGATGACATGCTGGGTGAGAAGTTGGGAGGTTTCCAGGGCTGAGGGGAGCTTGGGTAGAGCAACAAAATGAGCACACTTAGAGAAGCGGTCTACAACAGTTAGGATTGTCGTATTGCCATGAGAGGAGGGCAGACTGGTGACAAAGTCTAGAGCAATATGTGAACAGGGTCGACTAGGGATTGGAAGGGGCTGGAGCAAACCTGCAGGTTTCTGATGAGAGGCCTTACTCCTGGCACATACTGTACAGGCTGAGACGAATTCCCTTGTATCCTTGTCGACTGTTGGTCACCAGAAATGTCTTTGGAGAAGGGAGAGTGTGCGGTTGGCACCGGGATGGTTGGAGAAACGGGAGCTGTGAACCCACTGCAGGACTTGGGAACGGACTGAGTTTGGGACGAACAGACGGTTAGGCGGACCTCTACCAGGGTCTGGTTGTTCCAACAGTGCCTCCTGGATAGCGTTACTGATCTCCCAGGTGACGACTCCCACAACACATCTCTGGGGAAGAATAGAGTCCGATGTAGAGACTGGTCCCTAAGACGTGAATGATCTGGACAGGGCATCGGGCTTAGTATTCCTGGAACCTGGGTGATAGGTGAGAGTGAAGTTGAAACGTCCAAAGAAGAGAACCCACCTGGCTTGTCGAGAATTTAGCCGTTTGGCTGATTGAATGTACTCAAGTTTCTTATGGTCAGTCCACACCAGGAATGGCTGCACGCTGCCCTTGAGCCAGTGCCGCCACTCATCCAATGCCATCTTAACTGCCAGCAGCTCCCTGTTTCCCACATCATAGTTTCTCTCAGCTGGGGAGAGACGGCGAGAGAAGAAAGCACAAGGATGAAGCTTGTTGTTTGGCCCGGAAGTCTGAGACAAAACAGCGCCAACTCCGATGTCAGAGGCGTCAACTTCGACCACAAATTGTCTGCTTGAGTCAGGCTGGATGAGAATGGGGGCTGAAGTGAACAGAGACTTAAATCTAAGAAAAGCGTTGTTAGCTTCAGGGGTCCAGGAGAACTTGATCTTGATAGTGGTGAGACTGGAGAGTGGAGCAGCAACCTTGCTATAATCCTTGATGAACCGGCGATAGCAGTTGGCAAACCCCAGGAACCTTTGCAACTCCTTCCGAGAAGTGGGGACTGGCCACTCTGAGACTGCGAGAATCTTCCCTGGATCCGCCTCCAACCTGCCTTGCCGGATGATGTATCCAAGGAAACTGACCCGTTCCTGATGAAACTCACACTTTTCTGCCTTGACGTAGAGCTTGTTTTCAAGCAGCCTCTGAAGAACCAGACTGACGTGTCTTTGGTGTTCCTCCAGGCTCTTGGAGAAGATCAGAATATCGTCGATGTACACAAAGACAAACTGGTTGAGATAATCACGCAATACATCATTTACCAGGGACTGAAAAACTGCTGGGGCATTTGAGAGTCCAAAGGGCATGACGAGATACTCAAAGTAGCCAAGGGGGGTGTTAAAAGCAGTCTTCCACTCATCACCTTGGTGGATACGAACCAAGTGATAGGCATTTCTGAGATCGAGTTTTGAGAAGATGGTGGCACCTTGGAGTGGCTCAAAAGCAGAGTTGATCAGGGGAAGTGGGTACTTATTCTTAATTGTGATGTTATTTAACACACGGAAGTCAATACAGGGTCAAAGAGATTTATCTTTCTTGTCCACGAAGAAAAACCCTGCACCCAGAGGGGAGGAAAAAGGACGAATTATTCCAGAAACCAGGGAATCACTGATATATTTCTCCATGGCCTCTCTCTCAGGGCGGGACAGATTATAGAGCTTGCTGGTGGGTAACAGAGCCCCAGGAAGCAAAACAATGGGACAAGACGGTGAGGAGGGAGAGAGAGAGCCTTATCCTTGCAGAAGACCTCACCCATGTTGTGGTAAATGTTAGGAACGCCGGATAAATCTACATCTGGAGAGACACATGGAGCAGGTAATGGGTGTAGACAGTTAAGGTGACACTTCTGATTCCATTCAATGATCCTTCCTCCAGCCCAATCAATATGAGGATTGTGGGTGCGAAGCCAAGGATAACCAAGTACCAAAGGAGTAGTTGGAGAGGACATAACCTTAAGTTGGATTTGTTCTCTGTGATTTCCTGAAATAATCAGAGTAACAGGTTGTGACTGATGAGTTACTCTAGAGATGCGTTGACCGTTTAAGGCATAAGCAGTCATAGGATCCTGTAAGGATTCCAAATTAAGTCCCAGCTGGTTGGCAAGTTCTAGGTCTACAAAACTATCTTCAGCGCCTGAGTCAATGAGGGCAGAGAGGGGCAAGGTCTGAGAGTTTGTACAGAGTCTCGCAGGACTGACAAATCGGCACAGGGTTGGGGCAATAATAGATGGAGAAAGTGAGCTCTTCAGGACTCCCAAACTTACTGACGAGCTTCTGCGTTTGGGCGAACAGGACAACCAGCAATGAGATGCCCAAACTTGCCACAATACAGGCACTCACCCAACCTCATACGTCAAAGGCGTTCCTCAGGAGATAGTCCGGTACATCCCAACTGCATCGGTTCCTCCTTAGCCAAAGGAGGCACGCGAGGTGAAGAGGTGAATCCAGAGGGTGTGGAAACGGAAGGAGCAAATCTGGGTGAGTAGCTCGGTTTACTTGGAAAAGCAAAAGGAGAACGTTGCGCTTTCTCCGCACGGCGCTCCCGCAACCGGCTGTCGAGGCGAGACGCCAGGGTAATTAAGGCTTGGAGGTCTGCAGGCTCGTCTCGTGCAGCCAGCTCATCCTTTAGTTGATCCTTTAACAAAAACTGCCCTTAGAGCCGCCTCGTCCCAACAGGCCTCTGCCGCCAGTGTGCGGAACTCGATAGAGTAATCCGCCACGGTTCGATTCCCTTGTTGTAGTGTTAGCAGACGATTAGCAGCAGAGCCGGAGTAGTCAGGGTGATCAAAAACAATGGACAACTGTACCTTATTGAATGAATCCCCTGCATTTCTCCACCTCTCCATGAAAAGGCTCTGGGTCGGTGATGTGGAAATCCCGGCATGGAGTAGATACAGGAGGAGGATTTGAGGTGGCAGGGATTGCAGCGGAAGATGTCAGGGTTGAAATCTGGGCAGAAAGGTTTGTGATGCTTTGAGTCATGGAAAGATTGCTTTCCACCAAAACTTGGATTAACCGTTCATGTTGGCCAAGAAGATTTCCCTGATGAGTCAGGGCGTGCTGAACAGCGGAGGGATCCGATCCAGTGTTTGAGGGGTTCATACTGACCAGTTCGTACTGTTAAGCTCAAAGAGCGCTTCAGGCTGAACCCTCAATACAAACACGGAAGGGAGGAGACGTGAGTATGGAAGCAAAGATTATTTAATTTCCAACTCAAAATTTAAACAATACTGATGTGGAATTAATAATCCGGATCTGGGAATAACTATGGGGGGGAGAGTGGAGGTCCGTAGTTGAAGATCCGGAGGATGTCGGGGAGAGCAGGCTGAAGCCGAGGTTCGGAGATTCGCAGCGGAACATGGGTGAGATGAGCCGGGAATCAGAGTTGAATAGAGTGAGCAGGCTGGAGCTGGTAGTGAAGATAATCCGAGGTTCGCTGACGAGGTGGTGTTGGCTGGACATGGCAGGCAGAGTAGTAGATGGATTCTGGGCAGAGAAATACAGGTTTAAGAATATAACATTGACTTGGAAACTAGGTTAGCTTTCTAGCAATCAATACGTGTTGAACTGGTGAATACTGGATAAGGAAGCCGGGTATATAAGCAGGTGTAGGAGAGTAGATTAATCAGGTAGATGAGTAGAAGCTGCGGAGGTGAATTAACGGGAACTGAAAGTAGGTCAGCCACGCCCAGCCAGGAAGCCAGACAGATACAAATGCGCTAGGCTAACATGGCTCACCTTCCTCTTTGTCTAAACTGGTCTTCAATGGCATTAAAACGATAAAAACGATGATGTAGTTAATCCATAGATTAATATCCAATGTGGCTGTGTCCCCTTTGAAATGTTCTGATAATCGATAAGCAATAAAACTGCAATTCCGTTATTTGCTGTCTGCTCTGTGCTCCATGCGCTCTGGGTCCTGCAATTCCTGCTTCCTTACGTAGTAAACAATAAGTAAAGTCTGCTGCGTAATGTACTTAAGCTGGCTGGCATTCTTTATACTTTACGCAGGACCATATCTCTAGAACCCATTGGTCGATTTGGGTGATTTACACCTTTTTCTTAACCATTACATCCAATAGAATTGATGGGCAACTGCAACCGCAATACATCATGTTCTTGGAGGACAACCAAACAGATTGTCCAGGGGCGTAAAGGGAAGCAACAAGTCTGCGGCGGTTGGCTGATTGCTGGTTATTGGCGGAAGTCCGGAGGAGGGCAGATCGAGTGTCTCTCCAGATCTTACGCCACCGACGAACATGTTGCTGGACAGATGGAACGGCCAACTCAATCTCCTCTTCGGGAAACAAGGGTGGCTGGTACCCTAGAGAGGCTTCGAAAGGAGAGAGTCCTGTAGCTGATGAAGTGAGGGAATTGTGAGAATATTCCACCCAAGGCAGATGGGAGCTCCAGATCTTCTGATTCCGGTTTGCAACACAGCGGAGGGCAGATTCCAGGTCCTGATTGGCCCTTTCGGTTTGACCATTAGACTGGGGGTGGTACCCGGAAGTTAAACTGACCGACGCACCAAGTGAATGACAAAAGGTCTTCCAAACTTGGGAGGTTAACTGAGGTCCACGGTCGGAGACGATGTCAGCCGGGATTCCATGTAGGCGGATGACATGCTGGGTGAGAAGTTGGGAGGTTTCCAGGGCTGAGGGGAGCTTGGGTAGAGCAACAAAATGAGCACACTTAGAGAAGCGGTCTACAACAGTTAGGATTGTCGTATTGCCATGAGAGGGGGGCAGACTGGTGACAAAGTCCAGAGCAATATGTGAACAGGGTCGACTAGGGATTGGAAGTGGCTGGAGCAAACCTGCAGGTTTCTGATGAGAGGCCTTACTCCTGGCACATACTGTACAGACTGAGACGAATTCCCTTGTATCCTTGTTGACTGTTGGTCACCAGAAATGTCTTTGGAGAAGGGAGAGTGTGCGGTTGGCACCGGGATGGTTGGAGAAACGGGAGCTGTGAACGCACTGCAGGACTTGGGAACGGACTGAGTTTGGGACAAACAGACGGTTAGGCGGACCTCTACCAGGGTATGGTTGTTCCAACAGTGCCTCCTGGATAGCGTTACTGATCTCCCAGGTGACGACTCCCACAACACATCTCTGGGGAAGAATAGAGTCCGATGTAGAGACTGGTCCCTAAGACGTGAATGATCTGGACAGGGCATCGGGCTTAGTATTCCTGGAACCTGGGTGATAGGTGAGAGTGAAGTTGAAACGTCCAAAGAAGAGAACCCACCTGGCTTGTCGAGAATTTAGCCGTTTGGCTGATTGAATGTACTCAAGTTTCTTATGGTCAGTCCACACCAGGAATGGCTGCACGCTGCCCTTGAGCCAGTGCCGCCACTCATCCAATGCCATCTTAACTGCCAGCAGCTCCCTGTTTCCCACATCATAGTTTCTCTCAGCTGGGGAGAGACGGCGAGAGAAGAAAGCACAAGGATGAAGCTTGTTGTTTGGCCCGGAAGTCTGAGACAAAACAGCGCCAACTCCGATGTCAGAGGCGTCAACTTCGACCACAAATTGTCTGCTTGAGTCAGGCTGGATGAGAATGGGGGCTGAAGTGAACAGAGACTTAAATCTAAGAAAAGCGTTGTTAGCTTCAGGGGTCCAGGAGAACTTGATCTTGATAGTGGTGAGACTGGAGAGTGGAGCAGCAACCTTGCTATAATCCTTGATGAACCGGCGATAGCAGTTGGCAAACCCCAGGAACCTTTGCAACTCCTTCCGAGAAGTGGGGACTGGCCACTCTGAGACTGCGAGAATCTTCCCTGGATCCGCCTCCAACCTGCCTTGCCGGATGATGTATCCAAGGAAACTGACCCGTTCCTGATGAAACTCACACTTTTCTGCCTTGACGTAGAGCTTGTTTTCAAGCAGCCTCTGAAGAACCAGACTGACGTGTCTTTGGTGTTCCTCCAGGCTCTTGGAGAAGATCAGAATATCGTCGATGTACACAAAGACAAACTGGTTGAGATAATCACGCAAAACATCATTTACCAGGGACTGAAAAACTGCTGGGGCATTTGAGAGTCCAAAGGGCATGACGAGATACTCAAAGTAGCCAAGGGGGGTGTTAAAAGCAGTCTTCCACTCATCACCTTGGTGGATACGAACCAAGTGATAGGCATTTCTGAGATCGAGTTTTGAGAAGATGGTGGCACCTTGGAGTGGCTCAAAAGCAGAGTTGATCAGGGGAAGTGGGTACTTATTCTTAATTGTGATGTTATTTAACACACGGAAGTCAATACAGGGTCAAAGAGATTTATCTTTCTTGTCCACGAAGAAAAACCCTGCACCCAGAGGGGAGGAAGAAGGACAAATTATTCCAGAAGCCAGGGAATCACTGATATATTTCTCCATGGCCTCTCTCTCAGGGCGGGACAGATTATAGAGCTTGCTGGTGGGTAACAGAGCCCCAGGAAGCAAAACAATGGGACAAGACTGTGAGGAGGGAGAGAGAGAGCCTTATCCTTGCAGAAGACCTCACCCATGTTGTGGTAAATGTTAGGAACGCCGGATAAATCTACATCTGGAGAGACACATGGAGCAGGTAATGGGTTAACAGGAACTGGAGGCACAGCTGAGTGTAGACAGTTAAGGTGACACTTCTGATTCCATGCAATGATCCTTCCTCCAGCCCAATCAATATGAGGATTGTGGGTGCGAAGCCAAGGATAACCAAGTACCAAAGGAGTAGTTGGAGAGGACATAACCTTAAGTTGGATTTGTTCTCTGTGATTTCCTGAAATAATCAGAGTAACAGGTTGTGACTGATGAGTTACTCTCGAGATGCGTTGACCGTTTAAGGCATAAGCAGTCATAGGATCCTGTAAGGATTCCAAATTAAGTCCCAGCTGGTTGGCAAGTTCTAGGTCTACAAAACTATCTTCAGCGCCTGAGTCAATGAGGGCAGAGAGGGGCAAGGTCTGAGAGTTTGTACAGAGTCTCGCATGACTGACAAATCGGCGCAGGGTTGGGGCAATAATAGATGGAGAAAGTGAGCTCTTCAGGACTCCCAAACTTACTGACGAGCTTCTGCGTTTGGGCGAACAGGACAACCAGCAATGAGATGCCCAAACTTGCCACAATACAGGCACTCACCCAACCTCATACGTCGAAGGCGTTCCTCAGGAGATAGTCCGGTACATCCCAACTGCATCGGTTCCTCCTTAGCCAAAGGAGGCACGCGAGGTGAAGAGGTGAATCCAGAGGGTGTGGAAACGGAAGGAGCAAATCTGGGTGAGTAGCTCGGTTTACTTGGAAAAGCAAAAGGAGAACGTTGTGCTTTCTCCGCACAGCGCTCCCGCAACCGGCTGTCGAGGCGAGACGCCAGGGTAATTAAGGCTTGGAGGTCTGCAGGCTCGTCTCGTGCAGCCAGCTCATCCTTTAGTTGATCCTTTAACAAAAACTGCCCTTAGAGCCGCCTCGTCCCAACAGGCCTCTGCCGCCAGTGTGCGGAACTCGATAGAGTAATCCCCCACGGTTCGATTCCCTTGTTGTAGTGTTAGCAGACGATTAGCAGCAGAGCCGGAGTAGTCAGGGTGATCAAAAACAATGGACAACTGTACCTTATTGAATGAATCCCCTGCATTTCTCCACCTCTCCATGAAAAGGCTCTGGGTCGGTGATGTGGAAATCCCGGCATGGAGTAGATACAGGAGGAGGATTTGAGGTGGCAGGGATTGCAGCGGAAGATGTCAGGGTTGAGATCTGGGCAGAAAGGTTGGTGATGCTTTGAGTCATGGAAAGATTGCTTTCCACCAAAACTTGGATTAACCGTTCATGTTGGCCAAGAAGATTTCCCTGATGAGTCAGGGCGTGCTGAACAGCGGAGGGATCCGATCCAGTGTTTGAGGGGTTCATACTGACCAGTTCGTACTGTTAAGCTCAAAGAGCGCTTCAGGCTGAACCCTCAATACAAACACGGAAGGGAGGAGACGTGAGTATGGAAGCAAAGATTATTTAATTTCCAACTCAAAATTTAAACAATACTGATGTGGAATTAATAATCCGGATCTGGGAATAACTATGGGGGGGAGAGTGGAGGTCCGTAGTTGAAGATCCGGAGGATGTCGGGGAGAGCAGGCTGAAGCCGAGGTTCGGAGATTCGCAGCGGAACATGGGTGAGATGAGCCGGGAATCAGAGTTGAATAGAGTGAGCAGGCTGGAGCTGGTAGTGAAGATAATCCGAGGTTCGCTGACGAGGTGGTGTTGGCTGGACGTGGCAGGCAGAGTAGTATACGGATTCTGGGCAGAGAAATACAGGTTTAAGAATATAACTTTGACTTGGAAACTAGGTTAGCTTTCTAGCAATCAATATGTGTTGAACTGGTGAATACTGGATAAGGAAGCCGGGTATATAAGCAGGTGTAGGAGAGTAGATTAATCAGGTAGATGAGTAGAAGCTGCGGAGGTGAATTAACGGGAACTGAAAGTAGGTCAGCCACGCCCAGCCAGGAAGCCAGACAGATACAAATGCGCTAGGCTAACATGGCTCACCTTCCTCTTTGTCTAAACTGGTCTTCAATGGCATTAAAACGATAAAAACGATGATGTAGTTAATCCATAGATTAATATCCAATGTGGCTGTGTCCCCTTTGAAATGTTCTGATAATCGATAAGCAATAAAACTGCAATTCCGTTATTTGCTGTCCGCTCTGTGCTCCATGCGCTCTGGGTCCTGCAATTCCTGCTTCCTTACGTAGTAAACAATAAGTAAAGTCTGCTGCGTAATGTACTTAAGCTGGCTGGCATTCTTTATACTTTACGCAGGACCATATCTCTAGAACCCATTGGTCGATTTGGGTGATTTACACCTTTTTCTTAAACCATTACATCCAATAGAATTGATGGGCAGTTCCCAAATCCACGTAAACATTACCATTGCGGACGTAATAGAGAAGCAAACAAAACATATCTGAAAGTACAAGCCTGGACGGCAAAACGTTATACCCAGTATATTGCCATAAATATGATGATGGATTATCAGTGTGAAAATGTCTACGTGACACAAAGACATTGGATTAACCTTGAGCGGCGTTTTTATTCCG
The DNA here is from genome assembly GCA_036324585.1 of Champsocephalus esox. Lineage (NCBI taxonomy): Eukaryota > Metazoa > Chordata > Actinopteri > Perciformes > Channichthyidae > Champsocephalus > Champsocephalus esox. The sequence goes on along the minus strand of CM070495.1, from coordinate 5,058,815 downwards.
TTGAACACAACTTTTGATCACAAATCAAAAAAGGTAAGACGTAATTATTGTAATATTTTTGAAACCGGATGTTGTTTACTTTCTCTTTTCTGGCTGATAGCTCCAGGAATTCGAGGTCGTACAGTGATGACATTACATATGTGGAATCTGTGGAGTATCAGCTTTAAATCGTATATCTTGTTTGTGCAGTTAAGATAGTAATAAGGGCATTTCTACCGTGAGTTCTGTGTAAAAAAGCGTTAGCATTAGTTAGCATATTTTTGCTCAATGCTAATTAAAAGGCTTGGTATTACTCTTGTGTTTTCTTTAGCTAACAATTGTTCTTACGGCCCGTCCACACAGCGGCGTGCGTTGACGCTTCCCCATTCACTTTGAATGGGGTGACGTCACTTTTAGCCGAAATGCATCGTGGGAAGCGACGTGGAGCGTAGCTGGCGTGGCTCCCTGCAAAAGTTGAGCAATGTTCAACTTTTGACGCCTCGGTGAGGCGTCAGCCAATCGAATCATATGCCAGTACAAGCTCTAGCCAATCAAACCGCTGCTTGTGTGTCAGGGGCGGGAGATTCATGTGATTGGTTGTTGGTCGAGTGTCAGACACGCCCGCCGGCAAGCGTCAACGCACGCCGCTGTGTGGACGGGCCGTTATTGTCAGCGGAGTTTCTTACCTTTAAAAGGGTATGAAACATTAATAGTTTCATACATTTTAAGAAGCCCTATGACATAGTCTCGTAAAAAAACAGTGGGAGGGGTCCACTGGGGAGAAAAGTCAGAATCAATATTGATGTTTTTTACTTTAAAGAAAATTCAGATTGAACATATTAAAAACTCTAAATGATATTGTCCGTACACAAATTATTTTTTACTTATAGTGAAAACTACCCTTGGATGATGGTAAGGTAGACTAAAGTTTTAGGAATCCAAAGTACAACATATAATAAGTACCCTGTATCAAGATTGATGCAAAACAAGTGACATTTGACCTTTATAGAGAGGTTTAGCAAAAAAAACTCCACCTCTGAGGTGATTTGGGTAGAAATTGTCGATTGGTCGATTTTGGTGATTGACATCTCTTTCTGACCGTTAGAGCCAATAGAATCGAAGGGGAATCTCCCCACTCACACACATGGTAAAACAAAAAGGTGGGTGCTTCGTGGACGCAGTTTTGCATGAGAGTGAAGCTATAGAGCTATAGCTCTAGCTCTGACATCTGGAAACCGAAAAGCAGGTTTATTGCTCATGGATTATCAGAAATTATTTCAAAGAGACACATACACATTGGATTAACCTACGGATTAAATTCAGCAGGGTTTTTATCGTTTTAATGCCATTGAAGACCGTTCAAAGGTTTTGTGAGTGAATTTCGGTGCAGTCATCCGTTAGCATTTTTCGCTCGTTGCTAATTCAGAGGCTCAGCGTTAGCATTGTGGGGTTTTTTTTTAATTTTTTTTTAAATGATCAGTTAGATGAGTTTCTTCCCGTTATATGGTTATAAAACATTCATAGTTTATTAAATGAACATGCCCTCAGACACTGTTTCCTGCAAGATGTTGCGGCAGTACCCCGGTACCGGGGTCTCTCGGGCTTAACAGGTTAATAAGCACCGTAACTTTCATGATATAATTTCTCGGTCATAATCAGTTGTTTCCGTGAACGGAAGAATGCGGTAGGAAGTGTCGGTACAACGCTACATTTCCTGCCGCAGTCATACAGTAGGCTACGGAGAGTGGCGAGAAACATTTCCTCAGGCATAGAAAAGGATGCCGTTAGAATCGAAATGTTGGAACCGGACCGGTTCTCGGTACCCAACCCTAATTGTCAGCCACAGCTACATGTACAAAGGGCAGTCTCTCTCACTCATCACTCACTCACTCACTCACACACACCACAAGTGAGAATATAAAGAACAAAATAAGAACTTATTCTCACAACAAATGACAACTGTACATACATGTACCAAATACCAAAGTGTGAATGTCCTATTGGCAATTCAGTTCCACGATAATAATGAAAGCCTCCAGGAGCAGATGAGCCTAAGGGCTAATAGCCCATTTCTGTGGCGGCAAAGTGAAAAAGAAGAGAAAAAAGATAACAATTGAAGACAAGTGTGTGTTTTTCAGCTTTTGACCTTGGTCACAGCCTTCTCTCCATTCTTTGCGCAAATGCCTTCTTCCTGAGTCACTTCTCTCCTCCATCACAGTGGCTGTGCATATCACTTTTGTGTTGCTGGCGCAGCCTGTGCTTGTGCTCGGTTGATGACTGTCCTCCTCCTCATTCACTCGTTCACTTTAGCTGGTAATATTCTCCTCTGTACCTTTCCTCTGAATACCTCGGGTTTTGAGCCACGTTTTTAACATCATTCAGCTTTCTTCTTTCTTTAGCTTGCTAGCAACTTTCGCTAATCGTTCGCGGGTAGTATGGTCGTCATTAGCAACGCCAGAAAAAGAAAAGAAAATTGTTTTCGTTTCTAAATCTAAAAACAACAGTAGCCTATTAGAACTTATTTAAACCACAGTTTCAATTACAAGCTTATTTTCATTTGTTGTAGTATTTTGATAGTATGATTTATTTTGTCATGAATGTTATTCAATCAAGCCTCAAACTGATGGCACTTATAGCCTGTTTTAAATGGAAGTTGTCTGAGGTCCTTACCACCAGCTGCTCTTGCAGTAATACGTAATGTACCTTTCTTCCCGTCCCAAATGTGCACAATGTAGTGACTGCTTTTTGTCTTTTTGTTAGTTGTGTTCTCTGTATTTTATATGTCTGTGTTATGTGTTATGTGTAAGAAAGTGTAACGTTGCTGCCTTCTTGGCCAGGTCAGCATTGTAAATGAGATCGTGTTTCAATGTTTTCATCTGGTTGAATAAAGGTTAAATAAAAAAAAAGTGGTACGCGTACCACAGGTTGAGAACCACTTATCATGGCTGCCACTGACGTACTTCTGGGTCATTTCACTCCGTTAGGAAGGTTCCTAAGCTAAATGGACTATTCGACTTCAACCCCAGTTTAGGTGGTTCAGGCACGGGTGAGGATGCCACCTGACTTCCTTCCTAGGGAGGTGTTCCAGGCACGTCCAGCCGTGAGGAGACTGAGGGGCAGACACAGGACCAGGTGGAGGGAATATATCTCTACGCTGGCCTGGGAGCGCATTGGAATCCCCCAGTCATCTGTTGGAACTGCTACATCCGAGCCGATGCATTTGCCATCTTGTACTTTTGGTCATGACCCCACCTTCATGACCACAGGTAAATGAAGATGGACTGGTAAATAGACTGGCTTCTGGCTCAGCTCTCTCTTCATCACAACGGTCCGTAAAGCGACTGCAGTACTGCTGCTCCGATTCTCCGGCCCATCTGACGCTCCATTGTTCAGATGAAACGTTTCACGACTAAATATGTATTTGTTCATTTCTTATTGGCACTTGCCTCCACCAAGGTCTGCCTCTTTAGAGTTGTGGCATTGTGTCATGTACAAAGATGTGTATTTAGTCGTACCACAATGGACTTTGATTGAAGTGGATCATTCACTGAGTTCTGATTACAGTTATTAATATAATCAAGTCCAGGCCTTGATGCGACAGCTCCAACTGCCATGGTGTTTGATATACCATTATTTTTTAATTGTATGAATTCAACTTGAGTAGAACAAGCAAGTGAATGTTACCGTCCACATTTAGCCACAGCACAGCTTCTCATTTGGCTATTAGAGGCTAAAGTAGTTAGTCTGATTAGTCTAGTGTTTACCAGACAGAGCCCCGATATCCATCCACATATCCATGTTAATTAACACTTCATCACAATTAGCTTGGTGATCAGCACCATAGTGGGCTGGGGTGAACACACACACATGCACAAAGGCAGGATGGTGGAACATTTTCCAATATTCCAATTCACAATTCCAATATTATTTTGATAATAACATATATTTCAATGTTGATGAACTTCATACTGTTGTTACGTACTCCCCCCCCTTTTGTTGTCCTCTTTGTTCTTATTCTTAAATCTGATTGTCTTTGTAGCTCTGTTGAAATAAAAAAAAATCATTATATCTACAGCCCCTAAACACGCAAACACACCGCTTTCATAATTAACACACTTCCATCCATCCATCCATCTTCTCCTCTTATCCGTGGTTGGGTCGCGGGGGTAGCAGTTCCAGCAGAGAGCCCCAAACGTTCCTTTCCCTGGCGACATCAACCAGCTCTGACTGGGGGATCCCATGGCGCTCCCAGGCCAGCGAAGAGATATAATCCCTCCACCTGGTCCTAGGTCTACCCCTTGGTCTCTTCCCAGCTGGACGTGCCTGGAACACCTCCCTAGGGAGGCGCCCAGGTGGCATCCTAACTAGGTGCCCGAACCACCTCAACTGGCTTCTTTCGACGCGACGGAGGAGCGGCTCAACTCCGAGTCCCTCCCAGATGACCGAACCTTAGAGTTAAGGTGAGAATTAACACACTTGTTCTGCAATAATATGTTGTATGTTTCCTGTCATTTTTGTTAGGAAAGGACCTGCTTGAAAGACAGGACTCAACATTGTCTCCTTCTCTGAGGGTCAAGAAGAACAGAGGCATGCCAGGGGGGGGAACGAGAGACCAGGAGGAAAAATGGTTATTAAAAAAAAATCATAAATTGAAAGATTATTGATTCTAAAATAATATGATGCAGTACTATTACGTCTGGGTCTCTGTGTTTCATTAAAGCTCGGCTCTGTGTGTGTGTGTGTGTGTGTGTGTGTGTGTGTGTGTGTGTGTGTGTGTGTGTGTGTGTGTGTGTGTGTGGTGTGTGTGTGTGTGTGTGTGTGTGTGTGTGTGTGTGTGTGTGTGTGTGTGTGTGTGTGAGTTAACACATGGGTGTGTTATGCCATTGCTGTGTAGTATATAATATAATAGTACATGTACAATGACAGAATGAAAGATTGCATAAAGCCATATACACCAGTATTTATTTCCATGAACAATATTAGCATTCGTTTTACAATTTCAGTCAAAACAAACAAACCACTCACTGCTCTATTTGCCTCAACTGTAGTCCACCATGTTCAGCTCTGTAAATATGCAACGCATTCTGCAGGGAGAACACATTTAGGCACACAGGCTCCAATCCAGGATGGTCCACCATACAGGTTACAGAGTCCTCAAGTTACTGCATCCGTCTTGACACATTGTGATAAACATATATTGAATGACATGTGAAAAATGCATTTAAACAGACAACTTAGTAAAGCTGTCAAAAATGTTACCTGTGTTATCTCCATGCAGCACACATTCTCCGTTCAGAAGGCATCGTGGCGCAATTTGCACAAAGAAGTCAATAACTGAGCTTTTTAAAACACATGAAACTACACACATTGCTGACAACTGAGGTGTTGTTGGAGTTATACTTTTTATCATCCTAAGTTATTCAACTTTCCAACGGTTGTTGCACGATGTTGGAAGAAAAGGACTGTAAACTATTAATAAACGCAATGAGGCCATTGTATATATGCTGAAAATATGAATGTCTCCCTTTATAAATATATATATATATATATCGCTGTTTTTGCGTTACAAACTGTACACATTGCATTCTTGCTAATTAGCCAAAATATGAACGGAATAAGGAGCAAGCATCGTAACAGAGTAAAATAAATAGGGACAACAGCTTGTCAGCTAACCATTCGGAAACGTCCTGCTGCAACCGAGATCTTTGCACCTCCACCAAAACCTCCGCTGCTTCAGGGTCAGTTTCTGGATCAAATTGATAATATGCTTGAACACATGCATTGCTCTGAGATGACATGTTTATTCGACACTCGTAATCACAGCAAGCATGGTAACGTGACTCTCGGCGGCTCATGCCTGCTCTTCTGCAGGGGGGCGTGGTCAGCTGCTGCTCAGAATTTTCAAAGACGGGCTTGGAATAGAGCGAAAATGAGCGAAACGAGGCATGTCTAAAAAATGATCTGTTTGGTATTTTGAAAAATAAAATGTATAAATATACCTTATATAGGTATGGTCATACACTATATTATTTAAATATAGCATGATAGGTCTCCTTTAAAGCAAAATGTGTATGGAGTAATACATTTTGTTTTTGACATTTTGATTGAAAATACTTGTTCTTGTTTCCATTTATTAATAAAATAAAGGCCCAACACTTAGTTTAAAAATCTTGAGTTGCCAAAATGTAAAGTCCCATAGACTTTAACATAGAAATTAAAGTGGACCTATCATGCTATATTTGAATAATATATTGTAGGGCTATACCTATATAAAACATTTTTTTCAAAATACCAAACAGATCATGCATTTTAGCCATGCCTCATTTCGCTCTATTTGCTCTTTTCCAGCCCTGTGTTTGCAAGGGCTGATTCTGTGAGAAGTCTTCTTCGCTGCTTTTGTGGCAGACTACAGCGCCACGTACAGGCCTGGCATATGTACTACAGCGTCTCCAGCGCTTTCGAGCGGCAATGGCCGTGGCCCAACCCCCCATTCCCCTGATAGGTGGAGAGTTTCCCATATAGGTGGAGCACCCCTTTTCTGATGTCAGAGATATTTAAAATCTGTATCAGCTCCGTTGCAGCACCGTTTTTAGAGATTTGGGTATAGAGGAAAAGAGAGAGGGTTGTGTTTTCTGACACTTGGTGAGTTCCCTGACACACCGGGGACACATATTCACGTATCAAAGACGTACAAAAGTGCATTTTGCATGATAGGTCCCCTTTAAAATAACTTGTAAGGATAAAGGACGGAAAAAGGACAAAGTCTGAAAATATCACTGACAATTTTTATTACATACAACATCAAGTTTCTGTGTGATTTTTTGTATTGTCGTCATGTGGCACTAAAGCTGAGAGATCGATGTCTTTGTTGATATCAGAGATGCAAACTCATCAGGTATGAAAAAGGTGACAAGGATCCGAGCCCCCCGACCCCACGGAATATCGGCTTTAAAATTAGGAATGACGGAGGATTTTAGCAGTCAGAACAACTAAAGCAGTAGTGTTCATAATAACAGAAACGCCAAAGGTCACCGGACCTCTTCTGGGATTACTTCTTGGGTTGGCCCTCCCGCAGCTTCGAGAATCGAGTCCTCTGTGTGTGGTACCATTTCAGAATTGAATGATCTGCAATCACATAAATCAAAACAAATAGTTAGTACAATCATTGAATGTTACGAACTTGGATACACAAGGAAGAAAATCACTGAAAAATGCACGACCCGGGAGCCATAGATAAAGTACAAGTAATATATTTTATTTGCCAAAAAAAAGGATATTCCCAAAAAGATATCGGCACTCTTAACGAGGCGAACAAAAATAGGTTTTCCAAAAGCACAACAAAAAATCACTCACACCGTGAGGAACAAACTTAGAATAAGTTTCAGGAGCATGAATAGCGCATGTAACAAAAAGAGCAAACGTGATGAGCAGAGTTTTTGGCATGAGGACAGGACAAGACGAACTGACACTGAACACTGGGAGACTGGGGAATTTAAACACTCAACAACAAGACACAGGTGAAAACAATCAGGGGCGGGAGAACACATAAGGAAAGGGAGTCAAGGAAACTGAAATGAGACTTGACAAAAACAAAACAGGAAGTGAAAAACAATACAAAATAAACATGAAACATGACTGACTAACACTTTTGACGGTGCACAACAGTACCTCTTGGGCCGACTCCTGACGGCCCAAGCCGATCATAAAAATCCTGAATCAGGGTTTTGTCCACAATGAATCTCGCAGGAACCCAGCACCTTTCCTCGAGACCATAACCCACCCAATCCACCAGGAATTGCTTGCCTCGACCCCTATTGCGGACCTCCAGCAACTTGTGGACCTTGTACGTTCGGCCACCTTCGAATAACTGGGGTGGTGAAGGGGGCTTGGAGGCGGGAATAAGTGTGCTCTCATAATCTGGTTTTATCTTGCTGACGTGGAATGTAGGATGTACTGCCATGGATCTGGGAAGTCTTAGGCGCACAGACACAGGATTGATGACTTTCGACACCGGAAAAGGGCCCACAAACCTTGGAGCCAACTTCTTGGAAGCCACCTGAAGTGGTAGGTCCTTGGTGGAAAGCCACACCTTTTGACCCGGTTTTTAGATGGGAGCGGCCCTGCTACAGCCTTCATCCGAGTCGAACTTCTGAGAAGAGATTGGCGAGCTCCAGCCCAAACTCGGCGACAGCGTCTTAATCAAGGCATGAGCCGATGGTACCGTAACTTACCCTTTGTTGGTTGAGAACAGCGGAGGTTGGTAACCATTGGCACAATGGAAAGAAGAGAGACCTGTGGCCGCCGTGGGAAGAGTATTGTGAGCAAACTCAACCCATATGAGGTGGACGCTCCAGTTGGTCTGGTTCTGGAAAACGAGACAGCGTAGTGTAGTCTCCAGTTCCTGATTCAGGTGCTCCGACTGTCCATTCGATTGAGGGTGGTAACCTGAAGACAAGCTGACAGTAACGCCTATGAGTCTGCAAAACTCCTTCCAGAAGGCTGAAATGAATTGTGGACCCCTGTTGGAAACAATGTCATTTGGGAATCCGTGGATCCTGAATATATGGGTCATCATGACCTCTGCGGTACCCTTGGCAGAGGTGATCTTGGTTAGAGGAATGAAATGAACCATCTTGGAGAACCGGTCCACCACTGTCAGGACCGTAGTTTTGCCTCTGGACGAGGGGAGACCTGTCACAAAGTCCATAGATATGTGTGACCAGGGACGTTGAGGAATCGGCAGCGGTTGGAGCAAACCCATGTTGACCTGGGACAAGGTTTTATTGCAAGCACACACCGGACAAGCCGCTACGTACTCCTGCACATCCTTCTTCATGGCTGGCCACCAGAAACGCTGCTTAATCCTGCACATAGTCCTTTTAACTCCAGGGTGGCACGAGAGCACATACGTGTGGGCCCAGTGGATGACCTTGGAGTGGAGAGACACAGGAACAAAGTGGTTTGGACACTTGCTAGGTGCCGGGTTCAATATATTAGCCTGTTTAACGTCCAACTCTATTTGCCAGGAAAAGGCTCCGACCATAGTTTAACGGAAGGATGGTCTTGGGCTCTATGGAAAAAGGTTCTGGTTCAAAAAGGCGAGACAAGGCATCAGGCTTTTGATTCTGAGATCCGGGGCGGAAAGAGAGAGTGAAATTGAACCTACTGAAAAATAGAGTCCACCTGGCCTGCCGAGAGTTGATGCGTTTAGCCTTTCTAATATACTCCAGGTTCTTATGGTCTGTCCAGACTAAGAACGGCTGTTCTGCCCCCTCCAACCAGTGTCTCCATTCCTCAAGAGCAGCTTTTACAGCTAACAGTTCCTTATTCCCCACAACATAGTTATTCTCTGCCGTCGTCAACTTACGCGACAGGAAGGCACATGGGTGTATCCTGTTGTCCTCCAAGGATTTTTGGGACAAAACGCCTCCAATCCCCTCATTGGAAGCATCGACTTCGACCACAAACTGGCGCTGGGGATCCGGGATTGTGAGAATGGGAGCTGTGGTGAACTTCTCCCTGAGGAGCTGGAAAGCGCCGTCAGCCTGGGAAGTCCACTTGAAGGGAACTTTAGGAGAAGTTAGAACATGCAGAGGAGCAGCTACAGAACTGAAGTTTCTTATAAACTTTCTGTCGAAGTTTGCAAACCCTAAGAACTGCTAAACCTTCTTCCTGGAGTCTGGTGTTGGCCACTTTGAAACGGCACTGACTTTAGTAGGTTCCATCTGAATCTGGTTTGGTGAGATTATATATCCTAGAAAGGCCACCTTTTCTACGTGGAACTCACACTTTTCTGCCTTGACATGCGGGCCTCGCCGTGTACCGCTTTCTCAGGCTGAGAAATCCGCGGAGCTGCAGCTGAGAAAAATAAGGCTGTGTGTGTGTGTGAGGAGCTCCGGATTGGTCCATTTGGATCGTTGTTACGTCACTTGGTTCCCAGAAGAAAAAAATGGAAAAAGAAAATGGAAAAAGAGGCGTTCTGGGGCAGCATTGATACGTATGTTCTGTGTTACAGTTTTACTCGCTACAGGGTGTACTTTGAGGGTTTGTGACTTTGCAGACCGTTTACATGCATAAAAAGCTACATAACCAGGGCTGCACATAACTGGTGCGCAGGTGCGCATGCGCACCCCCCGCCAAGAAAGGAGCACCAGATCATTTGAAAAAAGGTGCATTTGCACACCAACATTGAGAGAGAGAAAAGAGAGAGAAAACATACAGACACGTATACACACACACGCAAGCAAGAGAAGACAAAACTTTGAAGGCCTTTTTCTCAAAATGATGACTCTGTGACAGTCATTATATAATGTGACATATTTTGCTTAATATTTGGAGTACAAAAACAATCCTGATATCATTAGAAAGCTAGGAATCTCCTCTTTCCAACAGTGTATACAACTCAAGATGTGTCTTCGGGTCAATGCGACTGATTTCGATGGAGCAGGTCACATACAGTTGAAAGAAAAAGCATGGAATTACCTGGATTTCTGCATAAGTTGGTAATACAATGTGTTCTGATCTTCATCTAAGTCACAACAATAGACAAACACAGTCTACTTAAACTAATACCACACAAACAATGATATGTTTTCATGTTTTTATTGAACACGCCATGTAAACATTCACAGTGCAGGGTGGAAAAAGTATGTGAACCCCTAGGCTAAAGACTTCTTCAGAGCTAATTGGAGTCAGGAGTCAGCCAACCTGGAGTCCAACCAATGAGACGAGATTGGAGGTGTTGGTTAAAGCTGCCCTGCCCTATAAAAAATACACACCAGTTTTGAATTTGCTATTCTTAAGAAGCATTGCCAGATGTGAACCATGCCTCGCACCAAAGAGCTCTCAGAAGACTTACGATTAGGAATAGTTGACTTGCATAAAGCTGGAAAGGGTTCTAAAAGTATCTCTGAAAGCCTTGATGTTCATCAGTCCACGGTGAGAGAAGTTGTCTATACATGGAGAAAGTTCAGCACTGTTGCTACTCTCCCTTGGAGTGGCCGTCCTGTAAAGATGACTGCAAGAGCACAGCGCAGAATGCTCAATGAGGTGAAGAAGAATCCTAGAGTGTCAGCGAGAGACTTAAAGAAATCTCTGGCACATGCTAACTAGGGCTGTGCATCTTCATTGGTCTCACGATTCGATTTCGATTATCCTGTCAACGATTCGATTCGGTTCGATATCCCGGTGCATTACGGTGCATCACGATTCATACCAATGCGTTGCATCCTCAATTTTCTATATTACTGCACATGGCTTATTTTTCATCAATGCATACATGCAGTAAATAAATATGAACTCTCTTTTTATTATTTAGAAAGTGCTTCAGAAATCAATAACATAAATGTCTTGACATTAATTGAAGGGAGGGGGCGGGGCTTGGCGGAACGGAGAGGAGACGGTGATCGCGGAAGCTTTTTTCCTCCTGCCTTCACAAACTTTACACACATATATATTGTCTGAAAATTGCTAGAGGACATTCATACTTTGCAATCCAAGACTTAATTAAATCCACCAAAAACCTGACATGATTGTAACGCGATTATTTTTGAAAAACATAAATCCCTGTCTGTGTCTCTGAGCCGCAGCGACACGGAGTGATTCGGAGCGGGTCCTTCTGCTGTTGGTTCTGGACTGGTGGTGTTGTGTTGGTGGATAAAGCAGACTACTCCGTGTTTGATGCCGTTGTCACGTCTGTTCGCTGATCGCTGCGTCACCGACCGATTTGATATTAAAGTGACAGAAAAATTGTTATAGTAAAGCCGCGGCCGGAAAATTAGGAAGCAACGTTACTACGCTATAACCGATTATCTTCCGTCACTGCATCGAGACCGAATCGTCCACGTCCGCATCGCAATGCATCGTAGAAACGATTATTTTCAACACCCCTAATGCTAACATCTCTGTTGACGAATCTACGATACGTAAAACACTGAACAAGAATGGAGTTCATGGGAGGACACCACGGAGGAAGCCACTGCTGTCCAGAAAAAACATTGCTGCACGTTTGAAGTTTGCAAAAGAGCACCTGGATGTTCCACAGCACTGGCAACATGTTCTGTGGACAGATGAAACCAAAGTTGAGTGGTTTGGAAGGAACACACAACGCTTTGTGTGGAGAATCCAAAGGGTTTTTCTTGCAACTGTATTTTATTGAGTCTTCTTCACACAAATAAAGTTAAATTAAGTTGCACAAATCCCCTCATCAAAACAGACCACTACAATTACACTCCATTCAGACCAAGGGTTGGTTAGCACCATCCAATCAGGTATTATCTGATGAGCTGACACTGATACAATGCTCTGCTGACTGCTGGAGGAGGAAGGAGGCTGATGAGTCTAAATGTTTTTAATTTTCTTCCTATGACACTCCGCATGACAAACAAAAAACAGAGCCTCAACCCTACATCCACTGGAGACCAGAGGCTTGTACTACGAATCCAATTCAACATACCATGGATATGTTTGAGTTATCTGGCTTAACTAACCCAAAACAAACGTGATCTCGCTAAGCGTTCCTACGACGCTGGTTATCAACTCGCTAACTCAAGCCAGGGTTTCTCTGTACGGCTGAGTGCGCGTTCACATGAAAGGGGTGGGATTAGCAACATTTGACCAATCACAAACATGGATAAGCGTACTGACAGCGCAGCGTCTTACTTCCTGAATGAAAAGTAAACTATAATATTAGACAAATATGAAGGAGTTAAACTTTAAACATCCATGACTTAAACACTTTATCCAGTGTTCAAAAAGTGTTTGAATGCGTACATTAACAGGTTTATGATATCACTGCCATCAATCTGCCATCTAAGACATCAATCAATCAATCAATGTTTATTTATATAGCCCAATATCACAAATGTTACATTTGTCTCAGTGGTTTTCACAGTTTGTACAGAATATCAGTATGACAATACGACACCCTCCGTCTTTAGACCCTCACATCGTACGAGGAAAAACTTCCAAAGAAAACCCAGTTTAAAGGGAAAATGGGAGAAACCTCAGGGAGAGCAGCAGAGGAGGGATCCCTCTCCCAGGACGGACAGACATGCAATAGATGCCGTGTGTAAATCGAAAGGATAATACATTTGCAACATAGGTAGTCCAAATGTTTGGAAATGCATGTGTCTATAATAAGAAGATGAATCCACGAGGATGTCAGCAATCTTGTGGGAGCCATCAGGGAAGTAGTATGGTGAGAGTCTGGCAGGACCGCAGAGACAGGTTCAGCCACGACTCGAAGTCCAGGACTCAGATCCAGTGCTCAGGATAGAGGATCCAGGACACACGACCACAGCAACATGATTAGCCTCGACTCAGGATCCCGGCGTATATATGGACACAAAAAAGAGATTTGAGGGAAACTGGGTTAATCAGAACATGAGAGTACACAGGTACAAACAGCCAGAAAGACGGAGTAAGGTGCCCCCCCCCAATAGTCCAAGCCTATAGCAGCTGAACTAACGTGTCTACATACATGTACTCCCTTAGGATAGGTGGGGGGAAAAGGGTAGCAAGTAAGAAGTAGGAAACAGAGGTGGAGAGGCACACAGGGAACTGGAACCTGAATTGGTTAGAGGTAAGGAGTAGGTCTGTGGCTACGTTCCATAATCCCCGGCCGGGCTAGGCCTTCTCTGCAACCTGTTACCCTCTAATAGACCCTCGAGAGGTCAGAGAGGGAAAAGGTTTTGGATAAAGTTTTAGATATAAGATCTAAGTTTTTAGGATTTAAGTGAAAGAGTAAGAACTAATATGTATAGGTGAAGAGGCACAACGTATCTACGTCAATGCACTCTTATTAGATTATTTTATATTTTATCACTATAAGCTTTATCAAAAAGGAAGGTCTTAAGCGTACTCTTAAAAACGGATAGGCTGTCTGCTTCCCGAACACATGAGTGGATCTGACTTTAATTACATTTGACTCGAGTGTTTCGTTAACTTAAGGCGAGACACTACAGTTGAATAGGGTAATGTTTTCAACTTAAAGATATCAGCTAGACATTTCTACAGTTTATTACAATTATTAAGAGAATTGTTTTTTGTATTACAAGTTTGCTGAAATAGCACGTTTAAATATGCAAATGGGCCATAATCTCATTAATGTGCATATTTTAATACATTTCAGGAACACAATTCTGAACATTGGAAAAAGTCAGGTTCAAAATTCTTGTTTCATATTGGCATCTAAAGTTTTTACAGAAAGGGATTTTGGATATCTATTTTTATCACTCCATCTGAAAATGCTGTCAACAGCCGTAAAATATAAATGTTCGCCTTTTCGTTTTTAGGTATAAAATGTTATAAAACATTTTTAGGTATAAAATGTTATATAACAGCCTCTCCAGGCTTGGCTCCTGAGAGGGACAGGCTGAGACGGGGTGGACTGTCTGACAAGGTTATTCAGACTATCCAGCCAGCAAGAGCAGGATCCACCACAGCCTGTCACAGGACGAAGTGGTTGGGATTCCAGCGGTGGTGTGAAGAATGGGATCTGCCGTTGGTGCTCGAGGCTTTGGTCACAGAACCATTTGAGCCTCTGGAGCTCTCCTCCCTGAAGGCGCTATCATTGAAAACAGCTTTGCTGCTTGCCTTGACTTCGGCCAAGAGAGTGTGCGAGTTGACCGCTCTGTCGGTGCACCTGAGTTGCCTTTTGATTCGGGGTGACCGTAGCGGGGCGACACTCAGACCGAACCCCTCCTTTGTTCCCAAGAACCTAAGGAGTTTGTTCAGGTCAAGGGCTATACAGTTAGACGGCTTTAGTCTTCCACCCCATATTGGGGACAGGGAGGCTAAAGTACACCTCCTCTGCCCAGTTTGTGCGCCGGCATGTTATGTAGGGAGCACGGCTTCCATTAGGCGCACTGAACAGCTGTTTGTGTGCTTTGGGGATGGTGTGGCTGGTAAAGCTCTGTCCAAGAAACGCCTGATAAGATGGCTTCACATGCCTATGGGCAGACAGGGAGAATCTTCCCCACTGGGGTCCGTGCACACTCCACACGTGGTACGGCTGTATCAACAGCCTTGTTCAACGGCGTGAGTGTGGAGGACATATGCACGGCGGCGTCTTGGTCTACGCCAGGCCCCTTCATAAGGTTTTATCTCTTGGACATGTCTGGCTCCTTTTCATCGTCTGTGCTTTCTGGGGCAACACAGGACTGGTGAAGGGGCTGTGCGTCAGTAGACTGTATCTGACCCCACCTGGACATAATGCACTTATGTTCTCCCATGCTCCTTAGCGACCCGGGAAACATGGTGCGCAGTAACACACCATGGAAGACTCTCCCCACTACGATCCATGCACATTCTACACGAGGTAAGCGTGTGTGAGTGTGGGGGACATGGTGCACTTGCGTACTCCCCATGCTCCTTAGGGACCTGGGAAACGTAGTGCACAGTGTATAGTCACTTGCGCTGGCACCTGCAGGGTGGAGCTATGGGCTGATTCAGGCCAAGTAAGCTGCGGCCCCGACTTCTTCACGGTCACAACCGGGACATAGGAAGTTGGGGTGCGGTGGCTGTTAACCAAAGGCCGGTCAGGGGCAGTTTGGTGGGTCCATGTTTTAGGGCGACAGGGCGTTTACCCATCGGCGCTCCACCCACTGTACCCATATAGTCCAGTAGAGGGTGGAGCCTGTGTGAGATAGAATGGGGGATTACGTATTGTAACCCAAGTTCTATAAGCACAGGTGGAGCCCTCTACCTAGGGGCCAGTGTTAATTTCGTCAACGAAAACTATGACGAAAAATGTTCGTCAACGACCTTTTTTACATGACTAAGACGAGACGATGACAAGCTAAAAATAGATTCTTGATAACGAAAACTTTGACGAAATGTATATTTAGTTGACGAGACGGGACGAAGGTGTTAATGGTGGACTATCGGACATTCAAAATGCAGGGTATTTTCCCCCAATTGTCTGTCTTGTCTGTCAAAATGCATCTTTCGTTTCTACCTTACTATATCATTATTTCCGCTCTCTTCACACCAGAAGAGCGATCTCTCTGTGTCTCTCTGTGTGCGGGGGCGGGGGCGGGGCCTAACAGACACGCTGCAGCGGCACACAGAGATCTGCCGGGGACGGAGCATTCAGAAGGGACACATGATGGAGTCCTTCAAGTTTGACTGCAGGGTAGCTTTTGAATTTACTCCAGGTGGAACTGAAGTCTGATTTAACACTTGATTAGATTTAACATCATTCATCCACATCTGTAAAGTAACTAAAGCTATTAAATACATGTTGTGGAGTAGAAGTACACATGTAAATACTCCAGTAAAGTACAATATTGTTGACATAATTATATACATTTCATTTACATATTTCACATTTAAATAATGCAATTAATTCGGTTAACAATGTTAGTTTTTCCCTTTTAAAAAAATAACAAAAAGTAAATACAAGAATACCGTTAAAGAACCGGATCGATAAGCAGTATTGATAAGACTAGTAGTACCGTAGAAAACCTTAACGATACCCATCGCTAGATATTACACAAGTAAAGTGTTAAGAGAGTGAAATGTTGCTTTACGAATTTCAACACTTGATACTGTCACATTGATTCCAATTTCAGAAACCTGTATTTGCTAACTGAATTGGTTTAAAGAGAGAAAACATTTTGACTAAAATGTAATTTTTCATCGACTAAAAGTAGACTAAAACTATGAAGGATAGTGTAAGGGAAACGTCTGCAGCAATGGAAAGTCCAGGACTCAGAGAGACACGAGGAGAGTTGGAGCTTTGATGTCAAACACTGATAGTTTATTACAAGTATCAGCCGGAGAAATTCACATCACAAGTCACAGCAGCCAGAGATTCTGACTACCCTGGTGGGTTGCCATGTCAAATCTGAATACCCATTCTCTCGATAGACCTTTTAACTAGCTTACAGAGAGTTAAACCACATATTGGGAGGCTGACGTAAACATTCTGGGAACACTTGGAGATAGCCCCCACATCTGGAAACACTGGATCACCTGTCTGTGGTGCTTAGAAGCCAGCGTTCTCACAGTCATAAAACCCTCTGTGCCCGATAGTTGACCTGGTAATATCAACAATAGCTGACACCTCCCATTCCTTAAGACAGATAACAGACTCAGGGTTGGTTGTAAACGTCCCCACACAGAAAAGGTTAAATTCCTAGGAGTAAGACAAAATGAATCCCTAACAGATAGAAATGACTAAAATGTGACTAAAACTAATAACCATTTTAAGACTAAATCAAAAACAGCTGCCAAAATTATCACTGCTAGGGGCCCTGTCTTTCCTATGCCGCTCGCTGAAGAGGGTGTAGGATGACAGTCAGGAGGCGTAGCCGCCTTATATACTGTGGGCCTGTGCGCGCATTCAGGTAGGCTCGCCCTGATTGGCCGGCTACGTTTATAGTGTGGCGAAGTCACGCCCATCTACTTCCGGTCCATGGGACCTTATTTCGGAAAAATAATGTGTTGAAGTCAATGGAGAGAGAAAGATTATCTTTCGATCCCGTTTGAATTGTGCCATGAATTACACATATGATGTGTGTCAATCTTAACAAATACTTTCCATGTCAAAAAAGTCACAGTTTGTCGTAAAACTGTTGAAATATAAGACTGTGAAAAATACGCAACTAGAAAGACTACAAATCCCAGAGTCGCGTAAGTGATGTCACAATTGTTTTCCACCACTAAGAGATAGCTAAGACCAGCGCCATATAGATATAATCTATCTATATGGCGCTGGCTAAGATAAGATAACTTTAACAAGATGCCTGTGTGCTTAGTACCAGGTTGTTATCATACCAGCAATGGGTCTTGCTCGTTCTTTCGCTTCCCGTCTGATGAAAGGACCCGGAGTGGCTGGATCAAGTTAGCTACCTAGCTAGTAGCTAGCACGTTAGTTAGCATTACAGCCTTGTCATTTTTATTAGCCTTAATATGAAGTAACATTAAGTAACCCAAAATGTTAAACAGTAAGAATAGTAGTCATATTTCGTGAACCCTTTGAAGAGTACTGTCACCGGTGTGATCATTCTATAATACACAATTTAAGCCCGGGGGAGAAATGCTAACGCTAGCATCGGCGATCGCCGATCTTTTATACTTCACGCTATCTGCACAAATGGTTGACATTAAACATTAAAAAAAGACCAGGCAGTTCAGAGGGAATCAAAGGAAGGCAGGCAGGCAGCTTTGCATGACATTATTCTGGACGTGTTTTATTGTGGTAATAGTGAGGGTAGTCGTTTTGTTGACAAGACAGTAGTGACGGCCATCTTGGTGACGTGTTCTTCTGTGAGACCAGAGATGTAGTTCATTGAGCGTTTCACACAAACAAATGTGTTACTTCACAGTTTTACGACACATTTTTTTTGTTTTACTTGCAAAATTATCTTTTAAATTGACAAACATCATATGTGTAATTCGTGGCACAATTCAAACGGGATCGAAAGATAACCTTTCTCTCTCCATTGACTTCAATACATCATTTTTTCGAAATGAGGTCCCATGGAGGTCCACCGGAAGGGGAGGGACTTCGCCTCTCTATACAACGTCAGTGTGTGAACACTCGCATATCATTGATGAGACGAGAGTAGTACCATAGAGTCCAGTAGAGGGCTCCGCCTGTGCTTATAGAATTAGGGTTACAATACGTAACGCCCCGTTATTTGCATGTATGTCAGGTAGTGTGAACTTTTCTCCCTCAGTACAACTTGGCCTTCTGTTCCTTTGAATTTTCGGGGTTATTATTTTTTTTTATGTTTCAAAATAACAATTTCTATTTAACACTACTGAGTTTTGGTTCTGCCATATTGGATAATATATCTTGAAAATTCCATGTATGCTTGGATTTGTTTAAATATTTTTCAGAAAATAATAAGGAAATATAAAACCTACGGGAAAATCTTTACAGAAAAAAACTACAAGGTGTTATGCACACACACATACACAAACTGTAGAAACGTCATGTATGAACACACAGGCAGATCAATACTTGCTGATTGAGAAGGAACCATGGAGAGTTCTTCTCAGCAAATGAGGTTAACTAACACACTGACAAATAGAGGTGTGTGTGTGTGTGTGTGTGTGTGTGTGTGTGTGTGTGTGTGTGTGTGTGTGTGTGTGTCAGTGTATGGATGCATCACCATGACTCTAATTGCAGGCAGACACTATAATAGAGTTCTTCTATGTTTAAGATGTATTGCTAAAACACTCCCTTTCATTCAATGTGTTTCCTCAATTACTGCGGAGCTGATTCATTGCATGTAAACACATGGGAAATATTCAAAGTGATACTCAACCTCCAATCTGTCTTGTTAGTTTGACACTCTTTAAACCTGCAGATTGTAGTTAATAAAATGATTGTGTTACTGCGAATGGACCAATCCGGAGCCGTTACATTAAGTCCGCGGAGCCTCACAAATCAAATCAAATCAAGTTTTATTTATATAGCACATTTATAAGCGATTTTTGGTCGAGCCAAAGTGCTGTACATAAAATAAAAATAGCCTACACGAGAGACACTTTACAGCGAATACAACAGCACAGATTGTTCAGAATATCAGTATGAGAAAAACAACACCCTCTATCCTTAGACCCTCTGTCCTTAGACCCTCACATCGTACAAGGAAACACTTTGAGAGAAAAACCTCGGGGAGAGAACAGAGGAGGGATCCCTCTCCAGGACGGACAGACGTGCAATAGATGCCGTGCGTAAATCCAAGAGATAATACATTTTACAGCATATAGACCGAATGTTAGGAAATGCATGTGTCTGTAATAAGAAGATGAATCCACGAGGATGTCAGCTACAATCCTGTGGAAGCCATCAGGGAAGCAGCATGACGAGACCCAGGCAGGACCGCAGAGACAGGTTCAGCCACAACCCGAAGTCCACGACTTAATCCAGAACTCAGGATAGAGGATCCAAGACACAGGACTACAGCAAGAGGATCAGCCTCGACTCCGGATCCCGGCGTAGATATAGATACAAAACAAGAAAAAAGATTTGGCTGGGTTAATGGGAACAAGAGAATACACAGACAGAGAGGGAAAAGGTCATTGGATACAAGTTATTCTTGATAACCCTCTCAATTCAATTAAATTCAAAACCTTTATTTATCCAGGTAAAATCCCATTGAGATCAATGATCTCTTTTTCAAGGGAGACCTGCAGCAGTAGGTTCCACAAGAAGACATAAAAACATAAACAACAGAACAACAAAAGGACATCATACAGCAAAATGTACAGGAATTACAATTTACATATTAAACCACATGTACAGGTACCAACAGCATCTGATTTTGTAGCATCCAACCGAGATTTAAAAACATGTAGTGGTACTAGATTGGTAATTTTCCATTCTTTTTGCAGACTGTTCCAAGTTAGTGGAGCTGCACATCTAAAAGCTTTCTTCCCTAAGACAGTCCTAGCACTTGGCACATTTAATAAAACCACAGCATGCGATCTCAAACAATAAGTACTTTCAATTCGCAGAGAGATCAGGGAGCAGATATAAGATGGTAGTTTATCCAACATGGCTTTGTAAATGAAAAAGTACCAGTGACTGAGCCTCCGTACAGTAAGTGATGGCAAAACCACCTTGGTATACAGGGTACAGTAATGCTTTACAATTTGTCAAAAATCTCCATGTCTTCCATGTTTCTACGCTTCTTCCTCTGCGTCACAGTTTCGGGAATATCAAGATCATTGCACAGGGCCTTGGTCTTGTCATAGACCTCATGTGCTTGTCACTTCGGTAACTATTCTCAACTGCTGTTTTGTAATCTACTGCCTGCACCAAGTCAATTGTTTCTTTCTGCAGGTATTTGTGCAGGCCCTGAGTGGTTGAGAGCAGTGTCTGGAAGCGCTGAGTGGTTGAGAGCAGTGTCTGGAAGCCCTGAGTGGTTGAGAGCAGTGTCTGGAACAGGACAAGCATGTAGATGGTACTGCATGTTCAAAGCTTGCTTTCCAGTCCCTTTGCCAGAGGGGCTGAAAGGCTCCCTTTTAAAGTCTGGATCAAAGCAGGGAGGTTTTTTAGGGTTGCATTCACAGACTCAATTTGACATGCCCAGCGAGTGTGTGACAGCTGAACAAGTTGTTTGTCCCCTACCTCTAGCTGTTTCTGAAGGGTTTCCAATCTCTGATGGTGGACAAGAGATGTGGAGAAGAACGAGTAGAGACACTCCAGGAGATCAAAGAAGTCACGTGCCTCTGGGATGGCTTTGCAAGTGGCGCAAAGGACACGATTGAGTTCATGGGCATAGCAGTGAACATAAAGTGCTTCTGGATGCTTCTCTCTAAACCGATCTTGTACACCTCTCACGTTTCCACTCATAACAGCAGCACCATCATAACTCTGGGCAACACATTTAAGATGTCCTATTCCATGTTTGTCAAGTCGCTGCTCTATTGTGTCAGTGATGGTTTTAGCGTCAAATGCTGCAAGCTGAGGAAGTCCAAGGAACCTTTCTTTCACTGAGCCTCGTGGACTTACATATCGCACACACAATGCAAGCTGCTCTGTGTGATTATCCCTCGCTTCATCCACCATTACCGAGTACATTTTAGCCTCTTTGATCTCAGATATTATCCTTGCCATTATAACGTTGGCGGTGCTTTCAATCATCTCATTCTGTGATGAGGGTGAGAGGTAGGTCACACATGAAGGTGGCTTATATGTTTGCAGAAAAGGATCAAAGTGTTCAAGAAGCTTCATGCATTCCATACAATTACCCTTGTTATCGCTCTCTGCTGCTTCGTTGGGCCCTCTGAAAGCAATCCCTTGCTTGCCAAGAAAGGCTGTCACTGCTGCTATGCGTTTCGAATACTCCCTACATTCCTGAATCTCACTGACATTTGCAGCATGTAGCTGCTGTGTGATGTCCCCGTGGACCTGGGTGGCTTTAAAGCTCTTCCAGAGAATAATTGAGGCCTTGTGTATGTTTGACTTTTCATGTTCTCGAAAAGAATCCAATGAACGCTTCCAGTTTGTGTATCCTGAGGTGGTGAGGGTGTCCCTTTGATCCCTTTGGTTTGCCATATAATCTACAACTAAAGCAGAATGCTGCATTAGCAGTTGTAGAATATTCGAGCCATCAAACCAACTTGGTTGAAATGATCTCTTTTGCTGGCCAAACATGCCGAATGGAAAGCAGTGATGTCTCACTTGCCTTGGCCCTGTATCTGCAGTCCTTAAATCAGTTACCCATAGACTCTTGTCTGTTCTGGGGTTCCTGTTCATTGTTGTTCTTATCTGTTGTATCTCCTTCTTGTGTGTCCCTTTCTCCTTTCTTCATCCTCTACTCTGTTTGGCTCATCTGTGATGACTGTGTAGGTAAAGACAAACAAGTATGTAAGTCAATCAGTTTCCAGCTCTGTCAAATAAATGAATTTCAAGATACACAAATGTGTCTTCATTAAAATCACCACACTGTCACAAAATGTAATGCTAACCAATTGAACTACCCCGCCTACCCCAGGCGACGCCCCTGTGAGAAACCAATGTGAGTTTGGAAAATTGCACAATGTAAATCTATTCTAGTAGACCTCAACAATGGAATTATGACCAGTAGAAATGGCCATGTCATGGGACCTTTAATCAGAAACAAGATCAGTTTCACACGATTCCCAAGAAAACTGTAGTAAAACATGTTTCATAAAAATTAAAAAAACTGGAATTTGTAGTCTGAACCTTGTGAAATGTATGACACATAAGTTTTAAACATTTACGAGCGGGGTACTGATGCGTATTATGTTGTTGAACAAAACAGGAATATCTCGTAAAACCTCAGACCTTAAACAACAAATGTGGCAAGACATTTTGTTTTTCAAAAGGAAAACAAATCTTCAAATATGATTGGCACATGATTGATTTTAATCATGCAATATTACAACTCACCAGAAATGACAGGGATGTTTTATTTCGAAGTAGAATACACTACTAAAAAGTGACTTTTCCTAACATTCTTTCAAAGGTGCGTCTGGTGAATCAGCTAACTGATTTCTCAAACATAAAAAAACTAAACGTGTGGTTGTGCCCTATAGCAAGGCAGCCAAGAGAGATTGAACCTGTCACCTCCAAATATTCAGTCAGCGTTTCGAGGCTCTGCTCATCGATCGAAAGACTTTAGTGAGTGTGTTCAGCTTTAAAGTTATGTGTGTGTGTTTACTGTTATTACTGCTGATGCTAATTGCTAGCAGAGAGAATAATGAAGTAGTTTGCGTTAGCGTGTGTGTGCGTGTGTATGAGCACCATCCGTCATTTTGCTGTCATTAGCACTGATGCTAATTGCGAGTACGCAGAATAATGAAGTACTTCTGGTGTGTGTACAGTATGTGTACATTCCTGCATCCATTTGTGCATTTGTGTAACTAGTGTGTGTTTGTTTACCATCCGTCACTGTCTTGTCATCAGCACAAGTGCTAATTGCTAGCAGACAGTGTAATGGAGTGGTCCCTGAAGACCATTCAACAACCTCAGACTTCAATACAGCCACACACACGCACGCACGCACACACACCAGCTGTGTGTGTGTGTGTCCTGATGTCAGGATTAATGAAGGAAGCAGGTGAATTATGTTTGTGTGTGTGACAGAGACACATTGTTGAGTGTGCATATGTGTTTGTCTGTGTAGTCCAGTGGTTCTCAAACTTTTTCTGTCATTCCCCACTTTGAACAGGTGGGCCTTTTCAAGCCCCACCTGTCCCTCATCGCTCCAATAAAATAGTAGGCCAAGCTTAAAATTGTCAAATGTATTGTTCTATAACAATATATCTTTAACAAATAACATCAGTTCAAAAACAGAGAAAATCAATAACAAATAACAGTTCAGAAATAGCGAAAATAAAAGTGCAATGGTGTCAATCCTTGCCTCAAATGGGCTGAGTTCCAAAAATATAGAAAAAGGGCCTACTATGCAATTGTGTTATCAATGGTAGGCCAAGTTTAAAAGTGTCGAATGTATTTAAATAACGTCAAGTTCTACATCTTATAACAAATAACATCAGTCAATAATAACAAATAAAATCAATAACAAATAACATCCGGCACTGTGAAAGTCCACCACCTTTGCGAGTCTCCGGCTGTAACAGTCCACTACCGCCCGCGAGGACCCAGGTTCGATTTGGCCTGAGGTCGAAAAAATTAATTAAAAAATTAAATAATAATCTCCTGTTCACCGCGACCCATCTATCACATCAATCCCACTGCTACAAACAAATAAGTAAAATTAGCCATAAATATCTCATACTCGTCCAAATGTGATTTAGTTTAAAGAGGATAGTCAATCTGAGAACTTTAACCCTCTGGTCTGGAGTCGGTGGACGCGCCGGCGCCTCGAGGTGCGCATCATTTACGTAATTAATCATATATTTTCGATTATAAGGAGTAGAAATATGGTTCAGATAACCGAAATGTAGCTTTCCAGCGGTACCTCCTGTGAGACTGTATTATACTGTGTGGGATTGGTGGTTTGGTGTGTCCGTCAAGGAAATCTCGGCCAGCAGCCATGTTGGTCTGAAATGACCAATGGACACTCGAGAAATCGCTAAGGACCTACCCACCAAGAAAGAAAATCATAAACTACGTGTCTCCCATCAGTTTACGTCTGTGAGGAAGAGAGACAGAGAAAATGGCTAAAAAAAACGTTACAGTTGCCGACTTCGCTAGAGATTTCGCTAGCAGCAGTGAAGATAGAGCCTCAGAACCAACACACTCCCTAAGCGTCCAGGAGCGACGTTTGGTCAGTGTCCGTGGCGTCCAGTTGTGACGCTCCTAGGCTCCTTCAGCGTCATAAAGGGACGCAAATAGCTTTCAACTGATTGCAATGTATTCCCATCTGCAGCGGGATTTGACG
This sequence comes from Champsocephalus esox, assembly GCA_036324585.1. NCBI lineage: Eukaryota > Metazoa > Chordata > Actinopteri > Perciformes > Channichthyidae > Champsocephalus > Champsocephalus esox. The sequence continues at coordinate 5,034,000 of CM070495.1, read as the reverse complement.
CTCATGGAAGCACGGCATTCGTTTGTGTCGGCTGCCCTTAAAGGCAATGTGAGCGTCCATTCTCATTGGATAACGGAGAATTGTACACCCGGAAGTAAGTATTCCTCTTACTTTCGATTGATTTTACAGTGATATCTGCACTACTCATCGACTAAAAAACACCAGATTATCCTTGTTAATTACACAACATTGATTGGTTTAAATTGTGTGGGAATACCGCAAAAATACCGCAAAAATTAACAATGGGTTTATTGATATTTCTTTTTATTATCGATAGTCATGAACTTTTTCTTGGGACAAACATTTACTCTGTGTTAACATGTTGTATGTGTAAATGTTATTTTGGTGTGTAAAAGTGAGATTACATGTGTAGATGATTCAAATAATAATGTATTCGTCCCACAACGGAGACATTTACAGTGGCTATAGACATCTTTTTGCTATCGATTCTTTTATCATACTGTTCTGTACAGATGAGACTTTGTCATAGATTTATTTATATGTGTGCCTGTGATTATTTTTACCATACTGTCTTGTACAGATGAGACTTTGTTATCAGATGTATGTATATGTGTGTCTGTGATTTTATACTGAATGTAAAGTAACTGTGTGAGAGAGAAAGAGAATCCTGTCCCTCCTCCCAACATTTCTTTTTATGTGTGCATTGTTATTTGTGCTTGAGCAACATTTTACTTGAACTTTATTACAATGACATTAGTAGTAATTATTGTCCTACATTTTAATTTGTTTTACAGAAATATTTCACAGCTATCTGGGCCTAGTGGCCCACAGGCGGCGTTTATCCAGCAGCCAGAACATCCATCTGTGCCTGCCCCCAGGTCAAGATCTACCGTGGCTCAAGAGCCTTCACCATAGCCATCACCACCAAGGACCAGCAGACAAGCATCACTACTAGGGATGTCCCGATCACCTTTTTTTGCTCCCAATCCGATTTCGATCATTTGATTTTGAAAATCTTCCGATACCGATTTTTCCCGATCCGATCTTTATGCAATGCATTAAGAGAAAAAAAAGCTTTCAAGTTGTCCCTTAAGGTTATTTTTGTATTTAAATGACAGTACCCAACTATCCATTCTATCCAACATGGATATAGCTTATTTTTTTCACAGCAGCATTGGATCAGTTCAGTTGTGCAGCATTGGATCAAAACAAAATAAAGCTTATCAGTGGTCCACCACAAAATAACCATGTAAACAAATTGAGTGCAGATAGTGCAGTAACAAAACAAAAATAACTCTACTGGAAAGAGGTAGCTTGACTAGCTTCACAAGTTCACATTCAGTCACAAATAATAAAATAAAATGTGGCTTAGTGCAGAATTCTAGCCTTAAGACTAACTAGTCTAGTATTAATGCAATGAACAACAGCAGCTTAACATAACATGAATAAACAAAGTATTATATTTCCATCTTACTGGAGTAACACAATTCAATAGTAATCAGCAGCGAACCACTTCTTTTTGTTATTCTACAGTATTGTTGTTTTATAGTTATTTGTTAATGTAACCCAATTTGTGTTCTTTGAATTGAAAAGGATATTGCATTGTGTTTGTTACTTTTGTTGCAGTTGTATATGTCTTAAGTGTAATTTGGCTTGGCTTCCTATTTGTGGACATGCTTTTATTTTGAAGGAGAGGTAGCGCTGTTGACAGGAAGTTGTTGTTGTTGCTTTGGAAACAACGTGACGGAGATTAACGGAGAAAAGTAATATCTACATATAAAGACGGAGAAAGTAAACGATAACGTTTATGGTTAAGTGTTGGCACCCCCCGAAGAGGCACAAGCTCTTACGTTGATATTGGAGATTTCAATAAATTCAATTATTTTTTTTTAAATGGGGGAAAAAATGAAAAAACAAACAAATCGTATTAGATTGGTCGTGTTGAACGTAGCTCTGTTCCACCACGCGGAACCTCCTTCTTGCAAACATTGCATCTGGCTGTTACACTGCCTTCGCTTTCAATTTTATAATACTTCCAAACTCCTGACATTTTCTCTGTCCCGACTCCCGAGTCACTAGCTGAACGTAGCCTCTCGTTAGCTTACTGCTACTATTAGACACTGCGCCCACTCTGTTGCCAGCTTTGAGAGAAATAAGCAACCAGGTCTGAAAACAAGCCCAAAAGAAGCAACACATACATGATTTTTTTTTGTAACATTAAATAAAATGATTTTTTTAAGGATTCCCGATCCCCGATCTTTTTCTCCCGATTCCGATCATTTAAAAATCACGTGATCGGATCGGGACATCTCTAATCACTACAGCTGCCTCCACCTCCATCTGCAGCTGCCACCAGGTCAAGATACACCTCAGCACAAAGGCTCCACCACAGCCATCACCATCAACCCAGCCAGCAAGGAGGTCTCATGGAGGTCTCGTATAGCACTTGTACCCCCTAGCCTATGCACCATCACCCCCACCTACACAGCAGCCAGCCCCACTGTCTTGGAAGACAGACAAAGATCTTGACACTGTCTTGACATTTATAATGAATAGTTGGTTGAAAGTTCTGATGTTCAATATTGTAAACAGTGGCGGCGCCAGAGATTTTCTCTAGGGAGTGCTGTGGGGTAGCTTGACGTTTCATAGAGGGTGCTCAAACATTAAGGGTTTCCCATTAATGCACCAGCGCTACAGTTGAATTTTCTACTGCAACACTCCCCACACGCACACACACGCACACACACACACACACACACACACACACCCACACACACACACACACACGACTGTAACAATGAAGGCTCGGTAATCAGCTCACGGCATATAGGTGTAACCAGGGGTAAAGTGCTATTTTTTACAAGTGGGGAGTGGACCTCACCTCCTCTAGGAGGGTCCTCACCTCCTCTAGTGGGGTCTGGGGGCATGTTCCCCTGGGAAGATTTTTTTTTAAATATTGAAGTTAAAAGCATCAATCCAGTACACTTTGAGAGCAACATTAAGAGATCTATGGATACATCTCTCAACACCCAGATGAAACAGAAATGTAAACAGATTTTCTATTTCTTTATAGACATTTTACAAATCACTCCCCTTTTAAAACAAACCGTTTGAGACCCACTGAGATAACTAGACTAAAGTTAACTATCTAAACACTGAGAGTCCTTTACTTCACCTGAGCTGAGGTTACCTGAGACTCCCCGTCTGACAGGAGAGTTCTCCCTCAACCTTGTTGTTGAAAAAGCTCCTTATACCCGTTAGCTTGGCTAGCTAGTAGTGCTGAATGATATACCGTGTCATGGCGAAAAGCGCGATATGCGCATGCGAGATATTCACACCGCAGGGACGTGTGGTTTTATTCATTTAACAACTTTACGGAGCGTTTACGGGAGATCGTCTCACCGTAGCTGTCAATCTGATCAAAAGACATGTTCAATGGCATTAAAACGCGGCTGAATCGGTTGATCCATAGGTTTATAATGTATCTGTGGCTTTGAAGCAATTTTTTATTACATTACATTACATTGCATTTGGCTGACGCTTTTATCCAAAGCGACTTACCATAAGTGCATTCGACCAGGAAGACACAACCTTGAAGAAAACAGAATCATATAAGTACATCAGGTTTCATAGAGCCACGTATTTCAAGTGCTACTCAACTGGCTATAGATAAGCCAGTCCTTTATTAGTATATAAGTGCTCTGTTAGCAGTTCTTTGTTAGTAATTCTATCGCTCGAAGTGGAGTCGAAAGAGATGAGTTTTCAGTCTGCGCCGGAAGGTGTGTAAGCTTTCTGCTGTCCTGATGTCAATGGGGAGCTCATTCCACCATTTTGGATTCAGTTTATAATCCATAATTACATTTTTATGTAAAAATCGGACCACAAAAGTTAGCTGCTAAAGGTAGCCACCACTCTGGTAGATACAGCTTCCGGTTTTGGCTACACGTCACTCTCACTCCTTATTTGGTAATGTGTGTGTGTGTTAGACTGCAGCATAGCCAAGACCGGAAGCAGCAGCCACTCTGGTGGCTACCATTAGCAGCTAACTGTTGCTCTGCGATTTTTACATAAAAATGGAATTATGGATTATAAATGAAATCATTTTTGTATACAGAGACGTTAAAAACCTATGGATTAACCGATTCAGCCGCGTTTTTTCTCATTTTAATGCCATTGAACACGTCTTTTGATCAGATTGACAGCTACGGTGAGACGATCTCCCCTAGAAGCTCCTTAAAGGTACGTGTTGTGATGTCTGTGTTTGCTTCCCCTGTCGCGAGTCCAGATCACTCAGTGATGATACTATATACCTACATAATCTGTGGAACTTCAGTTTTAATCGGATATCTTGTATGTGCAGCTACGATAAGTAATAAGGGTACTTTTATCTTCAGTTCTGTGCCAAAGTCCGTTAGCATTTTTTGCTCGGGTCATTGAGATGCTTCTTATGAGAGTTATGTTTTGTTTTGGTAAAAATTGTTTGTATCGTCAGTTAGCTGAGATTATTTCCGTTAATCTGGTATAACACATTAATAGGTTCTTAAATATTGAGATCCCCTGAGACACAGTGTCGTGAACAAAGAAAGTAAAGTACCCGCCGGGACCTTGGGGCTTAACAGGTTAAAAAAACGCAATATATATCGCACAGGAACAAAAAACCGCAATGTCAGTTTTTTTCAATATCGTGAAGCCCTACTAGCTAGCACCAGATGCTAACCACAACGATCTCCGGTAGATACCGACCGGTGCACTCTCTCTCTCTCGCTCGCGCACGCACACAAAATGGCTCGGGCCACACACACACAGAGCAGAGCTTGAATGAAACACAGAGACCCAGAAGTACTACTAGTGCTACTTGTACTCACGAGGCCTATTATGTGCAGAATCTCTCTAGCTTTCAGGTGGTTTTGATTGAGTGTCCGTTTAATGATTAAAAAACGATAATTTTTTCACTTTGCTGTAAGCAAATCATTTGGCCCTCTAGCTAACAGGAAGTAATTTAGCCTATGGGTAGGTCAAAAATCGAATGGGTGCTGGCCATTGGCCTAATCATATCACCTGTGTTGGCTTTATGTTTTTGGTCAAACATTTGTTTGTTTCACATTTGCATTTATGTAATAGGGTAAAAGAATGTAAAATTGATTCCATTAATATTTCAGATCATGCAAGAGTTTATTTAACTATTCACTTGGAGAGTGGAGAATTGGTATTCAGGCGCTGGAAATTTGATTACTCCTTACTTAGAGACGAAAAATTCAAATAAAAAATGCGAATGTGGATAAGGTACTATATAAAATAAAACAATGACCCCTCTATAGATCCGAATATTATTTGGGAAGCTGCAAAAGCTACTTTAAGAGGATTTATTATCTCATACACATCTTTTAAAAAACGTGAAAAAATTAAGCTCAGACAAGAACTTGAAAGAGAAGTAAACAGATGTGAAGTACTTCATAAATCCGCATCAACAGATGAAAACTGGAAACAATTAAACACAGCCAGAGCTAAATTAAATATTGACTTAACAAATGAAATCATAACACAAATTAATCATGAATTTGGCAATAAACCAAGTAAACTACTTGCCTATCAATTAAAGAAGCAGCAAGCAGAAAGGGCTATAAAGGCAATTCGTCGGAAAGACAGCAAGATAACTTACCACCCAAAACAGATTAACCTTTTTATGAATTTTATAACAAATTATACAAATCTCAATATGATTACTCACAAGATGAACTGGACAATTATCTCCTTAACATTAATTTAACTACATTAACTGATTTAGATCAAGAGTATCTAAACTCATCAATTACAGAAGTAGATGTTTTGGCTGCAATTAAATCTATGCCTATAAATAAAAGCCCAGGGCCAGATGGCTTCTCGGCAGAATTTTATAAAGAGTTTTGGACTGAACTTCAACCTATATTTGTCACAATTCACATGTTATGTCACGTTTGTAGTTTTGTTTGTTGGTGACGGAGTTCACCGGAGAGTGTTCTGTTCTGTCTGTCATTTATCCTTGAAATAAAGGGTTTCTCAAGAGTTATCTGCATTTGGGTCCTGCTTCCTTCACTCATCCGTGACAGAATGACCCAACCAAAAATGGACCCAGCAGCCACGGTTTCGGCCCCAGCAGCCACGGTTTCGGCCCCAGAAGCCACGGTTCCAGTCCCGGCCCCAGCAGCCATGGTTCCTGCCCCAGTGCAGGCTCCCGCAGCCATGTTTCCGGCTCTGGGAGCGCCCTATACGGCCGTGTTTCCGGCGTCGAAGCTGGAGCTTCTAGACAGGATTCTGGCTTCAGCAGCCTTGTTTCTGGCTGCAATTCCGGTCCCTGCAGCCAGGGTTTCAGCCCCAGTTCTGGTCCCAGCAGCCATGGTCCCGACCCCAGCTGCCTTGGTTCCAGACCCGGATCTGGTCCCGGCTGCCACGGTCCCATCTCGGGTTCCCTCCTCTGGTTCCTCCTCGAGTCCCCTCTCTAGTTTCCCTCTCGAGTTCCCTCTCGAGTTCCCTTCTCTAGTTACTCCTCTAGTCCCTCCTCTAGTCCCCTCTGTAGTCCCTTCTCGAGTCCCCTCTCTGTTTCCATCTCCAGTTCCCTCTCGAGTTCCCTCCTTTAGTCCCTCCGTTAGGCCCTCCTCTAGTCCCTCCTCGAGTCCCCTCTCTAGTTCCCCTCTCGAGTTCCCTTCTCTAGTTACTCATCTAGTCCCTCCTCTAGTCTCTCCTCTAGTCCCCTCTTTAGTCTCTGTTCGAGTCCCCTCTCTGTTTCCATCTCAAGTTCCCTCTCCAGTTCCCCCTCGAGTCCCCTCTCGAGTTCCCTCCTTTAGGCCCTCCTCTAGTCCCTCCTCGAGTCCCCTCTCTAGCTTCCCTCTCGATTTCCCTTCTCTAGTTACTCCTCTAGTCCCTCCTCTAGTCTCTCCTCTAGTCCCCTCTGTAGTCCCTTCTCAAGTTCCCTCTTTGTTTCCATCTCGAGTTCCCTCTCGAGTTCCCTCCTCTGGTCCCTCCTCTGGTCCCTCCTCGAGTCCCCTCTCTAGTTCCCCTCTCAAGTCCCCTCTCGTGTTCCCTTCTCTAGTCCCCTCTGGAGTCCCCTCTCGAGTCCCCTCTCAAGTCTCCGCTCGAGTTCCAATTCAAGCCCCTACGCAAGTGTTGTTGGAGGTTCCGCTGGGGGTCCTGCCAACCCTGTGTCCTGTGTCGTTGGAGGTCCCGCCGTCTGCTCCCCTGCCGGGGGTCCTGCCAACCCTTTCTCCTGTCCCGTTGGAGGTCCCGCAGAATACTCTTTTGCCGGGGTCCTGCCAACCCTGTGTCCTGTGCCGTTGGAGGTCCCGCCGTCTACTCCCCTGCCGGGGGTCCTGCCAACCCTGTGTCCTGTGCCGGAGGTCCCGCCGTCTACTCCCCTGCCGGGGGTCCTTCCAACCCTGTGTCCTGTGCCGTTGGAGGTCCCGCCGGCTACTCCGCTGCCGGGGGTCCTGCCAACCCTGTGTCCGGTGCCGTTGGAGGTCCCGCCGTCTACTCCCCTGCCGGGGGTCCTGCCAGCTCTGTGTCCTGTGCCGTTGGAGGTCCCGCCGTCTACTCCCCTGCCGGGGGTCCTGCCAACCCTGTGTCCTGTGCCGTTGGAGGTCCCGCCGTCTACTCCCCTGCCGGGGTTCCTGCCAACCCTGTGTCCTGTGCCGTTGGAGGTCCCGCCGTCTACTCCCCTGCCGGGGGTCCTTCCAACCCTGTGTCCTGTGCCGTTGGAGGTCCCGCCGTCTACTCCCCTGCCGGGGGTCCTGCCAACCCTTTCTCCTTTCCCGTTGGAGGTCCCGCAGAATACTCTTCTGTCGGGGGTCCTGCCAATCCTATATCCCGTGCCGTTGGAGGTTCTACCGGGGGCCCTCCCAGCCCCATGTCCATCACCGGTCCCGCCGGGGTTCCTGCCAACTCCTGGTCCTTTTCCGTGGGGGATCCTGCCGAGGCCTGTCCGACCGGCTCCGGTTTCTGTCCGATCTCTGGAGCTGGCCCATCAACGCTTTCCTGCCCGGCCTCCTGATCCTGTCCGTTTGACACCGGCTCGAGCCCGGCACCCTGAGAGCCGCGGTCTTCGCTCTCGAGCCCGGCCCCCTGAGAGCTGCGGTCTTCGCCCTCGGGCCCGGCCCCCTGACTCTTCCTGCCGCTGCCTTCGGTCCTCCATGGTCCCCACCTTGGACTCTGTTTTGACCCCGGGCTGTCCGCCCGAGACCCCTTCCTGGTTCTCTGCCTTGTCCCCGGGCAGTCCGCCCGAATCCCCCTTTTTGGACTGTACCTTGCCCCCCGGGCCGTCCGCCCGAGACCCCTTCCTGGTCCTCCGCTGTGTTCCTGGGCTGTCAGCCCAAGACCCGTCCTCTGGACCCCCTCCGCCCACCCTGCTTGGGGTTTTGGACTTTGGTGTTTTGTTTTTAGGGACGTCTGGAATCCGTCCCTTGAGGGGGGGGGTTCTGTCACAATTCACATGTTATGTCACGTTTGTAGTTTTGTTTGTTGGTGACGGAGTTCACCGGAGAGTGTTCTGTTCTGTCTGTCATTTATCCTTGAAATAAAGGGTTTCTCAAGAGTTATCTGCATTTGGGTCCTGCTTCCTTCACTCGTCCGTGACAATATTCATGTCAATGGTTAACAACTTATCTCACTACAGAACACTTCCTCAATCAATGAATCTTTCATATATTACTGTACTACATAGATGGGAAAGACCCCTTGAATTGTTCTTCATTTAGGCCTATAAGCCTCTTGGATCATGATTATAAGATTATCACCAAATTATTAGCAAAACGACTGGAAATTATTTTACCTAAACTAATTAGTCCTGATCAAACGGGTTTTGTCAAGGGCAGATACTCTTCTGATAATATAAGGAGACTTTTGAATATTATAATCCATTTGGACACCTGTGAGAAGCCATCTCTGCTTCTTTCTTTAGATGCCGAGAAGGCTTTTGACAGGGTTGAGTGGAATTTTCTTTTTGCTATCTTGAACAGGTTAAATATGGGCTCTTGGTTCATAGAGTGGGTCAAATAAATGTATAAAAATCCTAAAGCAGCGGTTATCACGAACTGCAGTTCCTCAGATTTTGTTCCACTAACAAGGGGGACAAGACAGAGATGTCCACTGTCACCTTTGCTTTTCGCAATTGTAATTGAACCACTGGCGTCATGTGTGCGAGACAACATAAGTATTAAAGGAGTGAAGATTAAGGATGAACACAACATTTCTCTGTATGCTGACGATATCATTCTTTACTTAACAGACCCAGAAAATGCAGTACCACACCTGCACGACACGATAGAGCAATTTGGAAGATACTCAAGATGTAAAATTCATTTTAAGAAATCGAACGCTTGTTTCTTACATATGACGCCAACAGCAAATTTGGAAAAGTCTTGTTCTTTTAATTTGTTACCAGGTGGCTTTAAATACTTAGGAATACATATAACACCACACCTGGATAATCTGTAGAGAATTACAATCCACTCATTGACAAAATCAAACAGGATTTATCTAAATGGTCCACATTACCAAGTGCTGTGTTTAATTTATTTTAAAGTAGGCCTGTGTTTTTGTCTGATATAACAATAAATACAACTTTATTAGCTATCAAGCTATGAATTATGTTTTGCGGCTCCATACAAAAAATTGTTTGGGAAAAAGGAGAAAAATTGCTCTATTGGTAAGCAGGGCAGACTTGGAAAACCGATCTATGACTGTGAGTATGTATGACTGTGTTACCGTCTGAGGGTGGTAGACCAGTGACGAAATCCAAAGAGATGTGGGACCAGGGAGGATGAGGGATAGGCAAGGGATGAAGAAGACCGGAGGGAGCTTGGCGCAAGGTCTTATTTTGGGAGCAGACTAGGCAAGCAGCAATGAATTCCTTGGTATCCTTCTCCACGGAAGACCACCAAAATCGCTGTCGAAACTGGGCTAGGGACCGTCTCACTCCTGTGAGTGACAAGCCAGGCGAGAGTTATGACCCCACTGGAGAACCTGGGTACGGAGAGTGGCAGGGACAAACAGACGGTTAACAGGACAGGTACTTGGGGCTGGGTGTTCAGCATGGGATCGCTTGACCTTATCCTCCACCTCCCAGGTCACCAGACCAATGACACATGTAGAAGCGATGATATTCTCAGGATGAGATGGAGAGCTCTCTGGCTGGAACTGGCGAGACAGGGGGTCAGGTTTGATGTTCTTAGAACCAGGTCTGTATGAAAGAGAGAAATCAAAGCGCGTGAAAAAAGAGCCCATCTGGCTTGACGAGAGTTCATCCACTTAGTTGAACGTATGTACTCCAAATTTGTGTGATCCGTCCAGACCACAAAAGGCTGCTCTGCTCTCTCCATCCAGTGTCTCCATTATTCCAGGGCAAGTTTCACCGCCAACAGTTCTCGATTTCCAATGTCATAATTTCTTTCTGCTGGGAACAGCTTCCGAGAGTAGAAGGCACACGTGTGAACTTTCTGATCCTCGGCGGACCGTTGAGAAATAACTGCCCCAACTCCAGTGTCCGAAATCAAAATAGGAGAAGAGGTGAAGCGTGATTTTAACTCGCCACAGAGGACCACCGGAAGGGAATGTTCTGAGAGGTGAGAGCTGTGAGAGGGGCTGCCGCCAAACTGTAGTTTCGAATGAACCTCCGGTAGACGTTGGCAAAACCCAGAAAGCGTTGGAGCTCCATGCGTGTTGAAGGGCATGGCCAGTCAGTCACCGCCTTGGTATTGTCAGGATCCATCTAGATGTTTCCGGTGGTGACCACATATCCCAGGAAAAGGACTTCTGTGGTGTGGAACACACACTTCTCGGCCTTGACGAACAGGTGGTTCTCCAAGGGCCTCTGGAGGACTAGGCGAACATGGACCACATGCTCCCGTTTTGACTTGGAAAAACTCAAAATGTCATCCCGGTACAAAAACACAGATATTGAGTAGATCCCGCAGAACATCATTCACCAACCCCTGGAAGACTGCAGGTGCATTGGTGAGTCCAAAAGGCATGACTAAATACTCATATAATGTCCACTAGGAGTATTAAATCCCGTCTTCCACTCATCCCCCTCCCTGATTCTCACCAAATGGTACGTGTTACGTAGGTCCAGCTTGGTAAAAATAGTAGCGCCTTGTAACAGAAACAAGTGGAAGGAGGTACCTGTTATTGACAGTGATGTTATTGAGTCCTCTGTAGTTAATGCATGAGCACAGAGTCTTATCCTTCTTACCCACGAAGAAAAAACCTGCACCAGCAGGAGATAATGAAGGCTGGATAAGTCCTGCATCCAAAGAGTCATTGATATACTTCTCCATTGACTTAGTTTCAGGAGCCGATAGAGAAAAAAGTTGACCTCTAGGGGGAGAAGTACCAGGTAACAGGTCAATATGACAGTCATAAGCACGATGAGGCGGGAGTGAGGTGGCCCGCACCTTGTTAAAGGCCTCTTTAAGGTCCAGTAATCCTTGGGAACACCGGAAATGTCTTGACACTCAGAGGTAATCGGCTGACTGGAATCAATTGAGGAACTAGATTTTAAGCAGACAGCATGACAATGAGCACTCCACTCTCTAATTGTCCCTGAAGCTCAATCTATGAGGATTGTGCCCAGTGGCGGAGCTGGGGGGTGGCTGGGAGTGGCCACGGCCACCCCCAGCTGAATCCTGGCCACCCTATTGGCCCCCCTCACCACGGGGGCCCAAACTATTTTAGAACATTAAGAACAAAATGTTTAAGTAACCTTTCATCATTCATCAAGAATTAACATTAATAGGACGTTATATCGATAATGTACTCACTAAACTTACAATTCATTTAACTTATTTTCTTCCAAATGTTAATTATCCAAAGCCTCTGTACACCCCCTTCTATTTACATGTAATGGTTTGGTCCTGCCTCCAAACGCGGTGCAGCACCGCCGGCACTTTCTAGCAGAGAGTGAGAGCATGTTAGGAGCAGGGATGCTAGTACTTACATGTGAACCATGTCTCAACGACTCACAAAGTCAGACTTTCAAGAAAGAAAAGAAAGGACAGAAAGACAAGAGAGAGGGACTAAAGGGTGACAGTATGTCAATCAATCAATCAATCAATGTGTATTTATATAGCCCAATATCACAAATGTTACATTTGTCTCAGTGGTCTTCACAGTGTGTACAGAATATCAGTATGACAATATGACGCCCTCTGTCCTTAGACCCTCACATCGTACAAGGAAAAACTTCCAAAGAAAACCCAGTTTAAAGGGAAAAATGGGAGAAACCTCAGGGAGAGCAACAGAGGCGGGATCCCTCTCCCAGGACGGACAGACATGCAATAGATGCCGTGGGTAAATTGAAAAGATAATACATTTGCAACATAGGTAGTCCAAATGTTTGGAAATGCATGTGTGTATAATAGGAAGATGAATCCACGAGGATATCCATCCAGGACCGATGATCCGGGACCACAGCCACGACTCAAGATCCAGCGCTCGCGATCCAGGACACAAGACCGCAGGATCATCCATGACTCCGAATCCCAGCGTATATAGACACCAAAAGGAAAGACATTTGGGGAAGCTGGGTTAATCGGAACATGAGAGTACACAGGTATAGACAGCGAGAAGGAAGAAGTAAGATGTCCCCCGACAAACTAAGCCTATATCAGCAAAACTAGGGGCTGAATCTAATCAGCCCTAACTATAAGCTTTATCAAAAAGGAAGGTCTTAAGCGCACTCTTAAAAACGGATAGGGTGTCTGCCGCCCGAACACAAACTGGAAGCTGATTCCACAAATGTGGAGCTTGATAAGAAAAGGCTCTGGCTCCCATTGTACTTTTAGAGACTCTAGGAACAACCAACAACCCTGCATTCTTGGAACACAATGCCCTAGTAGGACAGTAGGGTATAATGAGTTCTTTAAGGTAAGATGGCGCCTGCCCATTCAGGGCTTTGTAGGCGAGAAGAAGAATTTTAAATTCGATCCTGTGTTCTATAGGGAGCCAGTGTAAGGCAGCCAGAACAGGAGTAATGTGGTCCCTTTTCCTATCTCTGGTTAGTACACGAGCCGCAGCATTTTGAATCAGCTGAAGCGACTTGATTGACTTCTTGGTACTCCCTGATAATAAAGAGTTACAATAATCCAGAAAAAAACGGTCTTTTCTTCAATTCCTGTATGTTTTCATATCGCAATATATATCGCAGGGGGAAAAGAATATTTTTTCCAATATCGTGCAGCCCTAGCACACAATATGTATCATTTAATTTCCCTTCTTTCATTGGCTCTTTTGGAGTTTCATTCTCTTTACTGGGAGTCCTTGAGGAGGAACAGCTCTGTGTTGGGGTTAGCTGCATCAGAATCAGAATACCTTTATTAGTCCCACAGAGGGGAAATTTACGAAGGGAATATTTGCATGACCCCGTTTACACGAGGACGATGCAGGTTGTATCCGCATAGTTTCTCTTGCGTATACAGATGTAGCACTCCAGATCAGACTCAAATGGGTGTGTCCCAGTCAAAAGCCCAGCGGATGCCAGTGGCTGGGGGTGTTGCCAAATTGCTAGAGGGTGTTGCCCAATTTCCCCATTTGTTCAATTACAGGATTTAACCATGAGATGGCGCTTCATTCACAAAATACACAATGGGTGTTGTAGAAACATCAATATTTTAGATCAAATAAAGTATATAGTTTGCTTTATGCAATATATTTCCTGTAATATTGTACAGTAGATTGAAGTAAATCAACTTATACATTAAGATAAGATAAGATGGACCTTTATTAATCCCGTGGGGAAATTCAGTAGTTCAAACAGCAACAGGGTGAGAGTGAAACACAGGACAGCACAGATTCACACAGATTAATAAAATCAAAAATAAGATGAGCGATCAAAAATAATAATAATAATAATAATAATAATGAGAAACTATGAAATAAGAAATGAATAAAACTAAAATGTAATTATCATATCATATATTATAATGTATTGTATTATTAAGTAATATCATACATTAACCCCATTATAGCAGATGCCACATTGAATGGATGAACACATGTATGCATCAATAATTACAACAGAGTATTTCTAAATACAAGTTGTAAAAATACTTATATGTATTTAATATTAACCCTTTGGAGTCGACCGTCACGCCGGCGTGATCAGATCACATGACCTGTTCAAGCCGGTGCCGCATAAAAACAACAGTCCGGACAATATTGCCGTGTGTTTCTGTCGAAAGTACTGGCTTGAAACTATATCCCAGTCTTTGTTTCATGCAAAAAGACCCAGTAAACACGGCGATACGATGATATAAAGTTAATACATTTCAAAAGTATGAAATATGGAAGCACATATTTGAATATCTTCGCCATATTTGATCATTTTACGAAACGGAAAATACTGGAAACTGTAGATCCTGCTCAACAGGATGTATATGTGTATTTCTGTCGAAAGTACTGGCTTGAAACTATATGCCAGTCTTTGTTTCATGCAAAAATACCCAATAAACACGGACATACGATGATATAAAGTTAATACAGATATATTTCAGAAGTATGAATAATGGAAGCACATATTTTAATATCTTCGCCGTATTTTATCATTTTACGAAACGGAAAATACTGGAAACTGTAGATTCTGCTCAACAGGATGTATTTACCAGGGAGGGGGTGAGGTAATCAGGTAAATGGAGTGATACGAAACGAGACGAAGGGGGACGGCGGGAACCGAAGAGAGAGGACGGGAAATGGAGAGAGACGAAGATATACGAAGACAGGCGGCGGGAGACGAAGAGAGGCTGCGGGAGACTGCGATTGAAGTAAAGTGACAGACAAACATTGAGAATTTAGATATAGTTAGATAGATTTAGAGTTTTGAAGACTCAACTATGATGAAGAGAACTCTGAACGTGAGTCAAGCTTTAAGCTTGTTTTTTGACATGGAGGAGGAGGAACCTGTGATGTTGCCCTCTGTGTCGTAGTTGACAGAAACTGCTTTGAAGCGTGGCACAGATAAAGACAGAAAAAACAGATTTTTGTACATAATGTGTATATATATATATATATTTGTATTATATTTATAATAACACTTTTGCCTTATCAGAATGAAATCCCATGCTACCTCAATCAAACTTTCACATTATCATAGTCACATCCCATGTACATATTTCCAGCTTTTAAATGGTTTCGTTGTGTATGTTTGTGTTGTGAAAAATAAAATCATTTTCAAAATCTGTTTTTACGTTTTTGTTGTGATTTTGGGTCCAAAATGTTCATATAGCAGAAGATCACCTACATCCAAACGAAATAAATAAAATAAATGATGATGAATACGTTAAGTCTTGTTCATTGTTTTTCACTTTTATTAATTGTTTGATATTTCCGGTGGAAATGGTGGACTATCGGACATTCAAAATGCAGCATATTTCCCCCAAGTGTCTGTCAAAATGCATTTTACGTTTCTAACTTACAATATCAATATTTCAGCTCTCTTCACTCTAGAAAAGCGATCTCCCTGTGTGCGGGGGATCACAGGAGGGGGGGGAGAGCTGTGGAATGTGACTCCACACATTCCGATGGCCAATTCGTTTTAAACAAAGGGTCCCCTACATACATAGGAAACATGGGAGGGTTGGGGCATGGTCGGCGGTCACTCCTGATGAACCCACCAGGGCTGTTTCCTCGAGAGGAAAGTTTTTACCAGGACAGCTTTTTTAAGGGACAGCATCGCCCTGAGATCTATGCTGCTAATATGTTCATGGCCATAACGCCATTTGTAACATAGGCTATGGGAGAATGGTGAAAATAACCAACTGGACTGGGACCAATGGGAAAATGCCTCTTCCCCTCAATGTGAAACAAAAGATTGAGTCCTATGTTTCCAATCGGTTCCCAAATCTGAACATTGACCAGTGGCCAACCTGATCCCCCAGAAAAACAGATCCCGAAATCGCTCGTCCTGGTTTCCGCAGCAGATAGGCCTACAGCATGTGTATGTTACTGTATGTCAGTTATTTTAAATAAAACGGTGAAAACTGAACTTGAAAATTGTTTCCTCTTTTTATTTTCTTTATTATTTTCGGGATGGGGAGACGTGTGTGATTAAAAATTCATTCGCAGAAATGTAAAGTGATCTAACTACGGGAAGAGCCGTGTAAATGGGTGGCCATATGCATTTGAAAAGCAATATAAATCACACAGTTATTATGCAATAGGCTATAAAAGCACCATCGATTACCTTTCTCCAATTCAAACTCTTGACGGGAAAAAAGGAAGGTGTAAATGGTTGGGCTATACTGTACTGTATACATACAAAGGCCATTCAATAGACGTTCAATATATAGTATTCGTTTATTAGAGTCGGCTTGACTCGGTTTGCATTCATAAAGAATGCACAAATGTGTTTAATCGTTAATGTCATAGTATTCGTTTATTAGTCCCAGAGGGGAAATGGGTAGCAGCACATAACAGAGGCATTTAAAAAGTGTCCTCATCTCCACCGTGTGCGCCTTTATGGGCTACTGCACCACTGATCGACACCTCAAACCCCAGTATATCCGGAGCCTCTTAGCAGGAATTCAATTTAACGTTCGCTGCTCCGATCCTAGCTGTCCCAGCCTATTCTCAAACCCTACGGTTAAACTCATCCTTAAAGGGCTGTATAAGACATTTCCCCCCGCTGCAGACCCGAGGCTCCCCATCACGCTCCCCGTTCTGCACCTCATGCTGTCCACACTCAGGAAAGGATTATTCTCCCCCTACATCGACGCGCTGCTCGATGCCGTATTCCTACTAGCCTTCTACGCGCTCCTCCGACCCGTTGAATTCACCACAGCTTCCCTCACGTTCGACCCCAGTCAAGACGTCTGCCTCTCCGACCTAGTCTTTAACACCAACCACTTTAGTCTTAGCCTCAAACACAAATGCGGAGGATCCTGCTCAGTCATCGCAGCTCGCATCGATTCCCCGTTCTGTCCTTTTAATTCCACGATTAAATTCCTGCGCTGCAGACCCTCCACCAATCCGTCCTCACCACTTTTTCTCATCAAAGGAAATGCCCCCCTAACGCTTCGCCTGTTCACCTTCTACCTCAAGCAAGTCCTCACTAAATCCGGCCTATCACCTACATCATACTCAGGACATTCCTTTAGGATAGGTGCAGCCACCTCGGCTGCTAATCAAGGTCTTTCCACCTCATCCCTTCAACAACTAGGACGGTGGACCTCCTCCGCCTTCGCAACCTACATTCGCCCAGACATCAGCACCGTACTGGCTTCCCAAAGATCTCTCGGACCCTAACTATGGTATTTATACATATAACTGGTGGTGGCTCATAAACACATTCTCAAGTATACATGTCTCACTAAGGTTCCTGATATTCAAAACTGCATTCCTGTCCTAATTCCGCGGGCCCCGCCCACAGGGAATAATGTCTCGTCTCACGCTGCAACTACATGTAACGGGCTTCATCTTCGGCACACAGGTACTTCATTCCCAGGCCTTGCTCAAACGTATCAGTGTAAAAATGTATTTCCTGCAGTCAGGCGTGGACTCGGGCCACCGTACACTCCGGTGTCAGTTACAAAACAAAGGAAAAAGAAAGAAAGAGAAAAGAGTAAAGAAAAAGATATATATATATATATATATATGTAGCCTGCGAAGTCAGGCGTGGCGGAAGGCCACCGTACACTTCGGGCTACCGTACACTTCGGTGTTGTGGACGTTGGGCCACCGCTACAAAACAAAACCGCTCGCTCCTCGGCGTAGTCAAGCCCTGCTGGCCAGGCATGAGACCCGCAGGTCGCTTTCAGGTAAGACCGGCACTGATTTCGGCAGTCAGAGTCTCAGCATGACCCGTAAGCTCCGGCAGTGATTCCGGCACTATGTCGCTCATATACGTGTTAATCTATTATCTTTCCTTCCCAGATCACCAGTCACCCCACAAGGTAAGCAACTCAGTTCATCTCAGTATTTCATACTTCACTGGTTTTGGGGATTTCATCGGAGCGGTGCTTTCCCTCCTGAATGATTATCCTGCAAACCGGGGCCTAATCGCCAAAACACCATTACATTCTCCTGTTGTATTATCATGGCAATCATTTCATTCATATGACGTGTAAACAATAAATATGTATTCCTTACATCACGTCTCTCCGGTTTGAAATACATTTGCACACATATTGTGTCCATATCTTTCTGTTTTGGTGGTCATGCCACACCGTGCACGTGCATGCATATGCAAGTCATGGTGAAATATCTGGATTAAGAGGTTGCTTCTTCTTTGCACAGCATGAAAGAAAGGCCAAATGAGTGGGCTGTGATTTTAGTATTTTTAAGCAGACGTCAATAATTTGTACGGCCCTCGGAGGATGTTGGAAACATTTAATTGGCCCTTGAGAGGAAAAAGATCTAGTAGTAATTCTGCTCAAAGTGCACCAGATTGAAGCATTTTTTTATATAATTATCATAACTACCTCAAAATATGAAAAATAATGCAACTGCCCTTCAATCACAGATTGTATGCCCACGGAGAGAATTAAGCAGCTCACCCAAAACGGATATTTAACACTTGTGTAACATCTTTGATATTTTGGTTTTTGGGCACCCTGGGGGATTTTGCACAAATGATTATTCAAAATCGTTTTTTACTTTCTCCCCCATTTTCTCCCAATTTGGGACAAGTTCTGCCCCATTAACTGCACTCTTTCTATTTCTGACTCACAACACTTGAGCAAGGCGAAAGTCACTATAGTTCTACTTGATTTATACGCTCAGTAAAAAGAGTCCTGATGATTTCTTGGATTTAATTGTTAGAATTGTCAGAAATTGTTCCAAATTACGCAAATAAATACCTTGAAATGTATTAATCTTAAACTCAGTTGTTTTTTTTGCATTACTTTTGCAAGCTTTGTGTCCTCCTCTTCTCCTGGTTCCCTTGTGCTCTTCCTTTTATAAAGCTTACTTACTTTCAGGCTTCTAAGCTTTTGGCCTTAAAAGGGTAAACTACATTATTCCTCCTCTTTGTGTCATTGAACAACAATGAAAGTATGAAGGCGATGGACCCTCTGATCTGTTAGCAGAGTTCAGCAGCAGAACCTCTTCCCATCGATCTGCCCACGTAATGCAGTGATGTGAGGAACTGCTCTGTGTGCACAATCCCTGCCGAGCCCTGAGTCATCAAACACACACAGATGAACATTGTATTTATTACATATGTTCATAGTTACAGCTTCCGTCATATTCCTCTCTGATCGTTTGATAACGCTTGGGTTAATCTGAACTGATCCCAAAGGTTTAGAAATACAATGTAGAAATACATTTGCTACTGTATTGGTGCATGCATAAAATCAAACATTAAAAAAAATCATAAAAAGGAGCAAATAGTGAAACATTTGAATTTTAAACAAAATATTATTTGGTGTGTTGGTGCAAGTATATAAACAGAAATAGAAAATAAAATGGGAAAAAAGAATAGAACAATAGAAATGTGTACAAAAAAGTGAATTATACAAAATAAAATGATGGAAGTATTGTTCAGAAATGGTCAAAATGCTCAGAGGAATGTGCAACGGTTCAGACTTATTTTTAGTAATGTCAATGTGTTCCCTTATATTTATTATTATTGTTAGAAATGATGCTCGAAACAACAAAGACAATTTTGTTGTTATATATAAGGAGTATTGGTGACGACATAAACTAAGTAAGAGAAAATAAAATCGAAAGAATAAGAAATATTGTAACAAAAATATTGAAAAGAGAGTGACTATTGGAAAAGTGCAAATATTAAAAAGAAACATTTATGTGCAAAAAACCTTATTACTCAAATTAAATACTAGTAAATATGTGACTAATTACTGTGACATTTGAGTATATTTGAATTACTTGGCTGCAGACATTTGAACAATTGTCAGAGAAAGGTGCAAAGTTGCACAGTATTGAGTATGAGGAACAGTTCTTAAAACTCAAACCTGTATCTTAATTATTATTATTGATAGAAAAGATGGACAAACATACAAATAAATCTTAATCAGGTTTATTGCCAAGTAGGTTTACATATGCAAGGAATACTATTTGGTGTATAATGGTGCATACAATATATAAACAAACACAGTAAAATAAATTAAGATGTAATATTAAAACAAATATAAAACAAAATATTATTTATAATTTGTTTTACATGAGATATAGATATAAAAAAGGACATATAATAACAATATAAATAAATACTGAGAAGAATATGTGCAGTAAGTTGTGAGAGGTGTTCAACACAGACTGAATGTTTCTAACTGCTGCTCATGTAAGATTTCACAGCTCACAGCGCTCGTATGAAGAGAAGCCTGTCAGGAAACGTAACGCCCATGATGAATAATCCATCTGCTACCTAATGACAAACAGCAAACATCCATCTGCAGTTACACTCACAAGAAACTTCAACTCACAACAAGCTGTGGATTTATAGATCTTAATATTTCAGGCTGCATGGTTTCATTATGGAGATCTCCAAATGCTTTCATCCATTTGATCTTTTATTGGACATTTTACTCTAACCTCTATGTTTATATAAATATATTTGGTTTATTTTATCTTTCTATTGTTCTTATGTTTACTTTCTATGTTTATACAAATATATTCATTCTATTTTTTATTTTTTATTATTATTAACTCTAAAATGGAGCAAAATCCCATAAAGTCTTTTGGCACCGTTACATGTTGTCAAGTGTGTGTTTTCACATTTCAGTTCAGGTTATTTATTTGTTCCCGTCGGTAGATTTTGTTTACAGTAACTTGACAATCCATCGTGACCAGAGGTGGGAGAAGTACTCATATCGTGTTACAGTAAACGTCCTGTATTCAAAATGCTCCTCAGAAAGAGTAGAAAAGTATTGGGTTCAAATGATACTCAAAATTCCAAATGTAAAAGTAGTCGTTGTTTGATTGGTCCGTTTCAGAATAATATATATGATATGTTTTATAATGATTGATCATGAAAGTGTTCTCAACGCTGGTGAAGGTGCAGCTAGTCTGAAGTACTTTGTAGACTGCAGGGTAGCTGGTGAAGGTGCAGCTAGTCTGAAGTACTTTGTAGACTGCAGGGTAGCTGGTGGAGGTGCAGCTAGTCTGAAGTACTTTGTAGACTGCAGGGTAGCTGGTGGAGGAGCAGCTAGTCTGAAGTACTTTGTAGACTGCAGGGTAGCTGGTGAAGGTGCAGCTAGTCTGAAGTACTTTGTAGACTGCAGGGTAGCTGGTGGAGGTGCAGCTAGTCTGAAGTACTTTGTAGACTGCAGGGTAGCTGGTGGAGGTGCAGCTAGTCTGAAGTACTTTGTAGACTGCAGGGTAGCTGGTGAAGGTGCAGCTAGTCTGAAGTACTTTGTAGACTGCAGGGTAGCTGGTGAAGGAGCAGCTAGTCTGAAGTACTTTGCAGACTGCAGGGTAGCTGGTGAAGGTGCAGCTAGTCTGAAGTACTTTGCAGACTGCAGGGTAGCTGGTGGATTTACTCCAGGTGGAACTAAAGTCTGATTAACACTTGATTAGATTTACCATCATTCATCCACATCTGTGAAGTAACAGAAGGTTAGTGTAGTGGAGTAAAAGTACACCATGTACCTCTGAATTGTAGTGGAGTAAAAGTAATAAGCAGCAAAACACTTCAGAGACATGTTTTGTATATATATGGGCCTATAATATATTGTTCAAATAATAGGTGAGCTTTAAAGTATTAGCCTACAGAACAGTACAGTTTACAGAGAAGAGAAAATATCTGATCCTTTTACAACAAACTCTATCAACAAACACTAATTATTGTTAAATAATTAAAATACTCAAGTAATCTACAAGTCCCTCAAAGTTGTGCTTAAGGACATTACTTGAGTAAATCTACTTCGTTACTTCCCTGCTCTGATCATGACACACAGTATTTCAAACACTGACAACAGACATCTTTAAAAAGTAACCCAGGCTTCAGCACATAAAAAGCATATACATTTATATATATCAATGTTGAATAGTATTTTTAACAATTTAACTTTTACAAGAGGTCTATTTTTGCTCCTTTTCTTACAACTTATAATCATGTACGCACCACTTTACACGAAAGCAAATGACTTGTATGGTTAAACCTACTTGACAATAAATCTGATTCTGATTTGAATCTGGAGTATGAAAAATAAACAAAAGTATGTTTTTAGTGTGTGAGGTCCGGTGAGGTCCTCAGTATTGAGGAGTGAAAGCTTTCATTATGTCGCTTTGTTTTATTTTGTGATGCTGTGCCTCCATCTTCTGGAGGACATGGGTACAACTACTTCATTTATATCTGGGTTTATGATTGAGGAATACAGATTGAATCCCCTTGGAATTTATGATATTTGTCTGGAATACAAATGATACAATGAGATGCTGTTTGCATAAGTATTCAACTCCTGTGCTAAAGTATGGAAGCTACAAGTTCTGTCTGGTCTGATGAGAGGAAGATGGAGATTTGAGCTCAAGGAGCTATGTGTGGTGCAAACACAACAGTGTGGCTAAAACACATCATCCATGCAGTGGAGTATGGGGGGGGGCAGCATTTGTTGGGATGCATTTCATCAGCATGGGCTGGACATCTATGGAGCTATATCAGGGTCATAAGTGTTAAGTATTTGAAAAAAGAAATCAGGTTGAATATTATTTTGATTCAGTTCAGCAATTATTTTGAATAAAATATGTATTCTCATATTTCACTTGTATACATATTTTGATATTTGAATCCTTATTTTTTTCAGTTGCAGATTTTACGTTTTCAATTTCCAAACTTTCACATTGCCTTTCGCCTTGAGATCGTTTTTCACTTTCAGATCTTTTTTTTCCGCTTTTTCTTTTCACTTTCAAACTTTTGGCCCTGATGTTGCGTGGGGTGTCAATGTGATGTGACACTGATACTTTACAAATAAATAGCCTGTATAAAACAAAATAAGAGGTTGGCCTTGATAACACATTAAATACACAAATATTGATTGCCTCAACAAAAAAAGGCCTATCAGCAAATAGCCTAAAGGCTAATGGAAAAGAACACAACCTAAAGCATGAGCTTCATTAATTGAACAGTAAGCTAACAAATATACAATATAGTCAACATGGCCTTTTAACATCATTAATAACAATCAAAAGTGAAAATAGGCCAAAGTGGCATTGGCTGTGAACATAGGCCACTCCCTCTCATGATCTCAGACTGAACACTGCACACTTATTTGATGTGTGTGTCACTGAAGCAGTGGTTATACCGCATTAGGCGGAGTCTCTCAAATAGTTTATCGGATAACTGATTTCTTCTTGGTGTTAGCACAAGACTGCCTAGGCTCTCAACCGGCGCACTCGGTGGGGTAGCGGTGTTGTATTTCAGGAAGATGCGCTTTATATTAGGGAAACGGCTCAAGACTGCCAGCTCTGACCCGACTTAAAATAGTCAATGACTTCTGTCTCAGAGTTTAAGGAAGCTGGATCTCCCTCCATCTCATCGAAGGCAAAGAAATCCTTCTCAGCGGACGTGCTGTAGGAGGCGGCAGATTCCTGAGACCCCCCCCATTTCCACACCACCGGGTGCAGAACGACACTAGTCAGCAGCGCCCGCGCAGCTTCTCTCCTTCCCTCCTCCATAAGCCACCGCACTTTAAACTTTGGCAACGTCACAGCAGCAAGAAGGGCATCTCTGCTGTCAAGCACGGGTGCAAACCGTCTCTTGATGGCATACGATAGAAACATTGGATAAGATGGATAGGTCCGCTAGGTATGCTACACTGTAACTTGAGAGGCCTATAGCTAAACAAAATCGCTGATTGAATGCAGGCAGCTGTTTGAGGGAATACGCTCCTATTTATCATCATCATCATCTGAGGCAGCAACATATTTCCATATCACACGTAGGCTACATCAAGTCATCACACTTAAAAGTGTGCAGCACATTCCCATGTGCCTAATTTAGGTTTACATTTAAAACAGCCTAATGGGATAGTGTTTGGCAGTGGTGTAGTGGGGATTTTTTTACTGGGGGGACGCTATTGTAATCAGGTCATCCCAAACAATGCCACACAAGTGCGCACGCCCGCAGTGCACTCGCAAAAGAGGGCAGACAGGTCCACAGACACTATGCTTAGTCCTACTTTAGTTACTGTGCTGCAAAAAGCAGACGGCGCTGCACTCAACAGACACACTTAAAACCATGGACACACAGGCACATAAGTTACATAAACAATGTATAGGCCTAAATTGCATAAGCTACAGTATTGCAACTAGCAGACAGCGCTGCTTCTCTCTCTCCCTCCATCTCCACTTTCAAAATCTATTTAAAACTCATAACAAACAAACACAATTCCCAAAGTTGTCCTGAAATTAACTTGTTAAATAAACAAAACGAAAAATATAGCCTACTTATGCAAACATTGAATCTGGACTTGAAATGATTCTGATTAGGCCTAGCCACTTGTGCTGTGCCAAGTAGTAAGCAGACCGAAATACAGCACATGTAGCTTTCAGCTTTGATGCATTCATATTGTCACAGACCTTCTCAAGTGTTTCCTTTTTTGCGTTGTCTTGAATCCGCTGTGCAGCAGTGTGTCCATTTGATTCTTTGTGTTTAATAAAAAAAATTCTGAGGGACGTCAACATGCCGCTCTTGTCTCTTCCACTGTAAGTGACAGTGTAGGAACGCCATTCATCTGCCAATCTTGAACCTTGCGTTTTGAAGGCTGATAAATCCGAAATGGAAGAGCAAACTTTGAAGCCCAGTTTCTCAGCTTTGCAGTCTATCCACGGGTATGCCTCTTGTTTCCTCCACCACATGTCGTTCGTCCATACCTCTGGGAAAGGTGAGCTTGAGCTAGCCAGAGGAACGTTGCTAGCATAGCTAACATTAGTGCTAGCATTATCCACATCTTTAGGCGGCTCTCCTGATGAACTAGTAGCAGCTTCACCTGTAGCTTCGATGCTGCTAGCCTCTTTCTTTTTGTGAATGATATTCTTTTTAGAAAAGAAGTCAAGTATAGAATATTTTCCTGCCATTGTAGAGCTTTCTCGTTAGCGTTCTTGAGGGAAAGAGCTGCCGCCAAATCACTGACACACCCCAAGTTCACCGCGGGGTCACGAGCGTGATGACGAATCATCATTTTTTAAGGAAATCGTTTGTATTTTTTATTATAATGACTGTGAAATGTATTAGGTTTTTGTCATTATTACAATAAATACACACTTGCAACTGATAACACTGGCAATGATTTTATATGTATTAGACTATTACAAAAACGCCCACTACACCACTGGTGTTTGGTGAAAACTAAGTGCAAGTGTCATGTAGCCTAGTTAACATAAATCTGCAGCTTCACAAAAAAAACATCCATGCATTCTGATATTTCAAATCTTATGTTCGGTTTACCGTTACTATGACATCTGGCAGACCTGCTGTCATCCGGGAAAGCCCAGTTTGTAATGCCAATGTCCTAGACCAGCCTTTCCCAAATCAGGGTTGAGACCCAAAATGGGTCGCGGACCCGTTTTGATTGGGTCGCCATGTTACACACACACACATCTTGCAAATACAATTTTTTTATAATTGTTGTATTTTATTTTTTATTTTGAAAATGAAATTATGCAATATAGCATTGTATATTGAATGATTTAATTTTCTAAATACAAATAAACTAAAAATAAAAGATTGTATTTGTAACAACTCTGACGCGTCCCCCGCGAAAGTTTTCGCGGCGTCTGTTTATTGTTTATTGTCTGTTGATTAATCCCGATCGTACATGATGGCAAAAAGACGATACAAAGAGGATTTTTAAACGTGGGCTTCACAAAAGCTGTTAGAAATGGAGAGGAGCAGCCTCGGTGTGTGTTATGTGGAGATGTGCTCAGTAACGAAAGCATGAAAATTAATAAATTGGACCGGCATCTCCAAACAAAACATCCTCTGCATCGGGACAAATCGAAGGATTTTTTCATCCGCAAAGAAGAGTCGTTCAAGAAGCAGTGTTTTGACGGCGGAAAAGTAAGTCACTAATTTTAATCATTTGTTTTGTGTGTTTGTGAGCTTGTCAGAGTCTGTTGTGAAATTGTTTCGTTAATGCAAAGTTGGATGAAATGCAGACTGAGCCCCAGAGCGGACCGCCAGCTGCGCGCTCTCGCGCGTCCTCTACTCGCGAGTCCACTACATTCTGCAGCGGCACAGAGCGGTGTTTCAACTTGTACTTGCCTGAAATGTTTTTAAAACGGCCGGGAGAAAAACAGAGAAACAATAACCACAGGAAGATTAGAGGGAAAGTGACAGGCAGTATGAGAAGGAAAGCGAGAGAAAGCTTTTTTCACTGCAGCCAACACACTCTCACTCCCTAAGCGTCCAATAGCGACGTTTGGTCAGTGTCCGTGGCGTCCAATTGTGACGCTCCTAGGCTCCTTCAGCGTCATAAAGGGACGCAAATAGCTTTCAACTGATTGCAATGTATTCCCATCTGCGTCGGGATTTGACGCTCATGGAAGCACGGCATTCGTTTATGTCGGCTGCCCTTAAAGGCAATGTGAGCGTCCTTTCCCATTGGATAACGGAGAATTGTACACCCGGAAGTAAGTATTCCTCTTACTGTCGATTGATTTTACAGTGATATCTGCACTACTCATCGACTAAAAAACACCAGATTATCCTTGTTAATCACACAACATTGATTGGTTTAAATTGTGTGCAATGCTTTTGTATTTTTCCCTTTCGATTCGGAGAAACAAATATTTTTTCTGAATAAAGGATGGCAGAAGACACTACACTACCCAGAATCCCCAGCTATCGTTTGGACTACACCATGTGCTCTGTTTGACAAACCCCGTTTTTTTCACCATTCATTCCGATGGCTGCGTCTATGTCACATGATCTTCACATTTCTCCCTGCAGAAAAAGAAAACATGGCCGAACTTCATTTTATTCCAGGTGGAAAATGCCTATTTTAAAGTTAATTTGGACATTAAAATGCGTTTTGATGTCATTTCCTCACCTGCTGCTCCATCGGCCCCACCTGCTGCTCCATCGGCCCCACCTGCTGCTCCATCAGCCCCACCTGCTGCCCCATCGTCCTCACCTGCTGCTCCATCAGCCTCACCTGCTCCTCCATCAGCCCCACCTGCTGCTCCATCAGCCCCACCTGCTGCTCCATCAGCCTCACCTGCTGCTCCATCTGCCTCACCTGCTCCTCCATCAGCCCCACCTGCTGCTCCATCAGCCCCACCTGCTGCCCCATCGGCCTCACCTGCTGCCCCATCGGCCCCACCTGCTGCTCCATCGGCCCCACCTGCTGCCCCATCAGCCCCACCTGCTGCCCCATCGTCCTCACCTGCTGCTCCATCGGCCTCACCTGCTGCCCCATCGGCCCCACCTGCTGCTCCATCAGCCCCACCTGCTGCCCCATCAGCCCCACCTGCTCCAATAAATACTGTCACTCTAACTGACACATGTAGGTCTTTTGATATTGAGTGTTACATTTGAATAGTAATTATATAAACATGAACTCATTCTTTAACATCACAAACACTGGTCCAAACAAGAAAATTATTATTATTATAATGTGACAAAGCAATACCTCACTCTCCAGCTACTTGTTTGGACCAGTGTTTGTGATGTCCCAAAAAAAAAGTTTGTATGGCCCTATTTTTGAAAGGAGGACGTGTATACATCCTTCCCAGCCCATGCCTCCTGCACATCTGAAACACATACATTAATGCACCAACCATGATACAGTTAAAGAATTAGTTCATGTTTACATAATTACTATTCAAATGTAACACTCAATATCAAAAGACCTACATGTGTGAGTTAGAGTGACAGTATTTATTGGAGCAGCAGGTGAGACTGATGGGGCAGCAGGTGGGGCCGATGGGGCAGCAGGTGGGGCCGATGGGGCAGCAGGTGGGGCCGATGGGCAGCAGGTGGGGCCGATGGGGCAGCAGGTGGGGCCGATGGAGCAGCAGGTGGGGCCGATGGGGCAGCGGGTGGGGCCGATGGAGGAGCGGGTGGGGCCGATGGAGCAGCGGGTGGGGCCGATGGAGCAGCGGGTGGGGCCGATGGAGCAGCGGGTGAGGCCGATGGAGCAGCGGGTGGGGCCGATGGGGCAGCGGGTGGGGCCGATGGAGCAGCGGGTGAGGCCGATGGAGCAGCAGGTGGGGCCAAGGAAGTTTGCCTCAAGCTTGCCACCTTTTCTTTGTTGGCCTGTCATAAAATGCCCAAAAGAGGTTTCTATGAATCCCACCCTCAAGCATTTTTCAGGGTATGGTTCTTGGACTGGTACCAATAAATGGAGCAAGTTTCATGAATGTCACACTTTTATTTTGTACGCATAGCGTATATAATAAAATGCTGACAAAGACTATGTAACATTTGTAAACATATATTTTGATTATTAGATGACAACTATGTAAAATTAAACAATACATTTTAAAGCACGTTTATACAGACAGGACGTAACAATAATGATCAAAAAAAGATTATAAAAAAACAAAAACTGAAAAGGAAGTGACGAATGAATTTGAACTTTGAAAGTTAAACCATAAGAATCAGACCATGAGCTACCACTAAACAACTCACAGTCTGAATATTACCATTAATAAAAACCCTGAACGTTTACTTTTCGTTTTAAACATCTTTTTTAGGTGTAAACCTATGGTGTAAACGTGTAATTTAGAGGCGTAAACGTATCATTTAGAAATGCGCGTTCCTGTGACAAGGGGGGCATTTCATGACGGGGAGGCATAATGTGACACAACACCGGCAACTATTGCTCATGTAAACCTGCTAGTGCTGCGCCCCCAGTAATCTCAAAGGCACCCTGAGTCATTTTGTTCTGGAACCGGGCCTGTACACGGCCACATACTAAACACACTACAGAGCCCATTCCGTGTCCTGTTATTGTTTACTTCCTGTCTGCCTTCTTCTGGTGATTTATCTGACGTCCTTTTAACCTCTTTTCCTGTCTCTTTCAGCTCCTTAACAACCTTCATTATAGTCCTTGACAGTGTCTGTACTGGATTAACAACGTGTCACATGTTAAGAATTTACAATCAGAAGCGAGTATTCAACTAAGCCGTGTAATACAAGTTGTTCGTAGTTTTAAGGGCCTACACAGTTGTTATGCTATACCATCTTGCCCTTCACTGGATGTATAATGAACTGCACTAAACTACATGTTAGCATTTAAAATACCTAGCCATTCTTTTGAGGTTATTTTGGTGAAAGTAACTAGAAAAGTAACTAAAGTAGTGTAACTCATTACATTTCAGAGACAGTAATTTTGTAATGTAACTTATTACTTTATATTACCGACACCAACTTCGCAATGTCGTGAAATGTGCTGATGCTGGATGGGACACTAAATAACCTTCAAATCGGACGTATAACACACAATACAACATTTTAAAAACACTATTTTGACAAAATAGCTGATTTCAGTTTAATATTTTCAATGTTTTAGTTTGTTGTGTAAAATGTTACTTAATGCGAAACATGGTTGTGTAAATGGTGCGTCAAGTTAGACCTGAATCAGCCCGGATATGTAGTTCCGGTCAGATGACCTTCAAAATAAGAGTAGACTTGACACTGGGCGAAAAGGGAAAAAAGTGTGATGCTTTAGGGACAAAGGTCAGCTATTACAACTACTCTCAAACCCTAAAGCTGTGTTGCAATGAGTATGTTTATATGTTAATTATTAACAATACTACTATTGTTTATCATTCGTACTTCAGTTGATGTGATGGCAATCGGCCTCAGTGGTTTTATTCTGTAAATTGTTACCTAGCTGAAAACCATGCGCTTCACCCATGATGGTTTTATTTTGGAGGTTCCGACGCGAAGGATCATTTGGTTTTACGCGCTAGTCAGTGGTCCCTCCGCTCAGAGGAACGCAGAGAAGATGGCGGCTTTACGAGTCGTGGTGCTATCGGGGAGTGGGAGAGCCCTCCTCAACACATCGAAATCTGTCAAGACCCCCGTGGTAGGTCGATACTTTAGTGCTGGGTCCGTTTCTAAAGGCAGGGTGCTATTCGAACAGTTTAGCAGTTATTAGTGGGTGTCCTGACACCGGGCTAATGTTAGCCTGGATCTGTCAGTGGGGTGAGACAAGGTCACTCGTGTTCCCACAGATTTCGTAGGATGTCCGCACAGCTCTTGTATTAGCTTGTCTGATATGTGTTTGCTCTCTAAACGTAGATATCAACATGGCATGAATACCTCTGAAAACAAACGCCACATAGCCTATACAGGAAACCTGGTTGCTATCGCTTACTGGAGCAGGCTAGCCGGTTAGCTAGCTCTTCAAGTCGTATCAACCACCCCGGCAAACGTCCAGGTTCAGTAAAATAAAACGAAAAACGTAGTTAACACTGCATCAATACTTTAATGCAATCCAGAGTGTTTTATCATAGTGTTTGTAATCGTTTTTAGTCTTTCGCAAGTCATGTTGTGTTCATTTGAAATCAAAGCTATCATCGGCTAAAGTAGTCTAGCTAATCGGCTTGCTAACTAGTTAGCATTTCAAGGACTGAAAGGACTTCCTGTGAGAAAGCTGTCTTTAGCCGTGTATTGCTGTACCCTTCATCGGACGGCTAAATGTCATCTGTGAGAGTATCATGAGATAAGTTTGAGCTTTCTATTTTTAATCAGTGGAGGTAAATATATGAAAGTTAAATGTCCTTGTGTCATTTACTCAGTAATATCAGTTGTGACCTGCCTGGGGTACACACAGAAACTGATCAGTTTACCCTGTGTGTGAGCTGGTCAAGGTTGTTTATATTATTTCATAATAACTCGATAAAAGCCATCTTAGTGTACTATTCTTTAGTGATTACTTTTGGTCTGCTCCTTATTTTATAGGGCTGCAATTCCATTTTACTTTATTGAATGATTAATCAGCGGATTATTATTCGGATCTACCACAATTTCCGAGGGCAAGATTTGACATGTTTGCCTTTTGTTATGTAGCAGCGACACATGTAAGGCGTTATGGCTCGGGAAATGTCTTGAATAGCTGTTTGGGGATTAGCAATATTATCTTTACATTGTTCATGCATTTCCGTCAGTGCAAACTAGTGGTAAAATACAGACGGGAAAGGATGTAGCACAGAGTTTCTAACAAAGGTCCGTAATAAATCCAGGGGTTAAGATAATGACTTGTGATATCCATCTTAACCTGTGTGTGTGTGTGTGTGTGTGTGTGTGTGTGTGTGTGTGGTGTGTGTGTGTGTGTGTGTGTGTGTGTGTGTGTGTGTGTGTGTGTGTGTGTGTGTGTGTGTGTGTGTGTGTGGTGTGTGTGTGTGTGTGTGTGTGTGTGTGTGTGTGTGTGTGTGTGTGTGTGAGTTGTGTGTGTGTGTGTGTGTGTGTGTGTGTGTGTGTGGTGTGTGTGTGTGTGTGTGTGTGTGTGTGTGTGTGTGTGTGTGTGTGTGTGTGTGTGTGTGTGTGTGTGTGTGTGTGTGTGTGTGTGTGTGTGTGTGTGTGTGTGTGTGTGTGTGTGTGTGTGTGTGTGTGTGTGTGGTGTGTGTGTGTGTGTGTGTGTGTGTGTGTGTGTGTGTGTGTGTGTGTGTGTGTGTGTGTGTGTGTGTGTGTGTGTGTGTGTGTGTGTGTGTGTGTGTGTGTGTGTGTGTGTGTGTGTGTGTGTGTGTGTGTGTGTGTTCAGTGAAGCTGTGTCTGGAGGTGAACTCGTAGTATCATTTGAGAATATGTACATGTTACCGAACTGAAGGGCCCTTCGGTATGTGTACCGTTACACCCTTAATGGCTTCTGATCTATTAACAATTAGTTTGTTTTTATTATAATTTAGAAAATAGCAAATAAAATGAGCATCAGAGACAACTGAAGTGTTTATATGATATGTTCAAACCAGAAAAAACTGGCAAATACATTTGGGTTGAGAGAACCAGTCATTTCTAGGAATTTCTGAAATCAGAAGTCCTTTATTTGTCCCACAGATGGGAATGTTGCACTGTTTGATACAATTTAATCTGAAAATACTTCTATTTCTACACGTTGTTGTGAAAACGCTATTGCCGAAACGAGTTGGACACATTCGGCAGCATGGCCCAATACTACTGTACACACATGGATGCTTTGCTCATCCCTCTCTTCCACAGGCCAACATGTCCTTCGCCAGCCTGCCTCGGAGCAGGAAGGTTGCCCTGAGCACGTTAGGCGTGGTCGCTGCCGGAGGGGCGGGGCTCGCTCTCATGCTGCATCAGTCCGTCAAAGCCTCCGACCTGGAGCTCCACCCCCCAAATTACCCATGGAGCCACGCTGGACCTCTGTCCTCATTGGACCACGCCAGGTGTGATACACAAACACACACACAGTAAAACACATTCTCCTGTCTCACTTTGTGTTGTTGTGCGCCCCTGTTTTAATGTCTGTTGTGTTCTGGCTAGGGATGCACCAATGTAAATAACGTGACATTAACAGCAGCTGATTTAATGTTGTACTGATTCAAGGACTGTTGCAGAGTTCCTGTAAATGTTTTGGGGAAATCGCATTTAGGAAAAAACCTTTCATCTGGTTTAAGTGTGAAAACTAAGCGCACTGTCTCTGTTCATCTTTGTTTTTCATTCCCTTATACATTGCTTAATCTGCTTGTTCTGTATATTTATTATTTTCATATTTCATTTGATAAATGGCGAATTAATTCTATTAAATATGATTTGTTATGCCAAACGTAACGCGTTAATAACGCTGTCCCGTAGTTTCAGAGCGCATCGAGTTTAAAATACCATCTACAAGCTGATGCTGACAGCCCCGCTCCTGCCGCCCGCTTGTGGCAGACCACACTTCCACGCTCACCGGCAGGCACCGACTGGCCATCGGGAGGACCGGGAGGGTGTGTGTACGTGTGGTCCGAGAGAGAGAGACCTTACGTGCATTGTTGTTGTTAGCATCTGGTGCTAGCTAGCTGCGCTAACGGATATAAGGAGCTGTTTAAATGAAAACAGAGGAGCGCTCTATCCACACAACTGCGCCGAGCACTTGACTTGATGCAGGAAGCAGACAGCGGGACATTGGAGGAGAAGTCAGCACACTCAGCACGGATAGTGCAACATAATTGCAGCAACATGATTGCAGCGTCTCGGCAGCTCAGGTTCGAGCATATGCCTTGAGTCGCACATAGCTCCACCACACACACACACACACACCACATTTGTATTGTATGAGAGGGGTTCCAGGTTGAATTGAGGCGAATATTTGTAATGTTCAAATGATAATAAACATTAGCATAACGCATATTTGTCCACTCATATGTTGATAAGAGTATTAAAAACTTGAAAAATATTCCTCTAAGGTACATTTAGAACAGATAAAAAATGTGCGATTAATTGCGATTAACTATTGACAATCATGCGATTAAATATTTTAATCGACTGACAGCCCTAGTTATAATAGATTATGACTGACAATGAGGAAACCCAATACCATCAGATTCAGAATTCCTTTATTATTATTATTATTATCATCATGTTCAAACTAGGGTTGCCAGAAACTGACCATGATCAAAATCGATTATTCGGCAGCCCTGGCGAATAATAATCAATTATTCGATCGACCCCGTAGCGTGCTGCAGCAGTCTGCTCTGCACGCAGGCTTCCTCCAAGTTTACCAGTGACCAATGACCATTTACAATTATTAATAATATTACTATTATTATCATATATATATTTATATATATTTTGGTTGAAACTAAGCCAGACATAAATAATAAAAATATATGTAAATAAAATCGATTTTTAAAAATAATGTTCGATTATGAAGACTGTAGCGAATAATCGCTGGCATCCCTAGTTCAAACGTAAGTCAACCACATTGTTCATACTAAACATTGGCTTTGTCTGAGACCTTTCTAACATGCTCATCTCTAGTTTCGCTCCCCGTGGTGCTTTGTAGAGGATGACCTCTCTGCTCTCCCCCCCGCAGCGTGCGCCGTGGTTACCAGGTCTATAAGCAGGTGTGCTCGGCCTGCCACAGTATGGAGTACCTGGCCTTCAGAAACCTGGTGGGAGTGTCGCACACAGAGGCTGAGGTCAAGACCATGGCTGAGGAGGTGAGGCTGTGTGTGAGAGGGGTTGAACCATGTGGGAAATGTTTTGTGTTTAGGTTTCCTACTTTAAGATGGGTTTGATTTCATACTTTAAAATGTGTTTGATTTCATACTTTAAAATGTGTTTGATTTCATACTTTAAGATGTTTGATTTCATACTTTAAGATGTTTGATTTCATACTTTAAGATGTGTTTGATTTCATACTTTAAGATGGTTTGATTTCATACTTTAAGATGTGTTTGATTTCATACTTTAAGATGTTTGATTTCATACTTTAAGATGTGTTTGATTTCATACTTTAAGATGTTTGATTTCATACTTTAAGAGGTGTGGTGTGTTTGATTTCATACTTTAAGATGGTTTGATTTCATACTTTAAGAGTGTGGTGTGTTTGATTTCATACTTTAAGATGTGTTTGATTTCATACTTTAAGATGTTTGATTTCATACTTTAAGATGTGTTTGATTTCATACTTTAAGATGTTTGATTTCATACTTTAAGATGTGTTTGATTTCATACTTTAAGAGGTGTTTGATTTCATACTTTAAGAGTGTGGTGTGTTTGATTTCATACTTTAAGATGGGTTTGATTTCATACTTTAAGAGTGTGGTGTGTTTGATTTCATACTTTAAGATGTGTTTGATTTCATACTTTAAGATGTGTTTGATTTCATACTTTAAGATGTGTTTGATTTCATACTTTAAGATGTGTTTGATTTCATACTTTAAGAGGTGTTTGATTTCATACTTTAAGAGTGTGGTGTGTTTGATTTCATACTTTAAGATGTGTTTGATTTCATACTTTAAGATGTGTTTGATTTCATACTTTAAGATGTGTTTGATTTCATACTTTAAGATGTGTTTGATTTCATACTTTAAGAGTGTGGTGTGTTTGATTTCATACTTTAAGATGGGTTTGATTTCATACTTTAAGAGTGTGGTGTGTTTGATTTCATACTTTAAGATGTGTTTGATTTCATACTTTAATATGTGTTTGATTTCATACTTTAAGATGTGTTTGATTTCATACTTTAAGATGTGTTTGATTTCATACTTTAAGATGTGTTTGATTTCATACTTTAAGATGTGTTTGATTTCATACTTTAAGATGTGTTTGATTTCATACTTTAAGATGTGTTTGATTTCATACTTTAAGATGTGTTTGATTTCATACTTTAAGAGTGTGGTGTGTTTGATTTCATACTTTAAGATGTGTTTGATTTCATACTTTAAGATGTGTTTGATTTCATACTTTAAGATGTGTTTGATTTCATACTTTTAAGAGTGTGGTGTGTTTGATTTCATACTTTAAGAGGTGTTTGATTTCATACTGTAAGATGTGTTTGATTTCATACTTTTAAGAGTGTGGTGTGTTTGATTTCATACTTTTAAGATGTTTGATTTCATACTTTAAGAGGTGTTTGATTTCATACTTTAAGATGTGTTTGATTTCATACTTTAAGATGTTTGATTTCATACTTTAAGATGTTTGCTTTCATACTTTAAGATGTGTTTGATTTCATACTTTAAGATGTGTTTGATTTCATACTTTAAGATGTGTTTGATTTCATACTTTTAAGAGTGTGGTGTGTTTGATTTCATACTTTAAGAGGTGTTTGATTTCATACTTTAAGATGTGTTTGATTTCATACTTTTAAGAGTGTGGTGTGTTTGATTTCATACTTTAAGAGGTGTTTGATTTCATACTTTAAGATGTGTTTGATTTCATACTTTAAGATGTGTTTGATTTCATACTTTAAGATGTGTTTGATTTCATACTTTTAAGAGTGTGGTGTGTTTGATTTCATACTTTAAGAGGTGTTTGATTTCATACTTTAAGATGTGTTTGATTTCATACTTTTAAGAGTGTGGTGTGTTTGATTTCATACTTTAAGATGTGTTTGATTTCATACTTTAAGATGTGTTTGATTTCATACTTTAAGATGTGTTTGATTTCATACTTTAAGAGGTGTGGTGTGTTTGATTTCATACTTTAAGAGGTGTTTGATTTCATACTTTAAGATGTGTTTGATTTCATACTTTAAGAGGTGTTTGATTTCATACTTTAAGATGTGTTTGATTTCATACTTTAAGATGTGTTTGATTTCATACTTTAAGAGGTGTGGTGTGTTGGATTTCATACTTTAAGATGTGTTTGATTTCATACTTTAAGAGGTGTTTGATTTCATATTTTAAGAAGTGTTTGATTTCATACTTTAAGAGGTGTTTGATTTCATACTTTAAGAGGTGTTTGATTTCATATTTTAAGATGTGTTTGATTTCATACTTTAAGAGGTGTGGTGTGTTTGATTTCATACTTTAAGAGGTGTGGTGTGTTTGATTTCATACTTTAAGAGGTGTGGTGTGTTGTGTTCAGGCTGAGGTGGTGGATGGTCCTGATGAGAGCGGAGAGATGTTCACTCGCCCCGGAAAGTTGTCGGACTACTTCCCAAAACCATACCCCAACCCCGAGGCTGCCCGCGCCGCCAACAACGGAGCGCTGCCCCCCGACCTCAGCTACATCATCAATGCCAGGTAACTAACAACGTGTAGTCTGAGAGCGCTTACACCTGACCTCCACATGCACCTGGTGTTCACGTGTAGTGTTCCCGCAGACACGGAGGAGAGGACTACGTGTTCAGCTTGCTGACGGGATACTGTGAGCCTCCTGCAGGAGTGGCGGTGAGGGAGGGGCTCCACTACAACCCCTACTTCGTCGGCCAGGCCATCGGCATGTCCGCCCCAATCTACAATGAGGTGCTGGAGTTTGAGGATGGTGAGTTGAGATGTAAAGCGTGGAGTTGATTGTGAGGTCAGTAGGGCTGTCCTGAATACCATTTTTCGGGCTCCGGATATTCGGTAGTAATCAGCAGCGAATATTCGGTGCGGAGAGATTTGTATTTTTTTTCCAAAAGGTTTCATAACACGCTCCGAATCCGAGACACCTGACAACACGCTGTTAAGCAGAAGCGCAGAAAGAGCATACTATTACGATTTCTATTTATTTATTGTCTCAGTACTCGCAAACATTCAAACTAAATGTGTCCTCTGCATTTAACCCAGCGCAGCACCCGGGCACCAAATCTGGTTCCACATTCCGTCTATAAAATTTTACAACCTGAACAGTCAAACAAAGATACAAAACACATATTTCTGTTATAACAACAATACTTTTAATAACATAGCCGTATAACAGTAGGCCTAACAGGGTCATACTTGTTACCGATACATAAACTATTTAAATAAATGAAGAACGAAAAATAAATGAACGAATTGTAATAAATATAATAATATTACATTTTAATAAACGAACAATGTAAATACAAATGAATGAATGGCTTGGCTTTATATAGAATAAAACAAACTGTAACAAAAAGAACAAGGGAGGTAGTGCGATTGAGCGCTATAACAATGACAGCAGCATACACTTCAAGAAACAAACAATTTCTTTCAAATAAACAAATCAATCACAATCAGGTTGCAAGCTTCGTTTGACTAAGACGTAAGCCAGCCTACCCACACTCTCTTCATGTTGTGCGCGAGGAAGATGAGTTTCTCCACATTCTCAGGTACAAGTGAACTTCTGTCTTGTTCACGATGTAGCCAGCCTTTGAGAAAATGCACTCTGACGGGGTTGAAGTGGCCGGAACGCAAAGGCAGTGCTTGGCCGCACATGCCAGTTTGGGATACCGGTCACTGCTGTGCTTCCACCATGCAAGTGGGCCGGACTGGATTGTAGTCGTGTCTCCATCTCTTTCTTTGCGCCGCCTCCGTCGTGTTCTTGTTCCTCTTCATCATCGGACTCAGACTGCATCAGAGTTTGTCGCTGGTGTAGATGTTCAGCCAGGCGGACAACCTTAAAATCAAATAGCATTTTATTAGTCACGTGCACAAGATAAAGTAGTGTGGCATAATAATTGTAAATATAATTTAAATTTAAAATATTAGTCTAACCTCAATGTAGACGAGGTTCTTCTTCTCGTTCGTGAGGAATTTTAAATGCTTAAATCTCTGGTCCGGTGCTGAAGAAAGGAGGTAGATGCTGCTGGGCTCCAAAAGTGACAGCTTCCATCTGCTGTCGATCTCCGTGACGAGGGTCTTCTTCACTTCTCTGATGGCAGGGCCGTCATCCTCCTTCGGTGACAGGTGGCGTCTCTTCAGGTTAAAGAGCATTTGCATTGTTGCAGACGACGACACGTTCTCCTCCTGAGATGGCAGTTCTGTGAGCGTGATTAGGGGCCCCAGCACTTCTGCTCCACTGGTCTGCTGTCAGGTCCAGGGTGCGATCTGCTGATGCTGGGATCTGACAAAACAGCTGTCACTGGCCATCGTTGCTCCACCAGTCGGTCAAGCATTTCACACGTAGAGTTCCATCGAGTGGCGACGTCATTTGTGAGTGTGTGCACTACAACATTCTGCTGCTTTTGTTTGTCTTTCAACGCAGCTGTAGCCTTTGGACTTTTTCTGAAGTGTGCGGCGTATTCTGTCCTGTTTTAAGGCTGTATTTATGCACAGCTGTAGCGTGTGTCCTGAGCAGTAGACCCCTTGAACGTTGCCCCATTTCTCTGGTTCTTTCTTCAGCGTCTCTGTGCACAGCTTCATGTTGCTGGCATTGTCGTGGACAACGGCCACTTGCTTATAATTCGGAATGGCAAAGGCGTCCGCCACTTCTCCAAGCTGTTCTGCAATGTTTACGCCCGTATGGTTTACTTCCATTACTTTGGTTTCCAAAACAAAGTTACAGAGTTTCCACTCCACAGCCATATACGCCTCCAAACGCACCGAGGTCCAAATGTCCGTTGTAAAACTTACGGCAGTTGAGTTTTCAATCTGAGTTACAATTTGGTCTCGGTGATCGCTGTACTTCAGAGACATGGCATCTAAAATACTGGAGCGTTTGGGGACAGTGTAGCCGGGCTCCATCTTCTTCATTAATGTTCTGAAGCCTTCGCCTTCGACTATGTAAATGGGTCTCATATCCATAGCGATGAAATCTACTATGGCATCTGTTATCTCTATCTTTCTTTTCTCCGTTATCGGTTTTTATCGGCTGAGATTGTATATATTTCCGCATTTTAACGATGCAATTCAAAAGTATAAATATAGTATAAGAATATGGCAATTCGCCGTTATTGAAGAAAAAAAACAAATAATTAATAATGAAATAATGAAATGAAATCCGAATAGTTGGCCAACGAACGAATAGTCGAATATTCGGGTCCAGCCCTAGAGGTCAGGCTGCTCAATCAACTAATCCTAGTTAAAATAGTGATCTGTGTCGAAACACAACATGATGGCACTGAAAGAGAGAAAGTATGCCATGTGGAGATGATTGTGTTGCAGCAGGCATTGCACATCAGTAAACAGTTAAATAAAGGAAGATAACAAAAGGTTATTATACAAATACCAACAGTAGAAGTAAAGAATACGAAGGATCCAAATAAATGAGTCGGAACTAACATTAAAATATAACATAGATACTATTTTGCTTTTTTTGTAAAAAAAACGAATTGAATTTTAGATGACTGTATTTAAGGTGACAGCAAATGAGCAATGCTAATGTTTGCAGCCGTGGCAACTTAATGGGGAAAGAGAGACACACATTTCTCCCGTGTTATTCTCCAAAGTGAATGTAAACTTGAATAATGTACTTAATTTGAATGTAATAATTAAGTTGGTTGTTGTTTATGGAAGCTCCAGTGCATGAGCATTAACTGAGTTTAAACATCACTTTAAATGGAAGATTTAAACTTTAAATCTTCCATTTAAAGTGATGTTTAAACTCAGTTAATTAGGCCCCGCCCACTCGATCTGATCGGTATTGGGCGATAATGATTCCGGCGATCGGCCCCAAAATTGGCGATCGGAGCATCCCTAATGTCTAACTATATTTAAAATGTGTTTTTATAGAAGTGATTATATTTGTATGCCAATATTTTCTTGTGGTAAAGTTTCGTTTTGCACTTTTATTTTGGTAGTAATAAGATCAGGACTCTTATTTTGAAGGAACTTTTACCAGATGCAAATGCACAACGGAGCAGAATGTTTCGCCTCCCAAGACTTTACCCATTTCCTCTTTGCTTTTCGTTCGGGTTCATCTTACGCTTTATCAGTTGAATCACTTTGAACACTCGTTTGAGATGTTGACGGGTTGGCCGAACTTTGTACCCCACGGTCAAACAACTGAATCTGCTGCGCCATTTTTTGTAAAACAAACACACGCTCCATCACACCAATGCACGTGCAACTTAAGTATCAGGTTCCGACTGGTCACAACAATAATTCAATATCACTCTTAATACAAAAAATAATTAACATTTATCTATTTTGGGGTGCACGTTTAGCGGTTTGCTGTCCTTAATTCTTTAAATAATGGCAACCTGGCAACCGTTACTGTCGAGCCCTGTATATTAATAAACAAGTTATCTATTGTTATGCTAAATGCTACAACAATTGCAAAGCTGATTTCAAATGAACGGTGCTTTTAATGTCACTGGGAATAAGAGAACCTGGATGTTTCTTTCAATACATCACAATCAATTGCTATTGGTCTGGAAAAATAGATTGTTCAAACTATTTCTGCCGATGCATGGAGATTGAGCTACTTCATATCCATGCATGGTTTCTAGGCTCGTGTTTTGAACTTTGCTGCAGTTAAAATATTTGTGCTGATGGTTGATGTGTGTTTTTTGCCATAGGAACACCTGCCTCCATGAGTCAGGTTGCTAAGGACGTGTGTACGTTCCTGAAGTGGGCCGGAGAGCCAGCGCACGACCAACGCAAACGCATGGGGCTGAAGGTAAGATACACAACTACACACTCTACAGAAGCTGTGCTCACATAATGGATATGGTGTTACTATAGACCGGCACTAAATTACCTAAAATTAACTTTTCCGTATTTTCCGTTCACTAATATTTGCAGAAGTAAAGATATAGCTTGGCTTTTATTGGTTGGCACCAATAATGGGTGGAACGCACGCTGCTGTGTTACAGAAGTTTAACTATTGCACGTGTTTCCATTGAACACGGTAAAAAAAGCGTGCAAAAAATACTCGTGTGTTTGCCCCCAACGTTGTCTTTACTATCATCAAACCAAACCTGCATCAGAAATGTGTTTCGTCAAAGTTTTCACTGCATTCAGACTCAATAAATCAAGTTCAATAGGATGGAAATGTGGTTTTAGTCGTGAGATTAATCTTTCTGCTCAGCTGCTGATGGGCGCCGGCATCGTGGTCCCTCTGCTTTACTACATGAAAAGACACAGGTGGTCTGTGCTGAAGAGCAGGAAGATCGCCTACAGGCCTCCCAAGTAATCGGAAACACACGCACCCTACCTGGGCCCTAAACATACCAGAGCGGGCTGCGTTCAATGACCCCACAACGCTCACATCACGATAATCATGTGGACAAACAACAACTGACACAGAAATAAGAGAATATAAATACAATGTTTATTCCCACGGAACAATGCCTGTTTTCAGTTGTTGGCGTGGTAGTATGTACTGTGAGAGTTGTGGTGTCCTTGAACGCACCCTCCACACAATGCTTGTTTGTTTGACCTGCATTGAGTCATTACTGGAGGCAGTTCACGGTCATGTCATCACGTATCAGACACTTTGTCACAAT
This sequence comes from Champsocephalus esox, assembly GCA_036324585.1. Classification (NCBI taxonomy): domain Eukaryota; kingdom Metazoa; phylum Chordata; class Actinopteri; order Perciformes; family Channichthyidae; genus Champsocephalus; species Champsocephalus esox. Next base: position 4,992,382 of record CM070495.1, on the reverse strand, counting down.
TAACTTATTAGTTGATTGACTGTCCATCTTTGTAAGATACTCAATAATCACACAAGCGCTGAGAAATGGTTGCTGTTAAAGTTTGTAACATCCCGGGTGCTTAAATCCAGCCCCCCGTCCTCTCCACAGCCACAGTGGATGCAGTGCAACCTCCCAACCTCTGTTTTACTGTACAAAATAAATTATCTTAAAGGAAACGTTAGTGTGGTTGTTTTTTGTTGCTATGCTTTTGTCATGTAAAAATGAAAAGACGATGAGTAAACCATCCCTGTTATACACAACAGTCCTGCCGCAAGGCCTATCTCACCAAGCTTATAATGGTGAATGATAGTTGTATAATTGTTACTGCTGTCCAGCTTCTTAAAGGCCAATATAGGAGTTTCATAAACCCGGAATACAGTGTAAAACATATTCATAATGTATTCATTATTCATTGGAATTGAAATAAAATATGAAATTGAAAAAGTGGTTGCTCACACTCCTTCTGTCCGCTCATTAATTCAAATGAATGCCAAATGGTATGATTGTATAAAAATATTTTTTGATAAATACAACTTTATGCAACATGTGAATAACTTGTTAGGGCCGCATATCCGTCACTAGGACTTTGCACATCACCATTCAAAAATGTGAAAGAATCTTAAGAAACCGTAAATCAGTAAACACTGAAACTTCATTTAATTATTTTACAGTAATAAGCGTGTTCATATTTGGCCTTTTGGTACCATAGTATCGAAGGTTCAAACCATAAGAGCACCTTAAGTACCTTCTGAATAAGCACTTCCTTGATCCGGTTTGTCAGTCACAATCGGTTGTTTACGAATGTTCGGTTCACGTTAAATGTTACGGCCGCAAAGGTATTGTGGGACAGCATTATCTCCTTCTTGGGTAAAGCATGGGTTGCGGTCAAATTGTCAATTTAGCTTAAGAACCTTCTGTGACTGCCCGATTTGCACTGCGCAAGCGCGAGTTGGTCCGCCATATTGGACCAATCACACCAGCTACGTACAGCAACCCAAGTAGGACATTTGACAGAGCGCCATTTCGCAAAGAAGAAAAAAAACCCGACCACATTAATCTGAATGAGAGAGATGAGTTATTATTTTTACAAAAATAATTTCCAGATTATTTGAGAATAAATCCTTTTAGTGGGTTAAGTACATTCTTAGAATAAGTGAGAAATGGATATTTAACTTCTGTTTGACAGCCTTCACACTGGAAAAAGAAGAAACTGCAAATGTATGCAATCATTTATGGCATTCATGATTAATATCTCATTCTTAACTGTGAATTGTTTTAATTTATTTATCATTAGAAATGTATTAGTCTGGACAAACTTTTTCTGTTGAGATTCCTGGAAAAGGGAAATTACTTTTCATAAAAAAAAGTTGATTCAAGAACAAAACTCTGTTATTAGTTCAGTACGGACGTCAAATGTCCTGTTTGGATTGCCGTACGTAGCTGTCCAATATGGCAGACCAACTCACGCTTGCGCAGTGCAAATCGGGCAGACATGCAAATCGGGTAATCACACCTTCCTATCGGAGTGAAATGACCCTGAAGTACTTCAGTGGCAGCCATGATGAGAGCTGTTCGAATTGAGTGGTGTAGTGACGAGTCCTAAAACCCTGAAGTGAGTTAGCATTTTACCATTACTAGTTCCCTGGTCTCAGAGCCAATGGGATTTCTCCATAGGATTTTGGAAAATAGCTGGAACTAAGGTCTGTGGTTAAGACACATTGAGAGAGACGGATCACGTTTTGTTCTACGACATTAAATCCATCAGCAGTGACCCCACTGGTGATTTTTTAAGAGTTTACGTGTCTGAAAAACGATGGTTGTTACCGAGTGGCTGAATAGGACTACAGAAGTTGTCAAGGACGTTGTACGTCATTACGCCGAACACGAACACTCCCGCTAAATTTGTTTTCCCTGTTCTGCTTGAAAGCAAGTACCTGCCTCCTGCAAAGTGTTCAAACAAACGCTTCAACTCGTACCATTTGGAATCTGTATTTATATATAGAAATGTTATTCATTCCCCTTGAGATGCACCGTCTAGTTTTCAAGGGGGTCCCGATATATATATATTTTTGAATATCATCTTCAGTTGGCGTGACGTTGAAGTCGTGCGACCCTGCCGTACTCGGCTGTAGTTCGTTTATAGCATAACGTTAGCATTTTGCTTCTGGCGATTAGATTTAGGATTAGAAAATGATAAAAGTAGGGTAGACATGTGGATATTATCTGGCTGAACAAAACGTGCATTTATCAAACAGGTTCGTTTTCCACAGACCTTATTTCGAGCTATTTTCCAACATCCTATGGAGAAATCCCATTGCTTTTTTGTCGAGGGAACCAATGCCCAGTTTACTTCCAGGTAAATACGTAATCCCTGCACCACTCTATTCTCGAGTCTAGAATATGAAAGGAAAGGCGGTTTGAAACTTCCTTTATAACCTCCTTTAGTTAAGGAAACACTGGACCTCCCTTTACGAAAGGAAAGGAGAAAATGCTGTCCCACAATACCTTGCAGCCTCAACATTTACCGTGACACAACATTTGTCCGTTAACGGAAACAACTGATCGAGAAATTATATCATGAAAGTTACGGTGCTTGTTAAGTATTTTAAAATGTATGTGGTAAATTGCCAAAGGGCTTTGTTTTAAACGTTCATCACTATAATAATCAAAAGGAGAAATATGAACATTAGTTGTTACTGAAATTATCTAATAAAGTCAACATTTCAGTGTTTACTGAGCTGTGTGGGGTTTGTTAAACTTTGTAAAAGATGTTTAATGGAGATATACACAGTGATATGTTAACCTGTTAAAGGTACGGAGGCGCAGTTGTGGCGCAGCTGTGGCGAAATGTCATTCCTCCCGGTCCTCCCAATAGCCAGTCGGTGCCTGCCGGTGAGCGTGGAAGTGTGGTCTGCCACAAGCGGGCGGCAAGAGCGGGGCTGTCAGCATCAGCGTGTAGATGGTATTTTAAACTCGATGCGCTCTGAAGCTACGGGGCGGCCGAGGAAAAAAAAATACACATGCGTTAATCGCGTTAAAATAATTAGTGGCGTTATTTTTTGTTTGCGTTAACGCGTTATTAACGCATGTGTATTTTTTTCACACACACACACACACACACACACACACCTACAGCTAACAGCCTAACAGCCATTGTGTATTTTATTATGTGAAGCACTAAATGGTCTCAGAAACATGTCGACTCTTTGTTTGTAGATATCTACTAAACTAAAGCAAATAAAGAGAGTAGGCCTGTTCTACTGAGTGATATATATTCTACACACTGCTCTGCTTTCTGCGACCTCACAGCTGTTCTCACTGTAAACATCGCGTTGCGATGAAAGCAATTTCTAAAATAATATCCAGGGGATGCATGCAGAGCTGTCATTGGCTGAGATAAATCCGGCCGTGCGTCACGACCTATGGTCATGACTCTTTAGAGCAGGGGTACTCAAATACAAATCTTAAAGGTCCAAAATAAATGTTTCAATAAGCCAAAGGTCCATTTATTACGATCATTCAACATTTTAAACAATTGCAACAAGATTCTTAACACGAGGTTGCAAAAACAAAAATAATCTGTATGCAGCAGTTTTCATTGTTGTTGTGTCTGTGCTTGGCCCCTCAGAGTCGCAGTGTAAGAGCTGCAGTTATGAATAAAGGCAGCTGCACTCTTTTTCATTCAGCATTCCCATTATTGCTTTATAAATGTCTTGCCCCCTTGAGTGTCCACTGAGGTTCGTCAGGCCCAACACATCTTCAACTAACTCCCCCTTTGCCTCATCATAAAAACTCACAAACACCAGCAACTGAGCATTGTCAGTGTGTCAGTGGACTCACCCACAGCTAAGGAAATGCACTGTGCATTTTGTATTCCATCACAAAGCTGATTAATCAAATCACCAGCCAGTATAGTAATCGATGGGCAGTTCCAAAATCCACGTAAACATTACCATTGCGGACGAAATAGAGAAGCAAACGAAACATATCTGAAAGTACAAGCCTGGACGGCAAAACTTTATACCCAGTATATTGCCATAAATATGATGATGGATTATCAGTGTGAAAATGTCTACGTGACACAAAGACATTGGATTAACCTTGAGCGGCGTTTTTATTCCGTTGAACACAACTTTTGATCACAAATCAAAAAAGGTAAGACGTATTGTAATATTTTTGAAACCGGATGTTGTTTACTTTCTCTTTTCTGGCTGATAGCTCCAGGAATTCGAGGTCGTACAGTGATGACATTACATGTCAGGAATCTGTGGAGTCTCAGCTTTCCCATAGTGGATAGGAGAATTCAAAAGGACTTAGGAGAAGAGACTGCGGTACTTTAGAGAATCCGAATACACTTTCACGATCCGAAGTGTTTATGATGCGCCAGCGGACGTCATTGTGTGCGTCTGCTGCTGTGGGGGAACCATGGAAACCACAGTTTTCTATACAGGGGACTACAACATGGATGTTTAATAAGAACGAGGGACTACTGTGAACTCATCTAGAGACTCTGCACCGTGCTCTGATGCTGCTGCTTTGCTTTATGAACGTGGACAACAGAGAAACATATTCTTCATGACCAAAGCTGGAATTGAAATAAAAACGGAAAGTGAAACTTCTGCTCGTCACCCTCTCCCTCCGGTCCACATTAATACCAATGATCCCAATACGTATGATTGTATGAACTAAAGATCTTAAATCAATACAGATGTATTTATTATAAACGTTAGTCCTTAACATCTATCACTGTGTATATCACCATTCAAACATCTTTTAGAAGTTGAACAAACCCCACACAGCTCAGTAAAGACTGACATGTTGACTTTATTTGATCATTTCAGTGAAAACTAACGTTCATATTTCTCTTTTTGATTATAATACTGATGAACGTTCAGAACAAAGCACTTTGGCAACTTACCACCTACGTTTTAAAATGCTTAATAAGCACCGTAACGTTTCATGATATAATTTCTCGGTCATAATCGGTTGTTTCCGTGAACGGCCGATTGTTGAGTGACGGCAAATGCTGCGGCTGCAATGCATTGTGGGGCAGCATTTTCTCCTCTCCTTTCGGTGAGGGAGGTCCAGTGGTTCCTAAGCTAAAGGAGGTTATAAAGGAAGTTTGAAACCTCCTTTCCTATCATCTAGAATTTGAACGGCACTTATCATGGCTGCCACTGAGGGACTTCCGGGTCATTTCACTCGGTTAGGAAGGTTCCTAAGAGAAACGGACTATTCGACTGCAGCCCATGCATTTAAACAGTCCTTCGGCGCTACTCGATGACGTAGTATAGGCTACTTGAAATAGTTGCTCTGCAGCAGTTTTACTTGCAATTGAGAAACGGCCTCTCTCTCAGTTCCAGTCCCAACTGACCTTAACCTGACCAACCACGAAACAACTCATTGAGCTAAATGAAAGCACTGCTTTCACTTTAGTGAAACATTTATCTGTGAAACCACCTTGAGGTATCGTCAAATGTGTTGAACATGTTTCAATGAGAAGCTCACATCTCCATGACAGATCCACCACAACATTATTAAGAGAGTGTTTGTTTAAATGAAAACTGCAGATCCGTCAGAATTTGAGGTACGAGCTACAAGGAGTACCTGAAGGCAGGTACCATTCAGTTCACTGAAACTGTGGAGTGGATTTTGCAGCAGTGGATCAGAGTGAGTTTTATCATTAGGCCATTGAGTATTATATGTTATTATTTGGCTAATGTTTTAAAATAAATTAGATTAGGCTGACTGTCACACTTCCCCTGAGTTGATTGGAGGGTTATTCAGATCACCTGTGTGAGGGTGTGCTGCTGTCTCTCATCCAATCAGAGTGTGACAACTGTTCTTTCATGAGGGCTTAAGAGAGGTGGAGAAATTAAACCCAGGGCGAAGACCTTATTTCAGGCCCTTTAGAGATAACTTTGCGCTCGGCCTTTTTTCTGATTGAGGGTGATTTTGAGAAATTCTAGTTCGAGAGAATTGATATGAACTCTTTCCCACTGCTGTAGGTTATAGAGGAGGTATACAGGGGTCAGGCTGTGCTTCGCCCTCTAGTACAAGCCTGGCTCAATCAGCCGTTTCTTAAGGACCTAAGGCAAATGGACGGGTTTACATTTGTAATGAAGATGCGGTCGCTGGGGCCCCAGGAAGGATGCGTCCTGATATGACCCTACACACATTCCAGAATCCAGAAGACCTGCAGAAGGTTATTTGGATAGGCTGTCACATGACAGCGTTCAGATCTTACGTTTTTTTTCCAGGAATAGAAACGGTTGGAGAATAGCAACTTCTAGCAGCAATGGCCGCTACAAAGCGTTGCCAAACTTAAAACTAGTCAAGACCTTTATAGACAGTAACGTTCATGCCTGTCTTCATAACTGAGCTAATACTGGATTCACATATATTCCTGCCAGTCTTTGGCCCAGAACAAACAGTCTCTCCCTGCCGCCATCTAGTGGGCAAAACAAATCCCTGCACTGTGTTCCAAGAAATGAATGTATTAGTAAAAGGACCCGTTTTAGTAATGCATAATTGCTTTTATTTAAAATTGAAATGTGAAGCCAAAACTTAGAAAGTCAACGTTTCATTTCCAAGTCAGTGTTCTATGTATTTCCACTGAGTGGCAGTATGCTACAAAAAACGTTAAAGAGATCTCCACCCGTAGCCTGCGAGAACATAATGGTTACATCTCTTCACCACACTCAGTCATATAGCTGGAGCTACTTCTGTCCCTAATAGTAACTATCAGGCAAAGCTTTGATAATCCCTCTGCTGTGTACGTGACCAATACGGGTTTTACTTTTGCTAAAAGTGGAATTTGTAATTTTCTCAAATTGATTACTGTTCCAGCCATTCTTCATTTATAGAATAAAGAGATGGTAAATAAAATGCCACGTGATTTATCATAATATTATATGACACACAACTGTTTTTAAATGTTAATTTGATGCATGCTAAAGTAAAAATATAACTGACACTTATTTGACTCCCTATGACACATGGCCATACCTTAATGGCTGGACACACTCAAGCTGTCATCTCCAACCATTTGGTTAATTTAATTAAACACAAATAATGAAAGGAAAGAATGCAATGTAAATAGAGTGAGTGAAAGATTACAGATGAGTTTTAAACAATATCTTTATTTGGTTTCTAAGCAAAAACTAGAAAACATTGACAAACCTAATTTCTGACCAACACTAATGGTGACAAAAATAACATGTACATATTTAGAGAATAAGAGAAGAACAAAACGCAAGGGAGGCAGACTTTACAAAATGTTCTGTGCAGTACTTTAGATGTATTTACATGTTGGCTGTTTGAACACAATGGGGAGAAGTAGTGAGCAGCATGTTGTCTGTCCCTCTGTTTAATAAACTAATACTGTACACACTGTATACAACATGCTCCATACAAAAGAGTCCAATACGCTTTGTGACTTTGGGTTGATGTGAACCTTAACACACGCATGCATATATCAAACACTGTGATACATATATATCCTACTGTTCATCTGTCTCCATGATCTTATTGGCAGTCCTTTAAAGGGCCCATGTCAGGCTTGTCCGGTTGTCACCCGTCCCCTTGTGTGTCATGAAGGTTTTCTGCATGTAAACGGTGTGCAGTCACAACCCTCAAAGTAACCACAGAAACAGAACTCTCCTCTGTAGTCTGAAGTCATGTTTGGATATGAATAGAAATACAGAACATCATTGGCAGCATATTAGCCAAATAAGCATGCAAGTAACATAGATGTAATGTTTTGTCATATAAAAATAGAGTCCTCCATCACCCATTCCTGTTGGATAATGACAGAGATAAGGCCACATATCCGTTTCCTTTCTGATACAATAGCTAAATATCCTGACAAATCATGCTGACTAGCTTTGTAATTATTAGCTTTAGAGACCTCCAACACGTTCATGTTTTTGTAATTCTGCCTATCCAATTACCACGGGTCAGATACAAAGGTTGTTTGTGTATGTGAGGGACAGAGAGCCCGTTGAAGCCAAATGATTTGGGGTTCCGCTGAAACACTGGTTCAGTTTGCTTTAATCCTTATTCAACACAATAAAAGGATAATACAAAATGAACCCAATTTGTCAGCATTCGCTTACTACAGTAGCTGAAGCGGCTGCAGACCACAGCTCCCTTCACTCCTTCTGTCCGTGTCTTCCCTGCAGCACAACATGAAAGGGGACACTTTCACACATTGGCTGCTCCACGTCTGACCTGTGGAATGTGCATTACCCCCTTTAAACAGGCACATGCTCCAGACAGGCCTTTCGCCACCAGCGCGGCAATACTCTGTGCCTCACTAAACGGTAGATGTTACGCTGGCTGGAGGGAAGGGGGGCTGGCAGTGCACGGTATGTTCCGGTCTGTTCACCATTTCATGGCAATATTTCTTCCAAGTGGGATTATTTTCGATGTTCCGGCGCCCAGTCTCTAAAAGTCGCCCTCGAAATGCAGGACATTCTCCATCCCTTTACATATTAAAACATTGTGTAGCATAGATCAATATGCAGCGTGTTCATGAAGCAGTGAAAGAAGCGACAGGACAGGACCCGACTGCTCCTCTGTGTCAGACCCTCTGTGTGACTGTTACTGTCTTTGCCCTGAGAATAAACCAATGAGGAGCGGACCCCTGCCCACTGCTGTCTTTCTTCACCACTGATGAGCTCAACAGGTAGCCCCCCTCAGGATTCATCTCACAACGGACCCTCTCTCCCCGTGAGCAGGAACTGAAGACTGACATCTGCAGGAGGAGTTGTGATAACAAAAAGCTCTGTAGTTTCGAACATTAGAAATGTATTTGATGACTGAGGGAAACGTTTACTACGTTTGAATCCTTGATATAAATGCAAGTCAGAACCTCCAATGGCAAACTGATCAGAAGGGCATTTGCTATGAGTCCAGTTGGAGGAATCCTCCCACCAACACCTGTGGCGGTGGTCCTCTTCCAATTATGATCTTCAAAATCCTGAACCATTTCCTGTCAACAACCCTGAAACCATGCAACACACACACACACACACACACACACACACACACACACACACACACACACACACACACACACACACACACACACACACACACACACACACACACACACACACACACACACACACACACACACACACACACACAACCTGTGAATCTGCTGGCTCTCAGGTGTGCACTTTGCTCTGCTTGGGGGCGGGGGTGCTGGTGGACATGGAGGGTGGGTCTGAGGCGGCGGGCAGGGGGGGCCGGGGCTCCAGCCCCCGGCTCTTCATGAAGGACAGCAGCTGCTCGGGGATCTCTGCCAGGACGTCTTTAGCCAGCCGGGCCATGCTCAGGACCGAGTTCCCCGAGCGGTCCATGTAGTCCCGGAAAGGGACAAACTGGAGAGAAGGGACACTGGTTGATTGACAGGTGGCCATTTTAGAATGAAATGAAACAAAAGCTGGGTAAAGATATAGGGAAAATAATATTATATAAATGTTATACTAAAGATGATATGGGGTCATGTTTGCAGAGGATATGGAGTCACACTCAGATTGGTATTGGGGAGGAAGGGAAATATAAATATGAATACATTATTCTTTTTTAAACACCAGCCTGTAACGAAAAGTTAAATTAAGATAATATTTATACAAACACAATAAGTCAAAGTAAGTTTCTAATAAAAAGATGAAATAAAACAAATCTATTTTAAAGAAGAAGTTCGAGTAAAATGTTCAATAAAAGATACACTTAAATATAATAAAATTAAAACATTTATATAAACATTAGAGGATAAAGTAAACATTTGTATATTGTCCTACGATATATAACGTGTATATTCCAACATATACAGTGTATCAGCTATTAGGACATTAACGATGAATTGTACATACAAGGGTTTGGCTGCTGATGCCTGAGAAAGGATGAGAGCACTTTGATGGAAACACTTATTATTTTATTCTACTTTTTGAACAAAAGATACAAAAAAAGAATACAAATATTTAGCTTTAAACTCAAAGTGTCTTTTTGTGTGACCATGAGCAGGGTCGGATCAGAGGCTTCTTTATGCAGCTGTGCTAACATCTGTAATAAGGGCCTGTCTTAGGTCAGGGTGCACGTGGACTCACCTGGACGATGTCTCTCTCAGCGGAGCGCCCCCTGGAGGACACTCTCACCTCGTCTCCATCCAGCTCCTCCATCGCTGCAGACAACACACTGTTATTCATTCATTCACGGTATTCATGTCATACTTATGTTTTTCAGTATTCTATATATTCTTAGTAGTAAATACACATTTAATTTATAAAGAACCTGCCAATGTGTGTATTGTCTGTGAAGTAAATCAGCCGCTGTTCACCAAGTCAACTCCAATTATGGATTATGAGACTATAATATTAAACTGTGCTATCATATTCTGTCTCTGATTAGACAGTGGAGCCCCGACCTGCTAAACGTTATGTTACCGTCATTTATTAAAAGTTAAACTTTCAGTTTTGCAGAAAACTAGAGTAGTTGTAGTAGAGTGTTGTTACTCAATTAATTAATTATTACATTTGCAAGCCATATACACTACACCAAACACCCAGCATTTGCTTTACTGAACAAATTACACATATATATGTATATGTATTGCAGGAGCCATGAAACGTGTAGTAATGCGTTTTGTTTTAATATAAGATTTGATCACTATTGATTGGTTAGCTTGAGTCACATGGATATGGGCGGCACTCATTATAATCCTGTTCACCTGCGTGAGGTGTGTGTGTGGAAGAGAGGGTTTCTCAGTGTCGAGGAGGCTTGCTTGGTAGCACATGTATGCTGGGCATTTAAACAGTCCTTCGGCGCCACTCGCTGGCGTAGTATGCTTTAAATAGTGGCTCTGGAGCAGCTTTACTCGACATTGAGAAACGGCCAGGGTCGTTGTACTTTTTGTTGACCGCAAGTTTAATGATTGCTTTGATTACTATAACAATGTGTATGTCCAAGGAAAATACGTTGATCATCCCAGATTTCATTAAACTACATTATTTTTCAACAGAGTTTTTGATCTCAGCAAGTAATCTTTGCAGCGTGTCACACAGGCCCTGGCCTCAGCCTTTCAGCGAATTTGTTTGTTTCCTATTGCAATATTATATACAGATCACTCAATCCTGATGTTAAACTGAAGGATTAAACTACTACTTACTATATTGTAAAGTAATGACTTTGTATTAATAACAAATCACAAGCAAGATGGAAGGCTTCTTTGATTGATTCTAGCTCAAAAGTAAAACAATATGATTGAAAAAATCGAAAAAAACTAATATGAAGAATAAGACAAAAGATTTTACGTTTTTGAACGATATTTGAAATAATACATCTGGACCAATCTGTTCACGCCATCTAGATTTAGCATATTAGAAAGCTCACATTTGCTTATCAGCCATAAACACAGAGTACAGCTAGTGGGAACACTGTCAGATATGCAGGTAATAAAGACAAACAATATATATTTGTATCTTATTATGGTATATGATCAAAAGTTACTCCAATTCAAACAGAGGGGAACAGAACCATCCGAACCAAACACACTCTTTCACTAGCATACATTTTAGAAGTTATTTTAGTTACCTATAAAGTACATGCTCTGACTCTGAGATTTGTTTTATCTCTTCACGTCCCACTGGCCCTGTGAGAGGCTCAAGCTGAGGTGCAGCGGTCTCTTGGTGGAAGACTAAGCGGACAGAAGTTCTGATACATTATCCCTGCTCAGGATGTACAGCAGACAAGTCTGTGGCTTCTTTTGAATCTGAGCTCAAATCTTAATGCACTGCCTGCCCTGATTTCACCCTGAGTTTGATTATGTTTAACAGGTCTGACATTTGAATTTTTTATTTGCATGTTGCTCATTAATGCTTTTTTTTGTTTTTGTTTTGTTTATGTGAACCACTAATGTTAACCTCATGGTGGTGCTAGAGGAGTCATTACAATGCATCGTCTGACCCAGGGATTTCTCACCTAAAAGTTTTTCCTCTCAGGAGATGTTTCCCAAGATTAGTGAAAGCTTTGACCTGCTAGACTAGAGGATACCAGGATTATCCCCCCTGGGTGCTATTACATCTTTATAGAACTTCATGGTTATCCACACATTAGTCCTTCAGACATCTCGGTCTGGACCAAAGTGGTGAACAGAATGAGAAACAGGGAGAAGCGTTCCCTTAACCTGTTAAGCCCCAAGCCTGTTTGTCAGGTCTCAGGCTCGAACATGACATTCCCAGAACAAATGCCCATATCTTCCCTTCTAAAAGGGGAAAATCAATACTCTTTTTTCTCAAAGCAATGATCAACCTGTGAGTTGGATGTAGAACAGTCAGAATCAATATAGATGTTTTTTATTTTAATGTAAATGATAGTTTCCGTCCAAAAAAACCCATTACTTATAGTGAAAACCAGTGCTTGAATTGCGCCGGTACTCACCGGTATGCAGTAACCAAAACTTCTGATGTTGACCCATCTGCGTACCATTACTTCTTACTGTGTACCGGCACCTCATGACGCATCTAAGTACGCTGCACGTACTCAGGGACGAGGAGTCATTTAACCAGTCGCCAGTAGGAGTCAGGCTTTAGCCATATCCGCTGCCTTTCATAGTTGTTTTAAGTACAGTGAGCCTTTCTAAAATATAGAGAGGCGAAGTCACGCCCATCTACTTCCGGTCCATGGGACCTTATTTCGGAAAAATTATGTATTGAAGTCAATGGGGACAGAAAACGTATCTTTCGGTCCCGTTTGAATTGTGCCATGAATTACACATATGATGTTTGTCAATCTTAAAAAATAATTTCCACGTCAAAAAAGTCACAGTTTGTCGTAAAACTGTTGAAATATAAGACTATGAAAAATACGCAACTAAAAAGACTACAAATCCCAGAATCCTGGTCCCGCATGCTGGCTCTTACGGAACCGACTAATTCCCCTTGTGTGTATGCACAGCTCTCAACGTGCCCAGACTTGGAGTGATTTTCACCTCTTTTAATACTTTCCGCCTCATTCTGAAAGAAAGAAGTGAAATGTTCCAACGTGACGGCCGTCTTGGTGTGTGGTGCGAGACGGGAGATGTAGGTAATTGAGCAGTTTCACACAGTTTACGTCACATTTGTATTTTTCTGACTTGCAAAATTATCGTTTAAATTGACAAACATCATATGTGTAATTCGTGGCACAATTCAATCGACATTGACTTCAATAAGGTCCCATGGAGGTCCCCCGGAAAGGGAGGGACTTCGCCTCTCGATACAGTAAAGAGACAAACCCACCAGCATTACAGGATATACTACTATATGACCTGATGCAGGCACATGTATAGGCTACGTCATGTTCTCTATGAGAGCCCCGGACACCTCCCTGATTAGTCGTGGAAAAACATGCAATTTCTGAACGTTACAGTAAATATTCTGTTTTTTAAAAAAAAATGTCCATGTCTGTTAAAGTTTTTTAGTTTTTCTTTTTAATTACTGAATCAAAGGTATGAGGATAAGGATAGAGCGAGTCGTATGTTGTACAGATTGTAAAGACCGTTGAGCCAAATTCTTGTTTTTGGGCTGTATAAATAAAATTGACTTGAAACAGTTGCTGATTTAGAGTACTGGCACCTTTTTTATTCCAATTCAAGCACTGCTGAAAACCACCCTTGAATGATGGGATGGTAGACTAAAAGCTTTAGGAATCCAAAGGATAACATATAATAAGCCCCCTGTATCAAGAGTGATGCAAAACAAGTGAAATTTGACCTTTTTAGAGGTGTAGAAGAAAAAAACCACTTCTGGGTCATTTGGGTGGATTTGCCATATCTCTGGAACCCATCGGTCAATGTTGATGTTTGACACCTCTTTTGAACCGTTAGAGCCAATAGAATCCAGAGGGAAGTCCTAAATCCATCTAAACATTACCATTGGTGAATGAGTGATGCGCAGCCAGCAAGCCCAACACCGGAAGCTTTCATACACTCTCGTAGATCTCATAGCAACTATATATAAATGTGATGATGGGTTATCAGTAATCATTTCAAAGTGACACAGAGACATTGGATTAACCTTCAGCAGCGTTTATCTGCGTTTTAATGCTATTGAACAAACTTTTGATCAGAAAACAGCAAAGGTAAGACGTGTTGGCCGTGTTGGCCCGTAAAGCTAAGTTGTGTGTTGTCTGGTTTCACCTCCGCTGCTGAGTTTTTCTTTCATTTGATATCTTGTTTGTGCAGAACCGATGAAGTATACAATATTTCTACCGTGAGTTATGTGCTAAGTGCGTTAGCATCTTTTCGCTTAGTGCTAATTCAGAGGCTTGGTATTACCCTTATGTTTCGTTTAGCTAAAAATGGTTAATATGATCAGTTTGCTGAGTTTCTTCCCGTTAAGTGGGTATGACACATTCATAGTGTGTTAAATGTTAAGAAGCCCTGACACACAGTTTCTTGCAAGATGTTGCGTTTTGCCCCTGGTACAGCTGCTGTGTGTGTGTGTGTGTGTGTGTGTGTGTGTGTGTGTGTGTGTGTGTGTGTGTGTTTTTTCACCATAGAGATGGTACCAGGAGCCACAACAATACCCCAGACACTTGTTCTTACATCAAGTCATCTGTTGAGCTGTTGATTACTGATCAACTCATAGGATCAAACTTGTGTTTTAGACAGGAGTGAAATGAGATGGACAGTACATGTTTACCTGTTCACCTTGGGCTCCTCATCTGTGCATGTATCTTCAGGGCAGGGCTTCATTTATTTTGGAGAGATGATTATCATAGGCACTGACAAAAAGAATCTGAGTTGGGTTGAAGGTGTTTCTGATCATCTTATTTTCTGTTTGGTTTTCTTTTACAATGTTTCCTAAATAAGCATGCACACATGCAAACTAAGTCTTTATTATAATGGCTGTGGATTTGTTACATACATGATTACTTTACCACAAAGAATGAATGACTATTATTTAGTTGAAAATGATCTAGAAGAGAGTATTAGCAAACATTGATTATAAATGTTGTCTATATTGTCGGGTATTAAGACAACATGTGTCAGTGGTTGTGTAAGTACATTTATATTTGTGCGTTGGTTATGAAACCCAATCATGTCTTGGGTCAATTAAAACAATTTGAACAGAAGAAGAGGGTTAATGGAGGTCTATGGAACAAAGGAAGAGGATGAAAGGCTTTCACGTGCGCATGCGTAGCAGGAAGTGCGTGATCAAGTGATATTAATGAACATGTACTATTGCTATGCTTGGGTGTTTTCAAGCATTTCATTCATTTGAGGTTCAAACACTTTCTGGTGCTGTAATTGGATGTTTATTATTCCTCAATTGAACAATGATAATTCCCTGCAGGGATTAATGAAAGGGTTACACACATTTAAACGTTTATTTCACAAATGTATCCTAAAACATATGTGAAGGTAGGAAGAAACAAGCGACATGGGCACTTTTGAAGCAGCAGAGAGGCTGAATCAGGGCACATCAAGCCTTTCTGCTGAGTGCTGAGTGACAGACTGTGCAACGTGGGCAGGGACCGGCTCAGCTGGCAGGGAGAGAGTTAGAGGCGCGTCACACACGGCAGCTCTGCTCTATCATTTCCATTTCTACAGATTAAATTGGTAATTGGATATAAACGTATAAACATGATCTCCATACATGGACCATTGTGTTCTCTATATCTCTTCACTCTTCCACCATCGGGTTTGATATTTATTTTACTGCCACAGTCATTGACCTTTGACCCCATCCTACACACAATAGAATGGAGCAGTGATGACTTATTTTAGTAGGCTGACCCGGACGTTAGGTCGGTGCAAGATGTCAACAAAAAGCATTTTTCCATTTTACTTTGGAATAATGCAGCGAACAAGACAAACAAATCATTCTCTCTCTATTCTCTTAGCTGTAGACATGGCAGACTAAACTCTACATTATTATAAACCCAAACTGTGGTGCTGGAAGATCCAGACCCTCATCAGCTGCTTGTTCTTATCGTATGTTTCTGACACACCCTGATCCAACAACATAGTAATCTTTAAGAACATGTGAAAAACAACCACTATGTGTACACTCAGTGTTACTCACCAACATGCAACGTGTGTCTCCTTGTGTCTAACATACTTGTCATTTCCTGGGAATGGGAATGGAAAGGACATGGGAACAATTGAAGAAAAAAAGAACAAAGGAATAGTGAAGAAAGGAATGAAAAAGGGAAAAATAAATATCATAAATAGCATTTAAGAAATGTAAAATAAATAAAATATAACAAATGGCCTATCTGTTGCAGATGAAAAGCTCGGCTGGGGGGATGAATGTCAGGAGGTGGAGACGGTGTGGAGGCACATTATAACGATCTATATTTTCATATTTCATTTCTATCTCTTGTCTTACTCATTGAGGTCTATTTACCTGCCTTTGCACATACTCTGATGTAATGCAACGACATACGTTAGTGCGTAAGCATGAGTGTGTGTATAGCTATCTGTGTTGATGAACTGTATGTGTGTGTGTGTGTTAGTGTGTGTGTATGCGCAAATTGCTTCTCTTTGCCATTTAATGTCAATCCCACGCTGTCCACATTGTGTGATCTCATTCCCCTGTGTGAGAGCCAGCAGGCAGCTGCAGTGTGTGTTCATCATTCAGTAATACATGTTTGCCTAGCATCATCAAATGGCCATGTTGAAAACATCTGTGTGTTAGAATGATACGATGAGATGAGGATGGAAAATGAAAAGACTCTGTGAATGCCCTTCTGGCTCAAGTTGTGTGTTTGTTTTCCTCACACTTACACCGCATAGCCAATCAGAGTGATTAACAGACTGCTTTGCCAACAGACTGTTGGCAGTGGCAAAAAGGCCTGTTGGTGCTGGACAGAGAACAACATGGCTGACAGACACTCACGATGGCTTCATTTGGCCAACAGACAACAATCAGCTCTGTGTATTAGGGCCTTTAAACATTAGACATGTGCACACACACACTTACCATCAAACTCAGCAGGGCCCACTCCCACTATGATGATGGACATAGGCAGGCCGGCTGCCTGTGGAGACACACAGGAGGGGTGTGAGCCGAAAATACAAAGTGGAAGTACAGTTTATACACATGAACTGTTCCCTTTGTTATGCAGTCTTCAGTGCTGACGAACCTCTCCCTGTTACAGACTGAACGATGGTGTGAAAGTGACGACAATGTGCAAACATGTTTTTTGCTATCCTGACTGAATTGACTACGTTGCTGTTTTTTCATAAAATGACCAGGGATTAACTTTAAATCAAACATACTGATGATGATATACGTACCTTTGCCGTAACAATTTGTTATAAAGATGTTGTTGGTGTCAGTATTTGTTGAAGCCATTCCGGCAATTGTCACATGGCTGTTTTTAAGGTATTTAAAACAGAGTGAATTGGTTGGATACATTTGGTGGACCGATGTTCTCGTTGTAATTTGTTTCGTTTTCGTTATTAAATTAGTTGGAACAAGAACTTCAGTGTGGACTGCTCATTGGGAACGAGTCACAATGAAGAACCAAACTTAGCCTCTTAAGTGGGAATTATGTTGCTCTAGATGTCATGGCTTACGCTAACTTTAGTGATTTAGCATTGAGCAAACACAACTTGTGCTTCTGGCCATCAGATAAATATAGATCCAGCAACTTCTGAGAAAGTTTCGGTAATATTTCTCGACTGTGTTCCCAAGCTAGGCCCTTATCTGTATGAGCTGAGCAGTACAGTGTACAGCTTTTTAACTGAAAACTGCTAGAATGGAGTCAGTGAACCAAAAAGACGTTGGAACTCTCAGTAGCGGAGGAGAACTGCAGAGTTATTGAACAGAATAGCAGTAAGCGTCATATGTGCTATACTGGCAGTAATATATCTATGACAGCTAACATGAAGAAAGGCTGTTGCTGAAAAAGTTGCTCTATGCACTGCTGCTTTACAACAGATACATTGTATCGTGCTAAATATCGTCAGTGAGAGTGCATGGTGGGTTAACGCTGCTCGTTCACAGCTACTCGCTGCTCGTTCACAGCTGCTCGCTGCTCGTTCACAGCTGCTCGCTCGCTGCTCGTGCTCTGAAACTCACCTGAGGAACAGGTTACACGCCGTCAGCGCTGAGACGTGATCCACCTTTGCTGAGTTCCGGATGAGAGCCACGTTCAACCTCATCCACCACAGCGGACCCGGGTTCCTCTAAAGGCACGTCGGGAAGGGTTTCAGGAGCCACTCCACACTGGGCGAATCACTTCTGGGATCCTACTTTTGCCCGCCGAGTGGATTTAACACGAGAGGGAGCAACTCTTGCAGAGATAAAGAGTCAGAAGTGTGGTCCCGGCTCTCCTTTCGCCGCCCTTCTCGCTGCTCCTCACACCGCGTATCGCCGCTCCTCTTGCCGCTCCTCTTGCCGCTCCTCTTGCCGCTCCTCTTGCCGCTCCTCTTGCCGCTCCTCTTGCCGCTCCTCTTGCTGCCCCTCTCGCCGCTCCTCACACCGCGTATCGCCGCTCCTCTCCGCGCCTGTGCTTCCGGCGAAGATGTAAAGTGGATTAAATAGCCGGTGTAACGAGGTGGGATTACCTTCTCTACTCTGCTGTGCTGCTGTAGCTGAGGCCTGCTCCACCTTGCTCCGGGAACAGCGTGGATACTGTTGTGCTGGACGTGGAGAATGGCGGGCGTCGTGTTTCTGCTGTGCCTTTTCTTGGCTGTACTGGACAAGGAGAGGATCGCTAGTCGTCCTGAACAATCTACTGGATTCGGGTATGTTCTGCCGCCCGCAGTGGACATCCCCTGTACAGTTTCGGAGGTGTTGCACAAACAATTGCTGGTTGCACTGTCGCGGACATTCATTTCGGAAAATGTTTGTCTTTCTCACATGCCTGCCATAATGGTCCTTCAGAATTGTTTTTTAAACTCTAATCTCACCCTTCGCGAAGTTTGCTGGTGACTCTAGATCAGCTGACAATGTATGTGTGTTGATTAAGAGGAAAAGGTGCTTGGTATTTTTATTGTTGTTACTATCAGGAAATGTACAGCCAAATCCAGGTCCACCGAGCAGTATTAGTCAAATAGCTACTCCTGTTGATTTTATATCTAGATCTGGGCTAGGTTTAATTCATTTAAATGTGCGTAGTCTGTTACCTAAATTAGATTTTGTCCATATTTGGGCGAGTTCGACTGATGCTGATGTCATTGTCTTATCAGAAACGTGGCTAGATAAATCCATTTTGGCCTCTGACATTTACATAAATGGTTACAGTGTATATCGTACTGACCGGCCTAAAAAAGGTGGTGGCGTTGCCATTTATGTGAAAAATAAGTTGTGTGTATTGAGGTAACAAAGGGTCAACAGCTCATGGTGGTGGGCTGCTACAGGGCCCCTTCGGCTGTCAAGGAGTCTTTATCGTCTTTGGCAAAACTATTATCACAACTTTCCTACAAGGAAATAGTGCTGCTTGGTGATTTTAATTGGGACTGGTTAACTTCTGTGTCAGAGGATTTTAAAAACCTGTGTACCTCTTTGAATTTTACCCAGATTATAGACAGTCCTACTCGCCCAAATATTAAGTCCCCAAATAAATCCTCCTTAATTGATCTAATTTTAACAAATGTTCCACATAAATACTCATCTGTGGGAGTATTTGCTAATGATGTGAGTGACCACTGTGTTGTAGCCACCATTAGGGACACTAAGGTCCAAAAGGTTAAACCACGTGTCATCACAAAGAGAGACAAAAAACACTTTGTGGAGCTGGGTTTTTAACATGATCTGTTTGATTTTGATTGGGGTAGAATCAATCTGTGTGCTGATGTAGAAACTGCATGGTCTTATTTTTATCTTGGTTTTATGAACATCATTGATAGACATGCACCTCTGCGTAAATTTAGAGTGAAGGGACGAAACAATCCCTGGTTTTCTGCTGAGCTGTCCAGTCTCCTTCATGAGGGAAATAATGCTTGGGCTAAGGCTAGGAAATCAGGCTCAGAGGTAGAATGGCTACGTTTTAGGCAGCTAAGAAATAGCTTCACATCTCAAATAAAAAGTGCTAAATCAAAGTACTATTTGTCGGTTACCACAGAAAACCTGAATAATCCTAGGGACATTTTGGAAAGCCATAAAATCGATTTCCACTGGTGATATCCCAAATGAGCTACCTCCGTGCCTTACCACAGCATCTGGCATTATATCAGACAGGGCTACTATGCTCAATTGCTTTAATAAGCATTTTGTGTCTTGTGGCTCTCTGTTTGATTCTGTCACTGACTGTACTTCTGCTTCTTTGAACGCTCCAATCCTTGACTCTGAACAATGTGGTCTGGAAAAACCCTTTCAGTTTTACTCCTTTAACTGTTGGTATTGTTCATGAAGCATTTTCCAAGTTAGATCCTAGGAAACCGGCTGGCCCGGACAACGTAGAACCTTTCTTTTTAAAGATAGCTGCAGATTTTATTGCTCCACCTCTTACTTCTCTTTTTAACCTCTCCCTCAGCATGAACACAATTCCAAAAGTATGGAAGTCTGCTTATGTCTTGCCTTTACTAAAAGGAGGGGAGGCAACTATTTTAAATAACTATAGGCCAATCTCTAAATTGTCAGTTCTGGCTAAGGTGCTCGAACGCCTTGTGAGTGAACAAGTAAAGGAGTTTTTATGTATAAATGATATCCTGTCTAAACATCGGTCAGGCTTCAGAAAACAACACAGCACCATCACTGCGACAATGAAAGTGGTAAATGACATTACTACTATTTTAGATAATAAGCAGAGTTGTGCAGCTCTGTTTATTGACCTTTCCAAAGCATTTGACACCGTTGATCATCTCATCTTAAAGCAGAGGCTACTCAGTATTGGCATATCCAGCAATGCAGTGGGGTGGTTTGTGAACTACCTCTCTGAAAGGTCCCAATGTGTTCATTTTGATGGGCTGTCTTCTGAGTGGTTAAACATTTCTAATGGTGTACCACAAGGTTCTGTTTTAGGACCACTTTTATTCTCCATATATATTAACAGCGTAGGTGAAAATGTGGATGAAGCTACTTTACATTTTTATGCGGATGATACTGTGATGTACTGTGCAGGTCCCTCCATTAAGGAGGCTGTTGTTAAATTACAAGCTGTTTTTAACACTATTCAGACTCAGCTCTCTGAATTAAAGCTTCTTTTAAATGTGGATAAAACCAAGGTAATGCTCTTTTCAAAAGCTAAAAAGACACCAGAGCCTGTTTTAGATATTGTAACTATGCAAGGAACAAAACTTGAAGTTGTTGCCTGTTACAAAGGGTATCTGGCTTAATGATTGTCTCTCTTTTAAACTTCATGTCAATAACCTGCTTAAAAAACTGAGGGTTAGGCTTGGGTTCTTTTACAGAAACAAGTCCTGCTTCTCGCTTGAGGCCAGGAAAAGGCTAGTCACTGTGACCTTTTTACCTGTGCTGGACTATGGGGATTTGTTGTTTATGAATGCACCTGCCAATTACCTGAGCAAATTGGATGCTGCGTATCACAGTGCTCTGAGATTTGTCACAAATTGTAAAGCGCTTACACATCACTGTACACTGTATACCAAGGCAGGTTTACCATCACTCTCTGTACGGAGGCTCAGTCACTGGTACACGTTTATCTATAACGCTTTGTTGGGTAAACTCCCGTATTATATCTGCTCGCTGATCACACAGAGAGTTGCAAGCAGCTATTGTCTGAGGTCACATGATGTAGTCTTGTTAGATGTGCCAAGAGCAAAGGACTGTCTTAGGTAAGACAGCTTTTATGTGCGCAGCTCCACTTGCTTGGAACAATCTTCAGCAAGAATTGAAACTGAGCAATCTCATTCCTCTGCATGTTTTTAAAGCTAGGGTAAATGAAATGCTTGCTGATACAATGGGCACTTGTAAATGTCTATAACTATGTATCCTGTAAATATAATGTATAATGTCCTTTATTGTTTTATGTTTCATGTGGAACCTATATGCTGCAGGTCTCCCTTGAAAAAGAGATCTATGATCTCAAGGGACCAATCTGAATAAATAAAGGTTTGAAATGAAAATGAACATTCTCTGTGGGGTTGTCCTCGATAATGCAACACATTTCAAGCATTGTCAAAATAAACTCATGAGTAGTGCAGCTCCAATGTTCTGTACTAGCTTGCTGTGTGGAAGTGGATATCACTGCTTAGCCTGTTAAGCCCGGTGCCCCCGTGGGCGGGGGAAAAAACAACAATATTCACAAAACAGTGTCTCTGGGCTCCTTAACATTTAACAACCTATTAATGTGTCATACCCACTTAACGGGAAGAAACTCAGCTAACTGCTAATTGAGTGGCCCATGGTGGTGGTGGGGTTATGGTATGGGCAGGCGTATGTTATGGACGACGAACACAGGCTACTCGATTCACAACATTACCCTAACCCTAAACCTAACTCTAGCCCTACCCCTCACACCAGATACTGACTGGTTTTCGGACCCCCCCCAGTCCCCCCCAATAAAGAAAAACTGCACGTTTCAGAGTGGCCTTTTATTATGGCCAGCCTAAGGCACACCTGTGCAATAATCATGCTGTCTAATCAGCATCTTGATATGCCACACCTGTGAGGTGGGATGGATCATCTCGGCAAAGGAGAAGTGCTCACTATCACAGATTTTCAGATTTGTGAACAATATTTGAGAGAAATGGTTATTTTGTGTATGTAGAAAATGTTTTAGATCTTTGAGTTCATCTCATGAAAAATGGGAGCAAAAACAAAAGTGTTGCGTTTATATTTTTGTTCAGTGTAGAAGTGAAGATAATCGTCATTTGTTCTGGGCATGTCATTTTCTAGCCTGAGACCTGAAAAAAAGGCTTGGGGCTTAACAGGTTAGAGGCCAGAGTTTTACATTTAGAAACGTGGCACAAAATCCGCAAAAGTAAAGTGCATTAGCCTATATTATTTAGGTTCTTTATAAATAATCTGATTTCAATCAAAGTACTTCCCTGTTTATGCAAAAACACACACTCGTCTCTTTCTGTTTCTGGTTGTGTGTGTTTCCCTCTTCAGAGAGGATTTAGCCCTCCTGTTAGGACGTAGTTCAGATTTGAAAGAGATCCGGTCCATGTGTCACTACACACAGCTGCAGTGTGTCCACTCACATTCACCACAGCCTCTTTGGTCTGATCCATGTCTGAGATGACGCCGTCTGTGATCATCAGCAGCACAAAGAACTGGGAGCCGTCCGTCACCTCTGCAGCACACCTAGCATAACACACACACAACAAGCACACACAACAAACAGTTAATAGTAGACATCACAAGACAATATAATAGAGTATGAAAGAGAAGATGGTTTCACAAGAAGCCAGCTTACAAGCTAATAAAAAGTGAAATCATCGTTAGCTAATAACAGACTGCAATGAATTGTGTTCGGACTCTCTTGCTCTGCACACAGACAGTTTACCATCTATCCGAAACCCACTGAAACATGATTAGTTGATGCTACAAAATAACTCCAAATGGAAACCAAAACCCTATATCTGCTTGTAGACATATATCGATTTGGAGAACACTCTGAAAGTCTACATGACATAAGCTTCCCACAGAGGTACAGGTTCGCTCAGATACAGGGAGATAATCGCTACAATGCTGCCATGCCTACAATTACTAATTCTAATTACAAGTAATAATCTTTATATGAAATGGTGGCACATAATGACTGCTGTATAATTTACAAGTCCAATGTAGTGTACGTATACACTGCATTGGACACGTACAAGTGTCTATAATATGTTTCACCCTGTTCCACTACTATGTTCACTGATCTATGTTAGCTAACTTTACATTAGCTCAATTTATCACAGACTGACAAGGTTGAATATTCTGGAAGTGAAACTAAAGAGTATTTTAATCATCCTCTTTAGTTTCACTTCCAGAATATTCAACCCTGTCAGGGAACCTAATTGAAGGAGTTTTAAGTGGAGTTTATATTTTTCAATGCTATGTTTCAAATGTCTATTTTGATCACCACAACTAGGACAATAAATGCCGTGGAGCAAGCCACCCTGAAGCAAACCTTTAGTTTTAAAGCAGAACAAATGATGTGGAATTTAGAGTTTCTATTGATGTCATCAATGACAGAGTCTAACCCCCCGGCAGGAGAACACCAGGGCTCTGTGTTGGTGATCTAAAGGAGTTGGCATATTTTACCAGGCAGGGTATCATTAACCTTTCCAGAGACATTGACACGCTCTATGGGGGGCACCCTGAGCACCCTGAGCGCCCCTGCACCTGAAACCCTGCTCTACCCAAAACACGGGAATTAAATACGACTCAAAGCAATCATGTTGGTAATAACGTGTGTATCTACTGGTGCCTTTCATAAACCTGCTTCACGTCAAAAAGAACATTCTAACAAGTTTCCACCATATCCCTTAATTAGTCAAATGAATGCATAATGAAATGTATTGAGCCCCAACCTTTAAAAAATATAAAATAAACAGAGATACAATGCTGTATGACTGTTAATGAGCGGTGTGCAAATGAATACAGAAATTGAGGTTTTAACAGTGCGTAAATACAATTAATAGAGCATTATGTATATGTATAATATATAATGAATGTAAGTCAATCTGCAGAGTCTATGATAAATAATAAATACATATTATAGTTATCTTGGCTATTTTGCATAAACTTCAGGAACATAAGTGCCCTATATACACATGTAGGGCACAGCAGACGGTGCCCTACACTCCACAACAACACACCTCCAAAAAACACTTCCTGTTTGAACTGAGCGGATGATCAACAAGTCAGTCCGACAGAAGTTTGGAAATAATAAGGAACACATTTCTCTTTGATGTCCAAACTGATTCATACATGGATATTATAGATCCTGTGTGATCTATGTGATTTTTCTGTGAGCCCTTTATAATAAGCGTTGTGGTTCTTGCGTGCTACGCCCTCTGAACAGTTATTCAGGTATTTGTGAGTTGACTGACAGTTGAAGATGAATCCCAACATAATAAAGACAATTCCACAGGGCCCGTTAGATATAAATATTTTGTGGCTTTTCACACTTCCTACTTTCTGCCATCAAGTCACTCAGATACTTCTGTTTGTATTCATGACATGCATAAACAGCTGATGGCACAGGAACAGCCACATATGCATTTGAAACACATGGAAAGGAGTAGAATATGTGTATGAGAGAGAATATGTATGAGTGTGTATGAGAGACATGTGTTAGAGAGAGGATATAAAGGTTGTGTGCATGAGTGTGTGACACATAGTTGTGCATGAGAAGATGTGTGTGTTTCCCACCGAGCCACCTGGCTGATGACCGGGGCGAAGTTAGTGGGACCGTACAGCTGGACCGTCCTCAGGCTCTGGAAGTAGGCCTCGAGCACGCCTTCGATGGCCACACAATTCGGGTTCTCTGCATTCGAGTTCTGCAACAAAGAAGATTCAGTTTAGAACAAATCCAACCTATTGAAAGGAAACAAATAAGGATGTTTTAATACACGTGGTGAATGTGCACCTTTACGCTGTCCCTGAAACTATACCCTCACCCTAGCAAAGAGCTCATTGAGCATGACCCCCCCCTAAATCTACAAACTGCCATTTTGCAGGTGCAATGTTATGTGACGGCCATTGGCGGTTCAGGTGTGCACTCAGTGATTACAGTGCATTACATTTCATTCATCTGACGCTCTTATCCAAAGTGACTAAACACTGATTTTTCCTGAAGTGGTCATTGGTGGTATTACACGCGTCGCTAATGGTGCTTCAGCATCAATAGAAATACATATTTTAGTTGCTACACCTATATTTTCTGTGTGTGGTACGTGTATTGGCCAAGGTGCAGGGCACTTGTGTTTCAGTCTGTGATGGAAGAAGGTCAGATTAGTTTCGATTGATATCAAAGGGGAGGTCATCATCCACCATTTCTTTTGTCAGAATAGCAAACATGCGAGTATCCTCTAGCTTCAAAACAGCCATTGTTCTCTGCTGAATGGATTCCACACGGTGCTGGAAACAGAGAAGCTAATGTTGTCCATGTTGAAATGATTGCCTCACACAGCTGCTGCAGATTTAATGAAGTGAAATAATGTTGGTATTGAAGTGGTTTGTTTGATGTGAATGAAAAGTGTAATAACTGTTCTGAACACGGTAAAGAAGCAGCTTGAACACCCCTCAGAGGAAGAGAGTGGAAGACACAATACTGTGTTAAAATAGTGAGACCAGCTGGAAGCATGCACAGACTGTTGCACTGAGTTTTCTACAGTGCTGTAATACTGCCTGGCTCAAGTGTTTGTCCACCTCTCGAAGTCAAACACTTACCAACATATTGAGGCTGGCCAACAACACGTTTCAGACCCCGACCATGTCCTGAACACAGACAGGAATATTACCATCACATCTGAGTTAAATAAGGCTGGACAGAAGCACACATGTTTCCACCAGTCCATCCTACTCAATATAGAGTTTAATTCCAGACCAAATGCATCATGAAGTGTCTCGAACATTTTGTCTTCAGTTACTTTAACGTTATGTTGAATGTCTGTTTCAAATGGAGCTGCTGCGATGCATGAAACACATTGATCAAACTAACCGCCTGAATCATTCTGACGCTTTGTTCTTCCTGAACCAGGCTGTATCATTTAGAGAAGCATGTGGCAAACCTCTTAGAAGCTCCTTCTTCAGTGAAATAAAGATAACTTGCGAGAGAGAAAGATCCATCGACATCTCAAGCTTAATATTTCTAACAAATCTATAATCACGCAGTATTACCTTCAGATTTTCTTTTGCTCCTTGAAATGCTCTTTCGCTGTGCATCGCTGTCGTAAGAGCGCCATTCACTAATGCACAATCATTCCATTGATCGCCACAATTCTTTTTCAGGCCAGCCAATCTGTCCCTGATTGAAAGGCCCTTACAGTAGATCTCAAGCACACATTTCCTGATTGATGGAGAGCCTGAAGGAGTGATGGCTGAAACCTGGTTACAATAGGCGCATTCACACTGCGGTACTTTTCCCACAAAGGTTCATGCGAACTTAGTTCATGATCGCGTTCACACCAAAAAGAGCCGGTACTAAAATTAGTTCATGCGAACCTTTTTACCCCCTCGAAAGTCCTTGCTTTTCGAGCGGCTCTTTTGTGAGAAAAGAGCTATATTTCTGATTGGCTGGGCGAATTGCAAACCACGCCCCGTAAAACTCCCAAAAAGTGTTGCGAAGCCGCCATTTTATTATCCTCGCATTAGCATTATTAGCATTAGCATTAGCCCAGTGCAGAAACGCAGAGAGACTAACTTATGGCAACACAAAATAAAACATGGGAGCGGTGGAGATGAGGAGGTGTCAGCGTTCTGGCGATTCACTCGGAAGCCAGTCCCCAACTCCGGTGACTTCCGGCCGGGGACTTTGGGCGGCAGTATACGCCGTGAAGTGGTTTGCGGCCTGCTAGTAAGCCCAAAGCAGAAGAAGAAGAAGTGACGTCAGCGGCTTCATTTGCCTAATCCACCCCCAGGGAACTTATTCTGGTGTGAACGCGATCTGTACTTAGTTCATGCAAACTAAAGAGTTCGCATGAATCTTTGTGGGAAAAGTACCGCAGTGTGAATGCGCCTCATGTGTGACCAGACGCTCTCTTCCTTCAGGTTAGTTGGTTTGTTTGAAGAACAAACTAAACTCATTCGATGAACTGACTGCAAACTTAGTTTAGCTTCCTTTAATAAATGTACTGGTGTTCAGAGGCATGTACGGTTTCCAGATTGTGTCATTCATTGAGCCAGATCATGACACTGATCCTGATTTAAAACGCTACAGGATTATTTGGAAACGTACTTCAATTGTTTTTCTGAAGACGAAAGAAACCCATCCATCCATTCATTGCCAAGCTCTTACCCAGAGTTGTGTTGTGGATGCAAACTTCCCTTTCCCTGGCCACATCAACCAGCGCTGACTCTTCAAGGCGCTCCCAGGCCAGCGTGGAGATATAATCCCTCCACCTGGTCCTGGGTCTGCCCTTCGGTCTGCTTCCAGCTGGACGTGCCTGGAACCCCTCCTTGGGTAGTGGCCAGGTGCCATCCTTACTATTCAATCTACTGGTCTATCTTCGATCTACTCTCACCATATGGTAATGAAGGGGTTGTCATGACTGAAAGAACGAGATTGGAGGTACAAGAGGCAGACTCAAGAAATCTTGATCTTGAATCTGTATACACTCACTTTAAGTGTACACTTGTATGCTGTACAAGTTCATGCTTAAGTGTTCAAACATGAAAGGTGGGGTAGGTACGTTTGAGAAACCGGCTCGAGACACACTTTTTGTTATATTCCATGGAATACTCTTAACATCCCGTGTGTGTTGGAGGAGGGGCTCTGTAAGGAAGTAGCAGATTTCTTCCGGTTGTGTATTTTCAAATTCTAGCGCACTCAAGCTGGTTTCTCCAAAATGACCTACCCCATCTTTAAGTGGACATACAGTAGTTTAAAAGGTTCTACTAACAAACAAAATTATAAAAGAATCTTTAACACCTGAACACTGAATCTATAACAAAGGTTAAAGAAAACATATGATGCTTATTTACAGGTGTATATCAGTATGTAGTGCCTCTGCTTTAAAGAGTCCTCTCCTGCTGATGTTCAGGTGTATATCAGTATGTAGTGTCTCTACTTTAAAGAGTCATCTCCTGCTGATGTTCAGGTGTATATCAGTGTGTAGAGTCTCTACTTTAAAGAGTCCTCTCCTGCTGATGTTCAGGTGTATATCAGTATGTAGTGCCTCTACTTTAAAGAGTCCTCTCCTGCTGATGTTCAGGTGTATATCAGTATGTCGTGTCTCTACTTTAAAGAGTCCTCTCCTGCTGATGTTCAGGTGTATATCAGTATGTAGTGTCTCTACTTTAAAGAGTCCTCTCCTGCTGATGTTCAGGTGCATATCAGTATGCAGTGTCTCTACTTTAAAGAGTCCTCTCCTGCTGATGTTCAGGTGTATATCAGTATGTAGTGTCTCTACTTTAAAGAGTCCTCTCCTGCTGATGTTCAGGTGTATATCAGTATGTAGTGTCTCTACTTTAAAGAGTCCTCTCCTGCTGATGTTCAGGTGTATATCAGTATGTAGTGTCTCTACTTTAAAGAGTCCTCTCCTGCTGATGTTCAGGTGTATATCAGTATGTCGTGCCTCTACTGGGACGTGTCTCCATGCTTTAATGTTCAAAAAGCACTTTATTGTTCTCATACTGCCTGTGTTGCAGCACCTCTTTTCACCCTCTGTCTGAAACCAGAGCCCACTCTGCTCTGATTGGTTAACTGGCCAGCTCTGTTGTGATTAGTCAACAGCTTAAAGATGTCCCGCCGCTCATGTACAATGTGTTGGAGCGCTAGCCAGTGTTACATTGTGAAGTCAATATGTTCAGGAAGTTAACAAAGGAGTCCAATGGAGGCGTTTCAGGCAGGGTGTGTGGGGGAGGAACTCCCTCTGGAGGGAACACAGGGATTTGAGTCTTTGCAGACCATTGACATGCACAGAAACCTATAGGACACACTGGTTTTATGACCTGGATCTGGAGCTGTCCCACCAGCATCCACACAGTGTGTGTGACTAGCTCCTTCTGCAGTTTAATTTGTACTTCAGATGATTTGGATATAATTATGTTCCAGTGTGCAATAGAGACAGCTGATGTGTTTGTTAACCACAGTGAAGGTCTCTGGTGAATTGTCTTTACATTGCAGTGTCATATTAAGACTTGAAGAATATTATTGCTTGCTCATAAAGAAATGTTTATGAATAATGTGCTACCAGAAGGTCTTAAACTATGAAGAGAAGTGAGCTAATGTTAATGGTGAGCACAACATACTTTTATTAGATGTATTCGCTGAGGTGCAGGAGAGGGCACAGTGCCAGGCACGAGCAGTTCAGAGCTTAGCACGTGACAGGAGAAACAGACAGCCAGTGTAGGTTAGGGCCTGGATGACCTTGGGAAGAACACTGGACCTGGGCGAAGCCAAGAGGCGTGAACTGGCCTGTACTCCAATCAACAATCAACAGCACCTCACTCAGAAATACACATATCCAATCATAATATGATACCTTTAATCTGTAATAAGTGTATGGAATGTGTTTTGCCAGTGTCCGGGGTTCTGGAAGGAAATGTTGGACAGCTAACTGCTTGGAGTGAAAACTGCTCGCGGCCTGTCGAACACCGATCTCCAGAAACCTCCGCTGAGCATTTGTATTCCTTATCACAACTGAAATTAACCAGTTTTATTATAACCTTACTGCCTGGTCAGACTCCTTGCTTCGTAGAGGAATGTTGAACATGACAGACTGTAGAAAAACAGATTCACCCAAATGCAGCATTCCTCCATCCACATGTGTCTGTTTGTTTTGCATTGACCTGAAACAGTTTCTTCTCTTTTTCACACACTTTAAGCCTCTCTCTTATCTATCTCCAAGATAACTTTTTAATTGTTTCCCCTGAGACTGAAGTTTTTGTTTAATAATATGGACTTTTGAAAAGTTTCTAAATGCCTTTCAGAAGATCTTTTAATTAAGCATGGAGGAGCAATGCCGCTGAAGCTCAAAGTTAATCAGTGTCAAATAACTCTCA
Organism: Champsocephalus esox; assembly: GCA_036324585.1. Lineage (NCBI taxonomy): Eukaryota > Metazoa > Chordata > Actinopteri > Perciformes > Channichthyidae > Champsocephalus > Champsocephalus esox. The sequence goes on along the minus strand of CM070495.1, from coordinate 4,961,792 downwards.
TGAAAAACAAATATTGATGTAATTGTTAAGACGAGACCTCTTCAAGCTACACTTGCTATTCATTTGATGCAAATGTGAGCTCTTTTAAATTAATTATGCTTTTATTAGGAGTCAATAGAAGTTCTGTTGGTAATTAATTATTCTGACCTTCACCATGCCAGCCTCACTTCCTCAATGTATTGATATTAACAGTACACTCCTGCACAGGTTATTTCCCCCCTTCACTGAGGATCTGTCCTACATGGGCCATTTATTCTAGAACAACATACAGATGTAGCACCTAATTTCGGACACCCCTACCCATGTGGGCCCGTGATCGGCACGGGGTGGGCCCTCGCTGAAAGGAAAACCCCCCGCATGACTTGATACGCCCCCTTGATAAATAAATACAATTATAATGAAACCAGCTGCAATGGATCATGGATCCACCAGGGGGGGCAGTGAGTAAAAAGCTGCCACACTGGAACTCATGTGAAATAAACAGCTGATAGATCTACAGGTATAGGATCTTTGTTAAGATCCATATGTCACGGATAGGATCATATTCTGTGCTAAATAAGAGACATGTAATCATTTACAAAACATCACCTTGTTTTTATTTAACAAAATAATGTTGTTTAATCCACGTTGGCGTACTACAACTACAAAACCATCGGTTTGTTTTTTCATCAGGAAATGCAGCCCAGCTCAAACAAACGATTTTTAATCATCATCCTTGTTAGGGAATAATTTCCTTAGGTATTCAACCTTCCACCCAGTTCATCGTTTTCTCTCTTTACTGTCTCTTTTCCCATGGCATAGTTCTACGGCCTTGGGTATTGCTGCTATCTCTATCTCTACCGTAACTCCAAATTAACCACCAGTGTTTGCCATCAAAGCTCCAGCTCTCCTTGTGTCTCTTTGAGTCCTGTTTTCCAATTGCTTCAGAAGTTTCCCCCACAAACCTCACGATCATTTAATGTATCATATGTTCGCCGAATTGACATGAAAGCACTAATACATGTGGTTTAATCCACGTGAGTTTACAACTACAAAAATAATCGGTTTGTTTTTATATCACATCCGACGGAAGGAAATGCAGCACGGCTCTCACTACCGATTTTTAATCATAATTTAATCATCATCTTCACGATCATGTATGTCTATGTTCACCACATTGACATGAAAGCACTGACAAATATGAATATACTGTTCATTAAAACATTATTAACTTGCACAAACTCAGTAATTCACTAAAAAGAGGTTTATTTTTAATGGAGCCTCGTCGTCTCACTATGGGCAAACGGGCTATAATATTATACTATTGTTAATAGTTGACTGTATTATTAGTGTTTAATATTACTGCTATAACAATCACACATTGAGTTCATTGTTGTGCAATGTTAAAATATGTTTTTTTTAAATAGTCTGAATGAAACAGCAGCTCTCAGGTGATCTGAGGCCTGTACTACGAAGCCGGTTCCACCTAACCTGGATATGTTGGAGTTAGCCGGTTGGCCTAATCCAAAACATACGTGCTCTCGCTAAACGGTCCTACGACGCGGGTTATCAAGTGGATCGCTCAAGCCAGCCGTGCCCTATCTAGCTAGGTGCGCGTTCACATGAAAGGGGTGGTATTTGGAGCATTCGACCAATCACAAACATGGAGAAGCGTACTGACAGCGCAGCGTCATACTTCCTGAATGAAAAGTGAACTTTAATATTGGTAAAAAGTGTTTGAATGCGTACATTAACAGGTTCATGATATCACTGCCCGTCCAAGACATGATCTGACTTTAATTACATTTGTCTCGAGTGTTTCGTCAACTTAATGTGTTGCTTATGTAACAGGCCCCGCTATGCAGGGCGCGATGACGGATAGTATTCCTGCAAAACAGGAGAAATGATGAACAACCAAATTCTTAGCTGCTCATTTGGCGGGTCTTGCCAGAATTTATTATTCATTTGGCACACACAATTGTTAATGCCCTTAACCATTTGACACAACACACACACAATTGTTAATGCCCTTTTCTATCTTCAATATAAACACTTGTCTATATATATTCATGTCTTCAATATATTTGAAATAAACACCATGACTTAAAATAAGAATTTCTCGATTCAGATATTGATTTTGTAATCAAACCCTTTTAAATACCTTCCCAGGTAAAGCATCAGAAACTAATCTCTGCTAGCATTAGCAGTCAACAAGCATTTATGTCTTAACTCTGACCATAGAACACATACAGATAATACAAAACACACACATACAAAATACTTACGATATAAACTGTGTGCAACTTGATTTTAACAGGATAACTGGTGACTTATAGAATTGTGTGAGTAACATTCTGTTTTTAGACTTCTCTGTTTCAGTGTGTGTACTCTGTATAAAAACCCCTACAGTATCTGTTAGGCAGAAACTTGGGACAAGTAATTTGACTGAAACCTTTAAACTGAACTAACTGACTGCTAGGGTTAACTTTGATTTAAACATGTGTAGAATACTAAGAGCTTTATTGAGTAGGTGTAACTGTATTAAGGGTTAAACTCATAACTTTATAACTTAGGGTTTAATGTAATTATAAAACCATTGGGCCACTGAAAATATACTATAGCAACTCAAGAGGGAGCCAGTCTAGATTTCCTTTTAAGGTAGCACTTTCCTGGGCCGTCAGCTTCAGCATCAGACAGGCTAAGACTGACAAAGACAAAGGAGTCCTGCTGGAGTAAGACTGACAAAGACAAAGGAGTCCTGCTGGAGTCACAAGGGTGGCAAAGAGGAGGCAAATCCTACTTTGATTGAGCTAAGCATAGCTGGTGTTTTGTTTTATTGTTTAGCCCCTCATGCTATAATCATGTGTATTTTCTCCATTCCTGTTTATGTGTCTTCTCGCAATTATCACTGGCCCCGTGTAACTCGTAATTGATATAACCGGCCTGTTCTCGTCTATCCCACATGCTCCACTCAGATCCAACATCTAGTTACAGGCGGCCTGTGGAACTGCCAGTCAGCTGTTCCTAAAGCTGACTTCATCTCTGGCTACGCCTCCCTGCAGTCCCTGGATTTCCTTGCTCTCACTGAGACCTGGATTACTCCATCCAACACATCCACCCCAGCAGCTCTCTCCACAGCATATTCCTTCTCCCATACACCCAGACCCACTGGCAGAGGAGGTGGCACTGGTCTCCTGCTCTCTCCCAAATGGAGCTTTTCCCTCTTCAAGCTACCTAACTTCACTCCTTCCACCTTTGAATTTCATGCCGTCACAGTAACCCATCCTATACAATGAACCATTGTTGTTCTCTACAACACACTCTCACTCCCTAAGCGTCCAATAGCGACGTTTGGTCAGTGTCCGTGGCGTCCAATTGTGACGCTCCTAGGCTCCTTCAGCGTCATAAAGGGACGCAAATAGCTTTCAACTGATTGCAATGTATTCCCATCTGCGTTGGGATTTGACGCTCATGGAAGCACGGCATTCGTTTATGTCGGCTGCCCTTAAAGGCAATGTGAGCGTCCATTCCCATTGGATAACGGAGAATTTTACACCCGGAAGTAAGTATTCCTCTTACTGTCGATTGATTTTACAGTGATATCTGCACTACTCATCGACTAAAAAACACCAAATTATCCTTGTTAATTACACAACATTGATTGGTTTAAATTGTGTGCAATGCTTTTGTATTTTTCCCCTTCGATTCGGAGAAACAAATATGTGTTCTGAGTAAAGGATGGCAGAAGACACTACACTACCCAGAATCCCCAGCTATCGTTTGGCCTACACCATGTGCTCTGTTTGAAAACCCCGTTTTTTTCACCATGCATTCCGATGGCTGGCGTCTATGTCACATGATCTTCACATTTCTCCCTGCAGAAAAAGAAAACATGGCCGAAATTCGTTTTATTCTCTGTAGAAAATGCCTATTTTAAAGTTAGTTTGGCCATTAAAATGCGTTTTGATGTCATTTGATGTGAGAAATATGAGTTGTTATTTCAGATTATGTGTGCAGTGGATGTACATGATCTTTAGTTTGCTAGTTATTACGAAGATTACTTCAGGAAATCGCGACGTTTTCATTGTTACCAAGGTGGTTGCTACCCCGTCAATGTATAGTGTTGGTCCACAGCGCAAACATATTAGTTTAACAATCCGCATCTAAAGATAGCCTACGTTATTTCCCCTGTGCAATTCCAGTCTCACATCTCACAGCACATCGTCATTAACAAATACCGGAAACAGACCAAAATAATAATAATACTTTATTCCGAGTGTGCTTGCTTTTCTCTTTGAAAGTCATCACATAACGGCATTGTAATACACGGTTCGGCTGCATTACATATTACATATCTGCCGTAGTTCTGTATTTATAGAGCCCTGATGAGAAGACAAACTGAAAACGTGACGTGGATCATAAATATATCAGCCATTAAACAACATCTTACATTTCTTTTCACACAATACGTCTCCTTGCAGTATCAACACTAATTCGGCTCACTTTTATATTTGATCCAATTGGTAGATAGGCTGTATTTACACCATAAAGGTGCACAGATGATATAAAGAGACACCTGGTGGTTAAAGCATGTTATTGAATTTCAATATTTTTATTATTAGATATTAATACGATCCCTATAAAGTATATTCATTACTCGTTATTCTCTACTAATAGTTAATTAAAGACTGTATGTAATGACTATTTTGCACATCCCTTTCAAGATTTCAAGATTTTCTAAGGTTTATTGACATATCATATAGGCCTACACAACTGTGGTGTAGTTCTGCACTGAATGAAAAACTTGGGTTGCAGGTTCCTCAAGAGTGCATTACAAGACATCTATCAATATTTGTGCATACCTCCAGCAATGTTAACTATGTTGAAGCACCTATTTTAACTGATATTATACATAATGTATTATACTCGTATAAGATGTATGTAGATATTTCATCTCCGGCCAATCAATACATAAAGAACACAGAATTGTTGAATATAAAACACAGAATTTATGTGATTATACAAAATGATTTTCAAATAAACACAACTGCATATTTAACTGTTACACATGCTGATGTAATGCAAATGTTCCAACTTGTGATCAATAAAGTATATCTTATCTTAAGCTGATCGATGGCTACTGCCATATTTGCAAAATGTGCCTCTGAACCTTGACAAGTGCATGTTTCAGGCTTATCAATTAATGTAATGTTATCCCAGGGGTCACACACATAAGACCAGCTGTTAAATAAAGCTCTTCTGACCTTAGCTGGCATGTGTGTATATATATTAATACTGCCCATAATGGGCACAAGCAATTTTCACCCATTTATTAATTATATGTTTTAAATGTGAGTGTTTCCTGTCCCCTAAACCTCCAAGGATGTACACAGTTTAATACTGGCAACTTCTTATTATGGGAAATACGAAAACGTCTTTTAAAACTACAACTCCCAGTCGAGACGTGCCATAGAGAACATGTTGCGAAACAGAATAGCCAGCATGTGTAGTTCTGGGGACGGGGTGGGGGAGGGGGGACGCGGTGGACCGTTCAAATCCAGTTTTGGACAGTCTGCCGTGGTTCCATCCCATTTCAAGTGCTGTTCGAGAATCGGCTTAACCCTCGGAGCACACTCTCCAATCACAGAGCTTGAGGACTATCACGGGGTTTGTCAAGAGCACATGGTGTAGTCCAAACGATAGCTGGGGATTCTGGGTAGTGTAGTGTCTTCTGCCATCCTTTACTCCTGGGAATGGACGCTCACATTACCTTTAAGGGCAGCCGACATAAACGAATGCCGTGCTTCCATGAGCGTCAAATCCCGACGCAGATGGGAATACATTGCAATCAGTTGAAAGCTATTTGCGTCCCTTTATGACGCTGAAGGAGCCTAGGAGCGTCACAATTGGACGCCACGGACACTGACCAAACGTCGCTATTGGGCGATTAGGGAGTGAGAGTGTGTTGTTCTCTACCGTCCACCAGGCGCCTTGGGGGACTTCTTGGAGGAATTAGATCATCTCCTCTCACACATCCCTGAAACTGGCCCTCCCGCTGTACTTCTCGGAGACTTCAACCTCCAGACGGGGAAGTAGACGAACTAACATCTCTGTTAACCGCCTTTGCTTTCTCACTGTCTCCATCCCCACCAACTCATAAAGCTGGCAATGTCCTTGATCTCATATTCTCAAGGAATTGCGCTACTTCTAACCTCTCTGTAAACCTGCTCCACACCTCCGATCACTTCTTCATTTCATTCTCTCTACCCCTTTCCAAACATAACAAACTAATCTCTTCTCATCCTGCACCTGTCCGCCGTAACCTCCGTTCCCTCTCCCCCTCTACCTTGCTCTCAGCCCTCCCTTCCTCTGACTCGTTCCAACTCCTGCCTCCAAACTCTGCTGCAGAAACTCTCCTCTCTCATCCTCTCTGGACTCTCTCCGTCCTCTCACATCTCGGCGGGCTCGTCAGTCCCCTCCTGCTCCCTGGCTAAATGACGCACTGCGTGCTAATAGAACCGTCCTTCGGGCAGCAGAGCGTAAACGGTGGAAATCCAAACACCATGACCTCCTAACCTATCAGGCTCTCCTCTCCTCTTTCTCTGCTTCGATCTCTCAGGCAAAAAGCACTTTCTTTCAAGATAAGATTCAATCTTCCTATTCCAATCCCTAAAAACTATTTTCCATCTTCTCCACCCTCTTGGACCCCCCCAAAGCCCCTCCCCCTCCTCCCTTCTGCCAAGCGACTTTGTTAACCACTTTGAAAAAAAGGTTGATGATATTCGCTCTTCTTTTTCTGACTCACCTCTACTCACCGCTGGGTCACCAGACCCTCCTTTCACCAACACACTGACCTCCTTTTCCCCTCTCTCGCGAAGTGAGGTTCTTACCCTCATTACCTCTGCCCACCCTACCACCTGTCCTCTGGACCCTATCCCTTCAAACCTCCTTCAGACTATCACTCCTGATATTCTACCGTTTCTCACCCATTTCATCAACACTTCTCTAACTTCTGGTCACTTTCCAAACAGTCTCAAGGAGGCAAGAGTAAACCCTCTCCTAAAGAAACCCACTCTTGACCCGTCTGATGTTATAAACTACAGGCCTGTTTCTCTCCTCTCGTTCCTGTCTAAAACACTTGAACGCGCTGTCTTTAGACAACTCTCCTGTTATCTCCATCAGAACAACCTTCTGATGGAGATCATGGGTTTCCCATTAATGTACCGGTCGCTACAGTGGAATTTTCTATTTCAACAATCCCCACACACTGTATTTTTAAATATTGAAGTTAAATGCATCAATCTGGTGCTCTTTGAGAGCAATATTAAGAGATCTATGGATACCTCTCTCAACACCCATATGAAACAGAACTGTAAACAGATTTACTTATTATTAAATAAGATATTTTACAAATCACCCTTTTAAACTGTATTATTTTTTTACTGTATTTCATACCTGTTTTTCATTTATTCTCTTATTTTTTTATAACTATAATGATCATATAAACGTATGCCTCGGAAATAATTGTTTACATTAAAGGTGGGGTAGGTAAGTTTCAGAAACCGGCTCGAGATACACTTTTTGTTATATTCCATGGAATGCTCTTAACATCCCGATAGCAATGAATATCTTAAGTGCTTTGACAAAAAATCTATAAAAAAATGTCATCTGTGGAAGCCGTAACACTGTAAAAAGCACGACCAATCCGTTTAGCGCTAAACAGATTGGATTGCCGCCCTGTCTGTCAGCCTTCCATCTTGTGCACCCACAAATGTATCTTGTGCCCTCATTGGGTGTGCCGTAATTGGGTGTGCATTGCGCGTTCATGTGTGTTGGAGGAGGTGCTCTGTAAAGAAGTCTGAAGGAAGGGGCGGATTTTTTTTGGCTGTGTACTTTCAAATTTTAGTGCACTCGAGCCGGTTTCTGAAATTTACCTACCCCACCTTTAATGGTGACCAAAACATTTGAGACCCACTGAGATAACACTGAAAGAGTCCTTTAGCTCACTGAGCCTCTCAGTCTCACAGGAGAGGACTCTCCTCCACCTTGTTGTTGAGAAAACTCCTTATATCCGTTAGCGTAGCTCGCTAGCACCAGAAGCTAACAACAACGATCTCCGGTAATGGTGCGCTCTCTCTCTCTCTCTCTCTCTCTCTCGCTCGCGCACGCACACAAAATGGCTCGTTCCACACACACACAGAGCCAAGCTTTAATGAAACACAGAGACCCAGACGTAATAGTACTGCACTGTATCATATTATTTTCTAATCAATAATTTTTGAAATTATCATTTTTTTTTAAATAACCATTTTGACTCCTGGTCTCCCGCACCCCCCCATGTCATGTCTCTGGGTCCCCCAGGGGGGGGCGCCCTCCACTTTGGGAACCACTGGCTTAGACCTTTCGTGACTGCAAACATTTTTAAACAAACAAACATTGACCATACCGTTCACCAGCCCCCACCCCCCTCTGAGTGACAAGCTTAGAGTTAGCTGTCTTTGTGTATTGCAACCAGGGAGAGCCGTGATGGATGGTCGCTGCCACAATGAAACTCATATGAAATAAACAGCTGATTCCTCACACACACAGTAGCCTGTTGTTTCTATGCATACAATAGTGAGAAACATGCCTCTGGTTAATTATTATATAACTTATTTTCTCCATAAAAGCTGGTGGGTTGAAAAAGCAATACGGGAGGTGAAAATAACTATATTGTAGAATACAGAAAAATTGTGATGCCGTGGCTTTATCTGAAAACCGACAGCATAATTGCATTTATGGCCCGGGACACACATATTTATTTAGATATGTTTTAAACAAGTTTAAATAAAAGGCTGGAGTGTTTCTTGCTCTGCCAGGTACAACAAGTGGGAGCGCGGTGCAAAGTATCTAGATAGGATATGGTGCTGGGTTGACAGTAGTTGTTGTTCTTATTATACATCAATGTAGTCCGCTGTAAAGAAAACTGTCGTTTCCTCACAGCAGCAGACGCACATTCATGACGTCCACTGTCGCATCATAAATATGTCGATAGTCTAAGTGCAGTCGGATTCTCAAAGCACTGCAGTGTCTTCTCCTAAATCCTTTTGAATTCTCCTATCCACTATTCATTAACCTTGAAAGGGTCTGTCGGCCATCATCGGTGTGACAAAGCTCTACCATCCCACCTCTGTTAACAAGAGATTGTAGCCTATGTTGCGGACTCTCTTTGTTTCAAATAATTGCCCATCGGAATGTGACAAAAGTCTCCCATGGGGGATGGGAGACTTCTGTCACATTCCGATGGGAAATCGAAATTACATGCAGGGCAGCATAGCCGGTCTGAAAGGGTCTCTGGAAATATGAAACATTTAATTAAAGTTTTAAAAACAGTGACAGGTTAAAATCAGAGGTGGAAGAAGTATTCCGATTATTTACCTCGGTAAAAATATGTGTAAATGTCCTGCATTCAAAATGGTCAATTGTCCCAAGTGAAAAGTATTATCATCTGAAAGTAAAATGAATCATTATGTTATTAGTATTAAGTATTTGTACAACTTATATTTAGAAATACTAAATATAATTTAGTAATTATTGATGCATAAATGTGTTCATCCATTCAATGTGGCATCTGCTATAATGGGGTTAATGTATAATATTACTTAATAATACAACACATTACTGTATAATATGTAATAATGTGTGAGTTGATTTACTTGGATCTTCTGTACTGTGTACACCACAACAATATTGCAAAAAATATACTGCATATTAAAGCAAACTATTGTAAAGATAAAAGTATGAGCATAAAAAATAAAGAAGTGTAAACATTTACATTATTATTATGATTATTTAATATATAAAGACTATATTTTATTGACTTACAATTAAGATAATAAGATTAGATATACTTTATTTGATCTAAAATATTGATGTTTTTTTGTCATAGTAGCTTGTGAAAACCATAAAAAGTGATTAAATGCTAAAGTATTCAGCAAACACAACTGCAGAGCTGCAAACATTGCAAACAACCTAAGGTCTACAACACCCAGTTGTCTTTGTGTATTTGTGAATGAAGCGCCATCTCATGGTTAAAACCTGAAATTGAACAAATGGGGAAATTTGGCAACGTGGGAGGGCTTTAGACCCCATTTACACGGGAGCGCAAACGGACCGAATTCGTTATCAAAAAAGTATTCCGTTCACACACATTCGGCTCATTTAAGGTGTCCGTTCACACGAGGCCACTGGAAATGCTGCAGTACATATGTCGGGCCTGTAAGTGGCGCTGTACTTCTGCCACAAAATACACCAAAAGCAGTGAAGAAGACCCCCGAGCATGGTTGTCATGGTTGCCCTTCTGTTTATGCCCCGAGGTGGATTTAGCAACATGTAGTTCATGTCCACTTGTTGCTGATGGTTGTGGTAGAGGAGCTGTAGATTTTGCACTAACATCTGTAGCATGGTCAGTAGCTACTGACCATGCTACAGCAGTGAGCAGCAGAGGTGGGGCTATGGCTTCATCGTTATCAGGAAATGATTGTAAAGGGCGTACACACTGAGCCGTTTGGCCCCCCAGAGCGTTCCGTTTGCAGATCTATCCACTTTGGGACCCGTTATTGTTTGCGGGGTCCGTTTCCACGGTTCCGTTACGGCCTTGTGTGAACGAACGGGCTATACGCGAGAGAAAAGTAGCAGATACAATCCGTTTCGTTCTCGTGTAAACACCGCTGTAATCTCCCAGCTACTGGGATGTGCTGGGTATTTGATTGGAATCCGCTGGGTGGAGTCCTATCTGGAGTGCTACATCTGTAGTGAAACTTTGCAAGTGATGAATTTAGATTGCTCTTCAAGCTTCAAGCTGTTTCCAAACAATAGCTTCCTAATTGGAGTTGCCTTAGCATGACGCAGCTCCAGGATTGGTCACACTGAGCTGAACTGTAATTGGGAAAGCTGATTGAACGGCCGCTCACATGGAAAGGAGTAAAGTTGTATAAAGTGATTAAGCCAGATAACCCAGCTGCTGTGGCTGTCAACCCCCTGTCTCCAGGAGGATCATGGGACTTGACAAACCTAATTGAAACAACAGTTTCAGTTCAAAGTAAAAATCCAGAGGCATGTCATTGAGATGTTAAAGCCCATGAGAGTTAGCCCTAATAACATTATTACGATTCCTATACCCTTATCCTGCAGCCTGTACCAGCACCAAATGTGAGTCTCTTTTTTAACTTTCTCTCACCCACTTTTACCTCATTTCCTCTAAAAGGATTGTCCAGAGAGACAGGTGTTTGGAATCCAGACATGAAGATATTCTTCATTCATGTTGCTGCTTTTGCTAATAACATCACTGAGGAGGTTGTGTTATTATGAACACACATTTAACCAACCTGTGTTTGCGGACACCTTTCACACCCCTACCCTCACCAGCTTCACTGCAGCTTCACTCCGTCTTGGATCCGATGTCTGTACAATGAAGCAAGATCGACCTTCACCAAACCTCAAACCCTAATCAGGGACAACGGGTATAGCACAATCAGGATTGGCGTGCGTTCTCATAAAAGGGGCTTTTGGTGTGTAATTTGATTCTAACACTGCATGAAATGGATCAATTGCTGCCTATTGGCGCCTAATAAGAATATCAAAGAATTATAACATCACAAGGCATAATGTAGCTGCAAGTAAGAGAGCAACCCATGACTCTGGTTTATTTCCAACTTGTCATTCACATTCTTCTGCTCTTAAACTTCAAACTTGATGCAGCAGATTTAAACGTTACACTCAAGAATTGAAGGACTGACCATGATAACGATATGTGGAACTAAATGTAGTTTTTGGCTGAATTAGAGTAAAAGGAAAATTATTATATATGAATATTATCTGATACATATCAATAGACTGATCCACTTTCTAATTGGTATTCTCTTAGCTGCAATATACAGAGTTTAATGAAGCACTGTATTAAAAAGCAAACCAAACAAAACAAAACAGGGCACACTGACACACCAAGGCAGCCATCTGTGGCGCCATGTTGGTTTTCTGGAAAAAGAGGATTTGAAAGCAAATACTTTGCATTGAATCCATCCTAGTGTTAGAAGCAGGGGGGAGACGATTTGTCTCACATTCAAACCATTCTTTTCGAAGAATTGTGTCAGCTCGTGGAAGATTATTTCCCCGGTCGTGCGCCCGGGAAGAGTAAACAAACACAGCAGCTCTTCCCGGAATATCTTCCCATCAAAAAATCGTACGAATACAGACAGCTGTTCGTCCTGTGTCGGTTCGGTCACAGGACGAGTCTATGGCTAGGGATATAGCCTCTGTTTTCTTCAAATCCGTGAATAGACTGGAAAAACACTCCTCCGCTAAAACCTCTACTCTTCTGGTTGCCGTGTTAGCCGACAGCGGCACCTGCGTTAAAACCTGTTAAGCCCCGAGCCCGTTTTTCAGGTCTCAGGCTCGAAAATGACATTCCCAGAACAAATGACCATATCTTCCCTTCTAAAAGGGTTACATTAATAATATGTTTTCTCAAAGCAAGGTTAGACCTGTGAGTTGGATGTAGAAGTGTCAGAATCATTTTATTTTAAAGTAAATTCAGATTGAACACAGTAAAAATGTTTAAATGATTTAAAAAAAAAGAAAAAACTTATAGTGAAAACCACCCTTGAATGATGGGATGGTAGACTAAAAGCTTTAGGAATCCAAACTACAACATATAATAAGTACCCTGTATCAAGATTGATGCAAAATAAGTGACATTTGACCTTTTTAGAGAGATTTAGAAACAAAAAAAAACACTTCTGGGGTCATTTGGGTGGACTTGCTCGATTTTGCTGATTGACATCTCTTTCTAACCGTCAGAGCCAATGGAATCGAGGGGAACTCCCACATACTCCTTATTTGATAATGTGTGTGTGTGAGACTGCCGCATAGCTGCGATAACTCTGGTAGCTACCATTAGCAGCTAACTTTTACTCTCCGATTTTTACATAAATATGGAATTATGGATTATTAAAAAATATATATATTACCCAGAAACAATATCAACCTATGGATGAACCGAGTCCGGATCACTCAGTGATGATATATATGCCTCAATAATCTGTGGAACCTCAGCTTTAATCGGATATCTTGTATGTGCAGCTACGATAAGTAATAAGGGTATCTTTTATCTTTAGGTCTGTGCCAAAGTGCGTTAGCATTTTTCGCTCAGGGGTCATTTAGATGCTTCTTATGAGACTTGTGTTTTGTTTTTGTAAACATGGTTTGTATCGTCAGTTAGCTGAGATTATTTCCGTTAATCTGGTATAACACATTAATAGGTCCTTAAATATTAAGATCCCCTGAGATAGTGTCGTGAAAAAAGTACCCACCGACGGGGACCTTGGGGCTTAACAGGTTAGCTGTATGAAGTAGGGGTCGACCGATTATCGGCCAGGCCGATTATCGGGGCCGATATTCCTCATTTGACCGATTATCGGTATCGGCCTTTTTTTTTAATAAAATTGCCGATAAAACTTTGGCTCTGATGCGGCCGTTTCTCTGGCTGCAGTCACCACTCTCTGTACACGAGCAATGTCCCGCCCACAGCGCTATCTGATAGGCTATTACTGAAGTGTCAATCAACACTGCAGAGACACACGTGTGTTTCGAAGGTAAATCAGTTGAAAGCCGAAGTTCAATAAACATCCCAATCCCCTATGCTGAAGTTGCAAAAACAGCACGATCTATTGATCCAATTCTATCAGCTTCCCAGTTACACAGGGACGCGGGAAGTCAGTCATCGTGCAGCGTCTCGCAGCGGAACTGTGGTGCGGAGGGGGGGCGGGGCTGCGAGTGGAGCCTCGCAGTTTTTCAGGTTGATATGTGAAGCTCATTACCTAGCCAACATGTATCTAGCAAATGTTTAGCAACATATTAGAAGTGAGGCTACTAGACTAACGTTAGGTCTACTGTAATAGCCTCACTCTTAATAGTTTGCAAAACATTAGCTAGCACTAGTGTTTTGCAGTTGCTAGCAGCTTATTGGGATTTTATGCTAGACAGACAGGCATTGTTTTGATATAATGAATTAAGCATTATTGTTAGTTAAGCATGTCAGCCTGCAGCCCCACTTCTTGTCTCTCTAACTCATAGCAGATGAATGCACTAAAGAAAAGGGCTCAGAGAGGAAACCAGTTGTAAGATGTTTAAAAGTTCATTAAACACAATATATGCTTAAATGCATTTCAAAGAAGTTGTGTTGAGTTGTGTTGGAGTTTGTGTTATTCTATATTTTGACACCAAGATTTTCTGATTTTCCTGCAAATGTATATCGGTTCCAAATATCGGTTATCGGTCTCCTTGATTACTAATAATCGGTATCGGCCTTGAAAAAGCCATATCGGTCGATCCCTAGTACGAAGCACGTCTTGCATATGAACGCGATAAGGTCAAGGGTCAGGTTTACGAGTGTCGACTGAGGTCAAAATAAAGCAAAACCGCGGACATTTCATTAATATGTTATAACAAGTGAATGCCAGTAGATCAGCGCGGGCCATGCATTTGTCTCGTCGGCCGGATCTGGCCCGCGGGTCGCTAATTGGGGTTGGCTGCTGTACAGCAACCGGGGAGCAGTGCGTTCCTTGCTCAAGGGCAGGAGATGAAGTGGCACCTCTCCAGGAACACGCTCAGCACTTCGTCTGTAGTTGGGGGACCCTTCAGTTCCCAAGACAAGATCACACAGACCGAGCTACAGCTGGATGGTGTTACTGTTTCGAACAGGAAGTGCCCCTTTACAGAGTTTGATTTAAATGATTTAGCCCAAGTCAACCTTGGAGGAGATCCAGAACTTAATCAGGCTTTACATCAGTGCAGCAAGAGCTTACATTGAACACATGGACACATTTGACATCCTGGCAGTGATAAGGTCTATGCTGAGAGCCACAAATAAAATAACCAAGGTTAAATTGGTAACATTGTCTCTCTGCTTCAACAAGCTGACTGTTATCCAAAGCACTTGGAACTTAGTTAGCAAAACATTGCCTTGTACTGAATTAAAATAATAACGAAAGTCAATTTCCTCTGAGTGCTTTTAGATGCTTACCAGTGGGAAGGCGTGGGAGATCTTGCCGTCCGGAGGCAGTTTCGCTCCAAAGCCGTACGCTGGGAAGAGTTTGTCACTGTCGTAGTCCTGGATGATCTCCCCCACTGCCTTCAGAGCCATGGCGTACGCATTCATCTGGTACGGACTCATGTAATGGAGGGAGGTGGGCTGGGACGGGTTACCTGGAGAGACCACCAGCACACCATCACACACAGGGACGAACATAATGACCAAATACTCAATCTTTGATATATTTAATGCTAAATTCATCAAAGTAATGTTCAGTGGAGTTTATGCATGTGAATGGAGTTACAATTTAGCAAAATAGTATTTTGTGTTATATTGCATCATCATGAACAGAGGCACAAACCGGCAGCAACAACAAGTTCGATTTATGGTCTTAATCCTTTCATTTTCAACATTTTAACCAGGGCTGTCGCATTTTTTTTTGTATTCACTTTAGCAAGTGTTGGAGCTATATACTGATTTATATTATTTCATAGTTAAACATTTATTTTCTTCAGCTCTTTTAAGTCACTCTTTGCTTTTATGAGATTTTATTTTTTATTTATTTATAATCTATTTATTCTTGTTGAATTATTTTCTATCTGTTTTACTTTGTGTATTTGTAGATGTTGTTGTTTAGTTCACTTGCTTGTTTTATGTGAGAGCACTTTGTCGATGCTTCAGCAAAGCGTCGGAACATTGTACGATATGATGATGCTGAGATGTTTAAGTAATAACTCCTCTGATTTCTCTCAGCTGTTTGTAATGCATTTCTTTATTACAACACCACACAAGTAAATTCTAGTATTTTACATGTTTTCATTGATTGACACCAAGAAATGAACCCCAACCGTTTCACTCTCAGACAGAGAGCATTACCAAGACCCTCACACTGACCAGATCCCAATGCACACGTTTGCACACACATACAAACGCACACACAATCCAATCCAACATGTCATGTGTGCAGCGACACTCAAGAAACGTTTTAACTGAACGGAGGTGAGGACATTGACTGCATGCACAGAGATGAAACGCCGTCCTACCGTTGGATGCTGTGAAGTCGATGGCCACGGTGAAATTGAGTTGTGTCCTGGAGGGAGATTGAGCACATCGGTGTCAGTCAAAGCAGAGATGATAGCACTGTGGCGGTATCTCGCACATTTACAGATGTCCAACCTTCGCTGAGAGACACTCATCAACAGCTCCATGCTGTCACTATAATAAAGCACGAGGCAGGGGTCTGCACTAGGACTCCTCAAAGCTCTGTAACTGTGCTTTTAAATCCCAATGCTGGAGCATCTGACTATTATCATGCTGAACACTTTATTTTTGTCTTTAATTCATCTCATATTTTGGGCGTTATGGCAATTCACTATATTTTCAAATTGTCCTGCCCAATGTTCTATATGCTCCATATTCATTTTTACTATTTGTCTGCACTTGTGCTTACTGTTTCCAATCCAGAGCAGAGAATCACTGCCTGTTCGGGGCTGGGCTACACTGAAACTATGTGTGTGGAGGATAAGAAGCAGAGGTTAAATAATCCATGACTTTACTTTTGTAATATTTAAAACAGTGCAGCGACTCGAGGGTGAGTGAAGTCTACTTTCTACAAATAGAAGTTAAAGAGCTTCCAGCTGTCTCTCAAACTCGCAGGCAAAAATGGCAACTGCCAATACAGCTAATATCGTCGCTTTGGTTGTTAGACCTGTGTTTGAAGTCCTATCAATAACCATAAAGAAGGCACGGTGACATTGGGCTGTGCAATGGAAAACCACAGGAGATCAGCAGCTCACCTGAAGATAGTATCTGTTTTGTATGATTTGTTGTATGACCAAGCTGACTGTTGTTGTTGTTGTTGTTGTTGTAGTAATGTATTCATATATTGTATTCATCACAACCGCTCTGTCATTGCTGTCATTTTGTGTTTAAGAATCAAAGTGTATAAAATAAATAAAAAGAACAGACTAAACTTTTGTTTTCGATATTGTCAACAAAGCGGAAGTCAAATTAGACTTGCATTGTGGGAACATTTGTGAATTCAACATTCATTTCACTGTTCCATTGTCTGATGGAACCCGGCAAAAGACAAGCGTAGACTCCTCCAGTGGTGTCCTTTAGTGAAACACTGATGAAACATTTAACAGGGAGCTCTTACCCTCCTCTGATGAAATCCACGAACGTGCATTCTGAGTCCACTTTGAAAGACAGCAGAGTCACCTGGAGACGGAGAGAAAGTGAAAACAGGAAGTGAGGAGTGAGTAAACATCTGCTGGTTGAAAACAAGGCTGCTGTGACTCATGGCCCTGAATCACTCGACAGCTCTTACCGTTCCTGAATTGACGTACTTCTTCTTCTTTCCTTTCTTTTTATGATTCAAAACCTTGATCACAAGATAGAGAAGAATAAATCAGTGTCTATTTGACGCAAGTGATTAGTTATTCAGTTAATGACTGAGCTGTGGATGTAGAGGATATTGTCCTCAGATGTTGGCGCTTATTTATAACACAATAAAGATGACTCAAATAAATAATAAATAACACTGACAAGACATTTCTGATGAGGCTCAGAGTTCCCTAAACAATTCGGATATCCTTTAAAATAAAGTTGTGGACAATGTCTTGGATTAATTGTAGCTATTTGTTGATAAAGTTTAGCTATTCTTGCATTTTACCTCATACACATTGAACTGGCTCTGCCCCCGGGACAGCTCTCTGTAGCTGGTGGTGAACTCCCCAATGAAGTCATGACTGGAAGTAAGACAGATTTAGACAGGAACAGACAATAGTTATAGAACATCTGAAACATAATTCCCATGCACAGAATAACACAAGAAAATAAAGAATCCAATTATAGTAACAATAAATGATCCCACCACTTCTTGGAAGAAGAGAAAGCTATAAACACATAATGGTGGTAATATCAATCTCCTTTAGGTTAAGTGAGGCTATCAGTTCCTCATGTCCACATACAGCTTGCCTGAAGTGTCATTCAGGAAATTAGTTTTGATTCATGTTTCTAGTCCAGTTAACTCTTCTGTATCAATTTTGTATTAGAAAGTTATTTGTCTCTTTAGCTGCTAAATGTATTTACTCTTCGGCTTTGCACCCAGAGAATTCCAGGGAGGACTACCACTTGTAGATTTATAACCTGTAGATGTATTACTCGGTACACAGCCCCCCTGTTCATTGGAATCCTTGTAGCTGCTAACTAGCTTTGAGTTAGCATGCCTTTATCCATTCTTTTGCAACACTGGTAAAGTGGTGTCATTCCAACCAAGTCCATTGACTTCCACGTTAACTTCCAGCCGTTGCATTTTCATTTCTAACACGGCCATCTTCTGTAGAAGTTTGTGGAAGTCATCTGTAGAGAATGGAGGCATTTTGCTGCTAACTAGCTTAAGCTAACTAGCATGCAGTAGCCTACCAGGCTTTAGCTGTTGCTAGGTCACGCCACTGTAAGACTGAGGTTGTCGTAAAAATATTGAAATATGGCTGAAACCCTCTGTCTATTCATGAAGAATAACTGTCCCAGTGATAAGTTAATGTCCAGGAGCTGCTGTTCGAAGTTTTCAGAAAAAGAAAAATAGAAAAACAGCAAAAAAAAGTAAGCAGAGGCAAGAGCAAGCAGAAACGCGTCTGCACTGTAAGAAGGCTGTAAGAGTGTTACATTAATTACTATGGTATAACATTAAAACTGATGCCCCAGCCCCCACCTCCGACGTAAGCGTGACGTGAAGGTGCTTGCTTTCTAGACCGACAACTTTTTGGTGCTTGAAACTAACCGGATTCCGGAGCTTAGAGGCGGCTCCGCTGCGGTTTGAACAGGAAAAACCGGTGCTTTTCAAGCTCCAGCTCCGAACCAGCCCTGGAACCACGTTGGTGTGAAAGGGGCATATGTGGCCTTCCTCTGAAAATAAAGTCTTACTTGTTTTTTGTTTACCTTCCTCAAGAATCTCAACAAATGTCTCACTCCACTATCCTCACCTCCACCCCACAGCCTTGCTACTCTCACATGCTTTTTCAAAACCTGGTGACAAAACCTTAATCGTGATTACCACAACACCAAATCACTGATTTATTGTTTCATTTCTTGGTCATTTTTCTGCAGGTGTAGACAGTTTCCACCTGATTAGACCTGGGCCCTTTCTAATTTCTCTAATTCCCCTCCTCGACTCCTATCCTCGTGTCTTAGTCCCGCCCACAGGAGATGCGAGCGGAGGAGTCGAGGAGGGGAACCGAGGAGAGGAGGGGAAGCAGCAGGCGGTTAGAGAAATGAGAACTCCTCTCCTCTGAGCGGTCGTTTTAAAGAGACGTCCATTAATGATGACCTGAGGCACAGCAGCCCTCTGTCTGATGGACAGATGTGTTCATGACCACTTATATATTTACTTTGATTCATTCACAGTGCGGTATAATGAGACAATGACAGGCTACAGATACACACATATACACACACATATATAGGTATATATTTATATAAATATATACCATTTCAGAATTAAACAAGTATGAGAGCACTCTCATAATAACGTAACACTATCAGAGACTGGATATATCTAGGAGGACCGAGGACAGCATTTCATCACAACATTTCACAAAACATCACAGCATTTCAATTTATACGGAAAGGGTATTCCTTAGGTAGAACACTTCTTGTTTGTGATTGGACAGAGCCAGCCAGAGAAGCTGAAAAAATGCACAACAACAGCAAGCAGACATAAATAAAGCAGCGACTGTATTCTCCATGACACAGGCAGTCTGTGGTTTGTACTGGTTTAACTTTTGTCCAGTTTCTGAACAGATATGAGGAGCTGTGAGCTCTGAGTGCTAACAGCTAACGGCTGATGTTTCCTGACATGCTGTGGCGTTTCCTGAAACGCTGTTTTGACTTGCACTTCAGGGCCACCGTACTTCTCAATGCTGGACACAAATCTAAAATGTGATTGGGATGGGGTCATAATTAAAGGATATTAGGTCATGAGATCCACACTTGTTATGTTTGTTTTCAATGTTCTTTTCAAGGTTGTTATTCTGGCAAAGTTTGGCATTTTGTGTCATTTATCATGCTAGATTCCGTCTGCCAGGTGGGTGGGGGAAGCGTCATATATACGTTTGATATTTGTATAATGGAGGGACTATTGGTATTGTTGTGTTATTGCATGACATCCTTGTCATGACTCACTGAGAGACAAAAGAGTTGCCTGTCAAACCATAACAACGACCGACAGGGTATTACTGCCTGATGACTGCGTCAGACAGGAGCACTGCAAGACCTTTATCTTTACTTTCCTGTCTTGCAGAATACGTGATAGGAATGAAGAAATCTAGGACAAGGGATTTATAAAGATCCCACAAGAATTTAAAGTGCATTTTTCCTTCCAACTTTAGACGGGTAGAGACAAACCTCAGTGTGTATGTCTATTAACACGTCTGACCGCCGGGAGGACGGAGGGTTATCTGGAGCTGATAATTCAATATAAAGTAAAGCATGAGATCTTACCTCCCGTCTCTGTCCCAGTCGTATACGTCCACCTTGACTGTCCTGAGGGGGGCGAGAGGAGGGAGGGGGGGTGAGACAGACAGAGTTGAGAACCACGGAGAGTGTGAGACAAAAGAGAAGTGGGAGAGACAGAAGAGGGAGGTCAGAGTTTTTGTAAGACAGAAAGTCAATCTTTCTTCAGAGGTAGAGGACGTAGTCAGATCTTGTATTTGAGTACAAGTGGAAATACCAAAGTGCAGTATTACTCTGTTACAAGTAAAAGTCCTGCATTAGCAATGTTACTCGAGTAAAAGTACCAAAGTATAAGCATAACATAACATGCAAATACTCAAGTAAAGTACAAGTACCTTAGAAATGTACTTAATTAAATCTACTTAGTTACTTTACACCACTGTCTTTCTTATATCATCACAGGATGATGATGAACCCTCTCGGGATGAGTACAGAAAATCTGATCTAAATCTTATTAAATTACATTCCGGACCACGCAATATAAAAGTGTCGCTTAAAATAGGAAATATGTTGGAGCTCATTTGTTTTGTGTGTGAGTCAGATGGATGAGTCTGGCGCTGCATGTCCTCCATGTTGGTCTCAATAACACCAGCACTGGCCTGAGGCTGAAGCACGGCCGACTGCTGGCATTATTCTGACCAGCACGGACTCCAAACTCCTCTTCGTTCAGTAGGCTCTGATCACATGACACTTCGAATGGTTAAGAAAGCAACATGACAACGTGTTCTCACTTTACTAATACATGATAAAGTGCCCAAATAATGGCAGGGGGAATGTTTGGAGGTCAGTTATATAGGTTTCTTGTTTTGGAATACTCAAAAGTACCTAGTGTTACTGTCCTGGTTCACTCACTGTGAGGGACTGTGGGTTACGCCTCAGCCAGGCTGTATTACATTTTTTATATTTGTGTTTTATTTGTAGTTAGGAGAGTTTCCCAAAACAGCAATATGTGTGGTGCTGTGTAGCAGCCGAGCAGGTCACAGAATCCAACACGTTTCTCCAAATAAAAGCTAATAAATGATTCTGTCTATTGGAATGCGACTGGGCATTTCATTCAAGACAGAAACAGTAAGCATTGAGTTTGTATTAACAGCTTTATGCCAGCACCATATTTGAACAGGGCAAACAGGAGCAAATCCCAAATGTGGAAAGCTTCATTAAATACGACCAAAACTATTTGTGAGTGAATAAAACAACTTGACTCGAATAGAAGCCTGTTTCAAGTAAAGGCTAGATCCCTCCGCACCTGAGTGAAATAAAGATGTACTATGTCTAAAGGCCCAATTTTGGAAGGATTTAGTGAATATGAACCATATTAAGTAGTTTGCCTCAACTCATATATTTTTTTATTTATCCTTTATTTATCCAGGAATGTCCCATTGAGACACAAGATCTCTTCTTCCAGGGAGTCCTGACCAACACGGCACACAACAAGTTTCAACATAAAACAAGGGCATTAAACAAAACAAAACATACAATTCAAATATAAATACAGAAGGCCGTTTGTGCAGTGGCAAGAAGCATAATCACATCAGCAATAGCATCAGGGTACACAGTTACATGTTTCATGAAGGGCTAATCGTAGCATAGCTTTAAAAGCATTTACAGTAGGAAGTGCCTCTAGACAAAGTTTTACTTGCAGCGTATTCCATAAAACGGGAGCATAGTGGGAGAATGCAGCGCTACCAAGCTCTGACCGCATCAAAGGAACATTTAAAAGCATCCCATTGGCTGCTCGTCTGGTTAAAAAAGCAAGTATAAAAGGACAGAAGTCTGGAGATATATAAGGGCAGCTTACCTAGCAATGACTTAAGGATACAAATCAACATGTGTGATGTAAATATCTGATGATACATAGTGTCCTTACATACAGTAGAGGAGGCTTTTATTTCACTTTGGATAAATGCATCAGCTAATGAAATGTAAATGTATATTTTTTACTGTGAGTTTAATTCAACACTTGCTTCTGCAGTCTAGTTTTTCAGTTTAACATTCTCAGTCCCAATCCTAACTAAATACTGATGAGGAAAATATTTTCCTAGGCCAACCTGATCTCACCAGAATGCGTGACTCCACCACGACTCCTTAACACCACAATGCGTGGTGTAGTCACGAACTTTGTTACATTTGCGTGTCGGCACCACGCAAACAACCCCAATGTAAAGTGAATGAGGCTCCTTTGTCGTGGTGCACACATGCATTTCTACAACGTCCCGCAGTGAGCTTTTATTATATACAACGTTTTTAAAATCTACTATAAGCTTGTAGTAACTCACGGGAGGCTTCTTTTATTTTATTTGTATTCATAATATTTTTTATTTTTCGTCAGAATGTAAAAATTACATTAGTTACGAATTTGTGTTCTCAAAAACAGTGCATTGTGTGTAATGCAACTGTGATTTGTATTAAATTAGTTAGTTTTTAAGGATGGCCAGAGCTTCAGCTGTGTCAAATAGATTGTTCCCTTTAGTTAACGTTATTTAAAAGATAGTGATCATGTCCCCTGTATTGTATTACGAGCGTCCATTCCCATTGGATAACGGAGAATTTTACACCCGGAAGTAAGTAGCCTATTCTCCTTACTGTCGATTGATTTGACAGTGATATCTGCACTACTCATCGACTAAAAAACACCATATTGTCCTTGTTAATTACACAACATTGATTGGTTTGAATTGTGTGCAATGCTTTTGTATTTTTCCCCCTTCGAATCGGAGAAACAAATATTTTTTCGGAGTTTTTGGACGGCAGAAGACACTACACTACCCATAATCCTCAGCTATCGTTTGGGACTACACCATGAACCCCGTGATCAGCACTCAAGCTCTTTGATTGGTTGACCTCCAACTGCATTCCATATGAAAAAAAACGTTTCGTAAAAGAGAAAATCATACTTTATTCAGCAGTGCTTGCTTTACTCTTTGAAAGTCATCACATGAATGCTTTGTAATAAATGGTTTGGCTGCATTAAATATTACACATCTGTCGTAGTTATTTATTTATCGACAGAGATCGGGCATCAGAATAGACCGGAAACTATTCTTTTACCGTTCTGTTTTAATTTCACAATAAAGTTAGTAGTAATATTTTGTTTTGATATTGTTGTTGGTCATGTTAAGACCATCTTTTTTTGGTTGCTATGGGTTTTTTCCATCGCTTTTGTGTTACAAATATCAAAACAATAACAAAATAATGTTCGTCGTAAACTAAACCGGAAACAGCAGTATATTTTATTTTGTTAACACTGTAAACTTGACAGCCTTTTAACCTATGCTTTTAACCCAAACCACCTACTGGTTAAAGCACGTTATTACAGGTTTGAGTAATTGCAATGCAGGAAGATTGTGTTGCTTTTTAATGACTGTTTAAAATTCCTTTTTCTTAATGTCTTTCATTTTTGTAAAGCACTTTTGAATGTGTTATATTTTATGAAAACATTCAAATATTAAGAGTACATACAAAATAGTGGGAAAGTAGAAGGTCAATGATATACATATAGAATAGAAAATATCAAGAAGATACTCAAATGATATCTAGAGTAAAACAGTTTAGTGCCTGATAGGAGGATGTGCTAACTAATAAGGCTTTATTTAAAGAAATGTGCAGAATACGACAGTGTAATGGTGGAAGTATACACACATATTGATATCTGATAGATGTCTTGTAATGCACTGTTGAGGAACCTGTGACCCAAGTTTTTCATTCATTGCATAACTACGCTATTGTGTATATGATATGTCAATAAACCTTAGAAAATCTTGAAATCTTGAAAAGGATGTGCAAAATAGCAATTATATACAGTCTTTACTGAACTATTAGAGAATAACGAGTAATGAATATGCTTTAAAGATCTGCAGATAAATATTTAGTCTTCTCAAGCACCAACTATCAAATATCTCTCCTGATTGTTGGCACTTGACAATCACCTTCACTGAATTTCATTCAGGTGTAACTAAAGTCTGATTTAAGGGTTTGTTTATATTTCACATCATTAATCCAAATCTGTAAAGTAACTAAAATAAATGTAGTGGAGTAAAAATACCAGGTTAACCTTAAAGAAAGCCATCAGGATTATAAAAGACCCCCATCACCCCAGCCACAAACGGTTCTGTCTGCTGCAGTCTGGCAGGCGGTACCGTATCATCCGGACTAAAACCACCAGACACAGAGACAGCTTCATCCTACAGGCTATACGATTATTAAACACCTGAACTTAGAAATAACATCCATAACATTCATCTGGCTGCTACTTAGAAATTATGTATCTAATATATCATATTCCACTCACTTGTAGACTCTTATTGCACTATTTCACTATTTTTTCTGTGTATCTGTATCGGGAGCCTGTGACCTAAGGGGGGGAGGGGGTAGGACACGTTCGATTCCTGTTTTGAATAGTGTGCCGTCGATGGGTTTCATTCCATGTCAAAGTCCTTTTGGACGCTCTGTGTAAACTTCGCGCATCCAATCACAGAGGTTGAGGACTGATCACGAGGTTTGTCAAGCTAAGCACATGGTGTAGTCCCAAACGATAGCTGAGGATTCTGGGTAGTGTAGTGTCTTCTGCCGTCCAAAAACTCCGAAAAAATATTTGTTTCTCCGAATCGAAGGGGGAAAATACAAAAGCATTGCACACAATTCAAACCAATCAATGTTGTGTAATTAACAAGGACAATTTGGTGTTTTTTAGTCGATGAGTAGTGCAGATATCACTGTCAAATCAATCGACAGTAAGGAGAATAGGCTACTTACCTCCGGGTGTAAAATTCTCCGTTGTCCAATGGGAATGGACGCTCGTAATACAATACAGAGGACATGATAATTATCTTTTAAATAACGTTAACTAAAGGGAACAATCTATTTGACACAGCTGAAGCTCTGGCCTTCCTTAAAAACAAACTAATTTAATACAAATCACAGTTGCATTACACACAATGCACTGTTTTTGAGAACACAAATTCGTAACTAATGTCATTTTTACATTCTGACGAAAAATAAAAATTATTATGAATACAAATAAAATAAAAGAAGCCTCCCGTGAGTTACTACAAGCTTATAGTAGATTTTAAAAACGTTGTATAGAATAAAAGCTCACTGCGGGACGTTGTAGAAATGCGTGTGTGCACCACGACAAAGGAGCCTCATTCACTTTACATTGGGGTTGTTTGCGTGGTGCCGACACGCAAATGTAACAAAGTTCGTGACTCCACTTGTGGTGTAAAGGAGTCGTGGTGGAGTCACGCAATCTGGTGAGATCAGGTTGGCCTAGGCCTATACCTTTGAGTATATCACTTTCTACTCAGCTGAGCATCTCTCTCTCTCTCTCTCTCTCTCTCTCTCTCTCTCTCTCTCTCTCTCTCTCTCTCTCTCTCTCTCTCTCTCTCTCTCTCTCTCTCTCTCTCCTCTCTCTCTCTCTCTCTCTCTCTCTCTCTCTCTCTCTCTCTCTCTCTCTCTCTCTCTCTCTCTCTCTCTCTCTCTCTCTCTCTCTCTCTCTCTCTCTCTCTCTCATCCCTGCCTGCCTGTAGGTCAGCTGATAGAGGTTATA
The DNA here is from genome assembly GCA_036324585.1 of Champsocephalus esox. Lineage (NCBI taxonomy): Eukaryota > Metazoa > Chordata > Actinopteri > Perciformes > Channichthyidae > Champsocephalus > Champsocephalus esox. The sequence goes on along the minus strand of CM070495.1, from coordinate 4,935,684 downwards.
GTGGTACGTTTGTTGTGTCTTGCCATGCAGAATGTTGACTCTTCTCTCAGAACCAGAGGTACATGGGACTGGGGGAGGAATCTTCAGAATTGGTGGGAAGGAGCTGTGTCACTTCCTGTCTGCAGCAAGTGCCTTTGTCAGTTCTCCGGCCGTAAATTCCAATAAATCTTCAGTGTTTGCCAAAAAGTTCCAGCTCTCCGGTGTCTCATTGTGCTTCGACTCCATGTTCCAGACATGTCCATGACTAATACAATATGATCAACATCTGATGCCAAGAGGGAGGGTTAAATATGCTTGAAACCAAGAGGATGAACATCAGGTAACACAACAAGAATCACAGGTCGTAGTGGATGGTAATAACATCTGACCCCTGACCCCTGACCCCTGTGCTGTGGCCTCACCTGTCATAGTCTCCGTTACAGAGCGCTCGCACAGGGATGGTGAACGGCTGCCAGACAGGGTTCAGATTGTTCTTGATCACCTCAGTCTTATGGCAGATCGTGAACCTGGAGACAAACAGAGAAAGCCCAACAATCTGTAAATAAATATACAGGTTAAACGGAACCAGAACGATCATATGTGTGTACATGTGTATTACTAATCCTTCCTGAGTGAGTATTGAAAGGTAGCTCGTTCAGAAACCCACATTTCTCTCGGAAAACATTTCAAATGCATCAAATCTTGGTCATCAGAAACACAACAGGCTCACGGAGGGTTTTGATCCCTGACTGAAGATTTAAAATACTAAGGGATCCACCAAGTACAGATTGGAGCATTCTGGCTCAGTGTCTAGAACATCTATTGAAACAGTCGTACGAGGGAGAGTCGTGACGGGGAAGAGTCGTGACGGGGAAGAGTCGTGACAGAGGAAGAGTCGTGACGGGGAAGTCGTGACGGGGAAGAGTCGTGACAGAGGAAGAGTCGTGACGGGGAAGAGTCGTGACAGAGGAAGAGTCGTGACGGGGAAGTCGTGACGGGGAAGAGTCGTGACAGAGGAAGAGTCGTGACGGGGAAGAGTCGTGACAGAGGAAGAGTCGTGACGGGGAAGAGTCGTGACGGGGAAGTGGTGACGGGGAAGAGTCGTGACAGAGGAAGAGTCGTGACAGAGGAAGAGTCGTGACGGGGAAGAGTCGTGACGGAGAAGAGTCGTGACAGAGGAAGAGTCGTGACGGGGAAGAGTCGTGACGAGGAAGAGTCGTGACAGAGGAAGAGTCGTGACGGGGAAGAGTCGTGACGAGGAAGAGTCGTGACAGAGGAAGAGTCGTGACAGAGGAAGAGTCGTGACGGGGAAGAGTCGTGACGGGGAAGAGTCGTGACGAGGAAGAGTCGTGACAGAGGAAGAGTCGTGACGGGGAAGAGTCGTGACGGGAGAAGAGTCGTGACAGAGGAAGAGTCGTGACGGGGAAGAGTCGTGACAGAGGAGCTGAAGGACAAACAGAGGGAGTGCACGACAAGGGACTTCATGTCTTTAAACACACACACACACACACACACACACACACACACACACACACACACACACACACACACACACACACACACACACACACACACACACACACACACACACACACACACACACCACACACACACACACACACACACACACACACACACACACACACACACACACACACACACACACACACACACACACACACACACACACACACACACACACACACACACACGTACGTTCCGTCCTCGTTGCTCCGGTAGAAGACGAGGAAAGGGTCAGACTTGCCGAAGAAATCTTTTTTATCCAGTTTGTTGGCACACAGCTGCATGGTGGCGATGTCCTGAGAGAACAAAAACAGAACGTGTTTCAATTCAGACAAACTGAATTATAGATTCAACAAACAATAGTTCACTCACACTTTAGCTGGAACGCTTAAAGGACTTGAACTATATTTGTCCTCAACTTTACTTTTTGAACAGCTCTAGTTTATGGTTACTTTCCATATTAGAATATTACATGAACAAATCATGTTACTAAGCTTATAAACTACAGTGCATTGTTAAAGATTGGAGCAGCAGCTCTAACCTGTTGGCTCGCGACTCCCCACGAAAAGCTACACATACAAGCAACAACGTATGTTTCAAAATGGCCGAAGCCCTGGATTTAGATAAGAAGGTGGATGCTATTGAGACTTGCGAAGAAGAAACACCTGCTGTAAGGTGTCTGTTATTGTGTGTTTACCAGAGCTGTCAACCCTCCAGCATTAAGAGAAAAACGTACGTGGTTGGTGACACTTTAAATTCACACATTTCTCTTTGTTGAGAACAAATAATAACTGACAACGCTGAGGCGCAAGCGGAACGGAGAATCACTGTGAAAGATAACACCTAATTCAGTTTAAGCAAACTGCTTCTTCAGTATTCAATTCATTGCTGGCATGGATTCAAATGAACATGTTTGCAAATAACATGGTGTGCACTGTAAGACCGGGTGTGTGTGTGACTGTGTGTGACCGTGTGTGTGTGTGTGTGTGTGTGTGTGACTGTGTGTGTGTGTGTGTGTGTTTATTTGTGTGAGATCTGATACTAACCCTGCAGTTACTGAGCTCCTCGGCTGTGAAGATGATGCTTCCACATTTCTTCCCAGGTATCCCACTGAGAGAGAGAGAGAGAGAGAGAGAGAGAGAGAGAGAGAGAGAGAGAGAGAGAGAGAGAGAGAGAGAGAGAGAGAGAGAGAGAGAGAGAGAGGGAGAAAGAGAGAGAGAGGGATCATTAATAGTTTTCAGGTGAAGTCTAACTCTTGAAAAAGTTGGAAAGCCTTTATCATCCACTTTATAATCCCTTGTAGCTCCACGAGTCACTCCACCTTACAACACGACTCAGGGATTGTGTTTGTCCCGTTGAAGCCGTTCTGTTGTGCGGTGTTATGATATGTCTGTATCACTTTTGTTTTATGAATTATGGACAGACATAATAATAATAATAATAATATTATTTCTATAGCGCTTTTCTTGAACCCAAAGACGCTTTACATTTGGGAGGGAGGGAAGACAAACAAAACAAAGACAAAGCCAGACATGAGTCTGCGTTAGGCAGGTGGTAGGAGGCAGGGTCAAAACTGATGTCACTCCTTTCGGGTGTGTGTTGCCTTTGACTGTTATTAGCAGCTGTGTGAGATATATAGTTGGACTCTGGGAGCTGGATCGACCCGCCATGAGGAAGACACTAGGTTGAGAACATTTGGAGCAAAAAAACCCGTGTATCTCACGTTTTTATATGTACAAACTGCTGGGACACGAACAACTTAGATATAGCCTAATGTTGCTTTTTTAATACAACACAGCTGTAGGCTATCCATGGGTTCGAGGCAACAGCTAGCTGATCGTTTCATACAAAGAGAGAGCGAGAGAGGGGGGGGGGCTGTGTGATTGTGTGAGAGAGGGAGAATGTGAGCCCAAATGACATAGGCCTACTGCCGGAAGCAGTGAATTAATAACTGTCGGCACAGACATGTACTTTACCTCTCAAAGTTGTGCTCCAGATGGTCAACTTCATTCATTTTCTTTTTTATTCTTTACTGCTGGTGCTGGTTATGTAAAAAACAGCCTACATCCCAGCTCTCGATAGGGTTCATTTATTTAGCTAGAAAAGGTGTTGGCAGCTCATTCCTAAAAGCAAACGCCTCAGATTGATTATAATAAGGGAAAATAAGAAGGGTAATTACTTCAAGCTTATTATGCAAATCGTTTGTTTATCAACTAAGATTTGTTAGAACAAGTTTTCAACTTTAATTGACTGAATTTATTCAAAAAAAAAGTGGGCTTATTAACACATGAATACTACTGTATAATGTATGTCTACATATATATTTAGGAAGTACAATATAAGAAAAGCACATGTTTCAGATGTACTGTAGGCGATATTCCAATTCAATTATATATTTTATATTTGTTAGCAAGGGACTGACTGGCACTGTAGAACCAACCCAGTCTCACACCTAAACGTGTAATAACTACGTTGGTCCACAACGTAGGACGTAGTATTTCTACAAAAACGCCTCTGAAATTGTAAGATCCCTACGTTTTTGTTCAGCATTCATTCCAATGGCTGACTTCTATGTCACGTGATCTTCACATTTCTCCCTGCAGAAAAAAAAACATGACCGACATTCGTTTTATTCTCGGTGTAAAATGCCTATTTTAAAGTTAGTTTGGCGATTAAAATGCGTTTGATGTCATTTGATGCGAGAAATATGAGTTGTTATTTCAGATGATGTGTGCAGTGGATGTACATGATCTTTAGTTTGCTAGTTATTACGGTGATTACTTCAGGAAATTGTGTCCATTCAACGTTTTCATTGTTACCAAGGTGGTTGCTAGGGACACTGCTATCGATATTATTTCTGTTATGTTGTGTAACTGTTTAATGGTGTTATCTTTATTGCTACCCCCCTTCCCCGTCAATGTATAGTGTTGGTCCACAGCGCAAACGTATTTGTTTAACAAAATCTGCATCTAAAATTGTGGCATAGATACGTTATTTTCCTCTGTGCAATTCTCTAACCCAGTCTCACATCTCACATCTCACATCGTCATAAACAAATACCGGAAACAAACGTAGGCAAGATCCTCAGCTCGGTGATTGGATGGTTAATGCACGTTGGGAGATGGTGTTAATGCGATTTGAAATCCCAAACCATTTAAAAAAAAATAATACCTTATTCCGAGTGCTCTTGCTTTTCTCTTTGAAAGTCATCACATAACGGCATTGTAATACACGGTTCGGCTGCATTACATATTACATATTTACCGTAGTTCTTTATGTATAGAGCCCTGATAAGAAGACTTCTAGACAAACAGGAATAACTGCCGCCAAAACTGAAAACGTGACGTGGATCATAAATATATCAGCAATTAAACAACATCTTACATTTCTTTTCACACAATACGTCTCCTTGCAGTATCAACACTAATTCGGCTCACTTTTATATTTGATCCAATTGGTAGATAGGCTGTAGACATCTATCAATATGTGTGTATACCTCCAACTATGTTGAAGCACTTATTTTAACTGATATTATACATGTATTATACTCTTATATAAGATGTATGTAGATAGAATAAGAAATGTGCAGAATATGACAGTTTAATGGTGAAAGTATACACACATATTGATAGATGTCTTGTAATGCACTTTTGAGGAACCTGCGACCCAAGTTTTTCATTCATTGCAGAACTACACTGTAGTTGTGTATGATATGTCAATAAACCTTTAAAAATCTTGAAATCTTGAAAGGGATGTGCAAAATAGTCATTATATACAGTCTTTAATTAACTATTAGTTGAGAATAACGAGTAATGAATATACTTTATAGGGATCCTATTAATATCTAATAATAAAAATAATGAAATTCAATAACATGCTTTAACCACCAGGTGTCTCTTTATATCAGCTGTGCACCTTTATGGTGTAAATACAGCCTATCTACCAATTGGATCAAATATAAAAGTGAGCCGAATTAGTGTTGATACTGCAAGGAGATGTATTGTGTGAAAATAAATGTAAGCAGGGCCGCCTTAATGCACGGGCTGACCTGGGCTGAAGCCCAGGGGCCAACGGAGATCGGGGGCCTATCATGAGACAATACATTTTTTTTTAAATACAACTTTGAAGCTTGTAACGGCATAATTACAAGCGGAGAACGGAGTAACTTGAGGTCACAGCAGGCATAACAACAGCCAGTGTTTCTCGTGAGTTTTCCCCGGGAAACACACACACACACACACACACACACACACACACACACACACACACACACACACACACACACACACACACACACACACACACACACACACACACACACACACACACACACACACACACACACACACACACACACACACACACACACACACACACACACACACACACACACACGAGCTTCCCCCAGTAATCAATCAGATCGATGGATTCCAGAGATTTTTCTCAAAAATGATGTAACAGTCCGTGGGCACCACTTAACAGCCAATCAGAATGAGAATATGTTTCACATGTGACTAATTAAAATTGCGAGTGATTGAGTGACAGATGAAGGTTGTTTAGGAGAAAAAGTTTGAGAGTGGCGCTCGGAAAAGGAAATTGTTGAGGGAAAAGGAGTTTCGAGACAAGCAGCTATTACAAAATACGCCGGCTCTTAGCTCCGGAATCTGGTTCATTTCCAGCTCCAAAAAAATGTCGGTCCAGAGGCAAGAGCTTCGGAGCTTAGAGGCGACGTCGCTTGTCTCTCTTACGTCGAGGCGTGCAGGAAACTAAACCCACCTCCCCTGAACATGGGTCGACTGTCATGCCTGCCTACAAGCAGTAGTGCCTATAAACACACTTTATAAAGTCAGGCAACACTAACCAGGCTTCGTGTGGTTCTGTTTATTTGTACCTTACTTTGACCGTTCACTGTTATCGATCATTGTGGAGAGAGGCAGACGTGTTGTTTTGTATTATTGCAGCCATCGGATGCAAGTAGTCAGTTTAGCTTCGGTTGCTATGCCAACATCACCCGTTTTATACCAGAGAAACTTTCATAACAGCCTTGTGATACCAAACAGCGTCAATTCAGACTGACACACATTCACTTAGGCTAAGGGGAACTGGGGATATGCATCAGCTGCTTGTGTGAGTCGGACAGTGAATACTTTATAGCGGCCGCTGCAGTGTGAGCTAACCGGGAGCTAACGGGAGAATAAACTCCCGTGGAAGAGCAGCCAGCACTGCAGCGGTACATGCTGCAGAAACACATGAATAAACAATGAACCACGGCACTCTGGAGCAAAGCATACGGTTGGAGAAGTCGTTATTCAATTTACTCTGGCTTTGTGTGATTAAAAGCAACACGATCATCGACCCGACGCAGTTGCTGTTGTTGTTGTTGTGAGCGCCGTAATGGCTGCCGTTGGGGAGCAAATCAGCGATGTAAACGGTGACGTCATGGGCAGCTCTGGGGCGCCAGTGGGCGGTGTGAACAGAGCGGGAGCTGAAAAGGGGAACCGGAGCTGAACCAGAAAGAAACTGAAGAGCGCTGGTGTGAAAGACACAACAGTGCTGATAAAGCTGCAGCTAGCTGACAGGAGCATGATGGTAGAAAGATGAGAAAAATAACTTAAAGAGCCTGTGACACGGGTTTCCCCCATCATCCAAACCCATCAATTTGAGTACATATTGTCCCCTTGAAAACCGTTACTGAACTGATTTTGGATATTTGTACTTTGATAACCATTAATCTGCCTTCAATGTTGACCATTTTCTGGATCTTCTCGGGGATTCTTCAAATGATGTGTGACGTCATTGCGGGCACAGCGCTCCAGCTGCACCGTCCAGGATCCCAGCTTCTGCATGTAAACGCACGACGGCGCACACAGCAGCAAGCTCAGACAGCGATGACAGTTTAATTTTGAACGTGTCTGAGAGCTCGTATGAGGCTGAAGGATCGGTTTATGTTGTATCTGTTAGAAGTTTAGGAATTAGGTGCGTCAATATGCCCCAGCCCAGCCCACGTAAACTGTCAACGGGGGTGGGCCTCGCTGCGGGGAAACGTTGGACCTAGTGTCCCAATCGGAGTGGGAATAATAATAATAATCTGTGCATTTTATCCATTAATTTCCCCAACATTGTGGTAAAAAAACACACGTTTAATCCATGTTGGTGTACTACAACTACAAAAAGCATCGGTTTGTTTTTTCCACGCATGACAACACACTTTGTCCGTGTTTGGCTCTCTCGCCGCACAGTGAAGCGGTCCCGCATTGACGTCACTTCCGGCTTCCCCCAAAACTTCAAAATGAGTCGAAGGAATTTCCCCGCGATGTTCGAAATTATTGATATTTATCGGAACGGTATCGCACCTTCTTTTTTAAACTGACGGTTCGAGATGACTAGTAGCCCAATATTTCATTGTTGGGAGGCTGTGACAGGCTCTTTAAGGATGCAGGTCACCGAGGAAAATCAAGTCAGGAGTTTCCCCGCACATTTCTTATCATCCTTCCACATCTACCACTTACCACGCTCAAACATACACGGATGTGTGCATGCAAACGGCGCACATATACAAATGTATTTTCAAGACATGAAGGAAAAAATAATAATAATAATAATAATAATAATAATAATAATAATAATAATAATAATAGAAGTTATACTGTAGTACTTCTAAGTGTGTGTTTTTATACATTTTACTTGTGTGCTTCTTTTAATTTTTCTTTAAACATTTTATCAAATGAAAAATTGTTCTTTCTGTTATTTAAATCTTCGACATAGACTATTATTCCAGTATCGTCTAATTTAGGGTTTGTTAAAATATTTGACTGTATCTTGTATTTTGTTGGATGCTTTGACGTCCGAGCTCTGCATGGTTACAAAGATGGGCAGATGGTCACTTTCTAAGAAGTCCATTTACTATATGTGACGAAGATGGCTTCGTCACTGTGGACTGACGGCTTCGGGCTTTGTATTTTGCACATGTGTTTTATTTTGAAAAGTGTTCCCATTCCCCATGTCTGTTGCTGTTGATTGTGTGCACCTGGTGCCCTGTGTTGTCTCCTCCCCCCTCACCTGTGTCTTGTTGGGTTATTTAGTGTCTGTGTATTTAGGCTCTGTTTTCCCTGTCAGTGGGGCTGGTAGTGTGTGTGAGATCCTTGTGACTGATGACTGTGTTCACCTGGGCAGCAACATTGAGGCTGTGTATCCTGTACCACAGCAATGAGTAAATGCCCACACCGGGTTATATTTGAATTCTCTGCCTCTGCTTCCTTGCTTGGTCGGGCCGCTCAACGGTTAGCTTCACACTATACTACTTTTACGAGAGACATGCTGTATTTTGAATTCTGCATTTATATAACAGCTACACATTCTGCAGATTTAGCTTTCAGGGACTTGCTCATAAAATAATTAGATTAGATTAAATATACTTTATTAATCCCATATTGATATTGATTTATTGTCACAGCAACACATTACAAAACAATATATAATAAAATAAATAATAGAAAAAGATATATCAATCTTTTTTTACACACAATATAAAATAAGCACAATACGTTAGAATAGTCTATATTAGACCAATCTGCAACATAAATATAAAAAGATAGGATATAAAAATCTGCAAATACTACAGATGTCAAGAAAACTGCCAAAAGGTAGACTGTTCAGAAAACTCGAAAGCTTCTACTTTTACTACACCCCTTTACTACGTGCCTCCGGTGCCTCAGAGAGTATTGAACTCTATTTCATCAGACATTTCTAACAGTCACTGCTGTAGTAAGTCTATTGGGATATCAGATGATGTGGAGTTATGTAAAGCTGAGTCTCTGGAGTTACATGCACCTCTTTGTGGCCACGTACATCACGTACTTGTACACATGAGTAAGCAGGGCTCTCACCAGAGAACGTGGGCAGGAAGCCCTCGGTCCTGACCACGCGCTCAGTGCGAGGGATCCCTGTCACTACTAGAGATACATGCAGTGTGGATCAGGGGATCTGAGGGCTCCTTTGGCTGCCTGTAGTAGATGGTGGTGCACAGTGTCTTTGATGGGGGGGGGGCTGTGACTACTGTGTGAGACGGTCAAAGGATGTATTCATCTATGTGTGAGTAGCTGTTGAAAGTATCAAATACCTAAGTAATCTATTTACAGGGAACGACACTGATTTTTCTCTTTTAAGTGTACTCTTGTAACAGGAATTCCGCTGTGAAAACTCTGTAATATGTCTTTGTGTGGCTCTGGAGGAGCTTTGTTGAGCCTGAGAAAAAAGAGTCTGTCCCCGCTTCATGGATAGACTCTGAAGTCTAAAGAAAACAGGAAAGCCGGCATTACAAACTGTAGTGCAGAAAGATGTGCGCACCAGGCACACAGGGACCAATAGGACATCATGGAGCTGCATTATGGGAAAAGTAGGCTCCAGAAGTTTTGAAGCCTTTCCCTTTTCAATCTGTCTAAACTGTTTTACTGGTATTTTGATGAATACATGTTAAATGGACTGTACTTATATAGCGCTTTATCCAATCTCTACAACCCCTCAAAGCGCTTTACATAGTACCATTCATCATTCACACCTCATTCATGCAGAGCAAATATATATATATATATATATATAGAGCATATGCCACTTTTTCTCATGAAAGCTAACATTCATACAACACATTCTTACACCATTGGCCAAGCCGTCGAGAGCCAATCAGGGTTAAGTATCTTCCCTAATGATCAATTGACAACCCACAACCTTCTGATTGAAAACCGACTTCACTCCCTCGTAGCCAAAGTCATGAATAGTTTAGAATATAGTTCACTACATGTATACTGTATGTCCTCTGATGTTACTAATCACCATACTCTACTAATGAAAGGTGTTTTGACTTTAGGAGCTCTTGCCATCATTTTTATTGAGATCTGCTGCTCTCTGGGAACACAGCAACGCGGCAAAATGCATGTAGTCGAGTACCAGGTTCCTAAGGACAGTACGACAGTTTCAGGTTCCCAAATAATTAAAGTACTTTTAAATAACTTTATATTGAAGTGCAGGTCACAAAACATATTCAATACTTGTTTTTTATCAGATCCATGGCTTTATGGCAAACAAATACGGGAAACTGAACTCAGTGCGTCTTAAGACTTTTAGACCTAAGCTGCTCAAATCATTTCAATGACACTTAACATTCATTTGGCAAATATACAATTATTTTAATAATGAATATATTTGCAAAGACATCACACAGCAGATCATTAACAATGGAAGTTTTACTTTAGTATTTAGGGAAACTGTTATAGTGTTTAAAAGATAACTTTGACTTTGGCTCTTCTCTTAACATTCTTTTCTAAAGGGTTGTATGACTCCTTTTTCTACACTAAAGTGATTACTGATGTACTGCGCTTCAATAAGTTAGATATTCTACTTTTGATCATCATGAGAGAATTTACATTCATTTATTGCCTTCATTCCTCCCCAGATAGTCCCAGTAAGATTTAAAAAAGCATTTTAGCGAAAACCAGGTCACAACAGCAGCATCACCATATTAATTTTGATGAGCACCAAAATAAAATAGAGGTCAAATAAGTGACATGGAAAAGCAGAGCAGTTTAATGCATGTATCTGATGTTAGGTTGGGGTTAGAGAAAGTCTGGTATATATATATATATATATATATATATTTTTTAACGGCTTTAACGGCTCGTTGTAGCTCTATAGCTCCAGCACTCGCCCTCCCTGTGAGCACAGTGTGATCTGATTGGTCGGGACACGTAATGAACGTGCCGGACGGCGCGGTCCCGTGGGTTAGATGCTCGTTCATAATGCAGAGAGAAATAACTCTCAGAATAACGTTATTAGCACATTATTACAACTTGAGGAACAAATGTTTTTAATAAGGGCTATACAAGTGTTCATACTGGGAAGTTTATTTAGTTTAAAAAAAATTATCCAACGATTTACAGACCACTCTTTCCCCATGTAAGTCAATGGGAAAAAGTGTTTCCGAGCCTGGCAACCAAACGGAAGTGTAGTACCGCCGTTTGGCCAGCACGAATATTTTCATCTGAGTCCGGCGCACTTCCTGGGGGCTTGTGTAGTACAGGTAACACATAACTGGTAGGGATGCACGATAATTATCGGCCCGATAATTATCGGCCCGATATTAGGAATTATGACGTCATCCCGATAAACCGATAACAGTATTAATAGCACCGATAATATACAATATATTTTTTGGGTATCCTGCGGTGTGGGTGGATTGGGATGAGGGGCGCTTGTTTTTCACACGGCTCCTCCCGTTTTGCCAGTACTGTGGTGTTATTGGTTTAGGAGGAGGGGAGTTCTTCGCAAATCCAGCGCTCCCTAATACTTCGAACCTGATCAGTCACCTGAAACATCGCCATCGCTACGATGGTGTGTTAAAAGCGTACGAAGACAATAATACAATACAGTGTGTGTGTGTGTGTGTGTCTGTGTGTGTGTGTCTGCGCGTGTGTCTGCGCGCGCGTTGGAGCTATGTTCAACTCAAGGCATATGCTCGAACCGGAGCTACCTGGACGCTGCAATCATGTTGCTGAGTGTGCTGACTTTTCGTACAATGTCCCGCTGTCTGCTTCCTGCATCAAGTCAAGTGCTCGGCGCAGTTGTGTGCATAGAGCGCTCCTCTGTTTTCATTTAAACAGCTCCTTATATCCGTTAGCGCAGCTAGCTAGCACCAGATGCTAACAACAACAATGCAGTAAGGTCACTCTCTTGCTCGCTCGGACCACACGTACACACACCCTCCCGGTCCTCCAGATGGCCAGTCGGTGCCTGCCGGTGAGCGTGGAAGTGTGGTCTGCCACAAGCGGGCGGCAGGAGCGGGGCTGTCAGCATCAGCTTGTAGATGGTATTTTAAACTCGATGCGCTCAGAAGCTACGGGGCGGCCGAGGAAAAAAAATACACATGCGTTAATCGCGTTAAAATAATTAGTGGCGTTAATTTACATTTTTATTATCGGTTATCGGTATCGGTCTTGAGAAGCAGGAAGTTATCGGTATCGGTATCGGTTTCAAAAAACCAATATCGTGCATCCCTAATAACTGGTACGCAGGTTATGTGCGTAATCTGAGATGCGTACCGTCACTTGTGTCACAAAGACACAAGTGACGTACCGACGTACTTGTGAAGCTTTTCCAGAAGGCGGTTAGATCACCGGACGACAGAGGCGGTCTCCGTGTGCACAGACAGGGCTGCTGTTAACGTCGGTCTGTACAACGGAACTGTGCCAACACTACGCCAACCGGCTGCGGAGGAAGACCCCCCCCCTTCACTGGAGAACTGCGCTAAAACAGCTGATCACAACGTTCACACTCTGTGGTCATGAAGTACTCCGCTAGCCCCCCCCCCTGTTGATAGAAATCAACACGTAATAAAACAAGACCCCACGGTTTGATGATTGATAGGTGTGTGGGCTGTCTTTCATTTTGACATGCAGAACAATGTTATAATAAACATACATGCTGTATGTTAAATGGATATATGCGTCTTCTTTCATTTATCTTTCCATTCCCAACAATATACATAAATAAATGGCATATTTTGGACATAGTTCGAATGGTGATTAATCCTGATTAATTAATTTTTAAGTTGTGATTAATCTGATTAAATGTTTTAATCGTTTGACAGCCCTAGTTAATACCTATGAAAACTATTTATGTGTCATTATATTGAATATAATTATTAATTACAATGATAAGTATGACCTTTTTACATCAAGTCACCTGGATGACCATGCTACCCCTGAGTCGCAGCCGCCCACGATGTTAGGTGTTAGCTAAAACAATCAATTAAGCTTAGCAATAAAACCAAATCAACACATGTAAAAAATATTTACAACAGTATATTTGTTATATGCTTACTGAGTAATGTATAATGTATGTAGTAAGTTAATGTATATTACATAATATACTATGTCCAGTAGATGTTCAGTCCCTGATCGCAAATGCTACTACTGCTGATAGCTTGTTAGCTTAGCTAGCGAATCCTTTGTGATTAAGAAAACAGGCTGCTGTCTGTTTAGATGCGGCGTGCTGGTTGTTGAGTCTTTTTGTTGTGCCCTAACCCTAACATGTAAGCTGTGTTCATGGCCGAGGAGACCAGGCTACTACAGTAGCCTACTTGTTGCTCCTATGTGAAGGCTAGCTAGTTGTGGTAAGCCACTGCAAGCATTAAACTTGATTATTGTGATTAGCATTGCTGGCAAACTGGAAGTTCTTTAGGCAAGTGCTTGCATGAGGTCATAATTATTATTGCATTTCTACTATTGTTTTTTTATTTGACTAAAGAAAATAATTCCAGCCGTCAAAAAAAACATCATAGTTTCATGTTGACAGCCACAGCATAAAACAGAGAATGCTTTGCAGAGCACATTAACACTGACCAGCTCTTAACCCCTTAGAGAACCAAACTAAACATGGATGGCGTGATTATTCTACAGCCATTAAAATATTCACATCATCCATGGCTTACTGCTGTACAACTTAAATGTCTTGTTTTTAGATATTGTAAGTGCCTGCAGGTCCTCTGAATCTCTGTGAAGCACACGTGTTCTTTAACCTCAGTGTTTGCTCGGCTGCAGTAGATTAAACCTCAAACTGAAAGGTGTCACAGCTTTCTTTTTTATTTATTCTTCTCCAAACCCATTGTGAAAGTATATACATTAAAATGGCTGGATGAACAGGAAACAGATACATTTAGAACTAGCAAATCACAAGAAGACGAACACCATTCTGCCCGGCAACACCGATGTGCTCATGGAGAAGTGAACATGAAGGAGAGATGCAAGAGTACATTGGTGTTTGAGTGTGTGCACACATGAATATATGCATGCCGCTATGAGTGTACATCATCCAGGTCCATATTCTGACAGAGGTTGTCCCTCTGTCAAAGTATCCCCCCCCATGGGGCTTTCTGCACGGGAGCGCTGATGTGATGTGGATTACAGGGCAGGGGATATGCGTAGAAGGGGGGAAGGGTAAATGGTAACGCTGGCGTCTTCTAAACACACACACCCTCCGTCCCTTTCCCTCCTGTCACCCACTGATGGGGAAGACAGGGTGGCAGGCACAGCTCAGTCACACTCTCTGATGAAAAGCTTTCATGTTCTCCAGAGAGCGGAGGACGGAGGGAAGCAGCGAGGAGAGAAGGGAAGTGGTTTGGGAATGGAGGGAATGTGAATCAGAGTAACGTTAAGTGAGAAGCACAGAAGGGACTTCTTTTCAGGATACAACAAGTGCATGTTCACAAAAAGTGTCTTGTTGCTAGTCAAAACATATTCAATTTCATTTTGAATTGTTTACTTCTGATATTCGGTTTGCTCGGCGAGGACAGAGCAATAGCATTGGAAGTCCTCGACGCTTCTACGCTTAAAGCAGTGGAATAATAGAGCAGTGTCTTGGATCATGCTCAGTTACGTCTTTGTTTCAGTATTAGAAAAACTACACAGCTATGTTTAATGGAATAAAGGGATATTTAACTAATACACTAACCATACAATATTAGACCTTTTCAATATTTCAAACTGTTTTTAATAAAAGTGGACGTCCAACTACACGATCAGTAAACAAGGCTAAACAATCAGCTTATCACTCACTGATTAGGTTATTCTAAATTACAGAGGAAGTACAATTACTGGGGATTCAACATTAGCGGTGACAGCCATCATTTCAGAACAGACACATTTTCCAACAGCACCAAAAACTAAACTGACATTGAGAAAAAACGAAACAAGAAACCCATATAGGGTAACAGCTCAAAGACAAAAAAGAAGGTATGTGATTAATTGCTTTAATCATCTTATTGTCTACATTGCACACATTGCACTGGCATCAGCTTCTCTGTTGTGTTTGTATGTGGGTTACTAGTAAATGGGAGGGGGAAAAAGGGATTAAAGTAGGTTAAATCCATGGGTTGAATCATAACCCCCCTAGAGACAGCAATGAAAGATAAAACACGTCTATCGGCCTTTTCCATGGAAAGGAGGGCGATTCATTATGCATGTTTGTGTCTCTCGCTTCATGCTCCCTCCTGCAAAATGTCTAAATACATGTTCACAGGATGAGTAGAGAGCTTTTAATCAGCAGTGAGTAGGCACTGTGGGTCTTTGCACTGGTACTTAAGTGGATTGTTGAGGAGTTGTGGAGCAATAAGCAACAGGAAGTAGAAGCTTTTTAGTGTTGTGCTGGTTTGGCCTACATTCTTAACGTTCCATGAAAAGAAACCCTGGAAAAAAAAGTTTGGAATCAAACCAGTCACCAGACACTTTTCAATTCTATTCACATGCACGTCGATTTAGCTGTATAAAATAAATTGTTGTGATTATCAAATGTTCATGCAATCAATACGTGTCAGTTGCCCAAAAGAGACCTACCCAACGTGTGACATTTTATTTATGTCGGTATGATGTTATTGTGAGAGTGGACGTAGCAGCTACAATGGTATTTGAACCTAGCCTATTCGATCCGATCTTCATTACAGAGGATGCCATGGTCACTGCTCTTCACACTGCACTGACCCACCAAGTGAGGATGCTCTTTATAGATGTTAGTTCTGTCTTCAACACAGTCATCCCAGGCAGACTGGTTTCAAAACTGAGCCCCATCCTCTACTCACTCTACACTCACGTCTGTCCCCCCTCCCCCATTCCACCAACACCACCATTAAGTTCACGGATGACACAACTGTGGTTGGACTCATCTCAGGAGGAGATGAGACAGCCGTCAGAGAGGAAATCCAGAAACGGTCAGTGTGAAGTTCAGTGAAAAGTCTTGCCCTCAACTCCCCAAAAATGAAAGAACTCATACACTTCCGAAAAATCTGTGCACAACCAGAGCCACCATTCATCAATGGCAAGTGTGTGGAAAGGTACCGGCTTTCGGGTTCTTGGGCACACACATCTCTGAGGATCCCTCCTGGACTACAAACACAACCACCATGGTCAGAACAGCCCAGCAGAGACGTCATGACAACAAACCTGCGTGTGCTGGCATACTGTGGAACCACATGGTGTGCCAGCAGGTCAGAAGAGGACAGGAACGCCCTTCAGAGGGTGATGACCACAGCCAGAGGACACTAGGCTGCTCCCTGCTTTTCTGTGGAGGTCCTCTTCAGGCAACGCTGCCTGAGCAGAGCAGGCAACATAGTAAAGCACTCGTCCCACCCTGGACACAATCTGTTTGCTCTTCCGCCCTCTGGTGAACGGTCCAGATCCATCAAGAGCTGTCCAAACAGACTCAAGAACAGTGACTTTGAGTCACGTCCAGGCAGTGGCACAGTACAAAATGTCTTGCAAATCCAAATCAAATATGTGTGAGTAGATATTGGAGGCTTTACAGACATACAGCATACACACCCTCTGTCTTTAGACCCTTGCCGCTTGCAAGGTACAAATCCCAAAGAAATGCCACAATTAAAAGTGCAGCATCCACATTGCAATATGCATGGTGTCCCTTCAGATCCAGAGTGGTGGCATGTACAGAGCACTGGTTTAGACAGCCCTATCTAGTAGGGGTGTTGAAAATAATCGTTTCTACGATGCATTGCGATGCGGACGTGGACGATTCGGTCTCGATGCAGTGACGGAAGATAATCGGTTATAGAGTAGTAACATTGCTTCCTGATTTCCCCGGCCGCGGCTTTACTATAACGTTTTTTCTGTCACTTTAATATCAAATCGGTCGGTGCCGCAGAGATCAGGGAGCAGACGTGACAGCGGCACAGAAACACGGAGCAGTCTGCTTTATCCACCAACACAAGAACACCAGTCCAGAACCAGCAGCAGAAGGACCTGCTCCGAATCACTCCGTGTCGCTGCGGCTCAGAGACACAGGGTCCATGTGTCTCTGAGCTGCAGCGACATGGAGTGTGACAGGGATTTATGTTTTTCAAAAGTTGTAAAAGTTACAATCATATCAGGTTTTTGGTGGATTTAATTAAGTCTTGGATTGCAAAGTATGAATGTCCTCTAGCAATTTTCAGACGTGAAGGCAGGAGGAAAAAAGCTTCCGCGATCACCGTCTCCTCTCCGTTCCTCCAAGCCCCGCCCCCTCCCTGAAAATAATGAGTGACATGCTGATAGTGACCCGATAGAAACTTTATTATTCACTTAATCACTGAGATATAATGAAGCTAATTTAATCTCATACATTCATGGGATTTATGTAACAGTAAAACAGAGAATGTAAGTGTGCACCCACATGCAGTATTTTAGTTTGTATATGCTGTTGTAAATACTCCTGTTGTCTGCTGTGTTTCAGACTCAGGTCCTGTGTGTGATGCCTCATTCAGGACATTCAGTGTCCTTTCTTAACAGAAGGCCGTGGCTAGAAGCTGCAGCTAGACTGCAGAAGCATTAGCTTTTTGTTTTTGAGGATGGAACAACTTCACACACGGAGGCTAGACCTATACAATTCATTTATTTTGGTTTATAAATGAATGTCAAGACATTTATGTTATTGATTTCTGAAGCACTTTCTAAATAATAAAAAGAGAGTTCATATGTATTTACTGCATGTATGCATTGATGAAAAATAAGCCATGTGCAGTAATATAGAAAATTGAGGATGCAAAGCATTGGTATGAATCGGGATGCACCGGGATGCACCGGGATATCGAACCGAATCGAATCGTTGACAGGATAATCGTAATCGAATCGAATCGTGAGACCAGTGAAGATGCACAGCCCTACTATCTAGGTTAGACCCACAGCCTAGCTAGCTATTAGGTTGCCTTTCATAAATAATGGCCAGTAGGATTTAGGTTGAGCGTCTAGGAGGAGATGTGAAATACTGAGGAACTTGTTCATTAGTGAGTTGTGCAATCCCTGCCGTACTGATTACCCCTTATTACACTAAAGGAAAGTGCTAATAGCGACGGCTGCAAGCAGAAGACTGAGTGGAGAAAAGGAGCAGAGGTGTAACTTCTGTCCTGAAGGGAGAAGCTGGTGATATTTGACATCATTTGAATTCTCAGTCAGGCTCAGCTTATTGAATATTTACTCTGACTGCTCTAGGATATCTCAATTAGGAGAGGCAGGAACATGACTTGTGATTGTAATATAATATCGCAGTTGGGTTCTCACCGATTATTAAATAATTGATGGACTATATAGTGTTCATGCTAACTGGGTTATAAGTAATGCTGAAATCAATCTCCAGAGACCCTCTGACCTCTTTCTGATGTTCATGTGAGGGGGTTGATGGAAAGAGAGACAGAGGGAAATCCAGAACAGGGTTTCCCATTGCTAACCCAGTGTGAGGCACATTGGATGTCATTCTAAACTTAAAAGAAAATGGATTCAAAACACTCCAGCAGCATAGTCTCAAACCTGTTTCACGAAACTGTGACTCAGGCTTCTTAACATTTAACCTGCTAAGCACTGAGCCTGTTTTCAGGTCTCAGGCTCGAAAATGACATTTCCAGAACAAATTACCATAACTACAAAAACCCAGACAACACACAACGTAGCTTTACGTAGCCAAAACAGCAAATACTTCTTACCTTTGCTGTTTTTCTGATCAAAAGTTTGTTCAATGGCATTAAAACGATAGAAACGCTGCTGAAGGTTAATGCAATGTGTCTGTGTCACTTTGAAATGATTACTGATAATCCATCATAACATTTAGGTCAAAAACGGAGATGTCATATTAGCTGCGATGAGAGCTACAACCCAGCTTCCGGTTTTGGGCAAACTGCGTGGGCATCACTTTCACTCCTCAATGGTAATAATGTTTAGATGGATTTTAGGAACTTCCCCTCGATTCTATTGGCTCTAACTGTTAAAAAGAGGTGTCAATCATCAACATAGACTGAGGGGGCCAGAGATATGGCAAATGCACCCAAATCACCACAGAATTGTTTTTTTTTGCTAAACCTCTCTAAAAAGCTCAAATGTCACTTGTTTTGCATCAATCTTGATACAGGGTACTTATTATATGTTATAGTTTGGATTCCTAAAGCTTTTAGTCTACCATCCCATCATTCAAGGGTGGTTTGCACTATAAGTAATGTTTTTTTTTGGACGGACACAATAATTGAAATTGTTTTACTATGTTCAATCTGAACTTTCTTTAAAATAAAAACATCGATATTGATTCTGACTTTTCTACATCCAACTCACAGGTTTATCATTGCTTTGAGAAAAAAGATTATTAATGTACCCCTTTTAGAAGGGAAGTTATTGTCATTTGTTCTGGGCAAGTCATGTTCGAGCCTGAGACCTGAAAAACAGGCTTGGGGCTTAACGGGTTAAACATATCGCTTTGTAGGGTTCGGGCCTATCTGCTCTATCAATATACTTTTCCATTGTGAGAAGTGGTAGCTAGCTATGAAGGATTTGTGATAATAATATATTTTATTATCTAGTATTATTATGTGTCAGGTGACTAACTTTATATGAATTGGTTGATTGGACTTATTTGATGATTAAATAACAAAAAGATGCATTGTTAAAACACAATATAGCTTGAAGGCTTATTTCCATTATGCTTCTCTTGTATTACACTTAATCATAATTCATAATCATCATCTGATAAAGCCGCATTAACAGCAATCCAGTCAATAAAATCAGCTTATAAGAAAAGTATAAAAGCAATAGTGTGGGAACATCAACATGCTGTTATTATTGTAACCATAAGAGGGTTTACTTTGTAACAATGTATTCAGGGCCATTTTGAACATGCCTTTTGAAATGCTCAGTTTCAGTGTTCAGTGTCTGCTGCACTAGAAACATTTGTTTTTACTCTTTAGGCTATTTTATCGAAAGGGTGTGAAGTCTGTCAAGTTACCTCTGGTCAAGTAGCTAGGATTTTCTCTTGGAAGTAACAATTAAGGACTAATGTAATGTAAACCCAAAAATGTGGCTTCCTGTATTGCTTAAAGAGCCTGTGACACGGTTTTCCCCCATCATCCAAACCCATCAATTTGAGTACATATTGTCCCCTTGAAAACCGTTACTGAACTGATTTTGGATATTTGTACTTTGATAACCATTAATCCTTCAATGTTGACCATTTTCTGGATCTTCTCGCGGATTCTTCAAGTCCCGCCAAATGATGGGTGACGTCATTGCGGGCACAGCGCTCCAGCTGCACCGTCCAGGATCCCAGCATCTGCATGTAAACCTTTATATATATACAGTCAGATGTAAACGCACGACGGCGCACACAGCAGCAAGCTCAGACAGCGATGACAGGTTAATGTTGAACGTGTCTGAGAGCTCATATGAGGCTGAAGGATCGGTTTATGTTGTATCTGTTAGAAGTTTAGGAATGAGGTGCGTCAATATGGGCGATCATACGGTCATGTAGCCAGTGGTGGAATGGGACTACAAATCATCCCGGGACTCTCGACCGGCCCACTTCGGTACCGCTAGTAAATTGTCAACGGGGGGAGTGGGGATGTCAGGGGCGGCGGGTGCTGGAGATAGTAAATGTAAATATGTAAATATTTGTGTCACTACATCCTGGTAAAATACAAATTTAATGTATAATGTCTGTGTCTTTGACATTAGCGCTGCTAGCCACCTGTGCCCTGTGCTACGAAGCCAGTTCAACAGACCCTGGATATGTTTGAGTAACAAACAAACTAACAACAACAAACTAACAAACGAGATCTCGCTAAGCGGCGCTGGTTATCAACTCGGTAAATCAAGCCAGGGTTTCTCTCTCCAGCTGAGAGCGCGTTCACGTCTAAGACACGAGTGGATCTGACTTTAATTACATTTGTCTCGAGTGTTTCGTCAACATAATGTGTTAAATAATACTTCTGCATACAGTCTGTGACGCTGTGAGTGTTGCACGGCCAGATGAGGCTCAGCTGACTCAGATAAGGAAATATATGCCATAATTATGATATTATATGATCGATGATCTGATTGATGATGTAATATGAATGATAAGTGCGACACGTCGGCGTCTTCTCTGCATACGGCAGTTTAAACTGTATTTCCTTTATCCTGTAATATGACTCGAGAGATTTTAAACTCCGCACACTGAGTTCATCTCTTTTCTATAGACGCCGGAGGCGGGCAGCGTCAGGTAAAAGAAGTTATTTAGCCTTCTCAAACCTGAGCCTCACGCGCCGCCTATGGGGGATGTGCTGGTGACTTATCCGACCGGCCCACTTCGGTACCGGCCCATCGGGATTCGTCCCGATGGCCAGTCCGCCACTGCACCCAGCCCACGTAAATTGTCAACGGGGGGAGCCTCGCTGCGGGGAAACGGTGGACCTAGTGTCCCGATCGGAGTGGGAATAATAATAATAATCCGTGCATTTTATCCATTAATTTCCCCAACATTGTGGTAAAATAAAAAAAACACACGTTTAATCCATGTTGTTGGTGTACTACAACTACAAAAAGCATCGGTTTGTTTTCTCATCAGGAAATGCAGACCGGCTCAAACAAACGATCATTTAATGTATCATATGTTCGCCGAATTGACATGAAAGCACTAATAAATGTAGTTTCATCCACTTGAGTTTACAACCACAAAAATAATCGATTTGTTTTTAAATCACATCCGACGGGAGGAAATTCAGCAGCTCTCACTCCCGATTTGTAATCCTAATGTAATCACCATCTTCACCACGATCATTTATGTTTATGTCGCCGAATTGACATGAAAGCAGTGACAAATATGAATATACTGTAGTCAACTTCATTAAAACGTTATTAACGTGCCTAATCTCAGTAATTCAGCATTTCTACGCATGACACAACACACTTTGTCCGTGTTTGGCTCTCGAAGCGTTCTCGCATTGACGTCACTTCCGGCTTCCCCCAAAACTTCAAAATGAGTCGAAGGAATTTCCCCGCGATGTTCGAAATGATTGATATTTAACGGAACGGTATCGCTTTTTCTTTTTTAAACTGATGGTTCGAGATTACCAGTAGACCAATATTTCATTGCACAACAGTTGTTGGGATGGTGTCACAGGCTCTTTAAATTGTGGGGATAATGTATTACCTTCGAGCCACTTACTTACATTTTGAAAAACCTTACTGGCAGTATTCTAAACCACTGCATTGTCAGTTTATAAAGAAAGATTACATGAGGATTTAAAAAATAAAAATAAAATAAAGATGGCCCCAAGTCACTACCCTGTGGCACCACAGATCCCATTATTCTAGTCTAAAAAGTGTCCCATTGTATCAACCATTTCACCATCTGTTGGTTTGACTGGACCGAATAAAGGCAACTCACTTAAACCCATCATTTCATTAAAAAAGTGCTATAATCTATTATTTGAAATGTTTTCTTTTTAATATTATCATTATTAATTAGGTTTAGGATTATTTTAATAGGCCGCCTTTTACCTTTCATGTTGCAGTCACATTGAAACACCTATATGGCTGTAATGTACTTCACGTGTATTAGCTTGTCCAGATTGATGGGCCTCAGTCAGACAGCAGCTGACTTGGTTATAGACGCAGTGGTCTGATAAACGCAGATAGGGGAGTCACATAAGTAGTAACATCACATAGGTATGGTAAAATACGCACGCAATACCTTTAAATTAGAGGGGATTATATTAACAATTCTATACTGTCTAGTTTACGAATTTCTTTCTGCTTCTCCAAGATATACCAATGATATTACTGCCAAACTGACGGGCGATAGTTGACATAACAAGTCGTGGGTCACAGGGGTACACACTTGTCACCTTTTGGTAATGCACTTGTTAAAAGTATGGTTATAACTTCAAGTGCACGGCTTGATTGGTGTTTTTGAAGGCATAATCACATCTTGTAGTCTTCAGCTTTTCGGGGGCGCGAGGTCGCTGTGCTGTCATCAAAGAAGGTCAGTGATGCACATGTTAACCTCTCAACAGAGCTTAGAACTAACTCACATCTTGGTTACTTCCATCACCATCTTGGAGAAAAGAACAGTGTTTCTTCCAGACTGAAGCTGATGATAACAGGTGAGCTATGTGGCATCCTTCTCAGCTCTGTTGAGAGATTCACATGCAGGCAGGATGTCCACATCTGGGTTTCCCAATCCTGTCAGTACTTCAAAGTCAGGGCTGTTTCCCACTTGCATTCCACTTTATTTAAAAAGGACATTAAGGCTTGACAAAACATTTTGCACCTCTCTAAAAATGCTCTCAGATCGATTAGAGGACCATATTTGAAAACTATGTGAATTTTGGAAACCCACATTTTGAATTGTCACTGCTCTCAGAACAGAAATGTAATCATCGCAATACTGTAAACAAGTACTGCAAACATTGCATAGTGAAGCGATATTGGAGCTGTGGAATTACAATGTTCACATCAAACTGCCAACAGTTCCTTTTCACCTTTCTAACGGTCTCCTGCCTGGGACGACAAGCGACTCAGTCAGCATTTTAGGCATGAATAACAACTGACAGGAAATTGTGTTTTGCCCCTTACACCAACCCATTACGAGAAATACATCAGAGTAAAAAAGAAGAAAAAAAAACATGAAGACACAAACTATATCCGTGTGATCAAATACATCTTGTGTTCTGATGTTCTGAGGTTCAGAGAGAAGAGACAGGGAACAGCTTGCGGGAAAGAGAAATGGCACTTTGCACAACAGAAACTTGAAGGTCTTCAAGAACTCTCTTTGTATTCCTTGTTCTGATGCTTGTCTTTGATTTCTCACAAATCGTTTTCCTTTGTTGCTATTCATCCTTGCTCCTGCTATTTCGTTCTGCTTTAGTCATCCATTCTTCTCAAGATATAATCACTCTGATTCCACGACTGCTCAAAAGCTTAGACATTACCGGAGAGGGACTTCTAAATATTAAGTCCCAGCCCCGAGACTTGCATCCACAAACATGTCCAAGTTAATGTTTGTCTATTATTTCAGTTATTTCAGTTTTTTGAACTTATGAGCTCTTAAAGACTCTTCACCTTCATATCTTTATTAGGCATACATTTGTTGATAGTCCACATTTGTTTTTATAAATAATTATAACAAGCAGCATTTTATTCCTGTGTATTTTGTCATTTTGCATAATATCTTTCAACCATGTAACGTATTCCTTCATTTTGCATGCACAATTATTTAAATTTGCACAATTGTATCACACTTTTGTGTGTCTCTTTCTTTTCATCTTAAGTCAATTGTATGTTGCAATTATGGAGGAGTCTGGGACTTAAGATTTTCATTGCCAAGAACTACGCTTTAACTGTTGTTCAAAAGACAATAAAGCCTTTGGACCTTGAGTCTTTGAATTGAGAACATTCTCGCCATCTTAATGATTGATTGGCTGATGGAGAGGTACCCCTGTGTTTGGGGCAGGTGACTCAGAGCTACACTTTGCACATATGAAAACACACCGATGAGCCCCATGTTGCATGGATGAGATGTTCCTTAATGAACATGAATACTTGACTTTATTGCGAAACAATTCCACCGCACTGCAGCTCTAAAGACACAGTCAGACATAAATCAACACAACAAGTTGAGGGCATCGATAATAATTGTAATCCTCTGTGTTTAAATCGGGATTGTGATCAACCACCGTGAGATGTGGTTTGTTTCAAAACTGGAAATGTATCTGGACAAAGCCAAGGGAGAGAGTCAAAAGTCTCGCAGTACTTTCAGAAGATCACTGCTGTACGATCTTTCTGCGATTATCTGTTTCTGCTGCATAGGTAGTTCAGGCTTCTGATCAGGATGCCTCCTGGACACCTCTCTGATGTTCTCCAAACATGCACATTTGAGGACAAGAAGGTCATGCCTCCACCCCTAGGCCTCTGCTCTCCAGTATGAGTGTGTGTGAGTGGGTGAATGCTGACTCGTACATGTGAAAGTGCTTCGAGGGTGTCACGGATGAGTGAAGGAAGCAGGACCCAAATGCAGATAACCTTTGAGAAACCCTTTATTTCAAGGATAAAAGACAAATACCAAACAGAACACTCTCCGGTGAACTCCGTCACCAACAAACAATGACCCCACACTGAACACCGAAAGAGACAAGACTAAATACAAGAAGGGGTAATCAAGACAACGAGAAACAGCCGGGCATGGGAGGAGAAACACAAGGACAACAGGTGAACACAATCGGGTAATCAGGGAGGGAAACAGACAGAAAGCAGACAGGCAGGAAACGGGGGTGAACACTTTACACAATCAAACAGGAAACCCAAAGACAAGAAAAACACAGACCAAACTACAAACGTGACATAACATGTGAATTGTGACAGAGGGGTTGAAAGAACTGGAAAAGTAATATATAGATGCAACCCATTTACCGTGATAACTGGGGGAAGCCTGCCACCATGACCTTGCAAACAGGGTATACCGGCGGAGATAGAGAATGCATGGATTAATGGATGGATCGTTTGGTGAACTTTTGTCCCCCAGAAGAAAAAAATGTCTATCTTCCAAACCAAAGATACAAAAATACAACAAGGAACACTTTGAATGCCACACAGTCAGTCAGTTAGTGAGCCTCAATAAATATGCTGATCACCTGCAGGGTAAATGCTGCTATTAATAACCCCAGCCAGCAAAATCCTCCACACAGAAACCCCTCAGAACCGCTCCGCCAGCACCTCCTCTCAGCACCTCTGAGACAGGAAGACAGTGGGTGGCTTTAGCATCTCTAGCTAATTATCTATTTGGACAAGCATCAAACATCCTACTGAAAATTATGTTCATTGTTTATTAAAGTCGGAGCATTCAATGTGCCAAAAAGTTTGCTTGTGGAGTGGAGAAAAGCCAGGAGAAAAAGGCGGATTAGCAAGGTGTAAAAATACATACACAATATATAACAAACGCTCAAGATAAAGTGTGCTCACACTAGCTGTCAACAAATCAGACCTCAAGTTAGCCAGTGGGGAAATATATTGTTTTAGTCCTTTTCAGTAGCATAGGCAGAAACGTACTTTAGGGTGGGCCTGTAAAAAATAGGGAGGACCAGATTTTTCTTCTGCGCATCAGAAGCTAACAACCATCCCCGCCGGTACCGGTGGCAGATTACTTTAGAATACTTTTGGAATACTTTCTTTTTCCATAACAGATGGGTATGTTTTGGAGAACAGGAGACACGTATTTTACTGTTCTAATGGCTTATCAAGAACTCAAACGACATCTTGGTGTCATTCTGGACAGCTCTCTCATCTGCACCAACATAAAAGAAAATCACCTGGACTGCATTATTTGTACTGTCTTAAAACCTTTCCTTGGAATATGTTATGAATTGTAAGGTGTCCTTGGGTGCTTTGAAAGGCGCCCCTAAATAGAATGAATCATCATTATTATTTATTATCTGAAACGATGTAATAACTTTTAAAACGTTTTCCAGTCACTTGCCCCATGCATTCAGCAGCAGCAGGCCATTCACTTTGATTTCATCCCGTTATAAATGTCATCATTTCGACAATAAAGAAATGCTACATAAACGTTATCTTGCACATTTTATCGAACCATCTCCGTTTCTAACTTTCAATATATTTAAAAAGAGATCTCTCTCTCTCATCTGTGTGCGGGGGCGGGGCCTCACAGACACGCTGCATCTCTCTCTTGCTCACAGACACGCTGCAGCGCAGTGTGCACACAGTTCTGCCGGTAATGAATATTACATGTTGTGAGGAAACTTTCCCACCAATAATTCCAATAAGTATTCCAAAATGTATTCACTTCAGGTTTACGAACGTAACTGTAATCAGATTACTCATTTTTCAAATGTAACGCCAGCTGAATACACTTGTTTTTTGTATTCTGATTACGTCACGCCGTTACATACATTCCGTTACAAGTTACAACCCAACCCTGTGTATATCTCTCCGGACTGTCCACCAGCAGATGAAAAACACCCACCTCTCCGCCTCTTCCAAGGGACGAGGGAGTTTCCGTCAACATTTTTTTCTTTTGACAGCCCAGCATAACACATCCTCACTCCCAGGTCGGCCTATGTTGACGTTATGTCAAGGTCCCCTGTGTGGACTTTTTCCAACGCAAGGGGAAATGTAGGCATTACTATTGATTAGATGTGACATAAATTGATCTCTGTCTTTATGTACCTTTGCAATAATTCCCCTTTTTATCTATTCCTGCATTCATCTCCTTTTACATTTTCCACCAGTTTATTTCAACCAACTTGTTTAGCCTATTGCTGTTTTTTTTTCTTAAGCGACTTATGAGTGCACTCACTATTCAGAACAGCAATACCGTATTTTCCGGACTTTCCTCGTTTGGCTGGTCCTGCGACTTATACTCCGAAGCGACTTATATATTGCATTTTGTCTGACTGTGTTCAAACTCCGGCCAATAGATGGCACTGTATACAATCGTAACTGCTGTACCACCGAAGAAGAAAAAAGTCACGGCAACTGGGAGGATGTGTCACACAGGCCCGGTTCTACGGGGGTGCATAAGGGTGCATTGCACCCTCAGTTGAGTCGTTATGCACCTTCATTTGAAAAATGAAAAGTGACAACAACAAAAAAAAAGTGAAAAATATTACATAATAATAATAGTAGTAATAAGAAGAAGAATTCAATTGAAATAAAATAAATTGGAATTGTGGTTAAATAACATTGCTGCATTTATTTGGTCAATTTAAACGGTAAGTAACGTTATTATGTCAGGTGCGTGTGACCTGTGCTGCTGCGCGTTCGTCATCTGCAAGGTTCTTACAGAGCTATCAGTGTCAGTGATGGACATCAGAAAATGGTTAAAACAACCAGCCCTTATCGCCAGCAGTAACACTGCATCTACTGCAGGTAATAACAGTTCAGATCATGGGGACAATACGCTACCCGCGGCCACTGTCGTGGACAATAACGCCCGACTCGCCGGCTTTGCCCGCCTCGCCCACAGAGGCAGAGCAGCCGCAGCCGTCTTCGTTGCCCCAAACACCGCCACACAGCGGCCCGCAAGTGCCAGAGGACCTCGGCAAAACAGAGCCTGCCCAGGTATATTTAAAAAAGTGCCCAACTCGCCTGTAGGCTACTCATTTTGCAGCTCATGGTTTCAAAACAGAGATTGGCTGGATATTCATGTGAAAAAGATGCCATCTTCTGCTATGCATGTAGACATTTCGGTTCAAGTAAGTCAGATGCCTTCACCACAACTGGCGCCATGCTCTTATAGGCTACGTGATAAGGGACTGGGAAGGCATGAATCAAGCAAAGAGCACATAGATCCATCTCTTCATTTTGCTCTCAAAGTGCACCAGATTGATGCTTTTAACTTCAATATTTAAAAACAATTCTTCCCGGGGGACCATGCCCCCGGACCCCTCTAGAGGAGTTGAGGACCTTCCTAGAGGAGATGAGGACCCCCTAGGGTGTTAGGTCCACTCCCCACTTATAAAAATAGCACTTTACCACTGCACCCTCTCTAATCTCAGATGCACCCTGAGTCATTTTGTTCTGGAACCGGGCCTGGCGTCACGTAACCTTCCAGGATGTTGTGGGATGAATCGACACAGCATGGGCTTCAGTGACGACCGACACCATCCTGTCGGGATTCAGAAAGGTCTAATCTGAGCTGATTCTGATGGTGAGTGAGGACAGCCCGGAACGGGACATGCTGCTTCATCGACACCGGAGTTGGCGGAAGTGTTTAACAGCGACTGTATAAATACAGTGAGAATTCCGAGTGGCTAAGCTAATTAGTGGCTAGGGTAATTAGCGTATCAGTATTATGCATGGTTGTATAATAAGAACTGGATACAGCGATTTGATTTTGTATGTGTCCTTTCTTTTAATAGATATTTAACGATTATAGCTTGAGTCTGTCTGATTCCCCAAACAGCTGCTTCTATACTTGCTGCACATATAATACAAATAAACAACTCCATAAACATACTTTTGCTGATATTTGTGTTACTGCCGGTGATGTTAAATAACATGATTGATTTCCTCTGTCTCATTGATGAAAGTTATAATAATAGAAGACATGAAGCTGCAGAGAGAGGATGGATATATTCTTACCTCTACTTTGTGATAAGATGAAAATACAATATTAAATTGTAATTGTTAAACACATTGATTATTTCATTTACTGAGGTTTTAACCATTATTTACAACATGTGTACATAAGCAGTGGAATAATAGGATATCTCTAGGGCATTAAACTGTCTTCAGTTTAATTTTATTAATACAAAAAAAAGGTCATAGAAAATGTTTAATAGTGCATTTCAGCGGGAGGGGTCACGGTGCTGCTGGACCTGGAGACTGACCTGGGGTCAGTGGGACATCATCTGGGCAGGGTTAAGGGCAGAAGGAGAATATAAACTGTTATAATCACAGCTATTATTGTTGACAATCAATCTATACAACATGCTTTGTTCATTTAAAACAACATTGTTTTATTAGTACAGAAAAATTAAGACTTATTTTAAATATTAAATAATATTAAATTACATCAGCTATATATAATGTACTTGTTAACTTACAAATGTAACATTATTGGGGGCTAAAGGAACAGCTTCATCGTATTTACCTGGCCATGGTCCTCTTTAATTCATCGCCGACGGTGATCTCCAAAAAAAATTTAAAAGTAAAGTTTCTGGATCCTTTTCTGCTGAGTTAGAATTTGCTAGCAGGCTGCTGGTGCAGCGCAACCGAACAGCGCGTATCACGTGACGTAAATACGAAGCCCGGCTCCGTAGGCAAGACCACCTCATTTCGTAGGCCGCTCGGTCCAGCCTACCCGGTCTACGTGGGCTGGGTCCTCCGTGGACCGTGTAGGCTGCGTACCCCGAAGGATACAACCCCTGAATTGAGACACGGCCTGTGTCCTAAATAGTGCAGTCTACAGTTGGGTGTCTTAATGTCTGAGAGACGCACCTTTTTGTGCAGTATTGCATTTAGTAATGGGGTTGGAGAGAACAGAGAGCAGGAAATTAACGTTTCATTTCATTTCATTTCAAACCATTATTTATACAGATAAATCCCATTGAGATCATTGATCTCTTTTTCAAGGGAGACCTGCTCAAGTAGTTCCACATGAAACATAAAAACATAAACAGAACAACAAAAGGACATCATACAGCATCATTTACCTAATTATCCACATGAACAGGTACCAATAGCTTCCGATTGAGTAGCATCCAACCGAGCTTTAAAAACATTTAGTGGCACCAGACTGTTCAGTTTCCATTTAATTTGCAGACTATTCCAAGACAGAGGAGCTGCGCATCTAAAAGCTGTCTTCCCTAAGACAGTCCTAGCAGTTGGCACATTTAATAAAACCACAGCATGCGATCTCAGGCAGTAGCCACTTACAATTCTCCGTGAGATCAGGGAGCAGATGTAGGATGGAAGTTTCCCTAACATGGCTTTGTTTATAAAAATGTACCAGTGACTGAGCCTCCGTACAGTTAGTGAAAGCAAACCAGCCCTTGCATTCAGGGTACAGTGATGGGTTAATGCTTTACAGTTTGTCACAAATCTCAGTGCGCTGTGATACGCAGCATCTAACTTGACCAGGCAATTGGCAGGTGCATTCATATAGACCAGATCCCCAGAGTCCAGCACAGGTCAAAGGTCACAGAGCCTTTTCCTGGCTTCAAGCGAGAAACAGGACTTGTTCCTGTAGAAGAACCCTAGCCTAACCCTCAGTTTTTTTAGCAGGTTATTGACGTGAAGTTTAAAAGCGAGACAATCATCAAGCCAGATACCAAGGTATTTGTAACAGGTAACAACTTCAAGTTTTGTTCCTTGCGTAGTTACAATATCTAAAACAGGCTCTGGTGTCTTTTTAGCTTTTGAAAAGAGCATTACCTTGGTTTTATCCACATTTAAAAGAAGCTTTAATTCAGAGAGCTGAGTCTGAATAGTTTTAAAAACAGCTTGTAATTTAACAACAGCCTCTTTAATGGAGGAACCTGCACAATACATAACGGTATCATCCGCATACAAATGTAAAGTAGCTTCATCCACATTTTCACCTACGCTGTTGATATAGATGGAGAATAAAAGTGGTCCTAAAACACCATTAATGTTTAACCACTCAGAAAACAGTCCATCAAAATGAACACAGAGAGGTAGTTCACAAACCACCCCACTGCATGGCTGGATATGCCAATACTGAGTAGCCTCTGCTTTAAAATGCAATGATCAACGGTGTCAAACGCTTTGGAAAGGTCAATAAACAGAGCTGCACAACTCTGCTTATTATCTCAAATAGTAGTAATGTCATTTATCACTTTCATTGTGGCAGTGATGGTGCTGTGTTTCTTTCTGAATCCTGACTGATGTTTAGACAGGATATCATTTATACATAAAAACTCCTTTACTTGTTCACTCACTAAGCGTTCGAACACCTTAGCCAGAACTGACAATTTAGAGATTGGCATATAGTTATTTAAAATAGTTACCTCCCCTCCTTGCAGTAAAGGCAAGACATAAGCAGACTTCCATACTTTTGGAATTGTGTTCGTGCTCAGGGAAAGGTTAAAAAGAGAAGTAAGAGGTGGAGCAATACAATCTGCAGCTATCTTTAAAAAGAAAGGTTCTAAGTTGTCCGGGCCAGCTGGTTTCCTAGGATCTAGCTTAGATAAGGCTTCATGAACAACATTGACAGTAAAAGGAGTAAAACTTTAAGAGTTTTCCAGACCACGTTGTTCAGAGTCACGGATTGGGGTGTTCACAGAAGCAGGGTTAGTGACAGAATCAAACAGAGAGCCACAGGACACAAAATGCTCATTAAAGCAATTTAGCATAGTGGCCCTGTCCGATATAGGGCCAGATGCTGTGGTAAGGCACAACGTTTGCTCCACATTGACATTTATAAGGTCTTCTACTAAATGTGGAGGGTATGTTTTAATTGATTGTTGAAGCCAGAGGTCAGTGAGGAGAAGTAGGAAAGGCTGAGGGGGAGGAAGATATGAACGAGGTAACACATATTTCACCTGAATGTTAATTGCTCAGGGATAAAAGGCGCTCACTATGTGGAATATAATTACAGGAATTTAAGAGGCAGCCAGTCTCCACAAAGCACGTCTAACTGAGAGCAGGAGAGGAAGGACAAAGAAGCTAATAAAACACCAGACATTTGAAATCAGACTATTGTGCCCAGAAGTGATTCACCTGTCTGTCAGAGTAATGACTTTCTGAAAGGCTTCAGTCCAGCGCTGCGTTATTATTTTAGCCGACAATCTACATGAATGAGCTGAATAAGACCAAAGCATACAGTGTTCAAATCAAAAATGACAATGAAACAGAGAAATTAAACAACGTAATCATTTGTTCAGGTTATTCTCATATTGTAGCAGTTGAAAAGTATTGTTGAAACACAGTGGAAGTAGGTGGGTGGATTGGGTGGTGGTGAAGGTGTATCCTGTCACCTTCCTTCTCCTCTGATTGAGCTGCAAACCCCGGCTCATACATCTCAATAAAGCCCCTCGACAGCTTCTTCCTGCAGTCAGCTCGATCTCAGTGCTGCATTTGATACTATCGACCATGATATCCTATTGCAAAGACTAGAGCACTTGGTTGGCATACAGGGAACTGCTTTAGGCTGGTTTAGGTCCTATCTATCTGAACGCTCTCAGTTTGTACGTGTTAACGATGAATCTTCAACGCAAACCAAAGTTAGCCATGGAGTGCCACAGGGCTCAGTGCTCGGACCTATTTTGTTCACATTATATATGCTTCCGTTCGGCAATATTATAAGGAATCATTCTGTAAACTTTCATTGTTATGCGGATGATACTCAACTATATTTATCAATCAAGCCTGATGAAATTAATCATCTAAATAAAATTCAAGACTGCCTTAAGGACTTAAAAACGTGGATGACCTTTTTGATGTTAAACACGACCAAAACTGAAGTTATTGTACTTGGCCCGATTATTGTAACTCTTTATTATCAGGGAGTACCAAGAAGTCAATCAAGTCGCTTCAGCTGATTCAAAATGCTGCGGCTCGTTTACTAACCAGAGTTAGGAAAAGGGACCACATTACTCCTGTTCTGGCTGCCTTACACTGGCTCCCTATAGAACACAGGATAGAATTTAAAATTCTTCTTCTCGCCTACAAAGCCCTTAATGGGCAGACGCCATCTTACCTTAAAGAACTCATTATACCCTACTGTCCTACTAGGGCATTGCGTTCCAAGAATGCAGGGTTGTTGGTTGTTCCTAGAGTCTCTAAAAGTACAATGGGAGCCAGAGCCTTTTCTTATCAAGCTCCACATTTGTGGAATCAGCTTCCAGTTTGTGTTCGGGCGGCAGACACCCTATCCGTTTTTAAGAGTGCGCTTAAGACCTTCCTTTTTGATAAAGCTTATAGTTAGGGCTGATTAGATTCAGCCCCTAGTTTTGCTGATATAGGCTTAGTTTGTCGGGGGACATCTTACTTCTTCCTTCTCGCTGTCTATACCTGTGTCCTCTCATGTTCCGATTAACCCAGCTTCACCAAATGTCTTTCTTTTTGGTGTCTATATACGCTGGGATCCGGAGTCATGGATGATCCTGCGGTCCTGTGTCCTGGATCGCGAGCGCTGGATCTTGAGTCGTGGCTGTGGTCCTGGATCATCGGTCCTGGATGGATATCCTCGTGGATTCATCTTCCTATTATACACACATGCATTTCCAAACATCTGGACTACCTATGTTGCAAATGTATTATCTTTTCAATTTACACACGGCATCTATTGCACGTCTGTCCGTCCTGGGAGAGGGATCCCTCCTCTGTTGCTCTCCCTGAGGTTTCTCCCATTTTTCCCTTTAAACTGGGTTTTCTTTGGAAGTTTTTCCTTGTACGATGTGAGGGTCTAAGGACAGAGGGTGTCGTATTGTCATACTGATATTCTGTACACACTGTGAAGACCACTGAGACAAATGTAACATTTGTGATATTGGGCTATATAAATAAACATTGATTGATTGATTGAATTGATGTTTGCTGGATTTAATTTAGTTTTGGAATGTGGCTCTTCTGTACTGGGAGAGATTTAATCATGCATGTATATAAAATAAATGGTTAGAGCCGGGGTAGCAATTTCATGGTGGTACAGTGACCTATTGATGGGCTTGGAGATATTGAAACAGAGGGAGGGAGAAAAGATTCATATGAAAGTAAAATACTCCATGATGGAAACTAGCAGAGCAAACATGGTCTTAGTGATATTGCACAGAAGCTGGAGGAGAATAGAGTGGTGCATTCATGATGTCTTTTTGTAGACGTACGAGGAAGTTAGTATTGCAAGGGCTCTCTTGATATAAAGCGACGAAGAGTATTGGCAAAAACATGTTGATGATGTTTTGTTCAAAAGGATACACTTCACATCATGATTTTTGAAGTTCAAATGTAATCAACAGATGTAAAAAGCTAACATTAGACTACAGTGTGTAAACAAACAACATCACATGGCTGCGCATAACCACCGCTAAGCTAAAGGCAGCTAACGTGCAGCTAACTTGTTAGAAGGCATAAAATGTAAAAATCTCTTCAGCTTGTGTTAACCACAGATATAATATCCGGCTACTAACCAAAAACATGTTCCAAAAAAATTTGAAACGAGGGAACGGATGTAGTAAAATGCTAATTTCCGGGTTTTAGGACCCATCCTGCACCAGTCTTTTACACGTTTTATTTTCTATGACTCTGTTATATTTTCTATGACTCACTATACTGACTCACTAAGAAAAGGACAGACTAGAAGTTGTGCATTCTAGTGGGATTTGGGATAGAATAAATGGCCAGCGTGTGTGTCTGTGAATGAGAGCGTCACCTTTTGCATGACCCCAACTCAAAGATTACAGATACATACAGAAATAGACTCATTTATACTCTCATTTCAAGAGCTCCACATCCAGGTAAACCAAGATTATATTTGAATTTATAATTAGCCACATGGCCAGGGGCGGACTGGGGGGGAAAAGGGGCCCGGGGATTAATTGACAGACAGGCCCACTTAATGCGCGGCATGTATCGGCCGTAAGTATGTAACTTAACAAAAAACCCTATGCATTTTATGTTATTTTGGACCATTATTCATAAAGTAATCACATTACCTGAGCCCTTGAGTTGCCTAGAGCACAATAGTTACAGCATATATTTAGTGATATTAATGTTAACAGATCATTGATGCAATAACATTTGGACCCAATTTGCCTGACTTGACTCATGGAATAAAACATGGGCGTAGGAAGCATCCTCAATGTGGGTGAGATAATTTAACAGGGGGTGTGGGCAGGTGGTGGACCTCACCTCTTCTAGGGGGGTCCGGGGGCAAGCTCCCCCGGGATTTTTTTAAAAATGTTGACGTTAAATGCATCAATCTGGTGCACTTTGAGAGCAAAATTAGGGACTAAATCTATGGATACATCTCTCAACACCCATATGAAACAGAACTGTAAACAAATTTACTTTTTCTTTCAACATGTATTTGAACAGCAAGTGGAGGCAAAAGTGACTGCACCCAAAGCAATAAACCTGCTACCTAACTAGCCTAAACTCAGGAACAGAATGTGGGCAACATGTTCTTCTCCACAGCCTCTGAGTCAGACATCACTTCCCCCTTTTCTATCCTACGGGTACAGCCACTCCCCCTGAACCCCGTTTCCCTGCCAAACCCCCCCCCCTCCCCTAAGCAAGCCCCCCCCCTCTGAACCCAGGGCTCGCTACAATACTGTATACACAAACTATACAAAAACGCCTTTACGCTTTGGAGCTTGTTTATCCATCTGTAAGCAACTGCCAGCTAGGTCTCTCAGTCACTCACTCCTGATCGTTCACTGCGCAGTGACCACTGCTACGGGCCTGATGTGTGAAAGTGAAACTATTTGATAGAACATAGGTAGCCTATCAAAACGGCCCAGCCCAGCCCAGTGGGGTGTGGACCACACCCCTCCAGGGAGTGGCCGGAACACTTACAAATGTGGGCCGGTAGGATTTAGGCACTCCGGCCCACGCACAGCACCGGCCCACTGGGAAAACTCCCGATATTCCCAATGGCCAGTCCGCCCCTGCACATGGCGCTCTGATGGCCAGATCATAAATAACATCCATCTGGGCCTCCACGGGCTGAATGCAAATCACATTGGCCTGCCGAGTGAATTGTCTCAATCTATGAACTAGGGCTGCAACAACTAATCGATTTAATCGATTAAAATCGACGACCAAATTAGTTGCCAACGATTCGTTGGTGACGTCATCACGTGTGTTTTACGCGCGGACGTAATCACGTTTTTTTACGCGCTAACGTCATCACCGGTGTTTTACGCTCTTACATGTAGATATTAATATACTGGAGTTTGATAAGCGGAATAGCCCGCTAAAAAACCGAGAGAGAACAAGAAGCGTAATGGCAACATCTAAATCGAAAACCTCAAAAGTGTGGGATCATTTCATACTTGACAATGTGAAAAAGGTTGTTAAGTGCAACATTTGCAAAGGCGATCTAGCCTGGCATGGGAGCACTTCATCAATGATGGAACATCTAAAAAGAAAGCATGTCGGAGTTCTGGAAGATGACTCCACTCGGTAAGTCAACTAACCTAGCTAGCTAGCAGTAGCTAGCCAATGTTTAAATTGCATGTCCTTGAACACAACTTTAGTTTTGATCACAAACCAGCAGGTAAGACATATTTATATATATATATATATATATATATATATATGGCTCTGTAAACGGAAGTTGTTTTCTTGCTCTTTCCTGGCTGCTAGTTCAGTGAGTTTTAAGTAGAAAAGATCGCTTTTGCCAGTTATGTGCTGAATTAGCACCGAGCTAACGCTACATTAGCAGTTAGCACGTCTTACAATAGCTGAGTTTCTTCCCGTTAAGTGGGTAACTATGCATCATTAATAGGTTGTTAAATATTTAGAAGCCCTGAGATGCTGTTTCTTGCAAGATGTTGCGTCTGCCCCGCCCTCGGCAGTCTCACAATAATAAGAGCGCTGTTAGGAGAGATGACAGGCAGGAGGCAGCGGGGGCTAACTATTTGTACACGTTGTATGGTTGCAATCAGTATAGAGCTGGAGATGTAATTGATCGAGTGCACAAGAGAACACCGGATAATTGGGAAAACATTTAATGTGTTTGTGTCCAAAGAGGATGTGTAGAAGTTGTTGTTACGTCACCAGGTGGTGCTGGTGCACTAGCTACAGTGGCCTGCAAAGGACACACTTCAATCATATGAGAATGATCTACAGGATGCTTTTGATTTAACTTACTCGAACGATCTCCGGATTTGTTTTATCTCGTGATTTGACTTTTGCTAATTAAAGTGATAGGCATAACAAAGCTCAACTTCATTTAATGTGAAATCAAATGTTATTGATTGTATATGTATGTTTTTAGAAACTAATGTTACTCTTGCCTGACAATAAAAGATGTATTTTTATATCAAATGCAGGCCAAAGAGGAGCTGTGCCAGTCCCACTGCCTTGGATCAGTATCTTCAAAGGAAAAGGCCTGTATCTCTCCAACAAGCCACTGCGCTAACAAACTCAATCCTGACCATGCTGGTCAAGGATATGAGACCAATGTCGATGGTTGATGGTGAAGAGTTTCGTGAAATGATCAGCCAGTTTAACCCTGAATACATCCTTCCATCCAGAACCCACTTTACTCACCTGATGGAAAAGAAATATGAAGCAACCTTACTGAAGGTACAACAAGTGTTTATCACTCACTCACATTCACTCACTTTCTCACTCCCACAGGCACGCATTGACCCATAGAATATAATTTGCATTTGTATTTATTAATTGAAAAGTAGACTTCATGAATAAGAAATAAAATCACTGATACAGAATTGTATTTAAATTAAAGTATAAAGTGTCCCAAACATCTTAAACTGATTCTATGTTAGATGTTTACTGTATACACTGTATGGCTGCGCTTACATTTTTTAACTAAGATCACATCTGATGTCTTCTAAGGTAAAGGAAGTCAAAAGCGCCCTCACACTGACCGCTGATGTCTGGACTAGTCGTGCAACAGAGGCATACCTTGGCGTGTCCTGCCATTTCCTCAGTGAAGATTGGGAAATGAAAACGTTGAATCTTGCCACCATGCCTCTTGAGGAGAGGCATTCTGGTGTGAACATCATGACATGGCTGGAGGAGGTGATCGCTAAATATGACATCTTGCCTACCAAAATAAAAGCAGTAGTTCACGACAATGGGTCCAATATTGTGGCAGCAATGCGAATGCTGGAGGAAAAACACGGCTGGGCCTCTGTGCGCTGCAGTGGGCACACACCCAGATCATAGTTAACAATGCCCTCAAAGAGCCCAGCATCAGCAGAGCTGTAGGGGCCGCAAGACACTTGGTTGAACACTTCAGGAGAAGCGAGCTGGCAAATACAAAACTGAAGGTGAAACAGCAGCAAATGAACACACCGCAGCATAAACTGATGCAGGATGTCAGTACAAGATGGAACAGTACATACTACATGGTAGAGAGACTCCTGGAACAGCGCTGGCCAGTTACTGCAACTCTATCCGATCCTGAGGTAACTCCAAGGGGCAAACAGTACTTTGACTTGAAGCCAGATCAATGGGTGCTGCTTGAAGAGCTGACACAAGGGGATGCTGCCTTTTCAATGTGCTTCAATTCAGCGGACAGGAGTATGCAACCGCTTCATGTCTTCCACGGCTGGTCAAAGGGCTGCAACGGTCCACACAGCAAACCCGTTTTGAGACGGGCGCAGGAAAAGCATTTTTGGCAAGTGCAGAAAAAGGGATAAACGAAAGATGGGGGTGTCTGAACACCATCTCAGCAGAGAAAGAAAACCCGATTGTTCTTTCAGCTTCCCTTGACCCAAGATTCAGAAAGCTGAAGTTTATGGGAGCTGAAGATGGCACACGGGTGCAAGGGTCAATTGAAGTCCTTGCAATCAAAGAGGTAAGGGGGTCTGAGATACAAGGCTGTGAGCAAGTTCATCAGCAGAGGGTCAGTGTTCCAGGCAGAGGGGACACATCAGCACTGGATGACCTCCTTCAATCTGACACAGACACTCTGAGTGAAGAAGAGGATGAATCTCACGAGGACCAAAAGCTCCAAATGGCAAGGAGCGAAGTTCAGATGTACTTCGCAGAGCCAGCCATTCACAAAAAAGATGACCCTCTGAGATGGTGGAGGGAAAATAAGGGGCGTTACCCTGTATTGTCGAAGCTTGCAAGATCTTTCCTTTGCATTCCTGCAACATCAACCCCGTCTGAGCGGATCTTCTCTGTGGCGGGGAATATCTGCTCTCAGAAGAGAGCAAGCCTCTCCCGAGATCATGTGGAGAAGCTGACTTTCCTCCATTTCAACCCAGAATAATCAAGCCTAGATGCAAGAGTGTTTATCCCTTTTAAGTTGAGATAGTTTTTTTATTTGATTAAGGGAAACTGCTGTAGTTTTTATTTTATATTGCTGCTGTCCTTGGTTTGAAAATGTTGACGGACAGATTTTTTATTTATCTTTTATATATTTCAGCAGAAAGTTTAATAAATATGTATTTTTTCATCAAGTATTTGTCTATTTTGTCGTCTTTGGTAGTTTCCACATGCCTAAAACAATCTCAAACCTGAAATTTAAAAGATGATGGCTAAATAAGAGCATTTGAGAAATTGCGCAAGTGATAGTCCGAATAATCGATTAGTTGTTTCAGTAATCGATAGATTAATCGATTATCAAATTAGTCGCTTGTTGCAGCCCTACTATGAACACTAACAAATTACTTTATATGTGGACAAAGTTGGAGCTACTCCCTCACCCATATATATCATCTAATGACGCGACCAGGATCAGATAAATGCTGCAGAAGCACGTTACACTTTCTGTAAGAAATCTGTGGAGCTACTTACAACTTGTCTCTTTAGAGGGATGCTTCGCATAATTAATATGTCCACTTGTGGGTTGTGTTGCTTTACTTTAAAGAGGTCCTATTCTGCATGTTGGAGGTTTCCCTTTCCTGTGTAGCTTTTTGAGTAAATGGTCTGGAAAGGCTGACATCCCTGTATTCCCTCCATTGGGAGTTTCTGTCCCCACACACTCCCCCCCCTACCTGAAAAACCTCCATTGGACTCTTTTGTTTACTTCCATAACATAGTGACATCACTAACACTTGGCCTCTTTTGGTTAGTGCTCCAACAAATAGAACATGATAGGCTAAGTGGGCGGGACATCTCTAAGCGGTTGACCAATCACACCAGAGCCAGCCAGCTAACCAATAAGAGCAGACTGGACTCTGGTTTCAAAATAGGTGCTGAAGCACAGGCAGTATGAGACAAATAAAGTGCTTTTTGAACATTAAAACATGGAGAAATGTCCCAGTAGAGACACTATGGGAATATAACCACTAACATAACATAACCATTCATACTTCATCATTTATATGACCAAATATGTATATATGCTGACAGTTATTTTACTCTTATTTTTACTCATCTCCTATTTCATAGTCTTTTTTTATTATTATCTTTTTAATTTTTTTTCTTGATTTAATTTTTGATTTTATGAATCTGTGTGAATCTGTGCTGTCCTGTTTTTCACGCTTGCCCTGTTACTCCTTGTACAACTGAATTTCCCCTCGGGATTAATAAAGGTCCATCTTATCTTATCTTATAGACATAATAGGGCCTCTTTTACTTGTGTTTCTGCTTTGAGAAGACCGATGCTGTGGATATGTCTTTAACCGACAAAGAAAATACCCTCTTAATCTATCTGGGAGTGGCATAGCAGCTGGAAAATATGGCAAAATGCAAAACAGAAAATATGGTAAAGAAATTAGAAACCTGGTCTCAGCCTTTTAGAAGTTCTGTCAGGGTTCATCAGCACCCTGAAACCATTTCCCACATAATCTACTCCAAGAGTCCCTACAGGCAGAATGTAAAGCTCATCGTATTTCCATGGCCCTGAGGAGTTGCTCCATCACAACTCCAGGCAACACAGGGACACATTCTCTCTCCACAGCAGCACCGATTCTGAACAGCTCAAAAATAAATAGGAGTCAGACAGGCACAAGGACAACATTCAGATCATAGCACAAACTTCCTGCTCTGTCGAAACCCATCCAACATATCAAAGGCAGAGCTACACACTTTGATGCTACTTTTAGATTGTAATGAGAAGCTTTCAGAGGGAAGGGAATCGTCAGGTTCATGTCAGAAGATCTGATGTTAAACACCGGGTGGGCCAAAAACAGTGATGCCATGGAGTGACAAATGCATGTGAGGGTCTGTTAGTAGGCAGGCATCATGGGATTGATCAAAGAGCTGAGCTCATGCCAGTCTGCTGTATCAGTGGCAAAACATCAAGCATCCATCTGCATATGGCTTTTTAATATTTAATCAGACGGACTGCCGATAGAAAGAGATTTACATCTGTGAGGCAAAGTCCTAATGAAGCACAAAAGTTAATGAAGTGTACCAGCTGCTCATTAATAGCCCGTTTGTGAAGCCTCAGATGAACATACTGTGTGAAGTGTTTGGCTTTGCATGGATTAATGGCACAACTTATGTCAACAGATATCTGCAGAGCCACAGCACACAGTGCAGGAGGGCAGAGGGCAAATCAAATACAGCCCCCCCCCCAACATGCTTAATTAATTAATCTGTCCACTGGGTTTTGTTGAGGTCTCCATATTAGGTTGAATACTTAAAACAAAAGTTAATTATAATCAAATATAATTAATTATATTCTTGTACAACCCTAAATGAAAATGCTTCATATTTTTATGATTTTCTATATTTACAGTATAAACAAAACACAAGTGGTTTGTTAAGTTGAGTAAGGACTATAGATATAGACTAGATGTGTATACGAAATGATTTGGTGAAAGTTTAGCACCCTGCCACCTGTGAGGAAGGTCCTCCGAATTCATGCGGGACTAGATGTATATATGAATTGATTTGTTGAACGAAAGTTTGAATGTGCTTTTTATTATCACCGGTCATTTATGAGGAGATGCCTCTAAATGTCGGACGATTTTAAAATGTGAATGTAAATGTAAAACTGTGAATTGAGGTTTCATATTAGAACATGGCCACAGCATGATATGTTTTATATGATTGTCATATTGTAACGAGAGAAGGTAAAACCCTGTTCAATTGTGGACCAGCGGGAGCCATGAGAGGAGGAGCCAACGGACGATATATAGATAGTGGGCGAGCGTAGTTCGCCCTCTCTTCACCCCTGCAACTGAGAGACAAACAGCTGCTCTGTCTCTCCCACTACTCCTCTGTTTGTTTCATTACCACCCTACTTAATTAAAGTAACCAATTTGACCTTTTCAGAGACTCCATTGTCTCTTATTCTTTAAACTTCTTCCTGGACGCGAGAGAACCAGCACAGATCTATAGTACTGTGACGTGTGAACACCCAAATCAACAACAAATGACCCAAATGGACCAATCCACGGAGCACCTCAAACACCAGGATCCCTTGGCTAACTAACAGGGAGTCCCTGAACGCTGGTAATAAACGAGTTGGGATGGCGGAGAAACGTTCTCCGTAGACCCATGCTCACAGCGTTGGAAACCTTTTTCTTTCTCAATATCAAGCCACACTTATTGTTTTTACTTCGGCTGTGTGTGTGTGTGTGCTCAGGATGAGTTTTGCTTGTTCTCGCTGTATCGCCGACCCGGAAGCCTGTCCGCTCCTCGCAGCAACGAGCCTCGCAACGTCCCGACCAATCAGAGCACACTGGGCTCGCAGGGAGGGGGGGGCAGGTCAGGAGCTCAACAAGTCGTTTAGGAGAGAGAGTGAATACCTGGTGAATACACATACAGAGATGCTGTATGAGAAACCAATGTGATTCTGGAAAATTGCACAATTTAAATCTATTCTAGTAGACCTCAACGATGGAATTATGATCAGTAGAGATGGCCATGACATGGCCCTTTAAAGGTCACCTATTATGCAAAATGCACTTTTTGATATCTTTTATCCATAAATATGTGGCCCTGGTGTGTAAGGAGACTCACAAAATGTCATAAAATACAAACCTCTCTCTCGTCATATGTGACGAGTTTTGGAAGTAATATGGTCTGTGTGTACATTAGCAAGCATTGGTATTTTGAGCAAAACATGTCAGAGACATGTTTTGTATAGATATGGCCCTTTAATATTTTGTTTAAATATAGTATAATGGGACCTTTAAATCTGAATCTCTACATGTATGGCAGTGATTCCATTCCAGTGTCTGTTTAATTCAAACACAGAAAAATGTTGTCTGTAGTTTTTAGAATAGAATATGTATTTTTTTATTTTACTCATTCCTATAAATACTGAAATCAGAGAAACTGATAACTTTGCAGTGCTCTCTTCATTTTTTCCAGAACTCTGTCGGCATACCTTTACTGTCTGTATGTCCCTGCTGTCCACAGGCTGGGATTGACTTTTTAGTCGATTAATGGTTTATTTTACAAAACACAGAAGGGCATCAGCCTTTGTCCAACATCCATGTCAACCCAAGGCGGGTATATTATGGTCTGTTTTCCAGTGAGTCTCGGTTATGTATCACAGCAGCCATAGTGCTTCATGCAGAGCCTGATGGTCGAGTACATTGCCAAGGCACAGGAGGCGGTGCAGGTCAGGTCAGCAGGCGGTGAATAATGCGACAGACCCACTCTTCAGCCTGCGAGGACTCACAAAATGCCTAAACAGTGTGAGTCGTGACTTTGTAACCCATAAGGTGGGTTTCCCTGGTAATCCTGTCCTTCACACACTAAATGCCAAAGGGCTTCCTCTCCCCACCCAACGTATGAAAATAGATCCATGCTGTGGTTCTGATGTCATCTTGAGCACAGGAGAATAGAGCAGCATGGAGGCAATGGCTCACCCAGCTGGATATTTCAGCAGTACAGAGGATGAAGTACACTTCAAGCTCTCAGTTGCCTTGGAAACTCTTCCATGCTTTAAACTTGAACTTCTTCCAGTACATCACGTTGTGTGCTGGGTATCCTCCTGTCTTAGTTATCATTGTTCTCAGCGTTTCTGATATAAAC
Source organism: Champsocephalus esox (assembly GCA_036324585.1). Taxonomy (NCBI): domain Eukaryota; kingdom Metazoa; phylum Chordata; class Actinopteri; order Perciformes; family Channichthyidae; genus Champsocephalus; species Champsocephalus esox. The sequence continues at coordinate 4,891,294 of CM070495.1, read as the reverse complement.
TAAGTTTTAGATGTTTGTGTGTGCATGGCAAACTTTGTATACAGTACACACACAAACACACACCATTTTGTAGAGGAGAGTGCAATTACTCCAATTTATTTGTTCATGGCAAAGCCTTGAAAAGCAATTAACGAAGACGCACAACTTTCACCTTGTAGCATCATCCACCTCTTAAGGCTTTTTGGACCAATTTCAAATGGATGTGCTAAATCTGCAATGAGCAGGTCATAAAAGTAAACAACCTGTAACTTCCTGTTGCCGGGTTAGGTGTGAGATATGACTTCAAGTCAATATTGGCGTGTGGATGTCTTTACGCTCTGACTCTAAACTCTCCAGTTACAACAACTCTCTGTCTCTGGAGGAAGTGCCCGTGACTGCAATGCCACTGACATGATGTAAAATCACTTTGAGTGTTCACGAGACTGGACAGGTGCTATATAAAATGCAGTCCAATCTTTTAAGGTACAACATTTGAAGTCTGTCGGAATAAATCAGTAGGATGAGCTTCTTTAAGTACAGCCCAATGTTAAAATATAAATTGCTGTTAAATTCAAAATGGCCAACTTCCTGTTGAGTCTACGGCAGGGGTCGGCAACCCCAGGTAGCGTAACCAGTGGCACACTCGGAATAAGTGGAATAAGTGTGCAAAATATTTAAATTGTATTTTCGTATCCTGAACGAGACTGCCGCCAGAGCCCGTTACCTGCAGAAGGAAGCCATGCACGCCATGCACGCAGGGCAGCGCAGAAGGATAACTTCTAGGCCCCGCTCTCTTTAACTCCAGTCGACTTTCTGCTGCTTTCCTCCATGGTGAAACGATCAGGGGTGTAGTGCTGCCGGAGTGCACCGGAACGCCACGCCGGCACTTCACAAATTGCAGTACCCATAAGGAGCCGCAGTTTTTGCGTGGCTGTGTCTTTAGTTGAAAGCCCATCTGCTCAGAGCCTCACCTGTCATACTCCAATGTAACGGAAAAATAAACTAAAGAAAAACTAAATAGTAACAGTATCTCCCAGAAACTGGCTTGAAAAGCGGGCCCTAAGCGCATGCCTGCACCATCTCACTGTAGGTCACCAATGTAATGTTTGTAGATCCCTTTATTGCATTTATCCTCGCCATCCATAGTCTCTAAATAACTTATTTCACGTATATGATATTTAGGCCCGCTGGTCGCATCATACAATGGCAATGAAAAAAGCACCAGGAGAGGCAGCCATAACCTCTGCTGCACTGAAGCGGGCGCACATGAGTCCACAGGGTCTTGTTGCTGCTGTTATTCTACGCAGAGACGGTAGACGCAAACAACAAACTAGACTTTTTAAACTAGAGGAAGATAAGGAGGACTTTTAGAAAGAAGTAATAGAGATTGTTGTCCAGAAGGATAGCATGGACTTCATCTTCAAGTCAAGGTAAGACCCCAATTGTAATGAACATGGGATCTTACTAAGAAAGAGCAATCCAATATTTAGATTGTGGGTATCCTTTTGTTGAACGGTCTGTTTAAAATGAATCGAAGCATCAGACGAAAAAAGCTTTTGAAAATAACCGAATATTTCGATTAAGGTCAAAATATAACATTTGTAAATCTGACTCTGAAAGAGTCAGTGCCTCACCAGCCATGAACCTCACCGCACGTCACTGCAGAACAACGACTTCTGGGTCTCTGTGTGTCATTCATGCTCGGTTCTGTGTGTGTGGCACGAGCGCATTGTGTGCGAGTGAGCAAGAGAGGCTCAAATAACCTCAGCTCAGGTGAAGTAAAGGCACACTTTCATATGATCATTATAGTTATAAAAAAGAGAAGAAATGAAAAACAGGTATGAAATACTATATGACAGAAAAACAAGCATAGATTTTAAAAGGGGAGTGATTTGTAAAATATCCATAAAGAAAAAGAAAATCTGTTTACAGTTCTGTTTCATAATGGGTGTTGAGAGATGTATCCATAGATCTATTACTCACTCTCAAAGTGCACCAGATTGATGCTTTCAACTTCAATATAAAAAAAGCCTGCCTGTTGTGCAATGTAATGTAATGTAATGTAATGTTGTGTGATGAATCGGATGTGGATGTGTTCGGATGGGAGCATACTTGGTGCTCATGTTTCTGTTTGTTCCCGTTTTGACATTTGCTGTTAACACATGGCAAGTGTATTGCTGAAGATTGGTGCTGAATCATCATTGGTGATTAGTGATTTCAACTCAGATGTGAGTGTTTTCATAAGGATGACTATACTCTTTGAAATGTTGCTATGCACTTGATGTAATACAATTACAGATCCGTTGGAAATGTTGATGTGATGTCATAATTGCAATTAATTGTGAGGGATTAATTGTGTCTTTACTCCTAAGTGTCAGAGAATAATTCTCCTTACTCCTAAGATATTTGACCTTTCGGCCTCTTGACGTTTTACGACCAAGCCGAAGTCTGTTATCTGTCTTAAGGAGTGGGAACGGTCAGCTGTGGCTGACCTTACCAGTTTTATGACCGGTCAACTCTCGGTCATAGGAGCCATAGAGTCAGATAAAGTGATTCAGTGCCCCCCAGGTGTTCACAGATGCTTTCCCCAATATGGGGGTTGACTCTGAGTGAAGCTAATTAAAGGTCTGCCAATAATAATAATAATAATATATTTAATTTATATAGCGCTTCTCATCTGCCAAGACAAATCTCGGAGTGCAAGATGAGAAGAGATTCAGAATGGACATGGCAACCCACCTGAGCAGTCAGAACTTTTGACTGTGTGACTTGTGATGTGAATTTCTCCGGCCGATGCTTGTATTAAACTACCAGTGTTTGACATCAGAACTCCTGCTCGTCCTGTGTCTCCTTCATGAGTCGGTGACTCCCACTGCATTGCTACACAGAAGTTTCCTCCACATTAATGATAATCTTGATGTGGATTAGGCCCACTGATCAATTTTTTTTTAAATGGCACTTCATATATAAAAGGTTGCTGACCCCTGGTCTACGGTATACCTCGAATAGACGTTTTTGTTCATCTCTACTTACAAAGTTTCACACATGTGAATTATAGGGTTGCATTTGAGCCATTTTAACAAGCCCATGCGCTAGATGCACATTTGACCTAATTATTCTCCATTTCTGAATTTTGTGCAAATAATAATTCAAATCAAAAGCAACTTTAGATCGCCAGAAATTCCAACAATTAAGGTCCTACCTACGTTGCCTTGCTCAAACCCTTGATATCAACTTGAATTAAAGATCAAAGGTTGGTTGAAGGGTCTCGAACATAACTTCTTCATTGACTGTAATGTAAGGTGAAATGTTTTAGTCTCTGAAGTTCTTACACATGCAAAACATTGATTTCAATCTTTTAATCTACCTCAGTTAAGATAGCAAACAGACAGCCAACACAATAATATAACTGTCATGTTTTTATGTCTCACTGATAAGATGCAGCATGTCTGTCCATAGAGTGTGTTGTGGCTTTGAAGTGAACCCTAGCTGCTTTTATACATGTAGCTGTGGGTCCAGATTGAAGTCTCCTGTAATCAGTACCGCTCCTGACCCCATTTTGCTTCTTAAGTCCTTCATACAGCTTCACTTGACGAGAACCAGACAACAAAACGTTAACTTTAATTAAATGTACTACGTCAACAAATTACACATAATTGTGAAAGTTCAATTTAATAGTATTGCTTTCAACTAATCTAATACAATTATGTGTGATTTGTTGATTATTACATTTAATTCAAGTCAAAGTTTTACTTTTTCAGTGAACCCTCTCCACACACATACACCAAAGTTGCCAGAATCCAGCACTTGCGCCCCTTAGCCTTTGCTCACATTGAAAGGCTGTCTGACGAAGGAAACGCTCAACAAAGAGTGATTAATGTGTTACGAAGGAGAAACCCAATCCGCTTTAAAAGGAGGGGCTCAAATTGGGAATATGATGAATACGTGGCCCTTCATTAAGAGTGTTCCATGACTGTTGAGTTCATTTAGTTTTTCATTTTACCTGTTGGTTTTTTACAGATGAATTATATTCATATTTAGGATACATGCAGTAATTACAGGAAAATGTAATATTACACAAAATAGTCTTTCATCAGTTTTCAGCAGTGTGAGTCAAAAATGTAATTGTTACCATCAAATCAGAGGTACAGGGTCCCACGATTCAATGCACGTTGACAGAAGAACTCTTATGTGCCCCAGTCAATAGTCAAATCAAACACAGAGTTAAATCCAGGTCAGATGTACGCTAGAGCAGTGGTTTACAACTGGTGGGTCCAAAAGTGGGTCGCGGATCCGTTTTGAGTGGGTGAGTGAATAAAAAAATAATTGAAAAAAAAACAATTGGAATTTCTTTTATTTTGAAGGCCTGATTTTCTAACGCTGTGCATGCAGTCGGCGCTGGACTGGAAGTACCGGAGACCATAAACGGTTTCGAAAACTTCTATCACATAATGATCATCTTCTCAATAAAATATCTTTGCTGATGTTTTTTCGAGTCTTCTGGCCAATCAGAATCAAGATTGTTGCCGGAAGTCCCCACGGAGAATAACTTTGCGGTAGAACTCTTCTTTATACATCCATGGTTACAACTTCAGATAGAAATGAACACATAATGAAATATGACCCCCGGTCTGATGACTGACAGGTCAGAGAACAATGGGAGCTATCTACCCTTACCCACAATTTAAAGTAAGTCACACATACTATCTCCTCTTTACTCTTCTTCAAGATGTCAGAACAAAGTGAAAAACAAACAATGGCATAAAATATTATTAATATTTCGGGTAGTAATAGATTTATTTATTTTCTTCTCAGTGTAGCAGAATGCATATTTTATGTTAGTATTTCTAAAAATCTCCTTGGGGAGAATCCCCCCAGACTCCTCTGCTGGGGTTGGGTTTTCAGCATGCGTGCCTTTTTATATAGTTCAGCTTTGATTCCATCATCTCATTAAACCTTATTTAAAAGCATACTTTAGTTCTGTGAAGGGATATAAGGGATATATGCACTGTACTTCACTTTTATTAATATTGTATGCTGAAAAGCGTATATATTACAGCACGATTTTTTGTTGAATAGATTTGTGGTTCTCAACTGGTCAGGCCTCGGGACCCACTTTTTACTTTGTCAATACATCGCGACCCAACATTTTGAAGCAATAAAGTATCATCTTATTGTATTCTATTCCAAATAACCTGGCAAAAATTATTCCAAATGTACCCAAAATGTACCAAAATCAGCCCACAGAGAGTATACATATTGGCATTTTTCTGGCTACTATAAATGATTGACCTTTTTGGAGATAAATCTCAACTTGGAATAATAATACAACAGGATTATATGATGGACATGATATTTAAACCTGTAACAAGCTCAGATGCATGCTGAATCGATCTAACTGCCAAATAAAAAAATAAAAACAATGAGTTGCATGTTTGAAACTCAGACTTAGCATGTGGCTTGAACTTTGGGATTTTAGTCTTTGCAAACCATTTTCATGCAAAAAAAACTATTGAACACACAACAGGAATTGGGAACAACCCAAAAATCATAGGGCCTCTTTCAGATCAATGTCCTGCACAGTCGTCACAGAGATCCTTGGTGCAGGTTGATGTAGTTGTACTTACGAGAGCGTCCGCTCCAGCCTGCTGCCCGTCGATCCGATGATCTCCCCCAGCGTACAGAACATCTGACCCAGGAAGTCCTTCACAGAGGAGAGCAGCAGCACACAGTCAGTACTGCACATCAGTACAACTGGAGGACAAGGGTCATTTGGGCCAAATCCGCTGGAATGTGCTATTGCTATCTTATCAGAGAAGAGACTGTTTTGCTTCACATGTCTGAAGGGGATGGTACCAGGATCAGATTAGATAGATAGATAGATAGATAGATTGATTGTGTTTTGAGATAACAGTCACAGTCTCAGAGATTAGCGGTTCCATTTACAAGCCCAGATGATGTTTAATCTGTGGAACAGTGAAGATGCTGTATTTTGAAACAAGCTGCAGGAACAGCATGACAGGTCTTCAGGCTATATGTTTAACACAAAGACTTCAGAGAGAAATTCACTTATGGTAAAGTGCGTAATGTCAGCTTACCTTCTGCTCATCCAGGAGGGTATGCAGTAAGAAAAGTCAGACACAAGTTAGAGAAAAAGCTGTAAGACACAATAAAACATCATTAACCCGTTAAGCCCCAAGCCTGTTTTTCAGGTCTCACGCTCAAAAATGACATTTCCAGAACAAATGACCATAACTACACTTCTAAAAGGGGAAAATTAATAATCGTTTTTCTCAAAGTAATGATAAATCAGTGAGTTGGATGTAGAAAAGTCAGAATCAATATAGATGTTTTTTATTTTAAAGAAAATTCAGATTGAACATAGTAAAAACATTTAAATTATAGTGTCCGTCCAAAGGTTCTTTTTTACGGATAGTAAAAACTACCCTTGGATGATGGTAAGGTAGACTAAAAGCTTTAGGAATCCAAAGTACAACATATAATAAGTACCCTGTATCAAGATTGACGCAAAACAAGTGACATTTGACTTTTTAGAGAGATTGAGCAAAAGAAACTCGTCATTTGGGTGGAAATGGGCATTTTTGCTGTTTCTCTGGAACCCATTGGTCGATTTTGATGATTGACATCTATTTTGAACCGTTAGAGCCAATAGAATCAAAGGGGGATTTCCATATACACACCAACCTTACCACTGAGAAATTAGAGCTATGCGCACGCAGTTTGCCCAGAGCGCACCTATCTTAGCTCTGAAATCTGAAAATGTAAAACTAGGTTTATTGCTGAAGGATTATCAGAAATCATTTCAAAGTGCGACAGACACATTGGATTAACCTATGAATTAACCTTCAGCTGAGTTTTTATCGTTTTAATGCCATTGAGGACAACTTCCGATCAGACAACAACAAAGGTAAGACATATTGCCGTGTTGGCTACCTAATGCTACGTAGCCATGATGTCTGTTTTTGTTTCTCATGTCGCGCGTTTTGATCAGTGATGATACAGATACCTATCGAATCTGTGTAATCTCACAATGCTAATCGATGGGGTGGATGTGCATTTACGATAAGTAATAAGGGTTTTATACCGTGAGTTCTGTGCTAACGCCGTTAGCATTTTTTCGCTCAGGGCTAATTCAGAGGCTCAGCTTTAGTCTTGTGTTTTTTTTACTAAACATGGTTCACATCATCAGTTAGCTGAGTTTCTTCCTGTTACATGGATATGAAACATCCATAGTTTATTAAATCTTAAGAAGCCCTCAGACACTGTTGCTTGCAGATGTTGTGGTTTCTCCCCATGGGCTTTAACAGGTTAAGTTAATAATACAAAATAACTTCCAAAGCAAAGGTAGGGATTTTTCATTTTTCAGATAAAGGCATTACTAATTTGACTGCTTCTTGTCTTTTTCAGGTCTCAATACCAGCTTGCATAAGATAACATATTCACATCTTGAAGGCTGCTTACATGTTTTGAAAGGTTGGAGCTCCTGGTATCCACATTGTACCTGCAATTTAACAAAGAAAAAACGAATTTGACATATTTTCATTTGGAATACGCACTGCTATACCTTACAGTATTGTAACAGACTTTTAGATGTAAAGAGGACAACAAAATATAGTCTTAATGAAAAAACAACCTTATTTTAACCTATATTCTTTGACAGGCAGCACAGAGATAATGTGCAGCCCTCCTGGAGTGTGCTGATTAAATACTTAGACATGTTGCGCAGAGAAGAGTGATGAAGGATAAATGTATAGATCTGGAGCAGCATTGTTATATCAGTAACTCTGGGATCAGCGTGCAGATAGAAGCCACTTCCTCTCTGCATCTTCTTTCTCTTTCTTACGGCTAATGCCTCCCCAAGGACCTCCTCTTAAGAGCTTTCATCTTTGAAAAGGCTTTTGCTCATGTTTGAAAAAGGAAATATTCTAGTGTGTCGAGTGACATTACACTTATATCATGTATTATTCTGCTCCTCATCGCTGTGGATCTCTGCCCTCTTCTGCCGTCATCATCTTTCTAAGGAGAAGACACTGAGCGCTGAAACCTGATGTTTTTTCCTCCTTCTCCAATTTATTTACACATAACGTATGACATTAATTACCATCAGTGTTGTAGTCAAGTCACCAATTCACGAGTCCAAGTCACTCTCGAGTCACCACTCTTCGAGTCCAAGTCCGAGTCACCAAGGGAGAGTCGTAGTCGAGTCCGAGTCCAAGTCCGAGTCACCTAAGGAGTGTCCGAGTCAAGTCCGAGTCATCATTACCCGTGTTCGAGTCCGAGTCTAAGTCCGAGTCACCTAAGGAGTGTCCGAATCGAGTCTGAGTCAGAGTCATCATTACCTCTGTTCGAGTCCAATCCGAGTCACCCAAGAAGAGTCCAAGTCAAGTCTGACTCACAAGTCTTCATGTATTAATCTTCGTGGATATATGTGAAATGTAGCTGCTCCTCTATATTGCTTTTATGCTGTCATGTTATACTAATCTGTCGATTGAACTGCTGTGAATTGAGTTTGGCTACAATTCTTGTATAAAAAGTTCTATACAAATGTAAAGCTTTTTACTAGTGCTGTCAAAATTATCGCGTTAACGGCGGTAATTAATTTTTTTAATTAATTGCGTTAAAATATTTAACACATTTAACGCATGTGCAGAATGGCCCGCCCCATACGTGCCACCAGTGCAGCGCCAGGGTATGGCTGGGGTAGGCTACACCCATACCAAGAAATGGCTTAGCCCCACCATGAAAAATGATGTTAAAGTAAGCAAAAATAAACTCTGCCAACTCGCGGAGTAAATTGCACAGACAGCAGTTAGTAAGATTGATTTCAGTAGCCACGTTTTTGAAAACTTTTGTCACGAAGTGATCGTCTTCTCAATAGAACATCTTTGATAACGGCGTGGTGTTGTTGCAGGAAGTCCCGCCGGAGATTAGTTTTGCTGTAGTACAGGGCAGAGCCATATAATTGTAATAATATGGCTCTGGTACAGGGGTGCACATAACTGGTACGCAGTTTATGTGCGTAATCTGAAATGCGTACCGTCACTTGTGTCACAAAGCGCATTTGCGTACAGACGTCACGTACTTGTGAAGCTTTTCCAGAAGGCGGTTAGATCACCGGACGACAGAGTCGGTCTCCGTGTGCACAGACAGGGCTGCTGTTAACGTCGGTCTGTACAACGGAACTGTGCCAAAACTACGCCAACTGGCTGCGGAGGGAGACTCCCCCCCCTCACTGGAGAACTGCGCTAAAACAGCTGATCACAACGTTCACACTCTGTGGTCACGAAGTACTCCACTAGCCACCGCCGCCCCCCCCCCATCTGTCGACTTTCCTGAAGTACTCCCCCTGTTGATAGAAATCAACACGTAATGAAATAAGACCCCACGGTTTGATGATTGGTAGGTGTGTGGGTTGTCTTTCATTTTGACACGCAGACATTTTTTATAATAAACATAGATTCTGTATGTTAAATGGATATATCCGCCTTCTTTCATTTATCTTTCCATTCCCACAACAATATACATAAAGAAATGGCATATTTTGGACATAGTTCGAATGGTGATTAATCATGATTAATTAATTTTTAAGCTGTGATTAATCTGATTAAAAATTGTAATCGTTTGACAGCCCTACTTTTTACTAATATTAATATTATTATATATAAATAAACTATATTTAAAATTAGTTACCTTTAAGAGAAGTGATTATATTTGTATGCCAATATTTTCCTATGGTAAAGTTTTCGTTTTGCACTTTTATTTTGATAGTGATAAGATCGGGACTCTTATTTTGAAGGAATTTTTACTAGTTAAATCGGTTTACTGATAAAGATTTTGCCCCAGAAAGCACATGGCTACTTAACATGCAAAATGACCATTCTGCATGTTAAGTAGCCATGTGCTTTCGTGTTATCGGCTGAATCTTTATTTATTGATGAGATCACGTTCCTCTGATGATAGTGTTCAAGACAGCCTATATGTCTGAACTCGATCCTTAGAGTAATGTGTTACGGAGCCTTCTCTTCAATATTGTTTCCACATAATGAGCATTTTGCGCTGCTCTTTTCCAATGTGGAAGCAGAATGTGTGAAAGCATACAGCACGATGCAGGGTGTCTCTAGACATCTTTAGACTGGAATAGCGGGCCCAGTATGTGAACTCGCATCGCAGGTGCACACGCCAGGATAGAGGACATCAGACTCCAGAGAAAACTTGCTCGAGTCCGAGTCCAATGTACAAGTCGAGTCAGAGTCATCGTGGGGGAAAAAAATCACGAGTCCGAGTCCAAGTCTGCATACGCGATAATTGACAAGTCCGAGTCCAAGTCATCGTGCGCGAGAATTGACGAGTCCAAGTCCGAGTCGAGTCAATCAGTGCACGAGACCGAGTCAAGTCACGAGTCCCGGAAATCGGCACTCAAGTCCGACTCGTGTCCGAGTCCAGGACTTGAGTACTCCATCTCTGCCATCCACTAAAGGAGATCCAAGCATGGAAGCACATGAGTGCAAAGGGAGTTCTTAATTGACTCAGAGGGGGAGCAGTGTGTGATACTGGACTGAGCTTGCTGCTTTCACTATAAAGATGAAGTGAACATCTCAGAGGTGTTAGTTTCTCAGGGGAGCAGGCAGGCATGAATACGATGAGTGAGAGCTTTAATATAGTACGTTTGTGCAGGAGCTCCAGGAACTGCCTGCTTGCCTTTTAGCCGCTGGTAAAAAAAGACAAAAGCCAAGACAATAAATGATGGCTGTCGGAGTTTTTGATGTCTAGAACACGTTAAACAGCACAAACATGTGGAAGTTACTGAGGATTTGTATACACTACAGCATATGTCTGGACCTACATGTGAAGCTTTTAATGCCAAAATGTTTTTCTGAATGTGTAATGTTTACGCTTTCAACCTTTCCTTTCATTTTTTTCCCCAACAAAAACGTACCCATCCTTGAAACTTAAATGATTACATGACATTTCATATCAAATAAAGTTGATTGATTGATTTTGATCACATTTGGTTTACACATAATTGATTTGACTGTACTTCTAGCATGACCCTTGGGTCAAATGTTCAATCTGTCCCCATACTTTACCGACAAATACCGATAACTAACAAATGACAAACATCTCAGCCTCAGCTGTGTTTTCTTATAGCTGTGACAGGTGAGGGCTGTGCAAAGTGAGAAAACAAATAAGTGTGACACGACTGACAACTGTGTGACGGACTGACCAACACTGCCAGCATCAGGAACATGTGTTAGTCCTCCACACTACACCAACTTAGAGGGTTCACAATTATAGGGTTATTTTGGAAAATGAATATAACCATAGCACCCACTTAGTTAATCTCGTAGATTTATTTCTCTTCTGTTTACATGTGTCATAAACCGCCAACGGTCTATGGAGGCTGGCCAAAAGGGCAACATGCAGTGCTCTTAAACAGTCCTTCGACACACTTTCATTACATTTCTATCCTCTTTATTTCTATGCTCACAACTCGTCTTCAATCTCTCGCTTCCTTGCCCTCCATTTCAACAGAAATCTCCCTCACCCCCCACGTCCCCGTCTCCAACGATGTCACATTGAGCTCTGTGTGGAGTTTGGGTGGGATCAGATGAAATGACCTCACGGTATGATAAGCCTGTGAGGGATGCTAAATGAGATTTGAGTGTGGAGGAGTAATATAGTTGCAAACAAAATATCTAATGACCTTGATTACCATTGCGGAGTGAAAATATGCCGCCTTCATGTTTTGCCATACCTCTCCTTTCTTCCTGCTTTTGTATTTCTTTGTGCAAACCACGGTTTCAGATCACACACTGTTAAACTACAGGGGTCTTTTGTGAATGAGATCCACACGCCTGATCCTCATCCTTTAGAGCCTTCCTCAGGGATTCATGGCATCATTTTCACCAGAGACCGCTGAGTTTGTGTTTATTGAAAAGGATGTCCTCCTCTTCAGAGCCTAATGCCAACACGTTCACGCAGGAAACTCAGCAGTAAGAGCGTTACACCGTGCAAAATGTGGAGTAAGTCATTTAGGCTGATTCATTTAGTCACCATGGGGGTGATTAGTGCAGTGAAATCACATTACTGTTATGTAAGTGTCAGCCGGTGAAAACCAACACTGTAATGAGAGATATATTTTCAAATCCATCATGATCCGCCATGAGGAGGCAAAATACATCAAAAAAGGCTGAACCAAGTAAAGGTGCAGCTCAAATGTTCCTCCTACTCTGATGTGACCTTAAATCAATCAATCAATCAATGTTTATTTATATAGCCCAATATCACAAATGTTACATTTGTCTCAGTGGTCTTCACAGTGTGTACAGAATATCAGTATGACAATATGACACCCTCTGTCCTTAGACCCTCACATCGTACAAGGAAAAACTTCCAAAGAAAACCCAGTTTAAAGGGAAAAATGGGAGAAACCTCAGGGAGAGCAACAGAGGAGGGATCCCTCTCCCAGGACGGACAGACGTGCAATAGATGCCGTGTGTAGTCAAGTCCGAGCCGCCGTGGGGGGGGGAGGGAATTCACGAGTCCAAGTCAGCGTACGCGATAATTCACGAGTCCGAGTCCAAATCATCGTGCGCGAGAATTCACGAGTCCAAGTCCGAGTCGCGTCAATCAGTGCGCGAGTCCGAGTCGAGTCACGAGTCCCGAAAATCTGCACTCGACTACGAGTCCAGGACTCGAGTACTCCATCTCTGAATTGCCAAATAAGTGCTGTAGTCTTTGCAATACTGAAACAAACACATTGTTGACCAAAAACATAAAGCCAACACAGGTGATATTCACCCAGAGATTGTATCAAATGCAGCACTGAGATCGAGCAAGACAAGAATAGAGACAAGTCCCTTGTCAGAGGCTATTAGAATGTCATTTGTGACTTTAACCAGAGCTGTCTCTGTGCTATGATGTGTTCTAAAGCCAGACTGAAAATCTTCAAATAAATCATTGTTTTTTAAGTAATCACACAACTGTTTTGCGACCGCTTTCTCAAGAATATTTGAGAGGAACGGAAGATTAGAAATAGGTCTATAGTTGGCTAAAACCTCTGGATCGAGGTTGTGCTTTTTAAGAAGCGGTTTTATCACTGCTACTTTGAATGATTGTGGAACATCGCTTGATAATAAAGACATATTCATAATATTTAATGTAATTAATTGTTGTTGAATGTAATTGTTCAAGGTTTATGGCTGAAAAGCATTCTAGTTTACTATCTAGTGTAATATTAGAACTTACGTTTCCGGGAGCTGTTGATAACACTATACTGGTCGAAGGCAAGAGGTCATTAATTTTGTTTCTAAGAGTAACAATTGTATCGTTAAAAAAGCACATAAAATCATTATTGATAAAATAAATGACATGTGTTGATTTTAGATTATTCGGCTTGTATGTCCTATACTTTCATGTGACAATTAGAGGAGGTTGACTCAGACTGGCATCCTTTCAGATCCATTTTAGGATTTATATATGTACCTTCTTTGTTTACTGTCTATGGCTTTAGGCCTTAAGGCAGAACTTAAAGTGCATGGACTGTTATGGTGAATTACAGTGAGGAGCCGCTTTTTAAAAATAGAAAATTAATATTCATATATATCGAAAAAAATGATTTAGCTAGAACATGGCTGTTATGCAAACAACGTATTCAGCCAGTGTTCATATTATTGCCACAATCCTTTGGATGATTTTTTTGTAATCTTTGGCGACTTTGTTTTGAGACCAAAGATGTTCTGATAACTCATTATTAGCTATTATTTTGTAAACCTATTTTTCTTTTAAAATAATACTTGCTTACGACTGAAGTGTCTGGGTCCCTATTCCTCAATCTTCATATAGCTTATCAGGGTATTACATATTCATATTCATTCATAAAATTGGACTTGAGTTTTGGAATACACTGAAATGATTGATTGGTTGATTGGCCGATTGATTGATTGATTGATTGACTGATTGGTTGATTGATCTAAGCCTTGCATCACATCTGATGCAAGGCTTAGATCAATCAACCAAAAACTAAAAGAAGAATAATTCACTGTTTTGTAGAAATGTGGTACACACGTATGCATGCACCGTCGCCACTGATTTGTTACTGATATTCATGTCTCATCTCATTGTTTTTGTTTACCATTATCATCAGCCTGCTTTTCCCTCTCTTTGTTATGGTTTCAGAGCTAGGTCGTGACAAGACTTGAAGCTTTAATGTGGGTTTCATGCACTGTTAAGAAATCCTCCTCTCTTCACAACCACTCAGAGTACAGCTCAGGGATTCTCCACAGAGAATACACACAGAGAGAATATGTGTCGTAGGTGCAGAAGAACTGTACATTGGACATGGGAGTATTGGGTCAGTAATGATTTTCCCACCCTGAGGAACATTACGTCACAACCAGTCAAACATGTTGACATGAGATTGTAAAACCTCTTGTGGCAAATAGGTGATTTGTGATATTGGGTTGTAGAATGTGTGAGGTCGGCCCAGACGATGGTATTTTTTAATCAACACTTAAAACTCACTTTTTCTCTTTGGCCTTTGTTTAATTATCTATTTATTCATTTATTTAGTTATTTATTTATTCATTTAGTTCTTTATTTTAATATTGATAACATAACATAGGATTTCATAAAGTATTTTTAAAATAGTTTATACATTATTCGAATATAGAAATAGTAGATACGATTACTTAAAATATAGTACCTTATATTTCATCTTTTTTCCCTTTAGACCCTTGTGGTTTATTCTCAAAAACCCTTACCCTTACCCACCCCCCATTTTCCCTCTGCTGGTCTATGGCCTTGTAGAGGGTGCAGAGTCAGAGTCGCTTAGATAAGCGGGGGAGTGCATCTGATGAAGAGATAGCTTGTTGTGCTCCCTATCTCTGTTTATTATCTATATCTAATAGAACTGCTCGGGTCTTGATAGATTGAGTGGGGAAGTTCATGAGATCTTTCTAGAGGGTTATCAAGAATAACTTTTTTCCAATGACCTTTTCCCTCTCTGTCTGTGTATTCTCTTGTTCCGATTAACCCAGCAAAACCTTTCTTCTTGTTTTGTATCTATATCTACGCTGGGATCCGGAGTCGAGGCTGATCCTCTTGCTGTAGTCCTGTGTCTTGGATCCTCTATCCTGAGTTCTGGATTAAGTCGTGGACTTCGGGTCGTGGCTGAACCTGTCTCTGCGGTCCTGCCTTGGGTCTCGTCATGCTGCTTCCCTGATGGCTTCCTCAGGATTGTAGCTGTCACCCTCGTGGATTCATCTTATTACAGACACATGCATTTCCTAACATTCGGTCTATATGCTGTAAAATGTATTATCTCTTCAATTTACACACGGCATCTATTGCACGTCTGTCCGTCCTGGGAGAGGGATCCCTCCTCTGTTGCTCTCCCTGAGGTTTCTCCCATTTCTTCCCCTTAAACTGTACGATGTGAGGGTCTAAGGACAGAGGGTCGAAGGACAGAGGGTGTTGTTTTTCTCATACTGATATTCTGAACAATCTGTGCTATTGTATTTGCTGTAAAGTGTCTCTACTGTAGGCTATTTTTATTATATGTACAGCACTTTGGCTCGACCAAAAATCGTTTATAAACTGAACAAAAATATAAATGCAACACTTTTGTTTTTGCTCCCATTTTCCATGAGATGAACTCAAAGATCTAAAACATTTTCTATATACACATTTCTCTCAAATATTGTTCACAAATAGCACTTCTCCTTTGCCGAGATAATCCATCCCACCTCACAGGTGTGGCATATCAAGATGCTGATTAGACAGCATGAGTATTGCACAGGTGTGCCTTAGGCTGGCCACAATAAAAGGCCACTCTAAAATGTTCAGTTTTATCACACAGCACAATGCCACAGATGTCGCAAGTTTTGAGGGAGCGTGCAATTGGCATGCTGACAGCAGGAATGTCCACCAGAGCTGTTGCCCGTGAATTGAATGTTCATTTCTCTACCATAAGCCGCCTCCAAAGGCGTTTCAGAGAATTTGGCAGTACATTATTACCTTTTGTTTTGTTACTTCTCATTGTAAAGCGTCCTTGGGTTTCGTGAAAGGCGCTATATACATTTAAATTATTATTATTATTATTATTACATCCAACCGGCCTCACAACCGCAGACCAAGTGTAACCACACCAGCCCAGGACCTCCACATCCAGCATGTTCACCTCCAAGATCGTCTGAGACCAGCCACTCGGACAGCTGCTGCAACAATCGGTTTGCATAACCAAATAATTTCTGCACAAACTGTCAGAAACCGTCTCAGGGAAGCTCATCTGCATGCTCGTCGTCCTCATCGGGGTCTCGACCTGACTCCGGTTCGTCGTCGTAACCGACTTGAGTGGGCAAATGCTCACATTCGATGGCGTCTGGCACGTTGGAGAGGTGTTCTCTTCACGGATGAATCCGGGTTTTCACTGTTCAGGGCAGATGGCAGACAGCGTGTGTGGCGTCGTGTGGGTGAGCGGTTTTCTGATGTCAATGTTGTGAATCGAGTGGCCCATGGTGGTGGTGGGGTTATGGTATGGGCAGGCGTATGTTATGGACGACGAACACAGTTGCATTTTATTGATGGCATTGTGAATGCACAGAGATACCGTGACGAGATCCTGAGGCCCATTGTTGTGCCATTCATCCACGACGATCACCTCATGTTGCAGCATGATAATGCACGGCCCCGTGTTGCAAGGATCTGTACACAATTCCTGGAGGCTGAAAACATCCCAGTTCTTGTTCTGGTTTTCGGACCCCTCCCAGACCCCCCCCAATAAAGCAAAACTGCACGTTTCAGAGTGGCCTTTTATTGTGGCCAACACACCTGTGCAATAACCATGCTGTCTAATCAGCATCTTGATATGCCACACCTGTGAGGTGGGATGGATTATCTCGGCAAAGGAGAAGTGCTCACTATCACAGATTTTTTCAGATTTGTGAACAATATTTGAGAGAAATGGTTATTTTGTGTATATAGAAAATGTTTTAGATCTTTGAGTTCATCTCATGAAAAATGGGAGCAAAAACAAAAGTGTTGCCTTTATATTTTTTTTCAGTGTAAATGTGCTATATAAATAAAACTTGATTTGATTTGAAAATAAAATGTTCTTGCCTTGAATTGAGAAATTATATATATATGGCAGAACATTATTAGGGCCTGAGCACATAGTGCAAAGACCTATTGAAATCGTAAGTATTATTATTCTTCTGTTACCGGTTCTGCACTTTCGACCTGTTTTTGAGGGGGTTACGACACTATTCATGTGGCGACATTTGGCAACGCCGCCAGGACCGGTGAAAATGTTAACATTCTGGATTCGATGGGAGAACATTTTTCAACTTGCTCTCTAGCGCCACCTGTGTAACTTCAGTGTTTCGAAAAATGTACAAAGTCGCAGCGTAAGTCTGACGGACCTGAAATTTTGCACACTTATCCGGGTGGAGCAGCTCTACATATTATCCTCTCATATCCCGAAGCTCCGCCTACTTTGATTTTTTTTAAATTAGCATAATGTGAAAAACATTGAAATATTAACTTAAATTCCAATTTCTTGATTTTCCAAACCAAACTTAGTGCACAGCATCAATGGAGGGGCAGACACATTACCGTACAAAATGAGAACGAGGTGTGGAAAAATGTGGCCGACATCAATCAAAACGTATTAGCAAAAGGGTGTGGCCTACGCATACATGCTCACAATTCATCCAAAATGTATCCAAATATCACAAATTTCGGTGGATAGGTTCAGTGTGTCTTGGGGAATAGGCACAAAAAACAATGTTCATTTCGGACAATAGGGGGCGCCAAAAACACAACTAATTTATATCTCAAGAACCGATGGACTAAAAAAATATATATTGTCATAGACATACTGGCAGGGTGAGTATAAACTGAGATTTAAAGGGTCGCAACCAATGAAAAATGTGGGCGTGTCCTATTCAGTTTTTTCTCGAAATCGAAGGGTTAAAAAATGTACCGAGCCATAAGTAGGGGAGAAAATGAGTTACGGCCTTTAAATTCGGAACGCATGTCACAGCCCACAACTTTTTCCAGACTGTAGAAAAAAATCGGACGTTTTATATTTCAAAATAGCTTCCATTAGCCCAGCCCCCCAGAAAGTCGGCCATTTCGAAAAATCTGTGTTATTCATGCATTTTAAGCGCTTTTTCGCAAACACCTCCTCGGGAAAAGATCAGGAAAATTCCAGTCCAGGACAAGTTAAGCCCATATCCAATATCATGTTAAATTGCGAATAAAATAGTTGCTAGCTCAATCGGGGCGAACGTAGGCTAACAGAGAATGTACCATTTCTGTACCAGTCTCAAATGACTTTTTTTTTGACATTTTTCCAGATATTCACGAAACGCTGTATACACATTACTATTATGATAGCACACACATTTACCAGCAACAGCTCTGCTTATTAATTTCCCACATTAACCATAAACACCCAATACATATAAAACTCCTAAACAATGTATGGTGAAATGTTTTCCATCTTTGTTTTTCTATCTACGACTACAAACAGTATTTCCACTACAAGCAGAACAGTAACACATCTTTCTATGCAATACAATAGAACAGTATGTGTTCACAGCCAATCCATGATTTAATGAGTATTTCCTTTGTGCCAAGAGCTGATTTAGTATATTGCATCAACGACCTTTTCAATTAAATTGACAATTCTTTTGTGTAATTAATAGTGTGTGAAACCAGGCAGAGTGAGTGACATGGTGTTCATTTCCACTATGCTAAAGCAGTTTACAGTTGCTGACGGTGTAAGGTAATATATATTGTCCTAAGTAATTGTAGCTGTGTTCAAAGGAGTACACGTTACAAGGCCGTGCGGGGGGGCGGGGGCTGCCAGACCCAGATGTCCTCAAAGTCAGCGAGGTATACAAGGACCTCTCAGCAGACATCTCACCATGAAAAAAACCGAATGGCTCACTACTGAACTCAATCTTGTGCACAGAGCCTATAGAACACATAATTTAAACCAGCAGGATGTAAACAGATGAGAACAGCCGGTCTGATTTAGTGCCATGTGATTATCCTGTAATGAGTAACATACACAGTGTTGATCGACTATATAAACGTTCATTTATTGTCTCGATACATGTGTTGTGTAAGACATTTTAATCAATTTGATACGTCAATATTAAATGTACCTTTATTTTGAAAAACTTTATTGTGAAGGACAAACCGGATGTCACATTTCCGGTATTGCCGGTTTAGGGAGAGACTTAATTCAGGTAGCTTGCCTTAGCTGTCTGTGTGCGCGGAGGTTTTGTCGTCAACAGACTCATTAAACTACCCACTTCTCGGTACATAGAAACCCTGCTCCACGGTGTCAAACGTGAGTAATATCGCAATTGGTGTGTTATACTGAAATGTGTTGACCTATACTTTATACTTTATTTATATATATGTATGCTTTCATTGGAACACGCCGTGGGTGTGTGCAGTGCTAATGCTAATACCTAGCGCCACTTGTTTTGATGTACGTTTTTGTTGGTAACCTCGCTAGTTTGTATCTTTTAGTGTTGAGGTGGGCACCGTTAGATTCTGTGTCTCCTTGCGGTCATAAACAATGTGTTGGATGTTGAGCTAGGATAAGTAATAAGGGAGCTAGGAGTGATTTTCGGTGCAGTAATAGGTTAGCATTTTTCGCTCGGGGCTAATTCAGAGGCTCACTGTTAGCATTGTGTGTTTTTTGTGAAAAAATAAATGAAAAAGATCAGTTAAATTCGTTTTTTTTCCACTTTGTTTTAACTATGGATATAAAATATTCATAGTTTATTAAATATTAAGCTTCCGTTGTTTCCTGAAAATGACGCGATGTCGGGTCCGTGGGGCCTAAGAGGATAACAGAGTAGCCTCTGAATGCACTGAAAGCACTTTGAATTACCCTGTGTCGAAAAGTGCTATATAAATAAACTTGCCTTGCCTTGCCTGCCTTGCCTCTGTTTTATTTTTATTTTATTTATTTTTTCACAACAGTTGTATTTGGATGGAATGAATACCTATAGTGATAATTCAAAGTAATAAAAATGATTTTTACAGTGAAAACGTTCAAATGGAACTGATGGTTCCCAAATTACCCAGAGGTGAGGTGGACTTTATTTTTCTAAACCTCTCTAAAAAGGTCAAATTTCACTTGTTTTGCATCAATCTTGATACAGGGTACTTATTATATGTTATAGTTTGGATTCCTAAAGCTTTTAGTCTACTAAACTCATCATTCAAGGGTGGTTTTCACTATAAGTAATGTTTTTTTGTTTAGGCGGACATTAGAATTTACATGTTTTTACTATGTTCCATCTGAATTTACTTTAAAATAAAAACATCTCTATCGTACGGTGGCCCTGAAGTGCAAGAAACCACAGCATTTCACAAAACACAACAGAATTTCACAAAACACAACAGCATTTCACAAAACGCCATAGCATTTCACAAAACGCCACAGCATTTCACAAAACACAACAGCATTTCACAAAACGCCACAGCATTTCACAAATCGCCACAGCATTTCAGAAAACACAACAGCATTTCACAAAACGCCGCAGCATTTCACAAAACGCCACAGCATTTCACAAAACACCGCAGCATTTCACATTGGACGGAAAGGGTATTCCTTAGGGAGAACACTTATTGTTTGTGATATTGTTTGTGGACAGAGCCAGCCAGAGAATCACTGCTGTGATTGGTTGTTTTTGCTGCCAATCAAGAGATGACTTCGTGATTGGACCAACACATCAGCCGTTAGCTGTTAGCACACACTCAGAGCTCACAGCTCCTCATATCTGTTCAGAAACTGGACAAAAGTTAAAGATATGCAAAACACAGACTGTCTATGTCATGGCGAATACAGTCGTTGCTTTATTTATGTCTGTATGATGTTGTTGTGAGTGTGGACGGAGCAGCTACAGGTTAGTTTAGCCTGATCGATCCGATTCCGATTTACATGGAGATCCGGCCCGCCCCCTCTCCAGCGTCTTTTTTGTATCACAGGAGTAAACACAGAATTAATGCTTTATTAATTCATGGTTTTTAAGGGGCTTATCTCCATGTAAATACTATGGTAGACTACCCAGTTACTAAATCAGCCTACTATCACCTAAAGAACATATCTAGGATTAAAAGACTAATGTCACAGCAGGATTTGGAAAAACTTGTCCATGCCTTTATCTTCAGTAGACTCAACTACTGCAATGGTGTCTTCACAGGTCTCACTAAAAAATCTATTAGAAAGCTGCAGCTGATTCAGAACGCCGTTGCTCGAGTCCTCACTAACACTAAGAAAGTGGATCACATCACTCCTGTTCTGAAGTCTTTACACTGGCTTCCTGTGTGTCAAATAATAGATTTCAAAATACTGCTGCTGGTTTATAAAGCACTGAATGGTTTAGGCCCAAAATACATTACTGACCTCCTGCTAAATTATGAACCATCCAGATCTCTCAGGTCTTCAGGGACTGGTCAGCTTTCTGTCCAGAGTCAGAACTAAACATGGAGAAGCAGCGTTCAGTTATTATGCTCCAAACATCTGGAACAAACTCCCAGAAACCTGCAGGTCCGCTGCAACTCTGACTACTTTCAAATCCAGCAAGAAGACTTTTCTTTTTGTCGCTGCTTTTATTTGAACTATTCATATCTTAAACTGCACTGTAACTTTTATCCATGTACTTTTTCTTGTAATGTTTAATTGAACTATTTATATTTTAGACTGCACTGTAACTTTTATCCATGTATTTTTCCTTAATGTTTATTTGATTAGCTTTTCTTTTTTAATGCTTAATGTCTTTCATTTTTTTTTGTAAAGCACTTTGAATTGCTTTGAGTTGAAAAGTGCTCTATAAATAAACTTGCCTTGCCTTGCCTTACCCAATATTTGCATCGCTCTAATCGCTTGAGTTTCACCGCGGCTGTCAGCTGTGTTTGCTCCTGTCATTCAAACAAGACGCGCTGGAGAGGGGGGCGGGAAGTATCTCCATGTAAATCCTATAGGAGATACCAACTACAACAAAATGAACATATTTGACAGTGATTTAATTGTAATACACGTTTCAAAGTGATGCCGAAGTAACTAATACTGATAACGGTTAGTAAAAACCATGAATTAATGCTTTGACAAGTCTGCAGACAAGACGGCAGGCGAAAAGCTTTTAAAATGCGTGTTTTCAGAATGGAATCGGATCCCTCAGGCTAAACTAACCTGTAGCTGCTCCGTCCACACTCACAACAACGTCATACAGACATAAATAAAGCAGCGACTGTATTCGCCATGACATAGACAGTCTGTGGTTTGTACATATTTAACTTTTGTCCAGTTTCTGATAGGGATGGGAACGATTAATCGAATATTCGAAATGATTCAGGTATTCGAATAATTATTCATGTATTCGAATATGAGTTATGAATATTTGTATTAATTTTTTTTTGGGAGTGATGCCTAAGTTGATTACATATTATCAAATTGAATAATTCAATGTATATATATACGACTATGCCATAGCTAAATGTGTTAGGTGACGTCTAAAGGTGTGTTATGCTCCGCTCACCGGTCCCTCACAGCGGGCAGAGCTGCAGGTGCTGATCTCTCTCTCTCGTGTCCGGTTATACTTCACTCGCGTTTATGTCCAAATCCATCAGATCTAGCTAGTTCTAGCCAATGATATGGCTGCTGCTCCTCCCTACACACAGATCACGCAGACTCAAACCTCATCTTAGGCCCAAATGTGGCGCAAATGAGCTCCGCAGCCGTTGCGAGGTTCCGGCGCTAACAGTTCATGAGTGTGCTCCCCCGCCCCCTGTCAACACTCGCGACACATGAGTGGCCAGCCTAAACAACAATAAGCGCTGCTTGGCAACCGTGTGTGGCGGCAAAGTACATAGACATTTTGACTGGAGAGATTTAGTTTTGCCGGTATTCAACATTTTACCAGTCATAGTCCGGTAATTATTTACACTCTAAGAAGAGTCCTACACAACAGACATGGCGTCAAAAAGGAGTAATGTGTGGAAATATTTCGACCAGGTTAGTGAGTGCGGTGTAGAGGTCAACCTATGCCAAATTAAACTTATATACATGCTATACCTTGCTATACCCGCAACCTCTGTTCCAGCTGTCAAACTGTGATCACCAGTTCAATACATTTGACAAATTCGACTTGGTTTCTACAGTTATTTGAAAATGTATGTATTTGTAAAAAAATATTGGAAAAAAATTGGGTAAAAAAAAACATGTAAAAAATGTTACCCAATTTTTTTTTATAGGATATGTACATTTCGGTTAACCGGTTAACCGTTTTTTGGGGGGTCGAATATTCGAATATACATTTGCTTTCAAATTCCCATCCCTAGTTTATGAACAGATATGAGGAGCTGTGAGCTCTGAGTGTGTGCTAACGGCTGATGTGTTGGGAGGGACCGGTTGGGACATATTGCGCTGTCGGACGTTGACCAATCACGAAGCGTCATTTCTTCACTGGCAGCAAAAACAACCAATCACAGCAGTGCTGTCTGGCTGGCTCTGTCCAATCATAAACAAGAAGTGTTCTCCCTAAGGAATACCCTTTCCGTCCAATGTGAAATGCTGCGGCGTTTTGTGAAATGCTGTAGCGTTTTGTGAAATGCTGTTGTGTTTTCATTTTAAGTCATATGCTAATATTAACCAATACACAGCTTCAATTATTACTTTACTTACCTTGACCACATAACAGCTGTATTGAAGGTTTGCTTTTTGATCAATAAACACAACAACAAAAAGCAAACTCCACTGGTATGGAACATACATGGCCTAATATCAAGAAGAGATGCGTTTATTGAGTAAACAAACAGTCAAGGACACGTCTGCACAACCCACTGCACCGCACGCCACGGTTAACCTGTTAAGCCGGCTGGGACCCTGTTTTTTTTTCCACGACACTGTGTCTCAGAGCATCTTAATATTTAAAAACCTATTAATGTGTTATACCAGATTAACGAGAAGAATCTCAGCTAACTGACGATAAGAACTATTTTTACCGAAACAAAACAAAAGTCTCATAAGAAGCGTTAGCATTAGCCCTTAGCTAAAACGGGCAGATGCTACTTCCGGTGCTAACTAACAAAAACGACCTTTAAAACTTAATGTTTTCTGCACAAACTACATATCATCTGAAAGCTGATACTCCACAGATTATTTTTGTTATAAGTATCATCACTGTAGGACACAAACTCACTGAGCTATCAGCCAGAACAGAGAAGAAAAAAAACAACAGTTTTCAAAACCATAACAATAAGTATGTCTTACCGTTGCTGTGTTTGTGATCAAAGCTCTTGTTCAAGGGAATAAAAACGCTGCTTAAGGTTAATCCAATGTCTCTTAGTCACTTTAGAATTGTTCCTGATAATCTATCATTACATTCATGGCAGCAGAGTAGGTATAAAGTTTTGCAGTCCCGAGCTAATGCTGTCTCACGTGCTGTTTACGCAAACCTCTCTCTACTTGACGTAAGTGTTTAGCGGGACTTACTAACTGTCACTCGATTCTATTGGCTCTAACGGTTCAGAAAAGGTGTCAATCACCCAAATCGACCAATGGGTTCCAAATATATGATCCTGCGTGGTATAAACTACGCCCGCTCCGGCTCCATTACGCATTACGCTGCCAGAAGGGAGAGCTTCACCACCGAGGCGAGCAGGTGCTAGAGATGCTAGCTGACGATAGCGGGGCTATGATCATACCAGATGACTCTTCGTCGGATGATGAAGATCTCCTCCAGCCAGACCTGGATCCGGGCAGTAGTGACTCGGATGTTGAACTTCCACCACGGGAAAGGTATGTAATCTCTGTTTGTATATATTACTTGTGTGTTTGGTGGAACTGCGTCACAGTGCTAGCTTAGCCAAGAAGCTACAGGAATGATTAGGCAAAATGCTAAATAGTTTTACTTGTCTTTTTGGAGTTACATTTTCTAAATGAATGGCCAGTGAATGAATATATACATGTGTTTACATATTTATTTGGTGTAATATTATTGATTTATAGTCCAATATTATCCTTTTTATATGTTACTTTTGTGTTTGGTGGAACTGCATCACAGTGTTAGCTTAGCCAACAGGAATGATTAGCCAAAATGCTAAATAGTGTTACTTGTCTTTTTGGAGTTACATTTTCTAAATGAATGGCCAGTGAATGAATATACATGTGTTTACTTATTTATTTGGTGTAATATTATTCATTTATTGTCCAATATTATCCTATAAGTATAAGCCAGTGAATTAATCTAATCTCTTTGTTTTTCCACATTTGTTAGATGCAGCAGGACAAAGCCACACACCCAGAAGACTGTCAGGGAGCAGCTTGCAATTGTTGGAGTTTGCTGAACGCCCTGCTGAAGGCCCTGCATCTCCACCACCCCCTCCCTCCCACCACTCACATGCATGCCCGAGTATTATGGGGAAGATGCAGTCCGGGACACGAACGTTTGAGAAATTACGAACGGCTCATTTCGGAGGACACGCGCGCATCTGCTTGACGCCGGGACGACCAGCGACCCTCCCCTACAGGCGCTCTGACGCGAAGGCCCGCCCACAACTGCGTGCACGTCTGTGACCGCAGTTTTAATAATGACTTTGTTACAATGTCATTAACCTTTAATGACATTTTAAAATCCCAGACCATGGACAGTATTATAAAAATCACATGACCCATTTTAAACCTTTTCTCATTTGAGGAATTCCCACGTACTTTATATATTTGTAACTACATTGTATACTTGCCTTGCATACACTACATTGAATTTGGTCTGTAGAAGCTCATGATAATGTAAGCTGTGTATGGAAATGTGAGGTTTTGCATGATGTGATGTACATATGGATGAGGTGTCTCTTAATCACAGTCTCGGTCTGAAACTGCAGAGTGCAGTGTAAATATAAAACCTCATTACACAACACTGCACACTGTGTTCGGTCTGATTCATTCCTTTAGGGTGCAGAAACAAAATATAGAACAGTCTTAATGACGTGTTTTCAACAATAAGTTGAAGTGTGATGGAAAGATATGCTATCAGCACTCATGGCTAGGTGTGTGTATTGTTTGTCTGGGTATTTGCTTACTTTGCATTGTACATTGGCGCGTTTCAGGTCCGTAAAGACATAAGCTGATAAACTAATTTAACAAGCTGTATAGAAATGTGAGGGCAGGCATGATGTGATTTATGTATATTTACATCGTATTTCAGAGACCTTGGTCATTACTTAAGTCAAATGTGTTCTGCAACAAGTAAACAATTGATTTGGAAAATGATTAGTTTCCTTTTGACTGAAGTGAAAACATGTTCTATAAAGAAACGGCACAGTAACGCAAGATGCTGCCATTTGTGAAGGAAAGGCATTCAGGAGGCACTTCATGTACCAACACCCATGATGCACTTCACTTGACGTGTGTGTGTTGCCGCTGTGTGGGCTATATGTTGCATTACTTCATAATTCAGCATTAATGATTTACTTTGTCAGGAGATTAAGACGACGCGTGCAGCCGTCCCAGGGGAGGAGGCTCCATCTCAACGCTCAATGAACTGAATATTGAGGACTCTTATGCCGATGGTAGACCAACCGAGGATCTGAATGAGTTTCCAGCTCATTATTGTTCCTCATTCATTACGATAGCTCTAGGAACAGTACAGCATTATTTTAAATGAATATGTACAGACCTGTTTGTCATTGTATAAGTCAGGCTATGCATTTGTCTCTCCGCAGCTCAAAATCTGTCTCGGTTTGGTTTACTGTGAACACTTATGCAGTGCAGGAATTTCGACTGTATTGTTATCACAAATCGCTGAAAGCTGCTGTGCCCTCAACGGAAATAGTATCACCGCAGTTAACTAGCTAGCAAGCCAGCTATTTATCAACGACATATTGTTGCAGACTGCTCAATTAAACGAATGAAACAGCACCAGAATATTGGCACATGACTTAAAAAGTGAACGAGAAAACCCACATTCCTAACTTTCTTTGCATAGTGTTGTGTGTACCGTAGCAAGCTGGGGCTGGTTGTGGGACTTCCGAGTATAGAGCAGCTCTGATCAATAGGAGGGGTGTGATAGCCTCTTCTTTAACCTGGCCCCTCACTGGTCTCTGCTCTGACCCCCCTCTAGGTCTTCGATTCTATGAAAGAATGAAGGCGGTGAAGTTCTAAGTTTGCCCTATCGTGTCTTTCTTTACCTGCAGCCTCCTCTGTGAGTCTCTTCACATTAAAGTGTATCTTCACACTTAGATCCAAGCCCAGATGACTCCAGTCATTTAGAAAAATGCTTAAATGTGGGAAAGGGCTGAGAGGGGGGAAAGAGGGGATGTAGCGGAATGTGTGAGGCAGGAGCTGCTCAGTAAATAATACATTGGTTTAGGACAAACTTTTCTCACTCAGGGCCTCATGCAGAAAAACATACAAAGGGCTGGGCCAATCACTAGCGATGAGGTTTATTGTCTCATAAGTTAAACATTTGCAGAATAAATCAAATATAGGTACATTATTCTTGATAATTGAATATGCTTTATGAAAAAAAAACACAATACAGCTCCCTCATAGGGATTCATTTATTTTGTCACTAAAAGTGTTGGCAGCTCCTTCTCCCTTCACAGCCCTGTAGCAAAGGGTATATTTCAAACTGGGTTGTCATGTGTGGGCCATAATCCATTATCATTTTAGAATGTGCCAATTATAAATGGACCACGTGCGGCAGTTGGTTTAAGAAAATGCTGAAATCAAGTACTTCCAAACGTAATCCTCTGATAACATTGAACTCAGCAGACCTTTATGGAGCGAAGCAGACACACTGACGCAGTAAGTACACATGACCTCATGTTGCATTTAGATCACAAAGCTATATTCAGGGCTGTCCCTGGCCAACTTGGGGCCCCAAGCGACATTGTGAGATGAGGGTTGCAAATAAACTACTTCTACTAATAATAATAATAATCATAATCAATTCAATAATATAAATACTATATTATTTTGTTATAATATAGTTGTAATATAGTCAAGACAAAACATGCATATGACATGCTCAAAAACTGATATTTCTTAAATCTGTGTTCAAACGTAGTTCCCTCTGTCAGCAATGTATCAACAACTACACACATTTCTATCAGTATTTCTCTGTGTTGTGGTTGACATGATGATGACTGTTAGGAGTTAAGGGGAGAGGCTGAGCTTCACCATGATATGTGCAAATTGACATAAAAATGAATAAAAGGGGGAAAATATGCTCCATGTCTTTAGGGCTGTAAACTTTAACTGTTATGTAAGCCAACTAGACAGACAGTGTATCACTCTTCCTCCCGTACATTAGCAGATAAAAGGCATCACATACTTGAATGAATGGTAAAGAAAGAATGCTGGAAATAACTGCATCTCCATTAGCCTGTATGCTATGCAGAGACTGCCTTCTTCATGTCGTGAATTGCAGCTGATCCAGGTGCGCGGAGAACTGTGCGGAGAACTGCACACAAGCCAAGCTCATAAGCGAGGCCCCCTGCACAATGTGGGGCCCCATGCAGCCTGTAGGGAGGGACGGCCCTGGCTATATTGATTCCCTTTCACCCCAAAGATGGTTTTTAATCCAGTATCTGCAGTGGATGTGGTGAACCATAAGAGCAGTGTTTTAGTTACTGATGAATACACCCGGAAAAAAGTGGCCAATAAATCATGAGATGATTCCAGAAAAGAGAACAATTGCATTTGTGTTTTTAGACTTTGTACTTCCGGAATTAATTTTCCTCTTAAAAATGCTCAGTAATTAATTACACTGGATAAATATATACATTTTCTTAAGTTATTAATGTTACTAAAAATGTCCATTCAAGAAAAAAAAACTACAACAATGTTTTAGATGAAGGCATCATTTTATACTGACAGTGTATAAAGATATTATTTATAGATTATTTTGTCTAGTTTTCCATTTCATAATGTTTCAGGACTTTTTAAATGGTAACCCAAAGATATGAAGACATTGCTAACATACTGTGTGATTATGCATATTTACTGTCTAACAATGACATGAGAATATATTTCTATGGTAATCAGCTCTGACTGGAGGCATGTAAACATTGTTGGTATGAGTCAACAATCCAATATAAGGTAGACTTGATTGACGTCATTCTCTGGTATAACACAATAAAAGAGAAGTTGGTGCTGTCGAGGGAAAGAAATAGATGTTCCAACTTACACATCAAAGCGAAGGTTCTGCTTCTCTTCAAAGAAGAAATCAAGGACAAACTTCCTCACAAAGTCTGGGTTCAGTGTGTTATCGATCACTTCTGTCCGACCAAACTGGTAAAAAGAAATGAGAGATGAAATGAGGAGAGAGTCAACAACTTACATCCACTGATCAATCTTTACATTTATAAGAGAGAAAAGTAGCTAACAGTGCAGAAGGGTAACTTCTGTTCTGTTGCTTCTTTTAAACCTCTTGGTTCAATGTTGCATCACAATCTACTGAACCAGCAGTGACAGCATCGGACTGGGAGCCCACCCGTCTGCTGCTAACAGGGCAGCAGGCTAACAGGCTAACAGGGCAGCAGGCTAACAGGGCAGCTAACAGGGCAGCAGGCTAACAGGGCAGCTAACAGGGCAGCAAGCTAACAGGGCAGCAGGCTAACACGCTAGCAGGCTAACAGGGCAGCAGGACTACAGAGTGTGAGCCTCCTGCTGGAACAGGTTAGGCTGGTAGTCAAAAAGAGTAATTGCAGCAAGACAGAGAGAGGCCCAGGTCTGATGGAAATACTTTACTCAGGCCATTGAGATCAAGCATGGTGGGGGCCTAACTAATATGATGTTGACATGAACTGTTACCGTTTATGTGTGAATCGCAGAGATCCAACAAACATGTTAAATGCTCTTCCTACCCCATCAAATACATGGGGTTAAAGTTTAAATCCCAATGTGTTAACATCCATGTGTAGGCTATGTGCCAGAAGTAGGAGGTTATTGTTGCCAAGAGTCAGACTCTATTATACAGTATTTCACCTTAAAGCTGTCACAAATGTATTGTACACATGTAGACTATGCATGGATATATAAATGGCACATCTGCATGTTTAAATAATTAACAGAAATTAGCAGAGGCACCTGAACAGAGTACACACATTCAGTTCATGTGGGGCCCCTGGTGGCCCTTGGCAGCTGCTTTGTTTATGTCACGCATCGGGGAAGCTCTGCACTTTTCCCCCAATAGAAAGCAGGAGATACTATAGTTATACACAATCTATGACCACACTGCATTTACATCAGTTCATTTTCTTTCCTTATATTCAATTGATGTGGATACACACTAACCAACCTCTACATTATTTCACAGACTTCAAATGCCACAAACCTTTATTACATGGTGAAGAAGAAGAAGCTGGAGCCCTGAGAACTTCGACAATGTCACTGGTCATTAAAAAGACAAGAAATGGCTGGATGCTGTTTTATGATAAAGAACTGCTACCTCAATGAAGTAAGTAATTATTTCTCAAATAAAAAAAATAGGGAGGTGTGTTGTAGGTTTGGTTAACAAGTCCATCACTGAGGGGGAAAGTAGGACACTGGTTTCAAATAATGAGATACACATACACACCAACTGACAAGTATCTTCAATAAGCTCTGTTTTTCGACAGCGTCTCTTTTTGTTTGCTATGATTTCTGTGCAGGTTGTTCTCTGTCACCCACCAGATAGTTGGCAGATATTTTATTATTATTTCTCCGCATTCATTTTTAAACTAGATTTTCTGCTAATTGCATCAAAAAGTGCCTGGAGCCAAATCCTCCAATGTGTTCCGACAGCCCACACAGTACAAGCTGCTGACAGTACCGTGTTGCAGGGAGGAAGCTTGTTTCCTCTGCTTGTTGACAGACAGCTACGCCAGAGTCCAGGCAGACGGAGGAGGAAGTGGGTGGCTGAGTGGGACCTGCAACCATATGGAAGATCTCCAACAGTGGGTGCACCCCAAACTGGCAACCCAGGCCTGAAGAAAGCTCGGATTATTCAAAAATAAAGAGCAGTGGTAAACACAGTCACAGCCAAACCACATGGCTCTGTTTCTGCTGTAACAAACAGTTAAAGGGAAGCCGCTGAAATAGAGAGGCAGCGAGATAAATAAGGTTTAGGATGCTCCCAGATACACTTTTATCTGCTTAGAGAAGCAGAAGCCAGCTATGATATTTTCCAACTGTGCTTGGATGGAGGCTTGAGAGTTTATCTTGCACAGTTTCTAAATCTGTGATAGGATTCTTGCTCTATCGCTCCCAGCAACGTAAATGTTCACAGCAACTCACTGAGAAGCTCAAAAAGGTATATTGCCTCTATGAGCATAGCAGAAACCGGTTTAAGTCAAAAGTAAATGCTAAATAATGTTTTGTGAAAATGGACAATTTATATCTGGACACTCCAGCTGTTTTTGTTCATTGTCAATGTATACTACACAGACATTTAAGCACCACTAAATAAAAAGGGTAACATAAGTTCTTAACAAATGTGTGTGCCCACTTCCTAGAGGTCATGATTGTTGAACTAAATGAACTAACAAAGCTAACATTAGCTTGCTAATAGTTCTCCTTTGGTTGAAGGGTTAGGGTTTAGGGGATAACAGAGATAGGGTAAGACAAGCCTCTATTAAAATAATAAGTAAAATCAGTTTTCCACTGGTTTTGCCTGCACACTTTACACAATACACACATGCATACAGATTAGTCTGAATACACATGTGCACAAACACATTTATATTGAGAGGTACCAGAGTGAAGAGGCTGCCAGGTTCTCCAGCGCCAGGCAGCAGTTGGGGGTTCGGTGCCTTGCTTAAGGTCCAAGGACTTGAACCGGCAACTCTTCAGTTCCCAAGCAAAGTCCCGACAGAGCTACTACTTTTTGTACATATGATTCTCTGGGAACACAATAGGCGCTTTCACACCAAGTACTTTGCCGTACTTAGTTCCCTGTACTTAGTTCATCACAGTGGCGAGCCGTCAGGGCCCTCTAGATATTCTACAAAATAATATTTAAAAACATAAAAGAATTTAAATGTTTTTTTAGTTATATTTTTTTAGTTATATTTTTCATTGGTTTTACCAAAATAACTTGATTTAATTGTATTTAAAATAACATATCCAAAGAAACAAATCCTTCGAATCTGCCTATTCAGTTTCTGTTTGAAGGTGAAGGGTTAAATGAAAGAAGCTCGTCTCTGCGAGGTGAAGATAGAAGCTGATTGGTTGTCCTGCTGTAAATTCACAGAGGGCCAGCTATAGTAACTGAACGAGAGAGTAATGTCAAATTAGTACAATTGACCAATCATATCTTCCCTCTAAATCGGTGGGTTTTATTATCGCGGACTTTATGACAAGTTCCGCCCGCTGTGAAGCTTTTCTTATTTCCATAGCAACAACAACTTCCTGTCAACAGCGTAAACTCGCCTTCAAAATAAAAGCATGCCAAATTATACTTAAGACAGGGATCACCAACTACATTTGTCCAAGGGCCGAAATGTAACCAATAGACACTATCGCGGGCCAGCGATTTTTATATAGCCCAGAATTTTATAAATAGTATTCAGATTACTTTTGAATACTTTATTTTTCCATAACAGATGGGTATGTTTTGGTGAACAGGAGACACTTATTTTACTGTTTGCATGGCTTATCAAGAACTCAAACACAACATCTTGGTGTCATTCTGGACAGCTCTCTCATCTGCACCCACATAAAAAACATCACCCGGACTGCATTCTTTGTACTGTCTTAAAACCTTTCCTTGGAATATGTTATGAATGAATTATCATTATTATTTATTATTATTATCTGAAACGATGTAATGACTTTTAAAACTTTTTCCAGTCACTTGCCCCATGCATTCAGCATGCAGCAGGCCATTCACTTTGATTTGATCTCGTTATAAATGTCATCATCTCGACAATAAAGAAATGCTACATAAACGTTATCTTGCACATTTTATCGAACCATCTCCGTTTCTAACTTTCAATATATTTAAAAAGAGATCTCTCTCTCTCATCTGCGTGCGGGGGCGGGGCCTCACAGACACGCTGGCGCTGCATCTCTCTCTCGCTCACATACATGCTGCAGCGCTGTACAGTGTGCACACAGTTCTGCCGGTAATGAATATTACATTTTGTGAGGAAACTTTCCCACCAATAATTCCAATAAGTATTCCAAAATGTATTCACTTCAGGTTTACGAAAGTAACTGTAATCAAATTACTCGTTTTTCAAATGTAACGCCAGCTGAATACAGTGAAGGCTACTTGATTTTTGTATTCTGATTACGTAACGCCGTTATGTATTCCGTTACAACCCAACCCTGCTTCTAGGCTACTGTCCCGCAGCTCCTGCCTCTCTGTTGGACTCTGTCGCAGCGGGGCTACTGCTGTGGTGCGGAGCGCATTAACCAGACTCTTCACACCGAAGGATCACTTCTTCTTCAGGGGAGGGAAGGTTTCGCAGTACGCAGTCTACTGTCCCGCAGCTGCTGCCTCTCTGTTGGACTCCGGTACTGCACCTTACTCACGAGAAGTTGTAAACAAAGAAATGGGGGGGGGGCGAACGCAGTAACCACTCCGCCAACGCCACAGACACCCCCGTCGTTCGGGCCGGATGAAAATGTCTGCCGGGCCGGATGTGGCCCGCGGGCCGCCAGTTGGTGGTCACTGACTTAAGACATACAACTGCAACGTAAGTAACAAACACAATGCAACATCCTATTCAATTTCAAAGAACACAAATTGGGTTATTTACAGGTGTTGTTTTGTGTGGTAGAGGGTTGCTTTCATTGATGCGTTTTGCACCCCGGGTCGTGGTTTTGATATTCCGCTGAAGTATACGCTGTGACGTAATACAGGGTTCATACACTTTTTCACCAATGATTTTCAATGACCTTTACCTCATTTTCCATGACCAAAAGAAAAATTACCACTGAAAATGGTTTATTTGAACATGGAACAGAAAAATAAGGTCTGCATATGAAACATGTTGTGCCTATCTAAAACAAGTCAAATAGTAGACTTACTAGCTTCTACACGCTAAAGCAACTGGAGTCAGGGAAGCAAAGTCATCAGGTATGAAAAAGGTGACAAGGATCCGACCCCCCCCACCCCACGGAATATCAGCTTTAACATTAGGAATAACAGATGATTTTAGCAGTCAGAACAACTAAAACAGCAGTGTTAATGATAACAGAAACGCCAAAGAGTCACATCTAATAGAAATATATAAAAGCATTTATTTTAATTGTGTAGCAGTCAGTTCATCATTTTGACAGGACTGTTGAGCATTTTGAAAATGTATTGTCATGCCTCTGTGCAAGGCTTAGTCTTTCCATCTGTACAGCCACTGGTGTAAAGTAACTAAATTCATAAACTCAACAAGTACTATACGTGGGTACAATTTTGAGATACTTGCACTTTATTTGAGTATTTCAATGATTTGCTACCTTGTACTTCTACTCCTCTACAATTCAGAGGAAAACGTGTACTTCTACTCCACTACATATATGTAATCCCTTTAGTTACTTCACAGATCTGGATGAATGATGTGAAATATAATCAAGTGTTGAATCAGACTTTAGTTCCACCTGGAGTAAATCCACCAGCTACCCTGCAGTCTACAAAGTACTTCAAACTAGCTGCACCTTTACCAGCTTTGAGAACATTTTAATGATCAATCATTATAACACATATCACCGGTAACTGCTAGAATCCACTTCAAGACACTGGTACTTGCGTACCATGCTGCGAATGGATCTGGCCCTTCCTACATCCAGGACATGGTTAAACTGTACACCCCAGCACGTGCACTCTGC
This sequence comes from Champsocephalus esox, assembly GCA_036324585.1. Taxonomy (NCBI): domain Eukaryota; kingdom Metazoa; phylum Chordata; class Actinopteri; order Perciformes; family Channichthyidae; genus Champsocephalus; species Champsocephalus esox. The sequence continues at coordinate 4,856,454 of CM070495.1, read as the reverse complement.
TCTCCATCAGCCAAACGGCTCGCTGCTCCCGCACTGCAAGGGGGACCCAAGTTCCCATCAGCAAAAACACGTGGGTTTGCTATCCTGGCTCCAAAATGTTGTCTAAAGAGTTCTGATGAACCAGTGGGGAGCAGATCGCGTTCACACCGGAATACGTCCCTGAGGGAGGATTAGGCAAATGAAGCCGCTATCGCCACTTCTTCTGCTTTGGGTTTACTGGCAGGCCGCAAACAACTTCACAGCGTATACTGCCACCCGAAGTCCCCGGCTGGAAGACCCCGGAGTTGGGGACTGGCTTCAGTAGAAGCTGCTGTTGAGTTTTTTGCCTGCTTTTGTTTGGCCTTGCCTTGTCCTGCTATACTGACTACAAGTATTTTTCTGTTTATATTTGTGTACGTTCTGCATGTGGGTCCACCCTGCTCTGCGCTCAATCATGGCAAATGTTCAAGATGCCGGACATATTTTGTGCCTATATTTTTCTTTGTGTACATTCATGCTGTAGCAAATTCAAAAACTACAGCAATGCACAACTACTACTGTTTTTGTTCTGTCCTGACATGTTTTTCACGTGGAACATAATGGACTATAGGAACCAGCAAAACAATGCAATACAGATATTTTATATAACATCTCGCTACAACTGTCAGGGTTTGAGTTTTGTTGTGTCTAGTTGTTGGGTTATTTTGCTTTTCTGTTCTCCCTGTCATGTTTTCCTCCTTGTTTCTTGTCTCCCTGTGTTTTCCTCCCTGTCGTTAGTTTCCCTGGTGTGTCTAATTGTCTGATTGTGTTCACCTGTTGCCCTTGTGTTTCTCCTCCCCTGCCCGGCTGTTTCTCGTATCGTGATTACCCCTCCCTGTATTTAGTCTTGTCTCTTCCTGTGTTCGGTGTTGGTTCATTGTTTGTTTTTTCCTGTCTCCCTCCATGTTGGTCACAACCGTGTTTTGGGTATTGTATTTTCCTCGTGTTACCTCTGTGCTATCCATACCATGCTATTTTGCTGATCGGCTTTGAAATAAAGCTCGCTTCTGTTTGTAGACCTTAGCCTTTTTTTTGTCATCTGCTTTTGGGTCCTACCTTTCCCAAACCGTAACAGAATGAACCGACCAGCTCAGCAGATTCAGCTTTTTTTATGCTACAGGCGGAACGTTTTGGGTACTCTCTGGAGTACATTTCTTTATACGTGGTATGATGCATTATCTATACGGGGTAGAGTGGCTGCTTTGAAGGAGGCATGCCAGGAGATTGCTCGCAAGCCCTGGCTCAGGAGTTTGTTGCCTGAGTGGCTACAACTTTTTACAAGTAGTCCTGGAAACTTTTCTCAAGCCTCTAACCCTTTCCTGGGATCCAACGACTATCCTGGTAGAGGTCTATGGTCTCGAGGAGACGCAGGGCCGGGATTCCAGCCCGTGCCCCAGCAGCCATTGTTCCGGACCCAGTTCCGGCCCCAGCAGCCATGGTTCTGGCTCCAGTTTCGGCTCCAATACTGGCTCCCTGGCCAACGCCAGCTCCCGTGTTCTGTCGGCGTACCGACCCTCTCAAGTCTCCTCTCGAGTCTTCTCTCGAGTTCCTTCTCAGGTCCCCTCTCTAGCGTCTCTTCTCGAGTCCCCTCTTGTCTTGTGATTACCCCTCCCTGTATTTAGTCTTGTCTCTTCCTGTGTTCGGTGTCGGTTCATTGTTTGTTTTTTCCTGTCTGCCTCCATATTGGTCACGAACGTGTTTTGGGTATTGTATTTTCCTCGTGTTTCCTCTGTGCTATCCATGCCATGCTATGTTGCTGATCGGCTTTGAAATAAAGCTCGCTTCTGTTTGTAGACCTTTGGCTTTTTTTTTGTATCTGCTTTTGGGTCCTACCTTTCTCAAACCGTAACAACAACTCTCTCTCCCCTGCTGTCAGATGCATCACACTCTACAAGCTTCAAACAACTCAATATGTTCTTGGTTGGCCCTTACAGTTGCCTCCTCTCCTGTGAGGCTGATTGAGATCTATATGTATGTGTTCGGACCCCCACTGAGGCAGGACTGATTTTCTGTGATAGCACAGAGCAGAAATGACTTTGTGAGAGAGAGTGAGACTCTGAGGCAGAGAGCAACACATCGTTCCAGGCCGACCTCCCAACGCGTCTCCGTTGGGTTTCCAATTTATGAATTCCTATATTTGGATGCTCAGGCTTCACAGAAGGGCTTAGCTTTTTATTACGCTCTGTTTGCTGTATGCAGTGTGATCAGTGTGACCGTCACAGGGCACTTTGCTTCACGGCTACTAAGACGCTCTTTAGTTGTGACCTTACTGGAGGGAAGCAAAGGCCATTTTTTACATTTTGTAATCTCAACTATGCTAAGAATGATAAATGCTTTTTAAAGGATTGCCGTTATTGTTAATCTTGACCTTTTTTTCTTAGACTCTTTGCCTTTTTGAAGACTGATTGTTGTGCTTTTCCTGCTTTCCATTTCCCACAAAGAACAGTCTGTGAACTTAACTAAAATGAACAGAACACATTACTCGTTTAAGTATTACTGCAATGTGTGTACTGTTCACACATTGTAGTTATACATTCTTCTTAAAAGAGTAATGGCAGGTGGCAGTTATTGGTGCAGCCTAAAATCATTTATAATACCCAACACAGGAAGGCTGGAGTGTTAAAGGCCATGGAAATTGTATAGGTTGTAGGCTTCAAATAAATGTAACTAAGGCTCACCAGTGAAGATTATTAGTATAACACATTTTTGAAAATGTAATTATTTTGAAAAAATAATACATATTTAGAAATGACATACAGTATGGATAAACCAGTGTCCCATCAATAAATTTCTACAGATCACTGATACAATGTCCGTACTAGAGGTGGAAGAAGTACTCAAATGATCTAATGAAGCTCAGCGCAAGTTCAGACAGGAAGACCTATCACTCCGTGTTGCTCGTTATGGCAATACTCGCTCCCTCCACTGGATGACAGGGAGCGCCACTCCTTAGCCAACCTATCACTTCCCTCCATTCACATAATTATCGCACCTGTTAAACCCTATATGCTCTCCCCTTTTCTATCAGCTGTCTTCCAGGTGTCAACGCGCAACCCTCCTCCACCCCTTCGCCTCCTGCTTCCAACTCAGGGCCAAGCTCAACCTTCTCCCTTCCAACCGGACCTAACCACTTATCACCACGACCAGGTCTAGACCCAGGGGGGTTCATCGGAAACGGTTCTTTCCCTTCCCGAATGATGTCCTACAAAATCACAGCTTGGTTCTTCTGCCTTTAACATTGAAATATCAGTTTATAGGACAAATAGTTTGTTTAAAAACGTTTATTTATTTTTGCCTTTTTTGGAATAAACTATCTTACTTTTCTATCGCATCTGGACATTTATAATTTTTCTCTCAAACTACAAGCGTCTATTCGTCGGTCAGCCACAAACAAAGGACAAAAAACAAACGGATATCGTGGTCACTACATATACAATTATCCTATTATAATTGTTGATTTAATGTGTTCATCACTTCAGTGTTGCACTTGGTAAAGGTGGGGTTCATTTAAATAACTGTATACTACTCGGTAGCTTAAACTATCAAAATATATCATTGTGTATTCGTTGATTTATATTTTATATTAATCTAAATCTGCAAAGTTGCTAGTAACTAAATCTGTCAGAAAAAATCTACTGAGTAAAAAGTATAAAGTAGCATAATGTGAAAATACTCAAGTAAAGTACAAGTACCTCAATTATTTAAATAAGGTACTTGAGTATTTGTAGTTAGTTACATCCCACCACTGAGTACCTCTACTGCTCCTGCTAACAGTACCATTACATGTCAGTACCATTACATGTCACCTGTCTAAATAACATGTCATCTGATCTTTCCACAAAGCACAAACTTTGATCAGCCTAGTTGATCAGGTTGATTTAATTGAATTTTGAAAAGCATTTCATTCACTCACCTCTCTCCACTCCTTGGTCCCCAGGCCTTGTATGTACAACACCACCACTGAGGATAGAAAATATATGCATAGATGTTAGAGTTACTCCTGCACTGTCATGAAAGCAGATAAGCACAGGTTTAGTACTAAACTGTTCGCAAAGTGTTAAGAGCTAAATAAGCTCTCCTCTTGCAGAAATGTAAGAAAACATTGAGTAGCAGAATAGTAGGAGACATCTGCGGGAGCATTGACAACAGGGAGCCCTGTGAAGGAGAGGCATACACAGAGACACTACTCACATAGACTAGACACAGCTGGAGAGGGTGGGCAAAAACACAAATGCAGCAGTGAATATACCCAGGTGGAAAAATACAGGGCGGGGCAGACAATCTAAGGCGGGAAAACACAAAGACAATATGCTGTAGCGAGTAGGAGTATATAGCAAATATAGATATAATCTTAATCATGGTTTAGGCAGTACAGTGCAGAAGCACCACAACAATGAATGCTCCTTTAAGTGTCAGCAGACGTTGCTCTTCTTTAACTTGTCACTATGAAGTAAATGTTGCCTGCCCAGATGAATGACTGCTGAATAATGACAGAGTGGCAAAGTCATGCCCATCTACTTCCAGTCCATGCAGGCCCGGTTCCAGAACAAAATGACTCAGGGTGCATCTGAGATTAGAGAGGGTGCAGTGTTAAAGTGCTATTTTTCTAAGTGGGGGGTGGACCTAACACCCTCTAGCGGGGTCCTCACCTCCTCTAGGGCGGTCCGGGGGATGCTCCCCCAGGAAGATTTTTTTAAATGTTTAAGTTAAAAGCATCAATCTGGTGCACTTTGAGAGCAAAATGAAGAGATCTATGGATCTATGTGCTCTTTGCTTGATTCATGCCTTCCCAGTCCCTTATCACGTAGCCTATAAGAGCATGGCGCCAGTTGTTTTAGCCAGTTGTGGTGAAGGCATCTGACTTACTTGAACCGAAATGTCTACATGCAGAAGATGGCATCTTTTTTACATGAATATTCAGCCAATCTCTGTTTTGAAACCATGAGCTGCACAATGAGCGCCTCCCCCCACTGTACAGGCGAGTTGGGGGCTTTTTGAAATATACCTGGGCAGGCTCTGTTTTGCCGAGGTCCTCTGGCACTTGCGGGCCGCCGAGGGGTGGCGGTGTTTGGGGCAACGAGGACGGCTGCGGCTACTCCGCCTCCGTGGGCGAGGCGGGCAAAGCCGGCGGGTCAGGCGTTAGTGTCCACGACAGTGGCCGCGGGTAACGTAATGTCCCCATGATCTGCACTGTTATTACCTGCAGTAGATGTAGTGTTACTGCTGGCGATAAGGGCTGGTTGTTTTAACCATTTTCTGATGTCCATCATTGACTGCTGTGTAAGCACCTTGCAGATGACGAACGTGCAGCAGCACAGGTCACACGCACCTGACATAATAATGTTACTTACCGTTACAATTGACCAAATAAATGCAGACAATGTAATTTAACCACAATTACAATTTATTGTATTTCAACTAAATTCTTCTTGTTCTTATTATTATTATATATGTAATATTTTTCACTATTTTTCACTTTTTTTTTCACTTTTCATTTTTTGAAAGGGTGCAATGCGCCCTTATGCACCCCCGTAGAACCGGGCCATGGGACCTTATTTCGGAAAAATAATGTATTGAAGTCAATGGAGAGAGAATACTTATCTTTTGATCCCGTTTGAATTGTGCCACGAATTACACATATGATGTTTGTCAATCTTAAAAAATTATTTCTATGTCAAAAAAGTCAGTTTGTCGTAAAACTGTTGAAATATACACTGAACAAAAATACTAATGCAACACTTCTGTTTTTGCTCCCATTTTTCATGAGATGAACTCAAAGATCTAAAACATTTTCTATATACACAAAATAACCATTTCTCTCAAATATTGTTCACAAATCTGAAAAAATGTGTGATAGTGAGCACTTCTCCTTTGCCGAGATAATCCATCCCACCTCACAGGTGTGGCATATCAAGATGCTGATTAGACAGCATGGTTATTGCACAGGTGTGCCTTAGGCTAGCCACAATAAAAGGCCACTCTAAAATGTTCAGTTTTATCACACAGCACAATGCCACAGATGTCACAAGTTTTGAGGGAGCGTGCAATTGGCATGCTGACAGCAGGAATGTCCACCAGAGCTGTTGCCCGTGAATTGAATGTTCATTTCTCTACCATAAGCCGCCTCCAAAGGCGTTTCAGAGAATTTGACAGTACATCCAACTGGCCTCACAACCGCAGACCACGTGTAACCACACCAGCCCAGGACCTACACATCCAGCATGTTCACCTCCAAGATGGTCTGAGACCAGCCACTCGGACAGCTGCTGCAACAATCGCTTTGCATAACCAAAGAATGTCTGCACAAACTGTCAGAAACCGTCTCAGGGAAGCTCATCTGCATGCTCGTCGTCCTCATCGGGGTCTCGACCTGACTCCGGTTGGTCGTCGTAACCGACTTGAGTGGGCAAATGCTCACATTCGATGGCGTCTGGCACGTTGGAGAGGTGTTCTCTTCACGGATGAATCCGGGTTTTCACTGTTCAGGGCAGATGGCAGACAGCGTGTGTGGTGTCGTGTGGGTGAGCGGTTTTCTGATGTCAATGGTGTGAATCGAGTGGCCCATGGTGGTGGTGGTGGGGTTGTGGTATGGGCAGGCGTATGTTATGGACGACGAAAACAGGTGCATTTTATTGATGGCATTGTGAATGCACAGAGATACCGTGACGAGATCCTGAGGCCCATTGTTGTGCCATTCATCCACGACGATCACCTCATGTTGCAGCATGATAATGCACGGCCCCATGTTGCAAGGATCTGTACACAATTCCTGGAGGCTGAAAACATCCCAGTTCTTGCATGGCCAGCATACCCCCCGAAATGTCACCCATTGAGCATGTTTGGCATGCTCTGGATCGGCGTATACGACAGCGTGTTCCAGTTCCTGCCAATATCCAGCAACTTTGCAGCCATTGAAGAGGAGTGGACCAACATTCCACAGGCCACAATCAACAACCTGATTAACTCTATGCGAAGGAGATGTGTTGCACTGAGTGAGGCAAATGGTGGTCACACCAGATTTGGTTTCGGACGCCCCCAGAGCAAAACTGCACGTTTCAGAGTGGCCTTTTATTGTGGCCAGCCTAAGGCACACCTGTGCAATAATCATGCTGTGTAACCATCATCTTGATATGCCACACCTGTGAGGTGGGATGGATTATCTCGGCAAAGGAGAAGTGCTCACTATCACAGATTTTTTCAGATTTGCGAACAATATTTGAGATAAATGGTTATTTTGTTTATATAGAAAATGTTTTAGATCTTTGAGTTCATCTCATGAAAAATGGGAGCAAAAACAAAAGTGTTGCATTCATATTTTTGAATTCGATTCGAATTTGATTCGATTGGCTGACGCTTCTGCCGAGGCGTCAAAAGTTGAACATTGCTCAACTTTTGCAGTGAGCCACGCCAGCGACGCTCCGCGTCGCTTCCCAAGATGCAGTTCGGCTAAAAGTGACGTCACCCCATTCAAAGAGAATGGGCAGAAGCGTTTGTAGCTTCAACGCTGTGTGGACGGGCCGTGACACTATGAAAAATATGCAACTAGAAAGACTACAAATCCCAGAGTCGGGTAAATGATGTCATAACTGATGTCACAATTGTTTTCCTCTGCTAAATATAAGAGATAGCTAAGATAAGATAACTTTAACAAGATGCCTGTGTGCTTAGTATCAGGTTGTTATCATACCAGCAATGGGACTTGCTCGCTCTTTCGCTTCCCGTCTGATGAAAGGACCAGGAGTGTCTGGATCAAGTTAGCTACCTAGCTATGCGCTGCATAACTACGTAGCCTCGATTAAAGCAAACAGAAGAAGACGACATGTATCAACAAACCACCGCAGCCCGGACTTGAACCGGAGCAGCGAAGGAGTGATGAGGTATTTAGAGATCTGAGTCCAGCGGGCTGCTTGTGTTTCTGTTCATCAGGACATCATAGGACCAGCAGATCCTTTACGTTAGTCAGTGGACGTCCGACAACATGCACACTAACTGATATTGCAGCTATAGGCTATACTTTGGCTTAAATTGCGTGAATAAACTAGCTAGAGAGCCAAAGTTAATTACATTCATCCAATGTCAGAAGGATTACCTTTTAACAAACGTTGTAATGCTTTTCTTTCATTTCAATTTGAGTAAAACATTGAAGATATAACATTGTATTGTTTTCTTTTTACACTGACTCGGATATAATGAAGAGACTACGTCAGTCGAAGCTCAGCTTTGGTAAGGAAGAGACAGGACAGCCAGAGAGAAAGAGAAAGTGATGGAAGTCAGGGAAGAACTGCAGGTACAGTCACACAAAAGAATGTAGGCTTAATAACCAGAGTTGGGTGTAACGCGTTACAAAGTAACGAACAAGTGTTGCATACGCCAAAGTGTGTCTAAAAGTATCTTAGTAACACAAGAAAAAGAGAAGAAAGCGTTAATGTTAACAAAAACTGGATTGTTCCACTGAAATAATAAATAAATAATTTCAAAAAGTGCGCTTAAAAAGAACAAATGTATTCAGATAAAAGTATTTTGTTAGACTATTAAGTCCACGATGGTTACATTTAACCCCTAACCCCTTTGTATTATATGTTTGTTTTCCTAATAAAGCCAGAGTCACCTGAATTAATTTAGTCTCCATACCTTTTATTTTTATTTTTTACATTTCGTAACAATCTTAAAACATTTGTAGAGAACAAACACTGTGGTTAAAATGAGTGTCTTTATGACGTCTCTCACACAGTTGGTATTTTTCACAAAATTCATTTTTAAACAGATCTTCTTGATACAGAGACAACCCCGACATTCTTTTTACATAGGTAGAATACACAATGTCTTTCTTGAGGGGTCCTTAGTTTAAAATGATCTGGTGAGGAGGGTGTGACTTGTTATGTTGAGTGGGAGGCAGAGTCCTCTGTAAAGGTGAGATTCTTTTTCACCAATATAATGTCCATCGATGTCTGACTCTGTTTAAAAATTTCTTTAAGCTTTGTAGCTTTTCCATCAATCATTTTCAGCCAAGCAGTCAATGGTACCCGCACTGCTGTCTGAAAAACTCCGCATGTAGAATTAAAAATCTCCAAAACAAAATCATCAGAGGGGTCTTTCCCCAGCGTCTCCAAATGGCTTGCACGGTAATACCATCGCCCCGATGGTCCGCTTTTAGTTTCCCAGACGGTGCTTGTCAGGACTCTTCTCACTTCTGGCAGCGGGGAAATAACTCTTTCTTTCTCCACATTGAGGGGCGGCGATGAAATCTCTTCTTTGATCTCGCATGCTGTCTGTGTTTCTTTGCTTTTCTTTGCAAATATATTGTACACAGCTGGTTCCACTATGGTTTCTTGATGCACTACTTCTTCCCGTACCGTGGTTGCGTGGAGATCTCTGGAAGACACCAGAGTTAACACAGCCCAATCTGTTGAGGTCAGTGTCGCTTTAACACTGCGGGGTCCGTACGTTTCTCCATTCTTCAGATTGTGGAAATGCAGTTCATTCGCCATATAGTTGAATACATAACCCCAAACATCGACATTTTTCAGATTCCATTTTTCATGAAGTTCTTCGGCTGGAGGCGTCTGAACCCGGCACATATATTGTATTCGTTTCTTGATCGGCTCTCCGCACTGAAGGCTGTACGTTGTCACAGGCGTCTCGCTGATTAAACCCATATCTATGCTTCTCTTTGCCATTTTTCTTTTTTGAAAAGTGCCTTGGTGATTGGAAAATGACTGGCCTGTTATCTAGTTTGAGCGTATTTATTTTCGTCTATTTCCATCCCCTTACTTTTAAATGATCTGGTGAGGAGGGCGGGACATGTTATGTTGAGTGGAGGCGGAGCCATTGTACAAGCTGGAGGCTTCATGGAGTGAAATGGAGCAGAAACACATTTTAAGAAAACCTCTCTTTGTTGCCTACAACAAAATCTAATAGTACACCATACAGCCTCATATTGGGTTTCCTTATAGTGGTGTCAAGTAATTATAAAAGACAACGATTATGTTTTTAAATTGTTTTATTATTTCCTCTCTTCAGAGAGACTTTTCTTATATAGTTAGTAAAAAAGTAATTACACATTAGTTCACAGTCGCTACAAATAAAAAAGAGAATATCCTCAGGTATCACTAATAAACAATATTACGACTTTCTGAGATATTTTCACACAATATACTTGTAACTTGGTTTTTTTAATAGAGCTTCAATATATTTTGCATGTCATGCATAAACACGGTGTCATCTTTCTTGAAACTGTACGTTTTACAGAAGAGTGAAGAATAATGGCTGTTTTCTGCTTCTTCATCCTCTTAATTTTCCTCCCCCGTCCCTCTTCCTTCTCATCGCACAGATAGTGTTCTAAATCTGCCTACCTTCCCTGCACTTTTGTGTATAAAAGCTGAAAAAAGTAGATAATTAAGTACTTTGTTTTTAGTAGATTTCGTTAACCCCCTGAGGCAGTCCAAAAACTAAGAATCTGTCTCTTAACCCACCATCCCCCGAGAGCCATAACATACTCAACTCCCCACAGCAGCTTGGGTGTGAACTCCCATACAGAATGTCAGTCACTGTGTAACATTTTTTTAGTTTTGGTCGATGTGAGTGCTCGTATATCCTGAAATCGTTTTAAATGTTGCCAGTTTTTGAATGATTTTAATAGTTTGTTTTACTTCGCATATTGACTGGCTAATGTGTCATTTTATTTGTGTTTTACAGCTGTATTTGTCTGCCTTTCATGTCTGTGTTTTATATGTTGTAACTTTGTACATGCTGCCCTTCTTGGCCAGGTCACTCGTGGAAAAGAGATTTTAATCTCAATGAGTTTTTTTTACCTGTTAAATAAAGAATATATATATATATATATATATATATATATATATATTAGTGACACTCTGCAGATTTGTGTGTAATTCACTCACAAAGGAACTGTAAGATACACTTTAATGGATGCAAACCCTGTCATTTTGGAGAAACCATCTCGAGTGAGCTATATTTTGAAAGTACACCAGTTTTTGAATGATTTTAATAGTTTGTTTTACTTCGCATATTGACTGGCTAATGTGCCATTTTATTTGTGTTTTACAGCTGTATTTGTCTGCCTTTCATGTCTGTGTTTTATATGTACATGCTGCCCTTCTTGGCCAGGTCACTCTTGGAAAAGAGATTTTTTTACCTGGTTAAATAAAGAATATATATATATATATATATTAGTGACACTCTGCATATTTGTTTGTAATTCACTCACAAAGGAACTGTAAGATACACTTTAATGGATGCAAACCTATAGTTAATAAAAGTAATTATACATTAGTTCACAAACCTACAACTAAAGAGTACGCTGAAAACTATAATGTCCTTGAAGGGTTCTCATTTTTAAAATGATCTGGTGAGGAAAGGTGGGGCTTGTTATGTTGAGGGGTAGGCTGAGCCCCTTGGAGAAAAGTCAGAGTCTTTTGCAGTCAAACCGGGGGAGAAATCCTGCTCGTTCCTTCAACCTTCCTTACAGAGCCCCTCCTCCAACACACATGACCAGAAAGAGGCTGTACTCTGAACCCACCCCCCTATGCCGCATTCGTTTCTTGACTGGCGCTTCAGACGGTTGACTTGGTAAGCTGAATTGTCTGTCTTTTTTTAATTTATTTTTGAGCATATCTCTATATGGTCGTAGCCTAGTCATTTATACAGAGGCTTTCATCAGTGTAACATTACACATCAAAGGGGCAGGCATCAAAGGCAAATTAGATTAGACAACAAAGGGCTCTGAGGGGGAGGGGTCAAAGAGACTATCTTATTCAATACATCAAAAAGACCTATACAACAGAGGGGGTGCCTGGGGCTAATCTAATTGCGGGGCAATTACTCCACTCTCGGGGTCAGGGGTCAGATACCTTAACTATCTTAATCAATACAACAAAAGACCTATACACAAAGGGGTGCCTCGGGCTAATCTAATTGCGGGGCAATTACTCCACTCTCGGGGTCAGGGGTCAAATACCTTAACTATCTTAATTGATACAATAAAAGACCTATACACAAAGGGGGTGCCTGGGGCTAATCTAATTGCGGGGCAATTACTCCACTCTTGGGGTCAGGGGTCAAATACCGTAACTATCTTAATTGCTACAAAAAAAGAATCACTCCGGGGGGTCTTTCACGCCAATCTGACATCAAAGGGACTTAGCTCATTTGCATAAGTAGGGAGAGGTGTGAGCTGTCACACCACCTGTCACTTTTTTGACGAAAGGAACATGTGTACTACTACTGTCCACTGACACCACTGACATTGCTCAGTTGCTGGTGTTTGTGAGTTTTTATGATGAGGCAAAGGGGGAGTTTGTTGAAGATGTGTTTGGCCTGACGAACCTCAGTGGACACACAAGGGGGAAGACATTTATAAAGCAATAATGGGAATGCTGAATGAAAAAGAGTGCAGCTGCCTTTATTCATAACTGCAGCTCTTACACTGCGACTCTGAGGGGTCAAGCACAGACACAACAACAATGAAAACTGCTGCATACAGATTATTTTTGTTTTTGCAACCTCGTGTTAAGAATCTTGTTGCAATTGTTTAAAAGTTTGAATGACCGTAATAAATGGACCTTTGTCTTATTGAAACATTTATTTTGAACCTTTAAGATTTGTATTTGAGTACCCCTGCCCTAGATGGCCGCGGGCCATCGGGCAGTCTTTAATGTCAAGCCCTGCGGCGTAGTCTGTCACGTTATTTGACTAAATGTGTTTACTTATACATTTAATAGGTTTACACCTTCTGTCCATATGTGCTTTTTATTTAAAACATGTTTGGTTAAGTTTTGGTTCACATTTCAATAAATTGTATTTGCACTCCTTTTGTTCATTATTCTTACTGAACATGTTAGATTACACATTCACATCTGACTGAAGATTGGCCCCATTTATTTGTGACGTTGCAAACTCTGCGGTACAAGGCACAAGTGAGGCAAATAGAAATAATCAGCTGATGGAGTGTAGATGTGGAAAAAGGTGCATTCGATCAGCTGACTGTTTTTACAATAAAAGTAGTCGGGTCACTCATTACTGGATCAGTGAGCTGCATGAGATACTGACAGGCTGTCAGGAGAGGGAGAGAGGGGGAGAGAGAGGGAGAGAGGGAGAGAGAGGGAGAGAGGAAAAGAGAGCGCTTCCGCTAATTTCTCCCGTGTTATTCTCCAAAGTGAATGTAAACTTGAAGAATGTACATCATTTGAATGTAATAATTAAGTTGATTGTTGTTTATGGAAGCTCCAGTGAATGAGCATTAACTGAGTTTGAAACATCACTTTAAATGGAAGATTTAAGGTGATGTTTAAATCTTCCATTTAGGCCCCGCCCACTCGATCGGATCGGCGAATATCTTACAAAACATATCTTTCTTGATTTGGATGGTATTATAGACTTCTAACAGCTTTTCCCCAATAACATCCGATATAATCAGTGCTATTATGCTTTTTGGGGTCGTGTGTAATATAGGTTTGTGTGCATGTAAACGGTCTGCAAAGGCTAAAATCCCTGATTTCCCTCCAGAGGAGGTTTCTCTCATCAGTGGACTCACAGAGACTGCAAGAGACTGGCCTGAGGGACAGGTCAGCTGCTGTCACCCCCCAGCTGTGCCATTGTTCTGTGGGGGTATATTTGGACCAAATGTCTCCTCTCCTCATCCCCTCTCCTTCCCTCTCATCTCCTCCCTTCTCCTCTTTAAAGCATGGCATGGTAATGGAAGGCAGTGCATCCTGCATCCTGATTCTCTCTATCTGTTCTCCTCCTCAAAGAAGGAAACAAGGAAAGGGGACAGGCCAGGAAAGGAAAACAGGGTCAAGCTAAATAAATAAATATTTAGGTTGGCTAACTGATTCCATTTGGGACAAAAAGGAAAGGGTGTGTGTGTGTGTGTGTGTGTGTGTGTGTGTGTGTGTGTGTGTGTGTGTGTGTGTGTGTGTGTGTGTGTGTGTGTGTGTGTGTGTGTGTGTGTGTGTGTGTGTGTGTGTGTGTGTGTGTGTGTGTGTGTGTGTGTGTGTGACTTGATGGAGGCCAGCACTTGTGTAACATTTAATTTACAGCTTTAATTTATAATAAATTCACATAGAAATATATTTATAGAAACATAAGAGGTTAACTTTAAAATGTGCAATACAATGAAGTAGACTAGAAATATGTATATACAAATAAAATAAAAACAATTATAAAGTAAGTTTGGTAATTTGGGATTTATTGTATGTCATATTGGGGACATTATACTGTATGTATGTAATGATTAGTCATAATCACCTACATCCAAGGTGTTACTGCTAATAGTTATAAATAGTTATACAGCTAAATGTATGCACATCTGAAACTGCTCTGCATATTAAACCTTTTTAGATATTCAATCCAAACATTCTTTTACATGGTCCCAAAAACTATAGTTTGTTGTTTCAAAGTGACCAAACGGCATGCAAAACAAATGGGAAATGTTGCTGCAATTATTAATCATTGAAAATGATTTTTTATTGTATGAGCTTCAATTGTGTCCCAATATACGTTAAAAAAAGTCTCCCACTGACTGTTAAAATCGTCATTATAATGTGTTTAGCGTACGCATTTTAATCAGAAAGTATTCCAACACAAACATACTTTACACTATGCAGGGACGGAGAGAGAAGTGGGGGTTACAAGGACCCCACACTCATATTAACCCAGCAGTCAGGTCTGAGCACCAGGGACATTTTTAAGAGCTGCACTTCCTGAAGAAATCAAAGGAACATTAATATATATGTTGACGACTGGCAGACAGCAGAACAAGCTGTTAACCTGGTTGATTGAAATGAGGTTTAACAAGAGCACCAGAACCCTGACACTAAACCGTATGTTCTGTGAGTCCATCACTGCATGAGACTAGGGCTGGGCATCCCATAAACAAATGATCAATATCGTCATATGAGACTACATATCTTGAATTTTCAATTTCTTAATATCACATAACTGTCTTACGTACAGTGAATTGATGTAACTTTTCAAGCTGTTCAATTATTTGCATTACCCACTTAGCTATTATATCGAGATATATATATATATACTGATGACCATTTATAAAAATCTTAATGTGTAAATATTTTGTAAAAGCACCAATTGTCAGCCCTGAAATGTTGTCAGAATATCGATATTGGGTTATTGATCTGAGATATTGTGATATTTGATTCTCTCCATATAACCCTGCCTGAATGTGACTCCTGTCACATAGAGCTATGGTCAATATTTAAATATAGATAAGTTCAGTATTAACTCAAGTTAATGGACACATTCAGCTAGTTCAGGCAGTCAACTCGAGCACCAATGATATCATTACACGTGGCGCGCCTCGTCCCTCTTACAACCAACCAACCAATCACATTCTCCTAAACTTCGCTCTATTCAAGCAGCCAGATCTGATATGATATTTTTGGAAAAGATTGATCATTAAAGTTCTGAGAAGATATACACTTTATCTATTAAGAATAAATCACATTGTCCCAAGTTGCTTAACTGCGGCTCTGAACCTCAGTGACCTCGCAGCAAGGGTCCACCTGTGGAACGCTGCGTGACATCATCAGGACGCATCGACCCGGTCCTGTGGAGCCGGACGCCGGGCTCAGAGGGAGGCGGGACTTGAAAGAGCCGGAGGGTCAGCGGGGTCACAGAGGGTCCAGCTCCCCTCTCCAACCCAATGGGGAGGGGGCTTTGAAGTGCAGGACCCCTGTGACACAATCATTACCCTGCATCATGGTTCCCCACCTCTACCACCAACAGGAAGAAGGACTCATCTATGGGATGTGTCAATAACTGACCTGTGGTCTGCTCACTGCTGCGCATGATCCAACTGTCCCTACCCAACGTGAAGCACACACTGTCCCAAATCTGCAGATCTTTCCGATTCAAATGCTATATTACCAATGTATAGCTATTTAATAAATGCAGATGTAATATAGTGGTAGATAATACTCAAATGGTTGTCGAGTGGTGGTACCCTTGTAAGGTAATAACACCTAGGATGTGAATAGAGGATGTTAATCATAAAACCGAGTTATGAGGCAGAACTAAGCATATTGTCAGAATCTTTCATTTTCTGCTATTTAGATCATGATTATATGCAGATGTTAATACTGACTGATAAACACAGTAGAAACGGTCCTTTTTGCCTTTTAAAACCCAAAAACTCTCTGAAATTATTTAGTTAACTATTCGCTTTTTCCATACTGAAGCTGTCCATGAACGAGATCCATATCTACTGACTGCCATTCCATAATTAAGCATCCATCACTCTTCCTGCCTCGCACACCGCCAGTCATTAAACCATAATGTAAGTTTTAGCCAGTTGACTATAAATCATATGAAAAAGAGGGATATCAATTTAGAAGAGCAGGCAACTTCGTTTTGTACTATTGCGGGGGTTCCACTATCCAAGATGTCAGTGATGCAATACCACAATTGAACTTCCCTGTTTTTTCCAGTTGGGGAGTGGACTCTTTGCCCGTTTCTCTCCCCTCGTTTCCTGTGAGCCTCTCTCTGCAGCAGAGGGGAATCCCAGTGCTTCCAGGATGCTTAGAACTTACTACAGAGGAGCTCATCAGAGGCACGCAATGAAAATACTATGACAGGCCTTTGCCAATGCTTACAGTTCCATACCCCATACAATATTGGATATTGCATATGAGCGACACTACGTCCTGAGTAACACAATCACAAAATACCTCTGATCTCGGCCTGCTATATGCAATGCCAATGTCACAGCGCGACACACAACCCATTACACTTCTAATAACCACAGATTCTATCACTAAAGGTATGTCCAAGTGCATCTCTAGATATGCATGCACATTTTCTCTCTGCCTCTGAATGGACAAAGTTACTTTCCACTTGTTGGCTTTTTAACTTGTCTATTCAGTATTAAACAACCAATCACTGTTTGGCTAGCGCATAACCTGTCAAACTCTGTGGCGTAGCCGCCATTGGCCCACCCTGACACAGCTTCGGTGTAATTTAAAAAAATAAATAATGTTTTAATTTTGTTTTAATTATTATTTTATTATTATTATTATAAAAAAATGTATTCACCCATTGAGAATATCCAAGAATTCAAAGTGAAATTCAAGTGAACAAATATTGAGTTTAATTAATGTGTTTTGTCCTCTGAACCAAACTCATTTACGGTAAAAAACTGATTGTTGGTTCCGGCACGTGCCATCATAACGAGAGAGGCAGAGAGCTGCCTGCAAAATAAATGATGGCTCAAATTTCACTAATGAACTTTGTTTGTTTTTTTTAAAAGCCAGACTCCAAGAAGAGCCCCCACTGCCAGTGGCGTAGGCAGAAATGTACTTTAGGGTGCAAAAAGGGCCTGTAAAAAATAGGGTGGGCCAGATTTTTCTTCTGCGCATTAGAACCGGTGGCAGATTACTTTTAGAATACTTTCTTTTTCCATAACAGATGGGTATGTTTTGGTGAACAGGAGACACTTCTTTTACTGTTCTAATGGCTTATCAAGAGCACAAACACGACATATTGGTGTCATTCTGGCAGCTCTCTCACCTGCACCACACATAAAAAACATCACCCGGACTGCACTCTTTGTACTGTCTTAAACCTTTCCTTGGAATATGTTATGAATTGTAAGGTGTCCTTGGGTGCTTTGAAAGGCTCCCCTAAATAGAATGAATCATCATTATTATTTATTATCTGAAACGATGTAATAACTTTTAAAACTTGTTCCAGTCACTTGCCCCATGCATTCAGCAGCAGCAGCCCATTCACTTTGATTTCATCCCGTTATAAATGTCATCATTTCGACAATAAAGAAATGCTACATAAACGTTATCTTGCACATTTTATCTAACCATCTCCGTTTCTAACTTTCAATACATTTTAAAAGAGATCTCTCTCTCTCATCTGCGTGCGGGGGCGGGGCCTCACAGACACGCTGCAGCGCCGTGCAGTGTGCACACAGTTCTGCCGGTAATGAATATTACATTTTGTGAAGACTGGCATAAGCCAGTTGTTCTTCATGTGCTACAACACTTGGCAAGCAACCATTATCACCATCCTAACCATACGCTACCGACAAGTCATCAGGTTCAGCAGCAAAGAAAATAATATTGAAGAAGCAGAAACGAGAGTTAGCATCGTAGCATCTGGAGCAGCGTGCCGTTCTACTGGAGACAGCTGTTGGCGAGAGATGAGCTTTGATTGTGAGTTTCTTCAGTGCAACTAAGGACAACTAAAACCGTATGGGAAACTCCAGCGTATTTTATAAATTGATTCGAATGGGAACAGAGCACATGCCGTCTGCAGTGGACGTCTCCAGAAAAACCGAAGCACCCAGCGTATTTTTTCTAAACGTCTGTGGTTTTTGTGCGGCCGCTTAGAGCGCACCGTGGTGAAAATATTTTGACTTTTCAGAAAAGCGCCAGTGACGTCACTGTAGAAATTGGCGGCTTGTTTTTGGTTGTGTCTGTCGTACATCATCATAACATCATAACAAAGATGGAAAGCCTGTTTGTTGGAGCAGATCGGCCGGGTGGACACCGGATGTTGCTGCCGGTGAGTGTGTGAGTTGTATCGTCCCGTTCCCTCGCTCTGGCTCTGGGTAACAAACCCATTTATACAAAGTGTGAGAGCCAGAATATTGGTGGGTGGCTTATGGTTGAAAAGCAATGTAAAAACAATGTATAATAGCACAAACAATGTAATAAATGTATGCTACTTTGCCTTACAAATATGACATATGGTTGTCATAGAAACAATAAAAGAGCGATGGGAGTTTTTTTAGATGAAGCGCTGGGAGCAGGCGTTCATCAGCACCATGCCAGCGCCTTCCTGCCAGAAAAAGGATTGCATGTGGACACGGGTCCTTAAACACTACATAGAAACACTCTGCTTCCTGCCTCCCTAACTAGACTAAAAGAGTCACAATAATTGTTTCAATCACTTTCACCCCTTCATCCATTTGCAGTATCCCTAAGAGAGCCTTCAATAGGCGCTTTCACACCGTAGTACTTTTCCCAGGAATAGTTCAGATAGTTCTTGGGATTTTGCGTTCACACCAAAAAGATCTGGAACTAGAACCTATAGTTCATGTGAACCTTTTCACCCCTTTTCAGTCCCTGCTAGAGAGGTGGTACTTTATTGGGGAGGAAAAGGTTCCAATTTCTGATTGGCTGGGCGAATTGCAAACCACGCCGCGTATAACTCCGAAAAGTTTTGTGAAGCCGCCATTTTATTTGCTCGCATTAGCATTATTAGCATTAGCATAGGCCTCAAAACCCATCTCTTCAAAAGAGCCTTTGCCTAGACCTTTTTATCACCCTTTTATTTATTTGTATTTTTTGTATTGCTTTTTTTATTAATTCTGTGTTGTGTAATGTTTATTATATTTATACTGTTCATGCTCACTACTTGTAGCACTTCGGGATTTGAATTCAAATATGAAGTGCTTTATAAATGGAACCCATTATTATTATTATTATTATTATTATTATTATTATTAGCATTAGCCCAGTGCACCAACTGAGAGAGACTAACTTATGGCAACACAAAATAAAATGTGGGAGCGGTAGAGTGATGAGGAGGTGTCGGCGCTTCTGGCGATTTACCCGGGACTTCGGGTGGCAGTATACGCCGTGAAGTTGTTTGCGACCTGCCAGTAAACCCAAAGCAGAAGAAGTGACGTCAGCGGCTTCATTTGCGTAATCCTCCCTCAGGGACTTATTCCGGTGTGAACACGATTTACTAGGAGAGTTCCGGGACTAAAGAGTTCGGCGGGACTAAGTACTGGGAACTAAGTACGGATAAGTACTTGGTGTCGAAGCGGCTATTGCTTTTCCGTACAGAAGGTTCTTGTGTCATAAAGCTATCTCACACAATTCCCTCTGCACATCTGTTACACAATAGACCACAAAGCACCTTCACCTGAGGGGGCTAACAGTCAGAGAGCCTGCTCTGGGATTTGTTTCGACTTCTTGTTGTGTCAAGCAGAAAGCAGCTAAAGCTCACACATGATTTGTTGGGTTGTAGTGCACGACTTGTGTTCAAAGATCATTGATTTTCTTTTGGTGATAGCACTGTGAGCTTTGACACCGAGATCTGAGGCGCCTTCATCTGTGCTACGGAGAAACACTCACTGAAGAATACACAAGCCAACAGAACGTACACACACACTCACTATCACACACACACAAACCTTAGGCAAATAGGGCACTGTAAGCACCAACAGGCAGAGTACGGTATAGTGCACACACTCACTTTGAACACTACATCACATTCAATGTTCAGCCCTTAAGACCTGTTTCTAAAGCATGCAGTCTCATGTATCTGAATGATTGATGTCTTCAAGTAAACCCTGCTATTTTTCAACCTCTGTATTGTTGATATAATTGGGTCACTCTTTCACTGCCCTCTCCCCTCCACTGTGCACATCCTGCTCATTTGGAAGTTGCAATTACATTTTTATTGAAACACGATGACAGGGCTTTACAAAGATTATAAAAGACAAATGAAGACATGGGGAGCAAGAACAAAAAATATGCACATGGCTCTGTAGCTGGATGACAGGCTGGAGACGATATGGCTGGTCTATGGAAGGTTGGGTTGTATGGATGGCTCAATCAAACCTTGCTTTTATTTCCTGTTCCCTACCAGCGGTGCACGTTTTTTGGAGCATGACCACCATTGTTTATTCTATAATGTCAACGTTAACAAATTAGCCCAAACCACAGTGTTTCCTTAACCCTTACAAAACAATAACTATTGTCACATCATTACACATTCATTTCCAAACAGTGATTTGTCATAACTATTGTGGGCCGAACTTTGAGGTAGACCAGCTATATAGAAGTGGAAGAAGTATTCAGATATTTTACTTCAGTAAAAGTTTTTTTAAATACACTGTTCCATGTTAAAGGCTTGCTTAATGGTTTAGTCCCAAAATTAAAAGTCATCTTTTTGGGTAATACATTTGAAATGTTCGACAACGCGACAGGGACACTGGTATGGTCCATATATAGATAAACTTGTTTTGCGGTAGCATGCAATATTCTAAGGGGAACAGGGATTATATCACAGCCCGGTATGTAACATCACAGTGCAGAAATCAAAGGTCCCTGGCCTGGTACAGACTGCCATTAAAATGATGGGGGTTTCAAAAACATCCATCCCCCAAAACATTTGTAAGGAGTCAATCATTAAACCTGTGGCGAGCCGTCAGGGCTCTCGAGGCCCTTTCAGTTATATTTGTCATTAGTTTTACCAAAATAACTTGATTTCATTGTATTTAAAATAACATTTCCAAAGAAATAAATCCTTCGAATCTGCCTGTTCAGTTTCTGTTGGAATGTGAAGGGTTAAATGAAAGAAGCTCCTTTGGCCCTCTCTGCGAGATACTGTGAAGACGGGAGAGCTTGGTGGTCCAGCTATGAATTCACAGAGGGCCCGCTATAGTAACTCAACGAGAGAGTAATGTCAAATGACAGTACAATTGACCAATCATATCTTCCCTCTAAATGGGCGGGCTTTATTTTCTCGTACTTTTTGACAAGTTCCGCCCGCTGTGAGGTCTATGCAAGTGGTGCAGTGACGCGTCCTAAAACCCGGAAGTAAGCCGCGCTCGGGTTCCCTCGACAAAAGAGCAACGGTGTTTCTCCATAGGATTTTGGAAAATAGCTCGAAATAAGGTCAGTGGAAAACGAACCTGTTAGATAAATGCACATTGTGTTCAGCTGGATAATATCCACATGTCTACCCTACTTTTATTATTTTCTAATCATAAATCTAATCGATAGATTTATGATTAGCATAGGTTCGTTCATGATGGCTCACTTCAGTGATAGTAGTGACATCGTTGCGAAATTATTAACTGTCATTTTTCAAGATTGAGTTACAATGATAAACTGGAGAGGCAAAGGATCAGCTGCATGACCCGCCATCAAGTGCTTCATCCAAAAGGACAGGAGGATGGACTTTGTGTTTCAGTGATTTATCATCAAAGGTAGACCAAGTCATTTTCAATGCGGGCCGCCGTGCCGACTTCATTCATGTGTAATTGCTACTTGGCTGTGGGCGACCTGTCATGATAGGTGTTTATATAAATGGTGTTGTTCTGTGTGGTAGAGGGTCGCTGTCATTGATGCGTTTTGCACCCCGGGCCGTTGTTTTTTATATTCCGCTGTGACGTAATAACTCTTATTTTTTTCAAGGGAAGTGGGGTCAGAGGGCCTAGGTATAAAAGTCACGGCTCGCCACTGCACTGCATTAGACAGGCACAAAAAACGACATATGATCCTCCACCAAGAGTCCCAGCTCTTACCTTCTGGTAGGAGATTCAGGGTTCTTAAAAGCAGGCTAAACCGAGGTCGAGCCAGCACCACCGGCTGGTCCAAGTCCAGGTGAGCAGCCTTCACTCGGTCTACCGAGACGTGCTCGACCCTGGCACCCAGGTCCACCACCAAGTGCTTGTCCCCGTTTTCCCAGACTCGGATAGGCCCGTTGTAAGGGGGTTGCAGGGGGCCTCTGTGGGCATCGTGTCGGATGAACACATGCTCCGCTGAGCGAAGCCCCACGGGACACCGGAGTGCCGTGCTGAGCAGTGGGGAGCGGAGCAAAGGCTTTAGCGGTGTCCTGCATAACGGCGCACAGGACGGTCACCAACCAGCGGGCCGATGTGTTGGCGAGGAAATCCCCTGGAAACTGCAGCGGCTGACCGTAGACCATCTCAGCAGTGGAGCACTGCAGATCCTCCTTAGGCGCGGTCCTATGGCCCAGCATAACCCAAGGCAGCTTGTCGATCCAATTACCGTCCAGGCTGGCCCTGAGGTGAACTGCGAACCACGGTCTGAGGAAATGTCCGATGGGGTGCCGAAACGACACACCCATCTCGCAATGAAGGCCCGGGCTATGTTAGCCGCCGCTGTCAATGCGAGTGGGATCGCCTCCGGCCAGCGGTTCGTCCTGTCCAACATAGTTAGGAGGTAGCCACGCACGTGCCGGCCCATGTCTTCACCTACTTTTTGAGCCCCCGCCAGACGAATTTTGCGGCCACCATCCGCACAGACGGCTTCCCGCCGGGGTGTGACAGGTCGTGCACCACCTCGAACACGGAGCGCCTCAAGCTGGTGAGAACGAAATCCACATCCTCCAGACGCAATCCCATGTCAGCCCCCTTCAGGGCCTGGTTCGCTGGTCCATGACCTGGTCCACTGTCATGCGGGTATTGTCGAGGCCCAACTGGACAGCCCCGATGACGAGGTGTCAGCTGAATAAGGCTAGTGGTTGCCAGATGCCCTCCACCCATTATTCATGCACCGCACCGATGGCGTAGTCCGATGCGTCGGTAGTAAGGGAAGTGGCTGACGGAAGTGTCAACAGGGGCAGCGTGGTCTTGACCTCCTTGAAAGCTTCCGTCTTCCAGTTGATCTCCTGATGGGGGCCTTACGGCCCATCCACACAGCGGCGTGCACTGACGCTTGCCGGCGGGCGTGTCTGAAACTCGACCAACAACCAATCACATGAATCTCCCGCCCCTGACACACAAGCAGCGGTTTGATTGGCTAGAGCTTGTACTGGCATATGATTCGATTGGCCGACGCCTCGCCGAGGCGTCAAAAGTTGAACATTGCTCAATTTTTGAAGCGAGCCACGCCAGCTACGCTCCGCGTCGCTTCCCACGATGCATTTCGGCTAAAAGTGACGTCACCCCATTCAAAGTGAATGGGGAAGCGTCAACGCACGCCGCTGTGTGGACGGGCCGTTACACTTCAATGCCTAGTACAGAAGCTGCATAATGTGGTCGGCCCGGGCGATGAAATGGTGGTAAAAGGTCACCATCCCGAGGAACACACTGAGCAACCGGGCCATGTGCGGGCGAGGGAAAGCCGCGACAGCTTTAATCTTCGCCGGCAGGGATGCCGTCCCGCCCTTGGTGATGCGGTACCCAAGGAAGAGTTGATTATCAACCCGTGTTGGCTGAGCCTCGTAAAAAGGGCACGGAGGTGGGACAGGTGTTCTTCTTCCGAAGTGGTGGCGACAAGTATGTCGTCCAGGTAGACGAACACAAACGGCAAGTCCCGCAGCACCGAATCCATCAGGCGCTGGAATGTTTGAGTGGCGTTCTTGAGCCCGAAAGGCATCATTGACTTTAATTAAATGTATTATGTCAACCCGATTTCACATAACTCTATTATGTTAGTTGAACGCTGAAATATCAAGTTTAAATAACAAATATTAGGTTCAATTTAAGATGATTGCTTTCTACTAACTAACTATCCCTTTTTTCAGTGTTCTTTCTGTCCTTCTTAGCAGCAGTAATCACAGTAACTGTCCACCGCTCACTGCTGCTCATGCGGTACCTCCTGCTATGTGGCAAACAAAGCTATGTGTCAATCATCCTGCAGCAGGTAGTTGCTCAAATAACAAACTTGATTGAAAGACTGCCAGTTGACCCCTGGGACAGAACTTTTCATCAATGGGCTGCTGTATGGTGTGTGTGATGCTCTCGCTGTGTTACTGCTCACTGATGCTTGCTGTGCACTGATAAGGTGCCAAGAAGAGGATATTTAATAATGACTGCATGAAATTGAATTTCTGTAAATGGCATTGGGGATTTCAAATCACTGTTGAGCTGAAATTAAAGACATGAAAGTTGAATTTGATTAAAGAATAAATGAGATAATTACCTGGATCTGACTTAGAGAAGGTGTCCATGTCCAACAGGTTTCTGCAATAAAAGGAAAGAAGCTGTTAAAGCTCATATTTAAAATACAGTGTCAGTCATTCCAAATCGTTGCAATGCACCATGTGGTGAAAAGATGACAGGCAAGTCAACCAGCTGTGTATTAAATGTCTCAGAAGGCGTTACTGAAAGGGATCTCTATGTGGATAGTACAGAAATAAAAAGGAATTACAGTGATCAATGACATTGTAATGTTAATGTGAGTATTGTTTCAGACTTGAATGTGGTCCTTTCCTTAAAAGAGGACTATGTGCATGCATAAAAACCGAAAGAACACACGACAGGAGAGGAAAACCCCCAAATAATATGAATAAGAATACATGGTATTTTAGCGCTTTTCCTGGTGCTCCTTTCAAATATAATTAAGCACAAATCCAGCCTTCATTTTGTAGTTTTAGCTGTTGTATCCATCAGTTATGATCCATGATACCTTTCAAATTCAATACAAAAAAACTGTAATGTAATGATCATGTTGTTGATAGTGCTAGAGATGTGCTGCGAATAAAATTAGACTCTGTTGCTCCTTTGAAAAAGAAGAAAATAAAACAACAGAGATTAGCTCCATGGCATAATGCCGAAACCCGCAAAATAAAGCAAAAGTCGAGACAACTTGAAAGGATATGGCGTTCCACTAAACTTGAAGAATCTCGTTTAATTTGGCATATTACTCTCAATGAGTATAAGAAAGCACTGCGTAAAGCGAGCGCAGCCATAAACCTTGAACAGTTAAATGCAATGATTCTCTCTTCTAAACCATTAACGTGCATGTTAGACCCAATTCCAACTAAGCTGTTGAAGGAAGTTTTTCCATTAATTAGCACTTCTTTATTAAATATTATGAATATAATAATAATTCCTTACATTAATTATAGTGCTTTTTCAATGACTCAAAGCGCTTTTACATATACACACATTACATATATCATACATGCAATGGTCAGAAACTGTGGACAATACCCACAGGAGCAAGTTCAGGTGAAGTGTCTTGCCCAAGGACACACCGGCTTACAGCGGCGGGTTTCACCCCTTGATCTGATGATTATTGCACAGCGCACTGCGCCACACTGTCCATCTTCACGCCTCGAGGTCATCGAGGCGCTTGGACAAGTACACATTGGTATTATACATGTACTGTGGACAATGCCCACAGGAGCAACTCCGGGGGAGGTGTCTTGCCCCGGAGGACACAACGGCCT
The DNA here is from genome assembly GCA_036324585.1 of Champsocephalus esox. Classification (NCBI taxonomy): domain Eukaryota; kingdom Metazoa; phylum Chordata; class Actinopteri; order Perciformes; family Channichthyidae; genus Champsocephalus; species Champsocephalus esox. The sequence goes on along the minus strand of CM070495.1, from coordinate 4,830,513 downwards.
GACGCAGTGGCGGCAGGTGCGGGTTTCGGACTGGAGTTCCCAGCACTCCCCCTTGATCTGATGATCGGATGCACAGACCACTGCACCACCCGTCCCGAATATGTCTTTATTATCAGGCAATGTTCCACAAGCATTCAAAGTAGCAGTGATAAAACCGCTTCTTAAAAAGCTCAACCTCGATCCAGAGGATTTAGCCAACTATAGACCTATTTCTAATTCTTCTAATTCTTTCTAATCTTCCGTTCCTCTCAAAAATTCTTGAGAAAGCGGTCGCAAAACAGCTATGTGATTACTTAAAAAACAATGATTTATTTGAAGATTTTCAGTCTGGCTTTAGAACACATCATAGCACAGAGACAGCTCTGGTTAAAGTCACAAATGACATTCTAATAGCCTCAGACAAGGAACTTGAACAAAAAAATATTTTGGTCGAGCCAAAGTGCTGTACATATAATAAAAGTAGCCTACAGTAGAGACACTTTACAGCAAATACAACAGCACAGATTGTTCAGAATATCAGTATGAGAAAAACGACACCCTCTGTCCTTAGACCCTCTGTCCTTAGACCCTCACATCGTACAAGAAAAAACTTCCAGAGAAAACCCACAGTTTAAAGGGAACATGGGAGAAACCTCAGGGAGAGCATCAGAGGAGGGATCCCTCTCCCAGGACGGACAGACGTGCAATAGATGTCGTGTGTAAATCGAAGAGATAATACATTTTACAGCATATAGACCGAATGTTAGGAAATGCATGTGTTATATATAAATAAACATTGATTGATTGATTGATAATAAAAACGTCCGTCAGTCAGTGCTGTGTGTAATTGTATATTGTGTCATCACCAGTGTTGGGACTAATGCGTTACAATGTAACGCGTTACTGTAACGCCGTTATTTTTGGCAGTAACTAGTACTCTAACGCATTACTTTTTAAATTCAGTAACTCAGTTACCGTTACTACATGGTGCGTTACTCCGTTACTGCGTTAGTTTTTTTATATAGTCAACAGCCAGGTGAACAGAGATGAGAACTGTACTTAAGTACAGTACTTGAGTAAATGTACTTAAATACTTCCTGTGTCATATGCGGAGACGCGCTGTGGGCGTGTTTGTGTTGTTTACTAACAAGACTGTCATGGCGGCGGCGGAGCTCAAGTCTAGTTTCTCCACCTGGAGATATTCTCACTATTTTCACTTTTGTGTGAAGAAAAGAAAGTTTCTGTTAAATGTAAGTTGTGTCCTGGCGGGTCAAAGAGCCTATCTACTGCCCAAACCAGTCATTCACATCTCTTAAAACATCTGCAGAAACAACATGCTGGGACGAAGCTACTAAGACCGGCACATACCCAGACTCGTCCGACGCCACTCCACCTCCACCTAAGCAACAGCGGCTGGATTTTAACCAAGGGACTGCTAGCCAGGGAAAAGTCGATAAAGCCATTGCACGGTATGTTGTAGAACACATGCAGGCTATTGCTACAGTGGAGTCACCCGCTTTCAGGGAGCTAGTTAGCATGATAGCATGTCCGGGCGGCACACGGCATATGGGAAGGAAAACTTTTTCCAACTATCTGGAGAAAGAATATACAAAAATGTAAAGCCAGCTAATATCGATGCTATCCAGATTGCATATAATGCATGACAAGTTGATCAACAGATTGTATTATTCTCCAATGCAATAACAGTACTGAAATGAAGGCTATAAGGGCATTAATGGGAGCCCTTTTTTTAAGTAACTAAAACGTTACTTTACACAGTAACGCATTACTTTTTGGTGTAAGTAATCAGTAAAGTAACTGAGTTACTTTTGAAATGAAGTAACTAGTAATGGTAACTAGTTACTGGCTTTCAGTAACTAGCACAACACTGGTCATCACGTATTGGAGGCATTGGAATTTCTCAACTGACAACAGAAATATAAAGGGGAATAACATGAGACAAGGTTCAAACTGTTATATCCATGGCCAATAATATGAAGGTAGAAACATCATTGAGTCATTTTGTAGCTCCATCAAGGGAGAATCATACACACACAAACACAAAGGGCATCATTGCAAACACGCATCAAATCAGGGCCAGGATAACGACCCAGTTTCTCGTCACAACTTGACACATTAATGAGCGGTGAGTGATCACAAACACAGATCTGAAGCTGAGCAGTGACTGACGGGCTGATCTCCAGAGGGCTCCGAGCTGTCAAGGTGACGAGGGGCCACCGCGGGGGGCCCCCAGTGAGCATCCTCATATGTTCATGCCCTGCTCGTGTCGACATGCAATATGTTCATATTCATGCAGCGACCTGAGAACAGAAGCCCTCGCCTCCCAACAGAGCAACAGTTGTATTGCTAAAACACGGCCATATGGCTCCGCCCACATGCATATCATACAGGATTTACTGTGTTTTTAAAGTTGTACATTTTCCATCTCGCTCTAAAAAATAGACACATCAGAGTCAAAGAGACCTTGCTTAACAGGATTTCATTTTCTATTTAGGTATGGTACACTTTTATTGAATGTTTTTTATTCAGTATTTCTGCAGTCTTTAATGAACACAATGTCTCACAGGACAGACAGAGCTATGATTTGAGATGCAGTTTGGCCAGCCTAACAATAGCACACTTCTTACTTTAAAAAAAGGATAATCTTGAGAGAATATAAATTGGTGAATATGAAGAGTGAGAAGAGGACACGCTACAATGACATAAACATACTTAAATCATTTTATGGGAGCTGTGATTGTTTGCCTGCTTAAAAATCCATTTGACTTTGTTTGTTGACTTGTTGTTTAACAGTAGATTTGCAGAAAAAATAAATAGGAATAATTATATTGCATTGGGACTGGAACTTTTGAACAGCTTCCACAAAACTCCATCATCTCCAGTATAAAAAGGTGTAGCCACTTCAACTACATGGTCCAACAAGTTCGAGTTGGCTGATTTATAAAATTATTTGGTGAATTCTATATAAAAAATATGTGTAATGTGTAGAATCTGAGTACAAAAATGGCCTCCAAGAATGTGTGTTTGTTATTGGGTGCTCAGGATCTTTGCCTGTGACATGATGTGTGGTATTAAAAATATAAAGAAATTCACTGACAAAATTCAGAAAATCAGACAAGCAGTCAGTGCCTCTGCATCAGGAACAGCAAATGTGTTGTCTCTGTGTCCACCTAATAACAATTCAAGCACCATGACACAATTCCATCAGATTAATGATAAAAACCTAGAGGACATTATACAACTTCTGAAATCCTCCTCCTGCTGCCTTGATATTATTCCAACAGGATTTTTCAAAGATGTTTTTCCTTGCATGGCCTCAGATCTACTTCATATAGTAAACAAATCTCTTCACTCAGGTATTTTTCCACAGGCCCTGAAAACTGCAGTCATTAAACCACTCTTAAAAAAGAATAATCTAGATGCTTCAGTAATGAACAATTACAGGCCCATATTAAACCTCCGATTTCTAGGTAAGATCATTGAAAAAGTTGTTTTTCAACAGTTGAGTAATTTCTTGCATTTAAATGGTTGTTTCGATGTGTTCCAGTCAGGCTTTCGTCCAAACTACAGCACTGAGACTGCTCTTGTAAAGGTCTTTAATGACATCCACTTAAACACAGACAGTGGCAGAACTTCAGTGTTAGTATTATAAGATCTCAGTGCTGCGTTTGACACTGTTGACCACAGCATATTACTAGACCGACTGGAAAACTGGGTGGGACTTTCGGAAACAGTTCTAAATTGGTTTGAATCCTACCTAAAGGACAGAAACAACTTTGTTTCTATAGGTACATACACATCTGAGTTGACAAATATGACATGTGGGGTTCCTCAAGGCTCCATCTTGGGGCCTCTTCTTTTTAACATCTACATGCTACCACTGGCTCAGATAATGAAAAACAACAAAATAAGTTACCATAGCTATGCAGATGACGCACAAATCTACGTAACAATTTCACCAGGAGTAAGTGCATTGAACAAATCAATGACTGGATGTGTCAGAACTTTCTCCAAGTAAACAAAGATAAAACTGAGGTAATGGTTTTTGGAGCCAAGGCAGAACGTATAAAAGTTAGCGCTGAGCTTCAGTCTGCAATGTTCAAAACAACAGATAAAGCCAGAAACCTAGGTGTAGTCATGGACTCTGACCTGAGTTTCAACAGTCACATTAAAACAGTTACTAAATCAGCCTACTATCACCTAAAGAACATATCTAGGATTAAAAGACTAATGTCACAGCAGGATTTGGAAAAACTTGTCCATGCTTTTATCTTCAGTAGACTCGACTACTGCAATGGTGTTTTCACAGGTCTCACTAAAAAATCTTTTAGGAAGCTGCAGCTGATTCAGAACGCCGCTGCTCGAGTCCTCACTAACACTAAGAAAGTGGATCACATCACTCCTGTTCTGAAGTCTTTACACTGGCTTCCTGTGTGTCAACGAATAGATTTCAAAATACTGCTGCTGGTTTATAAAGCACTGAATGGTTTAGGCCAAAATTACATTTCTGACCTCCTGCTAAATTATGAACCATCCAGATCTCTCAGGTCTTCAGGGACTGGTCAGCTTTCTGTCCACAGAGTCAGAACTAAACATGGGAAAGCAGCATTCAGTTATTATGCTCCAAATATCTGGAACAAACTCCCAGAAACCTGCAGGTCCGCTGCAACTCTGACTACTTTTAAATCCAGGCTGAAGACTTTTCTTTTTGTCGCTGCTTTTAATTGAACTATTCATATCTTAGACTGCACTATAACTGTTATCCATGTATTTTTTCTTTTAATGTTTTAAATATAAACTTAACTAATTTCTCCATGACATTTATGAGAGGGACTGCTTGAAAGTAGGATATTTGGGATATCCATCGTAGCCAGGGTTTACGATCAGTTTTTAAGTGATTTGTACTGAGGAACAAGTATCACATCACCGACGGGTGAAAAATAGTGTTTTGGTAACACGGGGTGTTCAGGTAACACTTAAAAACTTTGTTATGGAATGCAAAGCAGAGTAGGGGGCTAGTACACCCTCCTGAGGGTCCGATTGTGGATGTCATGCGAGCATAACATGGTGAAAACAATCCGTCTAAATTAACAATCGGGACGGAAATGTTCGGATTTCCAAAGGGAGGTTCTGTGAATAAATTAAAAACCAAGAACCGAAATAATTGAACTATTCATATCTTAGACTGCACTGTATCTTTTATCTTTTAATGTTTATTTTATTAGCTTTTCTTTTTAATGACTGATTTGAAATGCCATTATCTTAATGTCTTTCATTTTTTGTTTTTCTTCTAATGTTTCTTTTATTATCTTTTACTGTTTTTAAATGCCTTTATCTGAATGTCTTTCATTTTTGTAAAGGACCTTGAATTGCCTGGTGCTGAAAGGTGCTATATAAATAAACTTGCCTTGCCTTGCCTTTTAAATCGCCTTTAAATCCCAAATACATAAAAAAAAAGAACTAATAGAGTGCCACAGTGATGCGTCCTAAAACCCAGTAGTTAGCATTTGTACCACTTCCGGTTCCTTCGTCAAAAAGCAATGCAATTTCTCCATAGGATTTTGGGAAATAGCTGGAAATAAGGTATGTGGTTGAGACACATTGAGAGAGACGGATCACATTTTGTTCTACAACATTAAATCCATCAGCAGTGACCCCGCTGGTGATCTTTGAAGAGTTTACGTGTCTGAAAAACGATGGTTGATACCAAGTGGCTGAATAGGACTACAGAAGTTGTCGAGGCCGTTTTACGTCATTACGCCGAACAAGTAAACACTCCTCTAAGTTAGTTTGCCCTGTTCTGCTTGAAAGCAAGTACCTGCCTCCTGCAAAGTGTTCAAATAAACGCTTCAACTCGTACCATTTTGAATCTGTAGTTTTGAATATGGATCTTAAGTTGGTGTGACATAGTACTCGGCTGTAGTTCGTTTATAGCATAACGTTAGCATTTTGCTTCTGGCGACTAGATTTATGATTCGAAAATTATAAAAGCAGGCACGGCCCCCTTAATGCACGGGCTGACCTGGGCTGAAGCCCAGGGGCCTAAGGAGATCGGGGGCCTATCAAGAGCCAATCAAAAAAAATAAAAATAAAAATATATATTATTTTTTTTCGGTCTTGGCTTTCAGAATATGAAAACTTTTATTTCCAAAATCACATGATAAATACATGTTTGAAGCTTGTAAGGGGAAGATGACAGCTCTCACTCGCCACCCTGCACTTCCACAGCACCGCCCCTCCTCCCTCCGGCTGACATTATGAATGTAAGAGTATAGTGATCATAGATAACACGGCAGGGTCGGTTACAGTTTGTTTTCATCTGGTTTCAAATAAACAAAGTCTTGGCTTTCAGAATATTAAACTTGTTCGGGCAAATTCAGATGATAAATACAACTTTGAAGCTTCGGCATAATTACAAGCGGAGAACGGAGTAACTTGACGTCACAGCAGGCATAACAAATGAAGCTGAGCGCAAGTTCAGACAGGAAGACCTATCACTCCGTATTGCTCGTCATGGCAATACTCGCTCCCTCCACTGGATGACAGGGAGCGCCACTCCTTAGCCAACCTATCACTTCCCTCCATTCACAAGCCTAATTATCGCACCTATATATGCTCTCCCCTTTCCTATCAGCTGTCTTCCAGGCGTCAACGCGCAACCCTCCTCCACCCCTTCGCCTCCTGCTTCCAACTCAGGGCCAAGCTCAACCTTCTCCCTTCCAACTGGACCTAACCACTTATCACCACCACCAGGTCTAGACCCAGGGGGGTTCATCGGAAACGGTTCTTTCCCTTCCCTAGTCGCCAAAACACATTTCATTCACTTGTTATAAACTGTCATAATGTAACCGATAATAAACATGTATTTCATACATCACGTCTCTCCTGATTGAACAGCCGGTGTTTCTCGTTAGGGTTTTCCCCGGGAAACAAAAATACACAAACACGTATACACACACACACACACACACACACACACACACACACTCTCGTGAGCTTCTCCCAGACCAGTAATCCAAACGAAAATATCTTCCCTCCGTAGTATTTTGATAATTTGCTCCGTTAATCAATCACATCGATGGATTCCAGAGATGACTCCGTAACAGTCAGTGGGCACCACTTCACAGCCAATCAGAATGAGAATATGTTTCACATGTGACTTATTCAAATTGAGAGTGATTGAGTGACAGATGAAGGTTGTTTAGGAGAACAAGTTTGAGAAGAAAAAGTTTGAGAGTGGCGCTCGGGAAAGGAAATTGTTGAGGGAAAAGTAGTTTCGAGACAAGCAGCTATTACAAAAAATGCCGAAGCTTGCAGGTTATTTTAAACCTGTAGGCCGGGATGAGGAGGAAGGACAGATGAGTTCTGTACCGAGCGGCAGCGGGGCCTCGGAGCCAAGTAGGCTGTCTGGTTCTGATAGCGATGGAGTAGTGGGAGAGGAACAACAGACCGGAGGGACATTATCTGTTGGAGGAGATGAGAGGACGACGAGGACTTGCTATGTGGAGGGGAGCCAACGGCAACCGGACAGATACATGAGGGAGGCCCGATACGTCACTCATCTGGAGGAGAGGACCAGGCGCGCAGAGCAGAGTGGAGAAGTGCGATCACAGAGCCTGCCGAGGCTATACATGACTTTGATTTGATGTTTAAATAGGGGGCCTACAAAACCGGCCCCAGGGCCTGATGGCGGGCTTGAAAGTAGGGTAGACATGTGGATATTGCCCGGCTGAACAAAACGTGATCCGTCTCTTAAATGTGTCTCAACCACAGACCTTATTTCCAGCTATTTTCCAAAACCCTATGGAGAGATTGCATTGCGTTTTTTGTCGAGGGAACCAGAAGGAGTTTACTTCCGGGTTTTAGGACGCGTCACTGTGGCAGTCTATAAACCAACAACAAGCTTGACATTTTTACCTAAAACCATCAGATGTGCATAAGGCTGTTCTTTTCAAGGGTTTTGATTGGTGATGCTTTTTTCTTTGAAGCTTAACATCTGTTCGACACTAATCTCATTTAGCTGACAAAGGTTTCTGCTTGTAATGTGTCCTTATGCATGAGACCTTCAGGACAAGATATGAGGGAAGCTGGGCCTCCAATCAGAGCCCTCCCCTGCTGTGATTGACATTCTCCCCCTGAGGAGTCCTGGCTCCCTGTGCTCACTGACCTGCCTGCCTTTCACTGTCTAGCAGCAGCACGTCACTGTTCAGTATCAGACCTGGGCCCCGCTGAGCAGCAGTCACAGTGCAGAGGCCCTTTAAACCTCGCTGCCTTCGTGTGGAACACCTAATGGGTTTCACTCAACCTTTAACCTAGTTGATCACCGGACTCCTTTATCCCCACTGAAAAATCTATAATGTGCAAAATAATTTTTATTTCGAAAGTTTTAATGCTTTTTGTTTCCTACTTTACTGCTTCTGTTGAGGCAAAAACACCCGCTGCATCTTTGGGTGAAATATGACAGATCCCGTCACCACCCAAGATAGACTGAATGTGTGTGCAATAGGTGTGGGTCCGAGAATGTTCTTATAGTTGTGTAGATTTTGGCTTTGCAATTTAAGTGTCAGTTTCAACAATTGTGCTCACAATGTATCATTGTGGTGCAGGTGAATGTTGAACCTATACCATAAATGAATGTTGAATGGTAAATAAGAAATGTTCTGCATTTTATGGAGCTTTATCCAGTCTCTGTGACCCCTCAAACACCACTCATATAGAGGTAGATGCTGCCATACAAGATTCCACCTGCTCAAGGAGATTGGGTTAAAAGTATCTGGCCCAAGAAAACATAGACATGACGACTGCTGGATGGAACACACACCCTTTCGATAGAAAGACGACAGTTCTACCTCACAGCCACTCGGTTCATCTCATCAACAGTCAGCAAGAGATTGGGTTATTAGGTGCTTTGCTACCTGGAGAGCAGACGTCATGTATGTGTCTCGTGTAACAGTCCTGTGGCAGCGGAAATCAATGCAGACTGAAAGCTGGCTTAAACCCCTATCAGACAGAGGCAACCCCCCGCTTCCTTTCACACTGTCTGACTGCCTGTCTCACACACACTGAGATTCACCTCAAAGCTGCTCTGTAAGGTCGAGCCTCAATACACAGTCTGACAGCTCTGGATGGACCAATAAGCCTCTAGAGCAGTGCTTCTCAAAGTGTGGTCCGCGGGCCACTGGTGGTCCGAGACTGCCCCCTAGTGGTCCGTGACTGCCCCCTAGTGGTCCGTGAGTATATTGGTAACATTTCACATTTGAAATACATTTATTAGTTTTCCGGACTCTCTCAGGAATATCTCCGCAATGGAGCGAGGTTAAGTTTAATTTTCGATTGCATGATATAGCCCAGCGCAACACCTTCATCACACATGTTGCCACTTGTTTGTACCATTTTCAGGCGATTTGTAATCTGTTCTAGAAAAATTGTGTTTTTTTATATTTGTGGAGTTAGGTGGTCCGCGACTGGTTTTTTATTGTTTAAGTGGTCCTTGGTATGAAAACGTTTGAGAAACACTGCTCTAGAGAATACATGGTCACATCCTCTGTTGCTGAGGAGAAGGCTGTCTTTAATACCGCCCGTAACCACTCCTGTAAAACATATTACAACTGTAGACAACAGCTTCCACCAAAGACTCGCTATTGTAGGAGTGTGGTGGCCACTAGAAAGAACATTAGGGAGTATTGGACAAACCTGTGTGTGAATGGAAATAAATATCCTTGAACCCTAAACATAAAGCCGTCCAGATCACATCGTTTATCAATGTGATGTGGAAGCAAATTTATCTGAAGGCACAAGTTCTTATTGACAGATTCATAAAATGTTTGCTGACATTTTATTTTATTTTATTTTATTCACACAATGGTTAAACTTCAAATTAAATATTTTTCAGTCAAAAAAAGGATATACTCTCATGTAAGTAAGGCCCTTAATCCCAACACAAAGGGAAACATGTGTGGTCATGGGTTGGACTGAAGTCAGACTAAAGGTGTAACACAGAATGTATTCACAATGTATACCTATGCTTTAAATAACAGTCGAACCAAGCAAGATCCTGTTTTACCCCAGAGAACAAAAGCTGATTGGCAATCTGGAGAACATTACGAGGTTAATGAGATGCAGAAATGACACAATCAGGGAAGCAGCCTCCCGGTGTGTTCCGCTTCAAATGTGGAATGGAAACGTTTTGGCCTGCAGAACATACTTCTCATCGTTAAGAGAATGTCCGTGGCGACTTGAGTCACGGGACAACCTTTGGCATCTGTATTTCTGTCTCCCATCACAATGTAAAAAGTAAAACAATAAGTAGTAAATATTAATGTGAGTTGAAAAATTAAAGCATTGATCTAGAGGAGAAGCATAGCCTCTGTGTGAGAGGCCTGCTGTCACTGCTTGTTTTAATTGTGCATTGCAGATGGAGCATCATTGCAGGACCCCCACCCACAGCTCTCTGCTCCACCAGGGACCCCACCAGGGAGGAAAGGCCAGCTCAAAGAGAGGCTCCAATGTGCGTGGACAGAGAGTAAGACAGATCATTAATTATTGAAACATGTTGTGACGGATGTTACTAGGGATGTGATAAGTATATGATATGAGATTAAATATAAACAGATTATTGTCTTCTGTTTGGATAATTACAAATACTTTCTACACACTCAAACTTGCAACATTTCCTTCCTGGAAAGAACCAAGTGAAACTGTTTTGGTGCACCTTAGCACATTAGCTAGCAACATTAGCATTGTATGATTATCCCGAAGGTTCATATAAAGCATATTGTAAGTATGTGAGCCCTGTGCGGTAGCTTTCAGATGGCTCGTTTTGCAAATTGAATGTCCAACTTTTACAACAACTCCCTGGTCATTTTGTAGTTACGCACCCGTTTCTCACACTCCTGATTTGGGGCACTGCTTCAGGTGAGTGTCACACACACACACACACACACGACTCGCCCAAGGGGAAAGGATTTCTCCACACACACAAAAACAACTCTGCAGGAACCAGTGTGTACTTATACTCATTAACACGGGACGTTATCTATCTGTTGTGGTAGAGCCACATGTGAGAATGGGTAGCAGTAAAATGAAAAAAGGCTGTGGTAGAATGGTAAGATGGATAGACTGAACACAACAAATAGGCTGCAACGATTGTTCCCATGCTTTTCAGTCTTATTCCATCAGAATAATGTGGAAGATGCAAACAATAACAATTGTAGGAACTTCAATGTATTTACACACTTCCTGATTCATTCTTTTTTCATCAGTGCGACATCTCTGTGTCTTCCCTTCCATGAAGTGTGTTACATAAAGTAGGTCTGCGTGAAAGAATGAATGGTCTGCAAAGGCTACCATCCCTCTCCTCTCAAAGCACCTGTCCTAGTTGTAAAGACTGCCCTCCTTTCGTCTCCTTTTCACAGTGTGACTTAAAACCGCCTCACAAAGAAACACTTAAAGCAGATCTGAGGTGCAGCTGCCTGCCTGTCTTCACTTTAATAAAGTCATTATGTGCAGGTACATGAATCTGGGATCTCCCCTCATTCTCATTTCCCTTTCCCACTTCTGACTTATCCGTTTGACAGTGAACTCTGTGACAGGAATCTTAACCTGAGTGGAGAAAGCAATCCAGCTCATTACCACCTGCAGGGGCTCCGGGCTGCAGCAGCACAGCTGATGGAACCCTTAATGGGAAAAAGAGACGGCAGAGAATAGATTGGCTGAGGCATCGAGTGTGTGGAGACAGACCCATTTCTTTTTTCTGCAGACAAATGCTCCTCGTATTGCAAAACAAGCTGAGATTTAAAAAGTTGGGAATAATTGAGAAGTCACAGAGGCTTTTAGAAATAAAGTATTTCACCTCCAGATAACCTCCCCTGACAATACTGCAACGTTCATGCAATAACGACACAGTGTGGCTACATGAGAGAACCGTCAAATGTCACGAGACATCAGGCACGGCCTCTCAGACAGGATGGTGCAGGAAGGTGAGCGAGGAGGGTGAGGGAGGAGGGGGCGATGAGGGAGGCAGCAGGTGTTCTGAGGAGGATCAGCACCGTGCAGCATCATCTGCACACATCCCTGCTTCTGTCTGCAGAGAACTTTGTCAATCATCGTCAATGTCAGAACTCTATAACGTCTTGTGTATCTCACTCACAACAGAATGACTCTCAGCAACCACCTGTTGGTCCACAATGTTGCGAATTGGAATGTTACTGAGAAGCTATCCTTCAGGTGGGCTGACTGTGGCTGAGTGGTCTCAATCCATAATGCATTGCCCACGGTGTGTGAGTGTTACTCCCTGAGCCTCTGAATGAATGTGTGTATATTAATTGTGCAGAAAAAGGAATTTCAAGAATGTGAAAAACGTTTTTTCTTGGGGGGAAAAGTCCTATTGTTTTTTCCCATGACAGTTTTTTGGTTGCTAGAATGTTATGATTGTTATAACAATTCGAGACAATGTGTTTGAAAATGTGTTTTAAAAAATATTTTGGGGGCTGCTTTTGCAGTGTTTAAAATAATTTGATGGGTCGCATTTTAGCCTTTTCATCACATTTGTCCCCTGAGACAGAAGCATGCGTTGTCTTTTCAGGAAGGAGAACCAGAAGTCATGCAAAGATTGAAGCTGTTTGCCTACTTCCTCCTCACATACATATATCCTAGGATTCAGTTCTGAAGAGAATCCTAATGTGTAACATAACTGACCCTCTTTGAGAGACTTTCCCAGATGTTAGGTGGACATTCTGTCAAAAATCAAGTGAATCCATAGGCGGAGTTGACATTTGCTCTTGGGGGGCAAACCTTTTTTACTGACGTCAGTACGCAGTCCCAACTATTGCGTGTGGTGCTACGGATACAGTAGCAATAAAGCCAGCGTTCACCGCACTGAGTAAGACTTTTCCACATACGACATACAACTCATCCCGTCATGCACGCCTCATGCCCGCCGTACACACACTCATATGGAAGGGGCGGTCTCTCCCCCAACAACAGTGCATTACATAACTGTAAAACGTATCATAACTGCACATCTTATACTTATTTGCTAACTACTATATCCCTTGGTTACTTGAACACGCTACAATATTATTAGCCAGTGTCCTACCTTAGTGCAGAAGTCAAAACCTGTTTGTATGTTCCGCATATATGTCCACTATCCCCTCAGGTGACAGCTGTGCGGTTATGTCGTCCTCAATGTGAAGAACCGCAAGTGAGGAAAATCTTGTTCCTCCCATCGTTAACCGCAGCCAGTTCCGAATTCTCCTCATTGCAGAAAAACTTCTCTCAGAGGCGGCAGATCCGATAGGCAGAGTCAGTGCCAACTGGAGCATATTGCATACATTTGGATAGCTGTCCTTTTTAACAGTCTTTCGAAGATGCTCAAGTGCAACAGGTGCGACAGCAGAGGCTTTAACAAGGTCCATGTCTGCTCCAAGAAGGAGAGGGTGAATTTTGAGCAGCGGCTGTGCGAGAGGTTCAATTCCATGCTCGTGCCAGGTCTATGGACTCAGCCATCTTTGACTCAAGTTTACTTATCAATACTGTTACGTACTCCCCCCCTTTTGTTGTCCTCTTTGTTCTCTCCGCTGTGCAGGTACACCTGCCTCCGCCTTCCCCAGGTGTTCCCAGTTGTCACTCAGCCGAGCTTGGCGCAGGTGTTCCCAGTTGCCAATCAGTCGAGCATAAAAGAGGAGACTGAAGGAGAAGGAGGGGGCCGATCACTACTCCGGATGTCTCTGCTGTGTCAGAGCTCTTTTGCCTTTTTGTTGTGTTTCCTGGAGGACGTGTTAGTATTAGGTTTTCGCGGCTTTATTTCTCCCGTTAGGTTCTGTTGGATTTTGGGTAGCGGAGGAAGGCTCTGGATCCTACGGCCCGTGGTGTGGTTGGCCCAAGTCCCCTCCGTCTGTTTGTTTGTGTTACCTGTCCTCCAGTGGAATGATTTAGTATTGTGGCAATACATGTATGATCACAGTTTAGTGCCTACATGTTGTGTACTTTTGTTTTATGTTGCGGACTGCCTCACGAGCCACTACTATTGAGTAGGGAGGCGGGTCTTAACATATGGGGGCTCGTCCGGGATGTCTCGGGCAGGTGCCGGTGTGGTGAGTAGTATTACTTTCTAAAAAGCCCTTGACAGCATTTTGTTGTTTGTTTGGCTGTATAGCGTAGAGTTGCAGTGATGGATTTCGACTTGGAGGGGTTTGTGGGTGATCTGACTCGGGGGAAGTTGGATGCATGTAGCAAACAGCAGCTTGGTCTGATCGCAGGCAAATTTGACGTTGTAGTCAATAACCAGAACAAGAAACAAATCATTAAGGGACAGCTGTTGGCTGCGCTTATAGATCCGGAGGTATTGTCAGAGGAGGAAGTAGACGTTCCCATAGACGACGGGACAGAGGTCTCTCAGAAAGTGAGCGATCTTCAACTTCAGCTAGAGCTGCGCAAGCTGATGGTTAGAGAGAAGGAGAGTGATAACAGACTGAGAGAGAAGGAGATCGACTGTAAACTCGAATTGAGGAAGTATGAGGCGGAGTTACGTTTGAGGGAGCTGGAGCTGACGTCTCACCAGACTCAGTAGTTGGGGTCTGCGCAACCTCATGATTTTTGACGTAGGCAAGTATACTCGGTTTATCCCAGTGTTTAACCAAAAAGACATTGATAGCTATTTTGTCCTGTTTGAGCGTGTAGCAACAACGTTTAAATGGCCTGGGAACATGTGGACTGTTATGTTGCAGTGCGTTCTCGCGGGTAAAGCGCAGGAGGTGTATACTGCGTTATCTGAGGAGGTTATGAACAGGTGAAAGCTGCAATTCTGCGCGCTTATGAGCTGGTGCCTGATGCATACCGTCAAAAGTTTCGTGGTTTGAAAAGACAAGATTGTCAAGCGTATGTGGAATTCGCCCGTGAGAAAGAGGTTCTGTTTGAGCGATGGTGCTCATCGACGGGGACAACATCTCTAGAGGACCTAAAAACATTAGTGCTCATGGAAGAATTCAAAAACTGTTTGCCTTACACAGTAGCCACATACCTCAATGAGCAAAAACCGGTGAAACTGTTTGATGCTGCGGTTTTGGCTGAGGAATATGTGCTTACTCACAAGACTGTCTACAGTGAGAGGACTAGGGCACAGGCCGGGTTTGTGGACAATAATATCAGAGAAACCCCAGTCTTCACTAAAGTGCCATGGCAGTCCAGCAGGCCAAGAGTTGCTGAGGAAAAACCGGAAGAGATGAATTGGGGATCTACGGATAGGCCAGTGTGTCATTACTGCAAGAAAAGAGGTCATATTGCAGCAAATTGTTATTCTTTGCGGGGTGAGGAGAAGCCTGTAAAGACGGTTGCTTTGGTGAGTACTTCAAAGCCAGGGTCTCTCAAATCAGAACTGGACGTTTTTGCTCCGTTTCTCATGGAGGGAATGGTGTCTTTACCGGGGAAGAACAACAGGGTTCCAGTGACCATTTTGAGGGATACAGCAGCTTCGCAATCCTTTATGATGAGGGGTGTGTTGCCCCTCTCTAAGGAGTCTGCTGTGGGTTTGTGTGTTCTTATGAGGGGGTTTGGTATGCAGTGTGTGGGTTCGCCATTGCATAATATTCATCTTGAGTCAGATCTGGTCACAGGTCCGGTAACTGTCGGGGTTCGGCCATGTTTTCCCATTGAAGGGGTAGATTTGGGCTGCAGTCGGATAGTTTAAAAATCAGCTCCTAAGTTCTAACCCTATCGTCTATTCCTTGACCTCTGAGTGAAACGTCACGGGGTTAAGGGATAGTGGATAAGAGAATTAAAAAGGACTTAGGAGAAGAGACTGCGGTACTTTAGAGAATCCGAATGCACTTTCACTATCCGACATGTTTATGATGCGCCAGCGGACGTCATTGTGTGCATCTGCTGCTGTGGGGGAACTATGGAAACCACAGTTTTCTATACAGCGGACTACAACATGGATGTTCAATAAGAACGAGGGACTACTGTGAACTCATCTAGAGACTCTGCACCGTGCTCTGATGCTGCTGCTTTACTTTATGAACGTGGACAACAGAGAAACATATTCTTCATGACCAAAGCTGGAATTGAAATAAAAAAGGAAAGTGAAACTTATGCTCGTCACCCTCTCCCTCCGGTCCACATTAATACAAATGATCCCAATACGTATGATTGGATGAACTAAAGATCTTAAAATCAATACAGATGTATTTATTATAAACGTTAGTCCTTAACATCTATCACTGTGTATATCACCATTCAAACATCTTTTAAAAGTTGAACAAACCCCACACAGCTCAGTGAAGACTGAAATGTTGACTTTATTTGATCATTTCAGTGAAAACTAACGTTCATATTTCTCTTTTTGATTATAATACTGATGAACGTTCAAAACAAAGCACTTTTGCAACTTCCACCTATGTTTTAAAATGCTTAATAAGCACCGTAACTTTCATGATATCATTTCTCGGTCATAATCGGTTGTTTCCGTGAACGGCCGACTGTTGAGTGACGGCAAATGCTGCGACTGCAAGGCATTGTGGGGCAGCATTTTCGCTTCTCCTGTCGGTTAGGGAGGTCCAGTGGTTCCTAAGCTAAAGGAGGTTATAAAGGAAGTTTGAAACCTCCTTTCCTATCATTCTCATCATTCTAGAGAATTCGAACGGCACTTATCATGGCTGCCACTGAGGGACTTCCGGGTCATTTCACTCCTTTAGGAAGACTCCTAAGCTAAATGGACTATTCGACTTCAGCCTTGGTCTTGGGGAATGATTTAGCCGGTGGCAGAGTGCTCGTTAAACCGGGGGTGAATACGGTTGCAGTCACCCGCGCAAAGTCAAAGAGTGGAGTTGATGTTAGTGATGGTGATCTGTCTGACAGTTTTACGGCTACGGAGTTTGACAGACCGATCGGGGATGATCATTCTGGCGTGAGGGTGGGAAAATGGGTACGATAAGCCCCGGGGCTGTTCGTAAATCTGTCGCTGACGGTGTGGTGGCGCGGTCCAGTGCTGAAAGTGACCCCCCTGTCACCTCTGAGGCCCCGATCGCTGCCGAGACTCTGGTGAAGGTTGAGTCTCATTTGGCACACTTGCCTGACGCGCAGCGGGCAGATGTACTGGGGCTGATCGTGAGGTGGAGCGCTCTGTGTCGTACCGCTCCGGGAGATTTGATCGACACCAGCGGGTGTATTCCACCATCGAAAAGGAGGCACTGGCTATGGTTCTGGCTTTGAACCATTTTGAGGTATACGTGGGGTCATCAAACATTCCTGTCACTATTTTCACCGATCACAACCCCCTTGTGTTTCTGCAGAGAATGCGTGACACAAATCAAAGGGTGATGCGGTGGAGTATTTTCATTTTGTTTAAAAAAAAAGAAAAAAATCACTAACTCATGGTGGGGGTGTTACGTACTCCCCTTTTGTTGTCCTCTTTGTTCTCTCTGCTATGCAGGTACACCTGGCTCCGCCTTCCCCAGGTGTTCCCAGTTGTCACTCAGCCGAGCTTGGCGCAGGTGTTCCCAGTTGCCAATCAGCCGAGCATAAAAGAGGAGACTGAAGGAGAAGGAGGGGGCCGATCACTACTCCGGATGTCTCTGCTGTGTCAGAGCTCTTTTGCCTTTTTGTTGTGTTTCCTGGAGGATGTGTTAGTATTAGGTTTTTGCGGCTTTATTTCTCCCGTTTCTCTCTACCTGTCCTCCAGTGCAATGATTTTGTATTGTGGCAATAAATGTATGATCACAGTTTAGTGCCTACGTGTTGTGTACTTTTGTTTTATGTTGCGGACTGCCTCATGAGCCACTACTATTGCGTAGGGAGGCGGGTCGTAACAAATACGAAACCAAAATTAAATGATACCTCCTTTGAAAGCCTCGTTTTTAGTCTTACGCATCCGACCTGGAAAACTTTGCAGCCAATCTTATTTGTTACAGTGTACCGTGCACCAGGTCCTTATTCAGAATTCTTATCAGAATTCTCTGAGTTTTTATCAACTTTGGTTCTTAAAACAGATAAAGTAATTATCGTAGGTGACTATAATATTCATGTTGGCGATGATACAAATAGCCTTACTGTTGCATTTAACTCTATATTAGATTATGTTGGTTTCTGTCAGAGTGTAAATAAACCAACCCACTGCTATAATCACACTCTCGACCTTGTTCTGACTTATGGTATTGAAATTGAGCAACTATTAGTCGAACCGCATTATCATGCTTTATCCGACCATTTCTTAGTAACTTTTGAAGTACTGTTACTAGACTACAAAGCATTAGTCAAAGGCTCCTGCAGCGGAAACCTATCTGTTAGTGCTATAGCCAAATGTAAGGAAGAGATTCCACCAATACTTAACTCGATAGCATGTAAGGGAGGACACTTATACAAAATGTACACCACACCAAATTGATCATGTTGTTGATAGTGCTACAGATGCGCTGTGAATAAAATTAGACTCTGTTGCTCCTTTGAAAAAGAAGAAAATAAAACAACTAAGATTAGCTCCATGGCATAATGCCGAAACCCGCAAAATAAAGCAAAGGTCGAGACAACTTAAAAGGATATGGCGTTCCACTAAACTTGAAGAATCTCGTTTAATTTGGCATATTACTCTCAATGAATATAAGAAAGCACTGCGTAAAGCGAGAGCAGCCTACTACTCTTCATTAATAGATGAGAATAAGAATAATGCAAGATTTCTTTTCAGCACTGTAGCCAGGCTGACGGAGAGCCACAGCTCGATTGAGCCTTTTATTCCCATAGCACTCAGTAGTAATGATTTTATCTGCTTTTTTAACGATAAAATTGTTACTCTTAGAAACAAAATTTATGACCTCTTGCCTTT
The DNA here is from genome assembly GCA_036324585.1 of Champsocephalus esox. Taxonomy (NCBI): domain Eukaryota; kingdom Metazoa; phylum Chordata; class Actinopteri; order Perciformes; family Channichthyidae; genus Champsocephalus; species Champsocephalus esox. The sequence continues at coordinate 4,811,699 of CM070495.1, read as the reverse complement.
GACCAGTATTGTGTTATCAACAGCTCCCGGAATCGTAAGTTCTAATATTACACTAGATAGTAAACTAGAATGCTTTTCAGCCATAAACCTTGAACAATTACATTCAATGATTCTCTCTTCTAAACCATCAACGTGCATGTTAGACCCAATTCCAATTAAGCTGTTGAAGGAAGTTTTTCCATTAACTAGCACTTCTTTATTAAATATTATGAATATCTCTTTATTATCAGGCCATGTTCCACAATCATTCAAAGTAGCAGTGATAAAACCGCTTCTTAAAAGGCACAACCTCGATCCAGAGGTTTTAGCCAACTATAGACCTACAGATGTAGCACTCCAGATCAGACTCAAATGGGTGTGTCCCAGTCAAAAGCCCAGCGGATGCCAGTGGCTGGGGGTGTTGCCAAATTGCTAGAGGGCGTTGCCCAATTTCCCCATTTGTTCAATTACAGGATTTAACCATGAGATGGCGCTTCATTCACAAAATACGCAATGGGCGTTGTAGAAACATCAATATTTTAGATCAAATAAAGTATATTGTTTGCTTTATGCAGTATATTTCTTGTAATATTGTACAGTAGATTGAAGTAAATCAACTTATACATTAAGATAAGATAAAATAGACCTTTATTAATCCCGTGGGGAAATTCAGTAGTTCAAACAGCAACAGGGTGAGAGTGAAAAACAGGACAGCACAGATTCACACAGATTAATAAAATCAAAAATAAGATGAGCGATACAAATAATAATAATGAGAAACTATGAAATAAGAAATGAATAAAACTAAAATGTAATTATCATATCATATATTATAATGTATTGTATTATTAAGTAATATCATACATTAACCCCATTATAGCAGATGCCACATTAAATGGATGAACACATGTATGCATCAATAATTACAACAGAGTATTTCTAAATACAAGTTGTAAAAATACTTATATGTATTTAATATGAACCCTTTGGAGTCGACCGTCACGCCGGCGTGATCAGATCACATGACCTGTTCAAGCCGGTGCGCATAAAAACAACAGTCCGGACAACATTGCCGTGTGTTTCTGTCGAAAGTAATGGCTTAAAACTATATCCCAGTCTTTGTTTCATGCAAAAAGACCCAGTAAACACGGAGATACGATGGTATAAAGTTGATACATTTCAAAAGTATGAAATATGGAAGCACATATTTGAATATCTTCGCCATATTTGATCATTTTACGAAACGGAAAATCCTGGAAACTGTAGATCCTGCTCAACAGGATGTATATGTGTATTTCTGTCGAAAGTACTGGCTTGAAACTATATGCCAGTCTTTGTTTCATGCAAAAATACCCAATAAACACAGACATACGATGATATAAAGTTAATACAGATATATTTCAGAAGTATGAATAATGGAAGCACATATTTTAATATCTTCGTCGTATTTTATCATTTTACGAAACGGAAAATACTGGAAACTGTAGATTCTGCTCAACAGGATATATTTACCAGGGAGGGGGTGAGGTAATCAGTTAAACGGAGTGATACGAAACGAGACGAAAAGAGACGAAGAGGGACGGCGGGAACCGAAGAGACGGCGGGAAATGGAGAGAGACGAAGATATACGAAGACAGGCGGCGGGAGACGAAGAGAGGCGGCTGGAGACGAAGAGAGGCGGCGGGAGACTGCGATTGAAGTAAAGTGACAGACAAACATTGAGAATTTAGATATAGTTAGATAGATTTAGAGTTTTGAAGACTCAACTATGATGAAGAGAACTCTGAACGTGAGTCAAGCTTGTTTTTTGACATGGAGGAGGAGGAACCTGTGATGTTGACCTGTGTGTCGTAGTTGACAGAAACCGCTTTGAAGCGTGGCACAGATAAAGACAGAAAAAACAGATTGTTGTACATAATGTGTATATATATATATATATTTGTATTATATTTATAATAACACTTTTGCCTTATCAGAATGAAATCCCATGCTACCTCAATCAAACTTTCACATTATCATAGTCACATCCCATGTATATATTTCCAGCTTTTAAATGGTTTCGTTGTGTATGTTTGTGTTATGAAAAATAAAATCATTTTCAAAATCTGTTTTTACGTTTTTTTTTGTGACTTTGGGTCCAAAATGTTCATATAGTAGAAGATCACTGCTCTAAACAAAGTCAAAAATCCTACATCCAAACGAAATAAATATAATTAATTATGATGAATACGTTAAGTCTTGTTCATTGTTTTTCACTTTTATTAAATGTTTGATATTTCCGGTGGAAATGGTGGACTATCGGACATTCAAACTGCAGCATATTTTCACTCTTACACACATATATTCTCATTTTACATACGTACATTTTCACTCTTACACACGGATATTCTCCTTTTGCTCTCATGCGAAATCTAAAACAAAGTATGTCATGTATATTTAGTTTTCGTTGATGAGACGAGACGGACTAAGGTGTTAATGATGGACTATCGGACATTCAAAATGCAGCATATTTCCCCCAAGTGTCTGTCAAAATGCATTTTACGTTTCTAACTTGCAATATCATTATTTCCGCTCTCTTCAGAAGAGCGATCTTCCCCTCTGTGTGCGGGAGATCACAGGAGGGGGGGGGAGAGCTGTGGAATGTGACACACATTCCGATGGCCAATTAGTTTTAAACAAAGGGTCCCCAACATACATATAGGACACATGGGGGGTTGGGCTGGGGTTGGTCTGCAGCACATCACAGAGTCTTTTAAAAAAAGACAATACATTCTGGAAATGTTCACATCAGGCACCTTCAAGTTAAACAAGGACAGTAAACAATTAACACAGTAAATTATGTGGATTAAATCACATTTATTTCGTTAAAATTAAACAAAATGACTCGGTTTGCATTCATAAAGAATGCACAAACGTGTTTAATCGTTAATGTCAGATATGTACTAAGTAAATAGCCTACATTAGTTCCTGCTCAAGATTAGATTCAACTTTATTGTTATTGCACAAATTACAGGTACTGAGACAACGAAATGCAGTTTAGCTTCTAACCAGGTGCAACGAGCAGAGAAGTGGAAAGTAATGTTCACAATCTACAGAATAAAATATATACTGAATTGAATGATGAATAAACAGTGAGGGGTATGAATACACTAGATATCAGCCTGTGAGCAGTATGAACAGTGTGTTAATCATTAATGTCAGATATGTACTAAGTAAATAGCTTATATTAATTTCATGATGGATTAAACCACATTTATTTCGTTAAAAATAAACAAAATGATTAAATGTAGGGTGAATTGCCCTAATGTGGAACATTTTTGCATTTCAGACTTCGGGAATATATTGCGACATGAAGCCGATACAAAAAATCAAAATCCAGTTACATTCTGAAATCCCCAGGATGTGTCCAAATCAAACCAAAAGAGAACATGCAGATATTAAACTCATAAAATAAATGGTAGACATATTAGTACTCTTAGTGTGCAAAATGTGGGACACTGAAAAGTCTATATTAAAAAGCCTCAGTCACCTTCATTCATGTAATAAAAAAATCTCAGGCCAGTAACACTCAAAGCTACAGTAAATGTGCAATACCATGCTATGTTACTATTTATAATGTCATTGTTGTTACAACAGAAGATGTTTTTATTTAAATTGAAGTTAAATGCATCAATCTGGTGCACTAAGGGCAAAATTAGTAGATTTGTGGATACGGCTCTCAACACTCATATAAAACAGAACTGTTCTTCCAATGTGTGTTGGAAGGTGTTAAATTACTATGCATATTTGATTGTGTAAACACACAGCTGATCACCTGAGAGCTGCCGTTTCATTCAGAGCATTTAAAAAAAACGACGGTCTGATTTCAACAACTCAATGTGTGATTATTATAGCAGTAATATTATACACTAATAATACAGTACACTAATAATACAGTACACTATTAACACCGTACATATTATTGTTTGCCCGTGGGATTAGGGTGATCGGTAGAGAGCCGCTGCATTTTCCTCCGGTCGGATGTGATATAAAAACAAAGCGATTATTGTTGTTGTTGTAAACTCACGTGTATTACATTTAGTGCATTCATTTCAACTCGCGAACATATGATACATTAAATGATCGCGAGGATGACGATCGAACATCGTTTGTTTGACCCTGGATGCATTTCTTGATCTAAAAACATAGCTTACGCCAACGTGAATAAAACATTATTTTGTTAAATAAAAACATGGTGAAGTTTAGAAAATGATTACATGTCTCTTACTTAAGCACAGAATATGATCCTATCCGTGACATATATGGATCTTAACAAATATCCGCTATATCAGATACCTGTAGATCAGCTGTTTATTTCACATGAGTTTCAGTGTGGCAGCTTTTCACGGCTCCCCCTGGTGGATCCATGATCCATTGCAGCTGGTTTCATTATAATTAAATGTATTTATCAAGGGGGCGTTTCAAGTCCTGCGGGGGGGGGTTTCCTTATCAGCAGGGGCCCACCCCATGCCGATCACGGACCCGCGCGTGTAAGCGTCTGAAACGAAGCGCTACATCTGTATTTCTAATCTTCCGTTCCTCTCAAAACATTTTGAGAAAGCGGTCGCAAAACAGTTGTGTGATTACTTAAAAAACAATGATTTATTTGAAGATTTTCAGTCTGGCTTTAGAACACCCGATGTTCCGGTCTCGCCTCTTCCGGAGGCCGCACAGGCAGAGGTCGTTTTTTCCGACTCCCGTGCTCAGGAGTCGTGGGGGTCGACCTGTCGTTCCACTCCGCCACGCTGACTTTGTTTATGGGTGAATTCAGGGGGGGCTTGTGTGGTGAAACATTATTAGCACAGAGACAGCTCTGGTTAAAGTCACAAATGACATTCTAATAGCCTCAGACAAGGGACTTGTCTCTATTCTTGTTTTGCTCGATCTCAGTGCTGCATTTGATACTATCGACCATGATATCCTATTGCAAAGACTAGAGCACTTAGTTGGCATACAGGGAACTGCTTTAGGCTGGTTTAGGTCCTATCTATCTGAACGCTCTCAGTTTGTGTGTGTCAACGATGAATCTTCCATGCAAACCAAAGTTAGCCATGGAGTGCCACAGGGCTCAGTGCTTGGACCTATTTCGTTCACACTATATATATGCTTCCGTTAGGCAATATTATAAGGAATCATTCTGTACATTCCCATTGTTATGCGGATGATACTCAACTATATTTATCCATCAAGCCTGATGAAACCAATCATCTAAATACTAGGGGTGTAACGGTACACGTATGTACCGAAGTGTACCGAACAAATATAACGTTAAACGTAAAAAATTGAGAACGTGAACAACTTTTTGGAAGTAATCTCAGATGCTGCGTCGCAGCATTCAGAGTAATTTGCTCACATTGGGTTCAACGTGTCATAGAGCGAGCAAGTCATTTCATTGGACGAGAGGCATACTATGAGAGCTGGTCACAGTGATGTGTTCAAATTTAGACAGTAATTTGAGGAACTGTCGAAATGGCGAAACGCAGATAAAGTTGAGCACGAAAATCCTCCAGCATCATTGAAGTCTCCGGTTTGGGAACATTTCGGTTTTGCAGTTACGTACAAGGATGACGGACAAAGACAGGTGGACCGAACCAAAGCTGTTTGTCGGCATTGTTCAACTAAAATTGGTTACGCGGCTGGCAGTGGCAATACATCAAACTTGCACACTCATTTGAAAAGGCATCACCCGAACGTGAATATCACCGGTACCAAAAGAAAAAAGACTGAAGTGCAAATCCAACTCCCACTAGCATTTAAGCCTCCACCACTCGCAACAAGTTCAGACCGAGCCAAAGCTATTACAAACGCCAAATATCCTTATGTTGCCATGTTAGCAAAGCGCTACCTGCAAGTATATGCTACCTCTGTCCCTAGCGAGAGGGTGTTCTCCACAGCAGGAGACATTGTTAGTGCCAGCAGATCTGCCCTTTCGGCAAGCAATGTGGACAAGTACATTTTTCTTTAAAAAAACATGAAAATACAATGACAAGCAAGTCCTAATGTCAAACTGGCTGCTTAGGTATGAGTACAGTTCAGTTCAAATACAGATTATTTCAGTTCATCAAAATCCTGCACCTTAATGTTTATTTTATTATATTTTGTATTTATTTGAGTAAATACATAATTCACAGTTTAATAATAATTAAAAAAACCCAAAAACATATTTTATGTTTTGTGATCATTTTTTCTGCTGTACCGAAAACGTACCGAACCGAACCGTGAACTAAAAACCGAGGTATGCACCGAACCAAAATGTTTGTGAACCGATACACCCCTAGTCAACATCGACCTCGTGGGTCCATTGCCCTCCTCTCAGGGTTTTTCCTACCTCCTCACCTTGGTGGAATGGACGACCCGTTGGCCGGAGGCAGTTCCTCTCGTGTCGACGTCGGCGGCTGACATAGCCCGGGCTTTCATTGCGACGTGGGTGTGTCGGTTTGGCACCTCGTCGGACATTTCCTCTGACCGGGGTTCGCAGTTCACGTCTGAGCTCTGGAACACTGTGGCGTGTGGTCTGGGGGTTAAGCTTCACAAGACAACCGCTTATCACCCTCAGGCTAACGGCCTCTGTGAACGTTTCCATCGCTCCATGAAGGCAGCGCTCAGAGCTGGCCTGAAGGACGGAAATTGGGTCGATAAGCTGTCTTGAATGATGCTGGGCCTGCGGACTACGCCCAAGGAAGATCTGCTGTGTTCCACGGCTGAGATGGTCTACGGTCAGCCGTTGAGAGTTCCAGGGGATTTCCTCCCTAACACGTCGGTTCCCTGGTCGGCGTCAGCACAGCGGGTTTGCCTGCAGGACACCGCTGAGACTTTTGCTCTGATTCCCACTGCCCAACATGGTACTCAAGTGTCCCGGGTTCCCGCGGATTTCCGCTCGGCCGAGCACGTTTTCATACGGCACGATGTGCACAGGGGTCCTCTGCGGCCTCCTTACGACGGACGAATCCATTTGGATTTGGGTCAGCCGGTGGTGCTGGCACGACCTCCGTGACGGGGGCACCCCCCGGCCTTGATCCCTGTCACTGAGTTGAGACCCGTTGTTCCGGTCTCGCCTCTTCCGGAGGCTGCACAGGCAGAGGTCGTTTTTTCCGACTCCCGTGCTCAGGAGTCGTGGGGGTCGACCTGTCGTTCCACTCCGCCACGCTGACTTTGTTTATGGGTGAATTCAGGGGGGGCTTGTGTGGTGAGACTTTATTAGTACATAATTCACCGTGTGATTAGTGTGTGTTGCAACCCGGACCCGTTAGTGAGGGTACCGGGGTTAGAGGTCATTCATGCTAGCTTGTCATGTAGAGCAGCTCATGTACCTATCGCTTGTTGATGAATGGATAATAAAGTGTAGGGGTCCATTCTGAATACACCGCCTCCGACTCCCTTTCATCTGCACTACACTGGACATTTTAATGTTCAGAGACATGACAAAGTGCAGTTTGCAGGATCTGTCCCGTTTAATAGAAAGTTGGACTGTCATGGCCCTTTATCACAAATTCAGGATATTAAAGCAGTATTGCACGTTCACAAGTGTACACATTAGACACAGTTAATGTTTATGATCTTGTCTATCTCCAGACCTCAGTAAACTCACCACTGTTCACATTATATTCAGTGTCCTTCCAGTGGCGCACATTTTTTTCATGAGTGAAATTCATAATTTGAAAAATGATTGATTCGAAAATAATATGCTACAGTACAGTACAAGTAGCCTACTTCTGGGTCTCTGTGTTTCATTCAAGCTCTGCTCTGTGTGTGTGTGTGGCATGAGCCACGGAGCGCGCACCGGTAGGTATCTACCGGAGATCGTTGTGGTTAGCATCTGGTGCTAGCTAGCTATGCTAACGGATATAAGGAGCTTTTTCAACAACAAGGTGGAGGGAGAAGTCTCTCCTGTCAGACTGAGAGTCTCAGATAACCTCAGCTCAGTGAGGTAAAGGACTCTCTCAGTGTATCGATAGTGGGTCTCAAACGGTTTGGTCACGATTAATGGAAATAAGTATTTCCGAGGCGCACGTTTATGTGATCATTATAGTTATAAAAAAATAAGAGCATAAATTAAAAACAGGTATGAAATACTATATGACAGTAAAACAAGAATAGAGTTTAAAAGGGGAGTGATTTGTAAAATATCCATAAAGAAATAGAAAATCTGTTTACAGTTCTGTTTCATATGGGTGTTGAGAGATGTATCCATAGATCTCTTAATTTTGCTCTTGAAGTGCACCAGATTGATGCTTTTAACTTCAATATTACAAAAAACATATTCCCAGGGGAGCATGCCCCACCTAGTGTCAGCAGAAAGTATTCAAAATAATTATTACAAAAAAATGTATATTTTAAGATCATGGTTAATCATCTGATTCGTCTGTACATTGCTGTTTTAGTATGTGTTCTTCTAATTAGTGTCTACAGTGTCACACTGCTCAATAGACACACGCTGTCAGTGTGTGCCTATTGAGCTGTTTGTTTAGAGCCATGTGGGACAAAACCCGATCCTGCCCCTCCCTCTCCCTGTCTAAGTGAACGGTGACTGTAAAAACTACACTGCGCATGCTCAGAGTATGTTCCTATTTAATGTGTGTGGCAACAAAATAATGACCAGAGGGGCATAGAGCTGCCATCCCCACCATACGTCATTTCACATCATTCAGAGCTGAAAAGTGTGGTGTGTGAAGAGGAGACGAGAGACGCGTTCTAAAACCCAGAAGTAAGCGGCTTCCCTCCACAAAAAAGCAATGAGATTTCTCCATAGGATTTTAGAAAATAGCTCCAAATAAGATCTGTGGGAAACGCACAGATCTATTTGATAAATGTACGTTTTGTTCAGCCGGATAATATCCACATGTCTACCCTACTTTTATACATTTTTAATCATAAATCTATCGATTCGATTTATGATTCGACTTTTGAAACTACAAGAAGATAAGGAGGACTTTTACAAAAAAGTAATAGAGATTTTAGTGCAGAAGGATAGGCAAATGGACTTCATCTTCAAGTCAAGGTAAGACCGCCATTCTATTGAAAATGGGATCTTACTAAGAGAGAACAATTCAATATTTAAATGATAAAATTACATTTTTTGGGTATCCTTTTGTTGTCTGTCTGTTTAAAATTAATCGAAGCATCAGACTAAAAAAGCTTTTGAAAATAATACAATATTTTGATTTTGGTCAAAATATAATATTTGTAAACCTGAAGAGTCAGAGTCAGTGCCTCACCATCCATGAACCTCACTGCAGAAGCTATAGACATCTAAGTTTGTTGTGCCCCACCACTTTTCGCCACTGCCCACAGCACCCCCAAAAGAAAATCTCTTGCGCCGCCACTGGTCCTTCTTCACAGTGAGAACATGATCCACGCACTGTGATCTCTGAGAGTCTCCAAGACACTCAGAATAGTTGCTGCACCCCCACACACATCTACACCCACAGCACATGCAAATCCCTCCTCAGGATACAGAAGAGTTGCTCCATGCACTTTAAAGAACCAACACGCTGATTTAAAGCGAGAGGAACAATCTGAGCTTCATAGAAAACGCCAGGACATTACGCACAAGAGTATGATCATCTCAGAGATTATATTTCACATCAAGCATTCAGGAGGTGGGAGTGTGAGAAGACAGATGAGTGTTTGCAGGTGTGTGTGTGTGTGTGTGTGTGTGTGTGTGTGTGTGTGTGTGTGTGTGTGTGTGTGCGCGCGTGCGTGCGTGTGTGTGCGCGTGTGAACGCTGTTACCTGCAGGAGACGGTGATCTCTATCTTGGTCGCAGGTACGGTGGAGTTGAGCGGGTCGAAGTCCCCTATTGTCGCCATGACTGAGGCTTTAATCACTTCCTCTGGATCCTCCAAGTTCTCACTTCTATCACAGCGCGAGTTCTCCTGTGGCTCTGATGGGTTTCATCCAGAGAGAGTCACTGAGACGCGGAGAGAATCTGCTCCGGCTGAAGAAGTGTTCCTGCGGACGGCTGGAGCGCAGCAGAGAGAGAGAGAGAGAGAGAGAGAGAGGAGAGAGAGAGAGAGAGGAGAGAGAGAGAGAGAGAGGAGAGAGAGAGGAGAGAGAGAGAGAGAGAGAGAGATCCTCCTTTCTCTCCATCGGTGGAGGCAGAAACCCTCCAGTAGGTTCGGCTCTCTGGTGGCACATTCTCAAACAGTTCACATATCTATAACAATATCCGTCTGAATTTCAGAATTGTCCTGTTTTAGTTTTTGTTGGTTGAAGTTCACGAAGAACATTCTCCATTCCTTTTCCACCATCACTAAGATCTGAGTACAGACAGCATTGAGTTGAAGGACTAAAAAATGATTCGATTTTTCTTTCGCCCCAAATTTACAGCGCCTAAACATTCTTCAAAAGAGGTTTCCTTTTTCAAACCTGTTCGAATGTGATATTGCTAACACATCGCTAACTGTATAAGCATGTGTGTACTTTGAAGTGAACATAAACGCAAATAATCAAATTCAACTACTAGAGAATCTGCTCTCAGGTTAGGTAAGAAATCATCTGTAATACATTTGTTTGGTCAAATTCACATTACAGTTACAAGTGTAGCATACTGGAGACTTGTATATCAATACTGCTGTTTGCAAATAGCACACTACATGAAAATCAGCCTGTATACGGCTACTGCTAGTATAGGTTTCAATTACAGCCAATCATATGAATGCTGATCATGGTTTGAATGTTGCCTTTATTTAAAAATAAAAGTGCACTGTGTGGTGCCTAGACATTTATGTTAAGTGAGTTCATTTTGTTCAATCCTTTGTCTTTTGCCTTGTCTTGTGACTTCCCGTTTTATTTTGTAGTAACCTTTCCCTCTCGTTTCAGAGCCCTTCCTGCCCTTGTGTTTTCCCTCCAGCGTGATTGTCAGCCCCTCCCTTAATTGTTGCCACCTGTGTCCCCTTACCTTGTGTGTATGTATAGCCTCGTCTCCCCTTGTCCTCTGCCAGTTCGTCTTGTCTCACCAAGTCTGCCAGTCATTCTTTGACCTTGCTAATAATATTTTTGATAGACACGTTTTTTGATAATCCTAGTAGATGTTTTGTTTAGCGTTTTTGACCTTAGTTTCTCAGTTTTGATCCTCCTAGTGAGCGTTTTGTGTTTTTGCTTTTTATGAAATACTTTGTTAATCCTGACCTGTTTCTGTTGTTGTGCGTTACACTGCCATTTAACAGAACTTAATGCAGTTTGAAAATCAATCATCAAAATGCTTCCAGAAAAACAAATGACCTGAAAATAAACAGCATTTCTTCAGCCTGACGGTGTTGTGTCACCCTGAAGAACTAAAGCCACCCGACAGGCTGACCTTTGCTCTCCGGACGAGCTTCTTGCTCTGCATGACCTCTCCGTCACATCCTCCCATTACACACAGGTGGGAGAATACTCCACTCTTAGTACTAATAGTACAATGTAGAGGTGGGAGAATACTCCACTCTTAGTACTAATACTACAATGTAGAGGTGGGAGAATATTCCACTCTTAGTACTAATACTACAATGTAGAGGTGGGAGAATACTCCACTCTTAGTACTAATAGTACAATGTAGAGATGGGAGAATACTCCACTCTTAGTACTAATACTACAATGTAGAGGTGGGAGAATACTTCACTCTTAGTACCAATACTACAATGTAGAGGTGGGAGAATACTTCACTCTTAGTACCAATACTACAATGTAGAGGTGGGAGAATACTTCACTCTTTGTACCAAAACTACAATGTAGAGGTGGGAGAATAGTCCACTCTTAGTACCAATACTACAATGTAGAGGTGGGAGAATAATTCACTCTTAGTACCAATACTACAATGTAGAGGTGGGAGAATACTTCACTCTTAGTACCAATACTACAATGTAGAGGTGGGAGAATACTTCACTCTTAGTACCAATACTACAATGTAGAGGTGGGAGAATAGTCCACTCTTAGTACCAATACTACAATGTAGAGGTGGGAGAATACTTCACTCTTAGTACCAATACTACAATGTAGAGGTGGGAGAATACTCCACTCTTAGTACCAATACTACAATGTAGAGGTGGGAGAATACTTCACTCTTAGTACCAATACTACAATGTAGAGGTGGGAGAATACTTCACTCTTAGTACCAATACTACAATGTAGAGGTGGGAGAATACTTCACTCTTAGTACCAATACTACAATGTAGAGGTGGGAGAATAGTCCACTCTTAGTACCAATACTACAATGTAGAGGTGGGAGAATAGTCCACTCTTAGTACCAATACTACAATGTAGAGGTGGGAGAATACTTCACTCTTAGTACCAATACTACAATGTAGAGGTGGGAGAATAGTCCACTCTTAGTACCAATACTACAATGTAGAGGTGGGAGAATACTTCACTCTTAGTACCAATACAACAATGTAGAGGTGGGAGAATACTCCACTCTTAGTACCAATACTACAATGTAGAGGTGGGAGAATACTCCACTCTTAGTACCAATACTACAATGTAGAGGTGGGAGAATACTCCACTCTTAGTACCAATACTACAATGTAGAGGTGGGAGAATACTCCACTCTTAGTACTAATACTACAATGTAGAGGTGGGAGAATACTTCACTCTTAGTACCAATACTACAATGTAGAGGTGGGAGAATACGCCACTCTTAGTACCAATACTACAATGTAGAGGTGGGAGAATACTTCACTCTTAGTACCAATACTACAATGTAGAGGTGGGAGAATACTCCACTCTTAGTACCAATACTACAATGTAGAGGTGGGAGAATACTCCACTCTTAGTACTAATACTACAATGTAGAGGTGGGAGAATACTTCACTCTTAGTACCAATACTACAATGTAGAGGTGGGAGAATAGTCCACTCTTAGTACCAATACTACAATGTAGAGGTGGGAGAATACTCCACTCTTAGTACCAATACTACAATGTAGAGGTGGGAGAATACTCCACTCTTAGTACCAATACTACAATGTAGAGGTGGGAGAATACTCCACTCTTAGTACCAATACTACAATGTAGAGGTGGGAGAATACTCCACTCTTAGGACCAATACTACAATGTAGAGGTGGGAGAATACTTCACTCTTAGTACCAATACTACAATGTAGAGGTGGGAGAATACTCCACTCTTAGTACTAAAACTACAATGTAGAGGTGGGAGAATACTTCACTCTTAGTACTAATACTACAATGTAGAGGTGGGAGAATACTCCACTCTTAGTACTAATACTACAATGTAGAGGTGGGAGAATACTCCACTCTAGTACTAATACTACAATGTAGAGGTGGGAGAATACTCCACTCTTAGTACCAATACTACAATGTAGAGGTGGGAGAATACTCCACTCTTAGTACCAATACTACAATGTAGAGGTGGGAGAATACTCCACTCTTAGTACCAATACTACAATGTAGAGGTGGGAGAATACTCCACTCTTAGTACTAATACTACAATGTAGAGGTGGGAGAATACTTCACTCTTAGTACCAATACTACAATGTAGAGGTGGGAGAATACTCCACTCTTAGTACCAATACTACAATGTAGAGGTGGGAGAATACTTCACTCTTAGTACCAATACTACAATGTAGAGGTGGGAGAATACTCCACTCTTAGTACTAATACTACAATGTAGAGGTGGGAGAATACTCCACTCTTAGTACTAATACTACAATGTAGAGGTGGGAGAATACTTCACTCTTAGTACCAATACTACAATGTAGAGGTGGGAGAATAGTCCACTCTTAGTACCAATACTACAATGTAGAGGTGGGAGAATACTCCACTCTTAGTACCAATACTACAATGTAGAGGTGGGAGAATACTCCACTCTTAGTACCAATACTACAATGTAGAGGTGGGAGAATACTCCACTCTTAGTACCAATACTACAATGTAGAGGTGGGAGAAACTCCACTCTTAGGACTAATACTACAATGTAGAGGTGGGAGAATACTTCACTCTTAGTACCAATACTACAATGTAGAGGTGGGAGAATACTCCCTCTTAGTACTAAAACTACAATGTAGAGGTGGGAGAATACTTCACTCTTAGTACTAATACTACAATGTAGAGGTGGGAGAATACTCCACTCTTAGTACTAATACTACAATGTAGAGGTGGGAGAATACTCCACTCTTAGTACTACTAATACTAAAATGTAGCAATACTAAGCAAAGTAAGCCCTGCATTTCAACACAGTCTCACTCCCTAAGCGTCCAATAGCGACGTTTGGTCAGTGTCCGTGGCGTCCAATTGTGACGCTCCTAGGCTCCTTCAGCGTCATAAAGGGACGCAAATAGCTTTCAACTGATTGCAATGTATTCCCATCTGCGTCGGGATTTGACGCTCATGGAAGCACGGCATTCGTTTATGTCGGCTGCCCTTAAAGGTAATGTGAGCGTCCATTCCCAGGAGTAAAGGATGGCAGAAGACACTACACTACCCAGAATCCCCAGCTATCATTTGGACTATACCATGTGCTCTTGACAAACCCTGTGATAGTCCTCAAGCTCTGTGATTGGAGAGTGTGTTCCGAGGGTTAAGTCGATTCTCGAACAGCACTTGAAATGGGATGGAACCACTGCAGACTGTCCAACACTGGATTTGAACGGGTCCACCGCGTCCCCCCTCCCCCACCCCGTCCCCAGAACTACACATGCTGGCTATTCTGTTTCGCAACATGTTCTCTATGGCACGTCTCTACTGGGAGTTGTAGTTTTAAAAGACGTTTTCGTATTTCCCATAATAAGAAGTTGCCAGTATTAAACTGTGTACATCCCTGGAGGTTTAGGGGACAGGAAACACTCACATTTAAAACATATAATTAATAAATGGGTGAAAATTGCTTGTGCCCATTATGGGCAGTATTAATATATATACCCACATGCCAGCTAAGGTCAGAAGAGCTTTATTTAACAGCTGGTCTTATGTGTGTGACCCCGTGATAACATTACATTACATTAATTGATAAGCCTGAAACATGCACTTGTCAAGGTTCAGAGGCACATTTTGCAAATATGGCAGTAGCCATCGATCATCTTAAGATATGATATACTTTATTGATCCCAAGTTGGAACATTTGCGTTACATCAGCATGTGTAACAGTTAAATATGCAGTTGTGTTTATTTGAAAATCATTTAGTATAATCACACAAATTCTGTGTTTTATATTCAACAATTCTGTGTTCTTTATTTATTGATTGTTCAATACCTGACAAGGCCGGAGATGAAATATCTACATACATCTTATAAGAGTATAATACATTATGTATAATATCAGTTAAAATAAGTGCTTCAACATAGTTAACATTGCTGGAGGTATGCACAAATATTGATAGATGTCTTGTGCACTATTGAGGAACCTGCAACCCAAGTTTTTCATTCAGTGCAGAACTACACCACAGTTGTGTAGGCCTATATGATATGTCAATAAACCTTAGAAAATCTTGAAAGGGATGTGCAAAATAGTCATTACATACAGTCTTTAATTAACTATTAGTAGAGAATAACGAGTAATGAATATACTTTATAGGGATCGTATTAATATCTAATAATAAAAATATTGAAATTCAATAACATGCTTTAACCACCAGGTGTCCCTGTATATCAGCTGTGCACCTTTATGGTGTAAATACAGCCTATCTACCAATTGGATCAAATATAAAAGTGAGCCGAATTAGTGTTGATACTGCAAGGAGACGTATTGTGTGAAAAGAAATGTAAGATGTTGTTTCATGGCTGATATATTTATGATCCACGTCACGTTTTCAGTTTGTCTTCTCATCAGGGCTCTATAAATACAGAACTACGGCAGATATGTAATATGTAATGCAGCCGAACCGTGTATTACAATGCCGTTATGTGATGACTTTCAAAGAGAAAAGCAAGCACACTCGGAATAAGGTATTATTTTTTTACATTTTTTTTTAAATGTTTTCGGTCTGTTTCCGGTATTTGTTAATAACGATGTGCTCTGAGATGTGAGACTGGAATTGCAAACTGGAATTTGAAGATCATGTGACATAGACGCCAGCCATCGGAATGAATGGTGAAAAAAACGGGGTTTGCCAAAAGATAGCTGGGGATTCTGGGTAGTGTAGTGTCTTCTGCCATCCTTTACTCAGAACACATATTTGTTTCTCCGAATCGAAGGGGAAAAATACAAAGGCATTGCACACAATTTAAACCAATCAATGTTGTGTAATTAACAAGCATAATCTGGTATTTTTTAGTCGATGAGTAGTGCAGATATCACTGTAAAATCAATCGACAGTAAGAGGAGTCCTGACTTCCGGGTGTAAAATTCTCCGTTATCCAATGTGAATGGATGCTCACATTGCCTTTAAGGGCAGCCGGCATAAACGAATGCCGTGCTTCCATGACCGTCAAATCCCGACGCAGATGCGAATACATTGCAATCAGTTGAAAGCTATTTGCGTCCCTTTATGACGCTGAAGGAGCCGAGGAGCGTCACAATTGGACGCCACGGACACTGACCAAACGTCGCTATTGGACGCTTAGGGAGTGAGAGTGTGTTGTGCATTCGTGTTGTTTTACTGAATGACAAATACAAAATTACAAGAATCATATACACTTACCAAATACTTAGCGAAGTACCGAAACTAAAAGTACAGATCACGCATAGTTCATCATTTAAAGGTTTTTTATGAAGATGCAGAAAGATAGAAAGTGCAAAGGGGAGAGTGCGCGAGGAGACGCCGCCCCCCCCCACTGATCAGCTCTCACGTCTCCAGGGCCTTCAGTCCAAGCAGTGTTTGCACATCTGAAATCAGCCAGAATAATGCAGTGCCATCCACATGATGCATCCTTTGTAAGTGAATAATGAATGAACCACTCGAACACTCCCGTGTTTACACCTCTGAGGCAGCGGGACAAGAGGACGGCTTCCGTGTGAGCCGACCTCTGACCTCAGAACTTGTTCTTCTTTCTCCCATTACCATATTCTTGCTTAACATGCTTTGAATTTCAGCAGAACTACCAAGTGGGAATTTGACACATGGGTTATATAACTGCTTCTCCTTTTCCAAACTGCACTCAGTTTTTATGTGTGAAGAAGCAGCAGCACTTAGCGTCGGCTCGGCCGCAAGGGGACGTTGAGTAGATCGCTCATGTGTCTCACCAACCATGCAGATGAATATATTGGAAGCTACTGCGGTTTAGCAAATCTATTTCAACAAGAAAGAAATCATTAAGTCACAAAACTACTGATGTAAACTCAATCATGGAATTATCAAAATATAAGGCGTTCAAAAAATAGATTGCAAAGAACATTTATTTAACTTAATTATTGCCACAAAATGTGAAAGTGGCACAACACGAGATGACATGGAAAACACCCGCTCTCACTCGGTGGGATTATATGGAATAATAAATATGCTCGACACGTTGCGTGTTGTTGGATGTATTGCCTGGTTATCTGAAGTCATCCTACTGACTGTTCATGTGGTCTTGTATTTGACTTTGGGTCCTTGTTCGTGTCCTCTGGCCTGTAGCAAATAAATACATTTAAAAAAAAACAATGAGCTGAAGCCAATTACACAAAAACAAGTTACAAAGATATTCATTTTGTTGTTGTTTATTCCCAATTGCCACCTGCTGCTCAGTTCACCTTTTATTGTAGCCTGTCGCCGCCGACAGTTCAGAGAAATGTAGAACAAAAACAAAAAGGACGAGTTATTTAAAAATGCATCAAGTGTACAGAGAGAACTCTACAGAGAGAACATCAGGACGAGTGCAATGCAGCGTTTTAAAGAGATTCTGAAATCAAATCAATAAGTCATTTGTCAAACAAATAAAAAACATTTTATTCCGCAGTTGAGATACTCGGAGGATGTCATGCAAAACCAGTGAGTGAAAAGAGTATCTGAAGTAACAAAGTACAAGAACTGTTCAACATGTTGAAAATGACTGACGCAGACTGACAGTAGAAAGGATGGCAGAATAAAAACAACCGATATGAAACCTCGACTGAATCAAAACTCCTTTACAGGAAGGATATCTTACGAAGAAAGCTTAAAACCAGACGGGGAAACCGCGCCTGGAAGTCTCAAGTAAAGCTGTACAAAGAAACACTTAGACAGCCCATGCAGGAACTCACATGTGCCATACAAACCAAATGCTCTCAAATCACTTAATGCCAAGAATACAGAAATACAAATGTCTTGCTTCAGATCAGCTCAGCAGAATGTCGCTCAGAACCAGAACACCACATGGAGAAAGAACATCAGAAAATGATGAGATTGAGATGTACAGACCTCAGAGACAGGAAGTGATTAGCCTGGCTTAGCATAAGACTAGAAAAAGGGAACTGGAAGGGCGAATGACCCGGCTCACAAAGTACGACAATATTTGATTCCAACCTTTGAGTTGGATCAATAATGGTTTGCTCTTTGGTTCAAGCTGCACTTCCTGCCAAGTCTTTCAGGTAGTAGTTCTGTACCCCGATCACAGACAAACCGAAAACATCACCTCTCTGGCAGAGCACCTCTAATCTGAAAAATATCCCGAAACCAAGCCGTAAACCGACTGATTTGTTTACCCATGCGCCGCTTTAACAGACGAGATGGGAATCGAGGTTTATGGATGTCGTCATCACATTTTGTTTGACTTTAAAGCTATTCTTTAGGCTAATATAGACCATATGTATCCCTGCCCTCGCGCTGTATTTAAAACACCGACATTGGGGTCAATCATCTCGCATCACCGATAAAATAAAGTGAATAAAGGTATTTCCTATAATTCCTACAACAATTATTCCTAAAATCAATAAAATCCTCTTCTCTTACAGTCGTTTTCAAAGGCAGAGGTGAACATCTTACTATTCCTGGGCTGACTGACCCAAATTCCATCCCAGCCTCCTCGGGGGTGCCATCGGACACGACTGAATGAGCAATCAACGGGACACCCAAAAAGCTTTATGCAAAGCTAACGCTGCTAATGCTAATGCGGTCAACTCCCGAGCTCTTAAAGCCATTTAAAAAGAGAAAAGGACCCGAAGCTGGAGCAGCAGTGGAGGTGTGATCCAGTGTGACTGAAGATAAAAAGGCACAACAAAAAGGTCCTGAGGTTCAGCAGCGGCACCAACAAGCTCGTCTCAAATGAAAACTCAACAGATTTCTCTTAAGAAAATTACTTAAAAGTGTACATCTAACCAAAAGGTAGAGATGTCCTTCCCAGTGCGCCCTGGAAGAGGACGCACATGTTTTGGAACAACCTCTGTGATCTATCAGCTGGGCAGGGGTCTGTGCCATCTGTCGAGAAAGAGCTCTGAGAGGCCTTGGGTTCACAGATCTGCTACCACGATGCTCAGTGCCTCTTGTGCTACCGAAGAAGAACAAGTGATGAATATGGACTTTAGGAGGATGTGGAGACGGTGGCGAGGTGATACGGGAGCTTGGATCAACTTCATTGCTTGGGTTACGATCTTCTCTTTTGATCTCATCTACTTAAAAGGACCAGAGCCTATTTTACTAAGACCGTCTTCCTCCCATGCAGTCCGCACGCCGTTATCCTCCCGTCTGTCCCGAGGTCGGACCATTGGGAACAGCCCCAGACGTGGTACCAACTGCTTCGAGTACTTCAGTCGAAGCACAATGAGGCTCAAAGTTTCAGAACGTTTAATAAAAAAAGTGCTTGTGGGGTCGCGGAACAGCGTAGGGCGATTTAGCTCCCCAGCTCACACCGACCCTTCACTGCCGGGAAGGACGGATGGGATTATTACAGTGACTCTTTCAGCGTTCATATGGCTGGGGAGTTTTGCATTAAAACAGACTGTAATATTTACCTTTAAATCGAGACCCGAGGCTGTAAATAGATTAGATATCTAGATCCTCTCCTGGGCCAAAGAAGAAACAGAAAAACATTTCCGTCTGAACAGTAAGTGCTGTGTTTATCTCGTCTTTAAAACGCACCTGGACAAAACAACATTCTCTGCTTGCATCAGAAATTAATAGCAGCACGAAACAAGAGAACACGTATCGCTGCCTGTTCATGGGACGGTCACTGCAGGGACCCTGAAGCCTACAAAGCATGTTTCAACGGAACAGAGGGAGTAAGACGTGTGTGTCCTGCCTGTCACACACACACACACACACCCTGTTCTCACACATTCACATTTCAGCAGCGACAGAACCTTCCCAATATCCCTTTTTGATACTGTGGCTGAAATGTGTCCCTCCCTGAAAGCGACTGAACATGGAAGGTTCAAGTCCAGAGAAAAGTTGGAAATCAAAAGGAGGAGGAAGAGGAGTGCTTCCCTGATGAGCAGAGATGTTTGGCACTTTATTGTACGGAGTCCAGGCGTGTTGCACGGGCTCTGGCTGGGTGGATGGAAGCGGGGGGGGTCACATTGAGAGGGTTCAGACGATGGCGTTGGTGCCCCGGAGGCCCACCCCCCGGGCAAACTGCTCCAGCAGGCCGGTGATGGCTGTGGAGGGGCTGGGGGCCGAGGACTTGAGGCCCACGGTGGAGCTGTAGGCTGCCAGGAAGACCTCCCGCACCGCCTCCAGACGGGCCTGACGCTCCGAGGGGATGGGACACCTGGGGGAGGCAAGGGGGAGAGAGGTGAGACAGGGTTAGGGAGATAATCTCTGCAGCAGTAGCTCAGGCTGTAGTGACTTGGATTGGGATCCTTAAGGTCATAGGTTGAAGGCCGTGAACAGACCAAGGCACTGCCATGAGAAAACAATGTCCGAACTTGGGACGAATAAAGTATATCTCTCTGGACTGCTCGCTGCTACCAATACTTGTACGGGTAAACGGCAGACACTACCTTTCACTGTGTGCACATGTGTGACAGTTTCTAAATCCCCCAAAAGTTCTATATTCAATAATAAGAAACAAGAGGAAGTCCACAAAGAATTCCGAAGAGAAGAAGAATTTCTGGGGAGGGATCCTCCTCTGTCAATCTCCCCATCTTGATTGTGCGGTTAGGATTGTGTCCTAGCTAGTGCGTGTGTAGTGTTGCCGGCTGTTCTCACTGTAAAGCCCCAGAGACACGTGGAATCTAAGATGTTTGGCTGTATGAATATTGATTCAACAGAATGATGCAGGCACAAGCAGGATGGATTAACCCCATCATTTACTTATCATGAATCATCACACAGCTCACTTTTCATTGTCATCATCGTCATCATTATCATCTTCATCATCATCATCATTATCATCATCAGGCCTGCAGGATTTAGAGAAATTCACAAGATTGGGGGGAATGATCATTTTTCATTATTCTCATCATCATTAAAAGTATACATTTAAAATGATATAGGATGGACTTGACCACATAGTCTGTGGAATGGATGTCCAACAAAGACAGTCTGCCGGCACTCTACTTGTTATCATTTTTCATTTCAGTTGTTTCAGTCAACAGTATTCTATCACTGATTACATATTATATATATATATATATATATATATATATATATATATATATATATATATATATATATATATTTGCATAGTAATCAGCAGCGAACCGCTTCAACCGTGTATTTCGGTTTATTCACGGCATTCATTTTGTTATTCTACAGTATTGGTGTTTTATAGTTATTTGTTAATGTAACCCAATGTGTGTTCTTTGAATTGAAAAGGATATTGCATTGTGTTGGTTACTTTTGTTGCAGTTGTATATGTCTTAAGTGTAATTTGGCTTGGCTTCCTATTTGTGGACATGCTTTTATTTTGAAGGAGAGTTAGCGCAGTTGACAGGAAGTTGTTGTTGCTATGGAAACAATGTGACGGAGATTAACGGAGAAAAGTAATATCTACATATAAAGATGGAGAAAGTAAACAATAACGTTTATGGTTAAGTGTTGGCACCCCCCGAAGAGGCACAAGCTCTTACGTTGATATTGGAGATTTCAATAAATAAAAAAAAACGAATGTCCAAATAACGAAATTGAAACCCGAATAGTACTCCAACGAACGAATATTCGGGTACAGCCCTACTGTCAGGGCCGCCTTAATGCACGGGCAGACCTGGGCTGAAGCCGATGGAGTAGCGGGAGAGGAAAAACAGACCGGAGGGACATTATCTGTTGGTAGGGATGGGTATCGTTTGAAATGTATCGATTCCGATTCCGGTTCTGCTTATCGATTCCGGTTCTTATTGGTTCTTATCGATTCCCCGTTTCAATTCCAAAATTGTAAAAGAAAGAGGTCAAACGTTTAGATAACTAAAATATCTTTATTCTTTTAAGCTTTAACTGACATTTTTACAAATAAAAAATATACATGCAATACAAATGTATTGCACAATAGCTGCGCTATATTTTAGCTGAGCTTTGCCTGTGGCAAGCTATTAACAGGCAGTGCACTGTGCCTTGTCTTTTTCTTTTGAGTGTAGTGGAGCCTCACTTCAGAGCGTTTACCGCGACCCATCTTTGGTGTTATGAAGTGACTGAGCTCGTGAACTGTCTACGGGGGGCGGGGGAGCCTCGCTGCGGGGCAACTGTGGACCTCTGTCGCCTGTCAGCGCAACTTACATGACGCCGTTTAAGAAAATGAAGGGCGGTGCCGGCCGTCAGCGAACCGAGCCGGCCGTCAATAGCCCGCTGACGACCGGCCGTTCTGTAATTCTCCAGAACACACAGATGGCCAGTCCGCCTTTACCCTGTATTCCACCGGGTCACCGCATCGCAGACGGACCCGGTGGAATACAGGGTCTACCGCGTTTAGGAACCGTTAAGCAGAACCGAAATTGTGTATTTTTTATGGGTACCCGGTACCCGGCATTTTCTTATCGGTTCTCATCTGGAACCGAGTTTCGGTTCCCAAACCTATCTGTTAGAGGAGATGGCGAGGACGACGAGGACTTGCTACGCGGAGGGGAGCCAACGGCAACCGGACAGATACATGAGGGAGGCCCGATACGTCACTCATCTGGAGGAGAGGACCAGGCGCGCGTAGAGCAGAGTGGAGAAGTGCGATCACAGAGCCTGCCGAGGCTATACATGACTTTCATTTGTTGTTTAAATAGGGGGCCTACAAAACCTGCCCCAGGGCCTGATGGCAGGTTAAGGCGGGCTTGCCTACTGTACACAGGGTCAGACTGAGGAGGAAACCAATGTGTACCTACATGCAACCTGATGGCTTATTTTCCAGTTATCTAAACAAAAGAAACACACCATAACTTGCTACTAAACTAAACGAATAACAAGTGGTTCCTTTCAATATAAATGGATGGCTTAACATCCCGATCTGCAGGGAAAAGTAGTTATAAGCTGCTAATTTGATCTAAACATTGACCCTTTCATTTATCAGGGGGAGCTCATTTTTCCTAATACAAACAGAAAGATACGGTTGCTAAATTATTGACAAACTCACCCGTTAAACCAGGCATGGGCAAACTAAGGCCCGCGGGCCATATACGGCCCGTTGGGCTTTTGAATCCGGCCCGCCGAATATTGGTACAAAATTGTCCAAATTATAGTAAAGACCGCATTCATTTTGCCTTTTTCCTGCAATACCCGGCATTTCAGTTGATCCCACTAGATGGCGCACTCTAGACACAATTGACCTTAGCTGGAGTCTGGTCTATTCTCTGGCCCCACACGGCAACCCGGCAAGATCAAATACGTCACGTTTACATTGGAGGAGGTCGGGATTAACCTGAGCAATACCAGTTCATGGCGAGTACAGCGAATACAAGTTGTAACAAGCAGTAGCGCTGAGCAAAGTGACTAGAACGCGACCACACACTTATTAAAACACTTATATAAAGTCAGGCAACACTAACCAGGCTGAGTGTGATTCTGTTTATTTGACCTTACTTTAATGACCATCCGTTCACTGTTATTGACCATTGTGAAGAGGCAGACGCTTTCCTTTTGTTTTGTATTATTGCAGCCATCGGATGGAATCAATACATGGGCTACATGTGACCATCACAAGTAACATCATAACGAAAACTATGCCGGTAAAATAACCCTAACGCCACGATAGGATAGCAACAAGTAGTCAAGATAGTCTGATTAGCTTTGGTTGCTATGGTAACATCACATGTAGAATGCCAGAGAAACGTTCATAACAGCGTTGTGATGCCAAACAGCGTCAATTCAGACTGAAACACATTCACTGATGGGGAACTGGGGATATGTATCAGCTGCTTGTGAACAGTGGATACTTTACAGCGGCCGCTGCCGTGTGAGCTAACCCGGAGCTAACGGGAGAATAAACTCCGGTAGACGAGCAGCACTGCAGCGGGCGGTAATGCCGCTGAACCACATTAATAAACAATGAACCACGGCACTCTGGAGAAAGGTATAAGGTTGAAGAAGTAGTTATTTAATTGAATCTGGCTTCGTATGATTACAAACTACCAGACGCAGTCCTCTATTGATGTTGTTGTGAGCGGTGTTTGGGAGAAAATCAGCGACGTAAAACGCTGTATGGGTCAGGGCATGTAAACGGTTACGTCATGACGCAAAAAATAATTCACCTTTGAACCTGCATCTGTAACACTGAGTGGACCAAAGAAAAGAAAAGTCGACAATGAGTGTTTAATGAGGAGTGTACAGCTAAATATTTTTCCACCGATCTGCTACTGGCCCGGCCCGTCTGTCAAATGTTAAAACTCATAGTGGCCCCCGAGCCAAAAGGTTTGCCCACCCCTGCGTTAAACTGACCTACCTTTTCAAACAGCATTGTAAAAGAAAGCCTCGCTGGACAGGTGTGTGTTACTCACATTCGTCCACTGGGTCCTTCATCCTGAAAACTGAAGGGCAGGGGAGAGTCGTAGGGAGCAGCCACAGCAGACGAGGTGGAGGAGGCTGAGGTCAGAGGGGGGGGGAAGTGAGCGTGGTCATGGATGCTGCCACAACCAGAAACGATCTGCCAACTGCCGTACTCCGTGGAGAGGGAGGAGCCGGACCGAGGGTAGTCTGAGGCCAACCTGAGAGACAGCGAGGTCAAAGAATTAAAGACAGAAGGACACAGACTTGTATTTTGAAGGCAGCTTCCGGCACAGGGAGGTTTGATATTTATGGAGACAGGAGTGATTGCGCAGGCAGATCTTTTTATACCAGGGAAAGAGAGGAGGTAAAAGCCATTGTTTTCTGTCAGGTTTTTGTCAAAACTGAACATCATTGGATTTAATTTTTTGTTAGAGGACCAAGTGTTGTTACCTTGACAAAAACACACGCTTTGGTTGAGCACTTGGACACGAGTGAATAACTCCCCAAAACTCCACAAACTAGTCCCACCCACACAGGTTATAATATCTCTGGTTCGGCAACAGCCTGCCTCCACCTGTGTGTGAACGCTTGCTGAACTGCAGCGAGGTCGAACACTGTGCCTGTGGTGATCAACCAACGCCTCGATGACCTCGAGGCGTGAAGATGGACGGTGTGGCGCAGTGCGCTGTGCAATGATCATCAGATCAAGGGGTGAAACCCGCCGCTGCTGCGTCTGTAAAGCCGTTGTGTCCTTGGGCAAGACACTTCACCTGAACTTGCTCCTGTGGGTATTGTCCACAGTACATGACCATTGCATGTATATAAAAAATATGTATATGTGTAATGTGTATCTGTAAAGCGCTTTGAGCACTGGAAAAGCGCTATAATAAATGCAAGGAATTATTCTTATTATTATTGTTGCTGAACACACACACTTTAACACTAGAACCGCCAACGGGTACATTTTACCCGCAGCTGTTTTTTTATTGTATGTAACTTTTTTTCAATAAAATATTAACGTCTCCCAGTCTGTGACTTTTCCTGAAAGTGTGTTATGTAACACCATGTGTTGTTAAAAATTGTCAATATGAAGTCAGATGGAAAAAATCGCCAAAAAAATTGATATTTATACCTATTTCCGCCAGCGGGTAATATTTACCTCATAGAAATGCAGCGCTCCTCACGCTATTGATTTCGCGATCAAAATGATCAAAATACTACGGAGGGAAGATATTTTCGTTTGGAGGGGAAGCTCGCGAGTGTGTGTGTGTATACGTGTGTGTGTTTGTGTATTTTTGCGTTTGTGTGTATTGTGTTTGTTTCCCAGAGAAAACCCTCACGAGAAACACCGGCTGTTGTTATGCCTGCTGTGACGTCAAGTTACTCCGTTCTTCACTTGTAATTATGCCGAAGCTTCAAAGTTGTATTTATCATCTGAATTTGCCGAAACAAGTTTAATATTCTGAAAGCCAAGACTTTGTTTAATTTAAATCAGATGAAAACAAACTGTAACGGACCCTGCCGTGTTATCTATGATTACTATACTCTTACGTCCATCATTTCAGCCGGAGGGAGGGGGGGGCGCTGCTGGAAGAGCAGATTGCGAGTGAGAGGTGCCTGTCTTCGTCCCTTCACAAGCTTAAAAAAATTATTTATGATTTTGGAAATAAAAGTTTCATATTCTGAAAGCCAAGACATGGTTTGTTTAAAATCAAACAAAACACCCGAACCTTGAACAAATAGTTTTTTACGTAAATCCACGTTTATTCTGAAATGAATAAACGTATCGCTGTTGCGACTTCCGACTGATTTCGATAGAGCGGGTCACATAATATGAAAAACTGAGAGTCCACAGATTATATTGGTATACATGTCATCCCTGTGCGATCAACACTCACCGTTCTGTATGGTACATTGTACCTTGGAAATCAATAGCGGGTAAACTTCACCCGTTGGCGGATATAGGTATACAGCGACCTCTGGCGGTTCTATTGTTAAAGGGCTGAGTTGTATAGACTCACTGACCTTCTTCCAGGGACAGCCAGTGGGCTGCTGCCAGTGCGTGTGAAGGCGTGTTCCGATTGGTTGGAGGAGGAGGAGCTGGAAGACCTGGCCTCACTGAGAGGATGGGAGAGATGCTCGTCAGGAGGGGTGGGTTTATTCCAAACCACCATCTGAGGGGAGGAGGTGGGCCCTTTTCTCCTGGGGAGGGAAACACACATTAGCATGACAGTGGAGCAGCAGCTAGTGATAAAACTCAAATGAACAAATCATAAAAAAGTGCTTGAAATAGATCAAAGTTAATTTTGGCTGTTCTGAAAGGAAATATCTGTTAAATTGTTCAAACTTGTTTTTCACTCAAATGCGACGACCTCTGTGGAAACAATAATGAACCTGGCGGATTTTGCTACGATGTCATTCAACACACGATGTTGGAAAGTGCACATTCCTGGAGTAGCAGAGTTTGTTCAAGACTGCGAGTCCGTCAGTATGGAACTGACTGGAACCTGGCCAGTGATAACTCCCTAGTGTGAAGTTGCTGTTAAACTCACAGATCTGTTGCTCAAACTGGACTTTGATTGCATGTCATCGCCTCACTGGCAGTTGAATAACCACAGTGCCTTAACACGGCCTTCCTCTCAGATAAAGCTTATAGTTAGGGCTGGCTCAGGCTTGCCTTGGACCAGTTCCTAGTTAAGCTGCTTTAAGCTTAGACTGTCGGGGACTAACAGCTCTCTGCTCCTACTGCTCTGTCTCTTTATATGTATGCACTTATGTCCTGTAAATGCACTTTAATAACTCAGCGGCGGCTGGACCCTCATCCCTTGGCTTTTTGTGTCTCTCATTTCGCTGCACTTTTGATATCCTCCTGGATCCAACGAAACAAAACATACATTTTGTGAGCCTATACTGACCAGCTGGAGGCCTGGGGCTGGCTGGAGAACAGGTCCACGCTGTCGGGGTTGAGGCTGGAGGCTCCGCCCCCCTCCTCAGTGATGAGGGAGAAGTCACTGCTCAGACTGGTCACACTGCCGCGGTCCCTCGACTCTGAAGTAAACACACAGCAGGGCAGTCAGTTCATTCATAAATCAACACGTGCACATTTTAATCAGAACAGGAGCTGAAGGGAAAGCAGAACATTCAGGTTCTGTCACAGACGTTAGAAACCTCTTTCGTAAATCCACAGAGGTGGAGATCTGGGGGAGTACAAGAAGTCCAGGTATGAACTCCGGAGAGCTATCAGCAGTGCAAAGAGACAGTACAGAGAAAAAGTGGAGTCTGACTGCAGAGGCTGTAACACCCGGAACATGTGGGCGGGACTAAGAACAATGACAGATTACAGTCTGCGTGCGCATCTCTCCCAGATGAGCTGAACAGGTTTTTTGCAAGATTCGAGAGCAGCCAGGCTGTGGGTGCAGAGAAGCATCAGGAGCCACAGTTTCGCTGCTGCGAGGTTCCCTAGCACCCCCAATGGGTCCATTTGGGTATGGGCACGACACCGTACCCAAGAAGTAGACAATGGAAAAAGAGAAATCCCCAACGAAGCGTTCTGGGCAGCAGACAGGTCTTCTCTGTGTTAGAGTTGTACTCGCTACAGGGCGTACTTTGAGGGTTTGTGACTCTGCAGACCGTTCACATGCAGAACAAGCTTCATAACACAAGGGGACGGGTAACAACCGGAAAAGCATGACATGGGACCTTTAAATAAATAAGGACTTTGGAGAGACTGTCAATTCTATCCTTTATCTAGAAAAAAACATGAACCAAGTTAAGATGACGTGACTACCCATGATGCAACACTTTAGATATTTCATAGGGTCTATAGTTGATTCTGTATATATATATTAATCGATGCTTTTTTAACAGGAACTACTGTCGTGGAGTCTATTTTTTCCTTTCTAAATAAGGTCAGAAATGCTGAATGAAATGCAGAACAGAGAGGAACCAGTTCCACAGAAATCTAAAGCCACTTCTAGTTGTGACATAAAGCTGGATACTGATGCAAATACAAGACTCCTTTGCAGGTTAAAAGTCTTAGTAAATAAAGGTTTGTGACGGAAGACGTTCTGGAATCAAGCCTGTGGTTTTGTAAATAGACGAAGGCTGTGTTATCCCCAGAGACTCATTGCTTTGTCTCCGGCCGACACGCTCTGCTCGCAGCCCTCTGCTACTCCTCATTGCATCAGACAGGAGGAAGGTGGCAGGATCTCCGAGAGCTGCCTCAAGTTTCTCAACACAAAATAATGAGATGCTATCATTCGGGTTGGAGATGAAACATAATGACGCATTTAACAGTTTTCCTCCCGTTAGTAAATGATAAGGACAAATGGATGGAGCTGGAAAGGAAAGCTCTCTGTTCTACTGCTACCTGAGCACCCAGTTGACCAGACAAAGAAAGACACCCTAATCCATTTCAACATTATTAAAATACAATATCATTTGTTAAATGGCGGCTGAGAGGAATGGCGGAGACACACCGACTTACTTAACTGGCCGAGATCTTCCACAGTGAAATCACTGTCTTTGAAGTGGGAGTTCTTCCTTCTGTCAGAAACAAGGATCAAATAATATTAGAGATCAGAAGTAGAGTTATAACAGTCGAGTGGAATCCAACAGATGATGTGTGTGAACAGAAATGGGATCTTCACTGAGTTTCACAGATAACTACAGCCTCATTGGAAGGAACCTCGCACACATGAAGAGTAATGAACCCACCTCTGTTTCTTAACAGCTGAGAACTTCTCTGAGACAATGTGCTTCAAAAAATTGAAGCAAAAGAAGAAAATCTGAGGGAGAAAAAAACATGTTGGATCAGAAGGGAAACAGAAGTGAATCCCTTAAAGGTCCCGTGTCATGGCCATTTCTACTGATCATAGTTCCATTGTTGAGGTCTACTAGAATACATTTATATTGTGCAATGTTCAAAACTCACATGGTTTCTCACAGCATCTCTGTAAACTACGTGTATTCACTGAATGTCTCTCTGCCTTTAACGGCTCGTTGGAGCTCCAATAGCTCCTGCCCCCCCCCCTCCCTGTGAGCCCCAGTGTGCTCTGATTGGTCGGGACGTTGTGAATCACGCTAAGCTCCGTGGAGGTGTTGTTTCCTTGTTTAGCGATACACAGCCAAACTCACCCTGAGCACACACAAAGTCACAGCCGAAGTAAAAACAATAAGTGTGGCTTGATATTGAGTAAGAAAAAGGTTGATAAACGCTGTGAGAATGGGTCTGCAGAGAGAATTTCGCCGCGATCCCAACTGTCTGTTATCAGCCTGCAGCCAGGGAGGAGAGATCAGCAGAGCTGCAAGCACTGAGTGCTTGAGGAAGTCCGTGGATTGGTCAATTTGGACCAATCAGCGGGGGCTTAACGTAACGGCTCCGCGGACGTAACGTAACGGCTCCACGGATTGGTCCATTTTGTTCCGGGTACGGTTGACATCATGCGTACCCGGAAGAATCAAATGGACAGTGACGTATCTCCAACGAGGCGCTTTGGGGAGGTATTTTCTGTTTTAGAGTTTTACTCTCTACAGGGTGTACTTTGAGGGTTTTGACTCTGCAGACCGTTTACATGCAGAAAAACCTTCATAACACACAAGGGGATGGGTAATAACCGGAAAATCATGACATGGGACCTTTAAGATAGAAGTTCCCACAATTAGCAAAAGCATGATACTTGTACCTATAAGAGGGTGGTCTTAGTTACTCCAGGGAGAATGTCCCTGTAATCGGTCATTGTAAGTCGCTTTGGATGAAAGCGTCAGCTCAATGAAATGAAATTAAATGTATACCAACAAGATGACTAGTTGTAGTCATTGTTCTACGGAGATGACTCTTGGTTAAGATGTTGACATGTCTTCCACTGATAGATTTCTCCCTCAGTGATTATGGGCTATTGATATAAAATGACTATTAAAAAAGCTATTGTTTGTTATGTTAATTGTTGTTGAATAACCTCTGGTGTTCCTGTACATTTAGTCTGACTAATACTAGACTCTTTAGACCAACATTATGGAATAGTACTGAAGAATATGATATATTCAATTTTTTACTTGACATAAACACATCACTATATGGTTATGTTATGGAACTCCTGGATTTATTTATTTTTTTGCAGAAATGCAAACACACATTTTACAACAGGACATCGAACGTGTAAAATAAATCAGCTAGGGCCCTGTGGTGGGCGAACTGTGGATGGCGTCATATCTTAGACTTCTGTAGTGAAATATCTTGTTACTTCTCGACTGACATGTATGCCAGGCCATGAGATAAGTCAGCCAATCATTGGTCTGTTGGGCTCTGCAGAAAATGTTGTTGACTGAATTATTTTAGTGAGAATATTTGTATTTAAAATGTATTTAGAATGTTTTCAGTATTTAAAAAAACTAAAACAAAAACTAATTTAAATCAAACACATAGCTATAAATAGTAAAACCACAGAAACAATAACAGTAGTTCAGTCATTCCTTATTGTCTTGTGAATCGTTTGTGCAGGTCATTTACAATGGAAACCATCAGCCACAGTGATTGTGAAAGGGAAAGCAGCTCTGCTATGAGAGCATGTTAGCATCTACTGCCTCCAGCCTTTCTTTCAAGAGGCAACCCTTCTTCTGGCTGCCCTCTGAAGAGATGACAACACTTCATCCTGAAAGCTGTGACTTCCTGTCGAGTTAGCTCACAGCTTAACTGCGTTTCCTTTAACTGCTAATTAGTGTTTGACAAGAACAAATTAACTCTATATGAACACTGTTCCGAGACACTTATTTGGAATCTCAAACCAAGGGATCACATTTCATTTCACTTGTGCCATCATATGCTAATGTCATAATATCTCCATCATAACTTCCTGTCTTCAAAAACTGGCTGATGACAAATGTTTGTTAACATGCAAAGAATACTTTTGAAAGTTGTAGTACTTATATTTCTGTGTTTCTGCCAGTATTCTTTCTGTAAATACAAGCTTTATAAGCATAACCAAACATTATTTGGATAAACGTACCTCCTCCCCTTTGGAGAGTCGATCTGGCAGCATATGACTGGAAAGAGAGAGGGAAATGTTCTGTGTTATATTCCAGCTGCATCGTATCCAGGTGCAAACACCACCCATGTTGTGCAGGCGATGATGCATGCATAACGTTTAAACATCAATGAATGTTTGAAATGAAACCTGTAATGGTAGAGGGTTAGGGTTAGGTGGGTATAGTAAGGAAGAGTTCCAGTAGGTGTGACTCCTCTGTGGCGCCCAGAGTGACGGGCCCTTGTTACATGCAACACTTTTTCTAATATAATTGTTCAGAGTATTGGTAGAATATTGGGGCGGCAAAGCAGGTCTCAAAAGTTGGCATCTTTAAACGTCAGCATGTAAATCAAAACTCTCTGAAAGAAATTTTAAAAAAGTGTATTGAGGAGGACTAACCCTTTGTTTCAGCCACTCAAGGCATTCGTCAAGGAGATCACTGCGTGTGCTTAA
This sequence comes from Champsocephalus esox, assembly GCA_036324585.1. Classification (NCBI taxonomy): domain Eukaryota; kingdom Metazoa; phylum Chordata; class Actinopteri; order Perciformes; family Channichthyidae; genus Champsocephalus; species Champsocephalus esox. The sequence continues at coordinate 4,779,542 of CM070495.1, read as the reverse complement.
GGGAACTATAGAAACGAGATGCATGTGTTCCTCTTTATCATTAGACTACTTGGTACATGCTTCTCTTTCTTGTGTTCCGTCTCCTCTCCTCTCCGCTCCTTTTGGTGAGGCACTGCCCTCATTTCCCATATGTAAAGGAAGTGAGTGGAAGGAAGCCATCTCTCTTTGCTGTATTTTTAACTTGTTTACAAATCTTGGTTTTTTTCTCCGTAACACTGCTGATCAAATGAATTGTTCAGAAAGTGCCCGCGCAGAATCTGCTAGACTCTCTTGAGAGTGGTTACAGATATTCGGTGCCACAGAACGTATTTATGAGAAACACAAGTATTGGACTACACCTGGCTTTCAAATATGATTCAGTTGTGACTGATGAGGAGAAGAGCGCTCACCTCAACTCTCTTACACACCTTCTGCTGTATAAATGTCGACTGCATGGTTGAGATGGCAGAGAGGGCTTTCTACAAGTGGACTGCCTCAGATGTATGGAGGACGGAACATGACAGAAGTATAAATAAATAAATCTGTAAATAAATGTATGAAGAAATACAGGAATAAATAAATACGGAAATAAATACTGAAATAAATAAATGTGGAAATAAATACACAAATAAATAAAAGAATAAATAAATATGGAAATAAATACTTGAATGTATAAATAAATAAATAAAAGTCGAAAATAAAACAGAACACACGTTATTATATATCTTTAATATATTTCTACATTTACGGTCACTTACATTTATGTATTTATATATTTCTGTGTCCGTATGCTAATGAGGTGGGCGGTCCTAACCTCAGTCTGAAGCATGATTGGTTACAGGAGTGTGATCATTTCTGACAGATTGGGTTTAACAGAAGTGGCATGATTTTGTTCTCAGGAGGAGAATTTGAGAGAGTATTACCCAAAAAGTACACAGTAAAAGTACTTCATTTTATTGTTGGTACCAGTCAAACTAGGACTGACTCTAACAGTGTCCGTTTTATTAAGAATTTATGGTAACAATTATTTGTATCGCTCTGAATAAGAAAGCAGAAAAAACATGCATTATTTTACTCTTGTCCTAGCGTCAGAGCCGCTTCTCAGCGATTACCGTAAAGGCGTGATAAATCGTGCGCTCAAAAATGAAGAGCTGCCGATTTGACCAAGCAACGCGAGAGACGGCCGAGGTGACCGCAGTAACGAACGTGTGCTTCAATAACATTTGGGGGCAAGTCCTCTATACATCGTTCCACACGAAACTGGACATAGTCTTTTGTTGATCTCCAATGGCTCTTAAACCAATAACCATAAATAAACCTGAGTACATTTGAATTGTCAACAATTACAACTGTGGATAAACCATGGATGTATAAAGATAAGGGCTAAACAGTAATGCTCCTCCTGCATTCGAATCAGTGCCGTCAGCCAGGCGTTAGAAGTAGAGCCCAATCTGCCAGAAATGATCACACTCCTGTAACCAATCATGCTTCAGACTGAGGTTAGGACCGCCCACTTCATTAGCATATGGACACAGAAATACATAAATAAATAAATGTAAGTGACCGTAAATGTAGAAATATATTAAAGATATATAATAACATGTGTTCTGTTTTATTTTCGACTTTTATTTATTTTGTATACATTCATGTATTTATTTCCATATTTATTTATGCATTTATTATTTTATTTATTTATTTATTTGTGTATTTATTTCCACATTTATTTATTTCTGTTTTTATTTCCTCATTTATTTATTCCTGTATTTATTTATTCCTGTATTTATTTATTCCTGTATTTATTTATTTCCGTATTTATTCCTGTATTTCTACATACATGTATTTACACTTTTCTTTTTTTTTATACTCATGTCATGTTCTGTCCCCATACAGATGAGCTCTAATTGGTCGTATCACACCATTAATTATGAAAGGAGAAGCCCAAGAAAGGGTGGTTGTGTGTGCGAGTGTGAAGATAAAAGATGTGGTTAACAGCTAAGCCAGAGTGGTCTTAATGTCTCATGTTGTCCCCCCCTCCCTCTCTCACTGCTCCATTAACCTCTTTCCAATGATGCGTTACAGAAAATAAACTGACGTCACAGATAGTTGCAAATGCATCTCTAAAGTATTTATAGCAACTAATGCGCCAACGTATGGCTCACCATGAACTCATGAAATGATGATAGTGTTATTCTAAATGATTATTTTACCCGAAGAGGAACCAGTCGTAAGCGATGGTCAGATACAGGATCTCTGCCGGCTGCAGGCTGGCGTGCACCGCGCCGTCCTGTGGAAATAACATGACGACAATGAGCCAAAGTCTCAAACATCTTCAAATCAAACCCCAGGCGCCAATCATGCACATGCAGCTCCGACAAGCAAAGTGCAGTTATTATTCTGTGTGAAAAGGACTCCGCATGTGGTCTGCGGTTTCATCAGAAGATCCAAGTACGGACCCGTCTCCAGGAAGGCATTCAATATTTATGACATATGGGTTCTATTTTTAACAAAGATTAATGCAGAGGAGGCTAATTAAAGTGCATGTTTGAAATGGTAAACTTGTGGTAGCATGTGAAGAGGAGTGAATGAGGAGGGGGGGGTTCTGTCACTGCCTGTTGGAGCTGCTGGGTGACACCGGGGGAGAATGAAGAGATGAAAAGAGAAGGAGGACTTACTGCCCACAGGGAGAGCCTGAGCAGGGACACAAACAGGGGCGTCCGGTCCCAGCCTGATATGCAGTGCACCAGGAGGCCGCTCTCATCTGAAACACACAGCGGCACTTCAAACACCAGCAGCATCATCATGAAGCTTTACAACAGACACTCAAGTGGAGTGGACATGGACATTATAGGAGTGCTCTGTGTGAGTGCAATTGTTAAGTTTTGGTTCTTATTAGTGTTGCTTCTTTCCTCACTCTTCATGCAGTTCATGGTTGGTTTTCATAACATTCATTATGTTTGCATGTTACTATCCTCATTTAATAAAGATACTTTAAAAACAGACGGTTACATTTTAATGGGTTATAGTATTATATATGTATAATTTGCACTGATTTATCAGTTCATTTATTCATCATTGCTAGGTTGGGGGAAGAGTGTGGGAGAAGGGAACACAAGGTCTTTAGCCTTCACATGCACACAAACCTATAGAACACGCCGCAGGAGGGGAAACCTCAAAAAGCAGAATAGGGCCTCTTTTAAAATACTTTGTGATGTCACTGTGAACAATGAACCAAGAACAATTCCACAAGCTGTTTTCCGCTATGCAGATCTGCGTGGCGTTAGAGCAGTGCTTCTCAAAGTGCGGTCCATGAGCGCCCCCTAGTGGTCCGTGAGTATATTGGTACAATTTCACATTTGAAATAAATAAATACATTTAAGTTTTCTGCACTCTCGCGGGAATATCTCCGCAATGGAGCGAGCTTAAATTTGACTTTTGATTGCATGATAGATCCCAGATAAACACCTTCATCACACATGTGGCCACTTGTTTGTACCATTTTCAGGCGATCTGTAAAAAACTATGTGTTTTGGATATTGGTGGAGTTAGGTGGTCCACGAGTGTGTTTGTATTGGTTAAGTGGTCCTTGGTATGAAAAAGTTTGAGAAACACTGCGTTAGAGGAAGGCGCATTTGGCTAATTATTTTCAGAAAATACATGTTATCAACTATTTTGAGATTTTATATTACAATATTACTAAAGAAAGTTTCATAAAATCCTCCTTCCTAAGTCCAAAGCCTTTTTAAGACTTATTGAAAGACTGATGTTAGATATCAGACCATCATTTTAACCACTGAAATCTATTCAACAAAAACATGTGCAGTAAAATATACTCTTTTCAGCATACATTACTAATTAAAGTGAAGTACAGTGTATATATCCCTTATATCCCTTCACAGAACTAAAGTATGCTTTTAAATAAGGTTTAATGAGATGATGGAATCAAAGCTGAACTGCATAACATAAAAAGGCACGCATGCATGCTGAAAACCCAACCTCAGAAAGGGGGTCTGGGGGGATTCTCCCCGAGGAGAACATATAAACTACCCATTCTGGTACACTCTGAGAAGAAAATAAATAAATCTATTACTACCCGACATATTAATAATATTTTATGCCATTGTTTGTTTTTCACTTTGTTCTGACAGCTTGCTGCTCCTCGCAGAGAGAAGAGCAAAGAGGAGATAGTCTGTGTGAATTACTTTAAATTGTGGGTAAGGGTAGATAGCCCCCATTGGTCTGTGACCTGTCAATCATCAAACTGGGGGTCATATTTCATTATGTGTTCATTTTTATCTGAAGTTGTACCCATGGATGTATAAAGAATAGTTCTACTGCAAAGTTATTCTCCGTGGGGACTTCAGGCACAATCTTGATTCTGATTGGCCAGAAGACTCGGAAAAACATCAGCAAAGATATTTTATTGAGAAGATGATCACTACGTGACAGAAGTTTTCAAAACCGTTCATGGTCTCCGATACTTCCAGTCCAATGCCTACTGCATGCACATCGTTAGAAAATCGTGCCTAAATGTTGTCACTTTAATCGTGACAAAATAAAAGTTTGACTTTTTCCCCCCCTCACTCACACATCTGCGACCCACTTGAAACGGGTCCGCGACCCACATTTGGGTCGCGACCCACCAGTTGAGAACCACTGGTCTAGAGTGCTTTGATCTCAAAACAGAGTGGAGGAGAGCTTGAAAAAAAACGTTTTAAACCTGCCATGTCAGTAGACAAGTTTTGGATGCTTTGGTTCTGTCGCAGCTTGATTATTGTTTGGTTATATGGTCGAGTGCTGCTGAAAAAGATTTAAACAAACTACAAGTAGCACAAAATAAGGCAGCACGATGTGCACTGCAGTGCTCCTACAGAACCAGAGTCACTGAAATGCTGGAGACACTGAAATGGTTAACTGTCAGACAGAGGTCAACTTATATTTTATTAAATTTTGTCAGAAATATTACAGTGACTCACTCACCAGATATATTATCACAAAGGTTTATAGCCCAATATGCACAACATAACTATCAAACACGACATACAATAGAGGGAAGGTTTGTATTACCCAAATCTAAATCAAATATGGGACAGAAAACAGTCATGTACAGAGCCATGATCAGCTGGAACTCTGGTTCACATCATTCAGGAAAATTCTCAAGTACATTTCAAAAGGTTGCTAAAAATGTATTTAAGTATTACAAAGTAAATTTGAACTGTGCCTGTGGCTATGTATGCATATATTATTATGTACACTTATTTGTATTTACTTTTGTTTGGCCTTAGGATGGCGATAATTGGATGACCATTTTAGTTTTCACTTCATTTCACTGTAAATTGCATGAAATTATGAGCTTTTTTGTTTTGTTTTAATTTTGTTGTATGTATGTTTATGTATGTTTTGAGTGTGTGAGGACCCCAGGAACAATAGCCAATGTTCATGCTAGTGCTAATGGGGATCCTAATAAAGACATAAAGCCATAACTCCCAAACCCTACACTCCTTATATCATTTTTCTTGAAAAACATTAGGAAAACCTCTCCTACGTGCAAAAATAAAAAAAATGCCTCGAGGGCATGAAGTGACAAAAACGTTCAACATGTGGGCCCATTAAGGCCCATTGTAAATTCAGCGTGATCTTTCCACACAGCACCAGCTGCACACCTTTAGTAAATCTGCCAAAGATGCCACATTATTGACCCGAAAGTACACAAAAGCACACTTCAGACGCTCAGGGTCCTTGACATGCTTCACGCGTTGACATTTTACCGAAAGCAGCTACCGTTTTTAAACTATAGTTAGAAATGTAAGAGGTTTATTTCTCATTCAGAACAATGGAAAGGCTCTCCTTTCACAGCACATCTCCATGGAAATCTTTCTGGGCTCACGTACACAGGTGTTTGATAACGTTGTCACCATGGTAACCTTTGATCTCTGGGCTTACACACACGCAGGTGTTTGATGACGTTGTCACCACAAACACAAAGACTGGAGTTTAAAGACTGTCTCAGCATATTATTTTCTGTCTGATGAAGACTTCATACTGATTTCAACACGTTCCACATATTTTATACATTATTAGTGACGTTTGGTTTTCGTTCAAAAGTTTGCAGTTAAAATATTCTGATATTTCTTTCTCTTCTTAATACACATTAATTCACTACTACTTACATTTAATATTTAACTCCTATTAACTTATTCAGCTATTTCAGGACATTGAGGCTATACCTTTTTTAAACCTTTATTTTAAATATTAAGCTTCTTCACTATTTTTCCTCCTCTTCCAGTTTAACATTTCACTTTCAAGTTTTCAACAAAGTCATTGCAATGTATTTGAGCTGTAACAATTTGATTCAAATCATTTCACTTTTCTGCATTTCTCCGCTAAGTTCAGCAACACACATACTTGGTTTATGTAGTACAATATTCTGCTTTTTCTGCATTTTCAGCTAAATTCAGCATCAAATGTACACAGTTTACAGCATTCGCACGCATTTTCAGCAGGAAATGCATTTTCTAGTTTATTCTAGAATGCGTCGATCTTCTTAAGGCAGTGGTTCCCAAAGTGGGGGGCGCTGAGGCATGACAGGGTGGGGCGCGAGAGACCAGGAGGAAAAATGGTTATTACATTTATTTTTTTTAAAGATTAATAAAAAAGAAATCATAATTTCAAAAGTTATTGATTCGAAAATAATATGATACAGTACTATTACGTCTGGGTCTCTGCGTTTCATTAAAGCTCGGCTCTGTGTGTGTGGAACGCGCAAGAGAGAGAGAGCGCACCGGTACCGGAGATCTTTGTTGTTAGCTTCTGGTGCTAGCGAGCTACGCTAACGGATATAAAGAGTTTTTTCAACAACAAAGTGGAGGAGAGTCCTCTCCTGTCAGACTGAGAGACTCAGTTAACTAAAGGGCTCTCTGAGTGTTTAGATAGTTAACTTTAGTCTAAGTTATCTCAGTGGGTCTCAAACGTTTTGGTCACGATTAATGTAAACATTATTTCCGAGGCACACGTTTATATGATCATTATAGGTATAAAAAAAAGAGAATAAATTAAAACCAGGTATGAAATACTATGACAGAAAAACAAGAATAAAGTTTAAAAGGGTGATTTGTAAAATATCCATAAAGAAAAAGTAAATCTGTTTACAGTTCTGTTTCATATGGGTGTTGAGAGATGTATCCAGATCTCTTCATTTTGCTCTCAAAGTGCACCAGATTGATGCATTTAACTTCAATATTTAAAAATAAATCTTCCCGGAGGAGCATTCCCCCGGACCCCACTAGAGGAGGTGAGGTCCCTCCAAGAGGAGGTGAGGTCCGCTACCCACTTGTAAAAATAGCACTTTACCCCTGCTTACACCTATATGTCGTGAGCTGATTATCGAGCCTTCATTGTAACAGTCACACTGTGTGTGAGTGTGTTGCAGTAGAAAATTCAACTGTAGCGCTGGTGCATTAATGGAAAATCCTTAATGTTTGAGCACCCTCTATGAAACGTTAAGCTACCCCACAGCACCCCCTAGAGAAAATCTCTGGCGACGCCACTGTGTGCGGGATTCGATTCTATTGGCTCTAACGGTCAGAAAGAGATGTCACATGTCAAAATCGAACAAGGGGGGCCAGAGATATGGAAAATCCACCCAAATAGCCCAAGAAGAGGTTTTTTTGCTAAATCTGTCTAAAAAGGTCAAATATTACTTGTTTTGCATCAATCTTGATAAGGGCTGCACGATATTGAAAAAAACTGACATTGCGGTTTTTTGTCCCCCTGCGATATATATTGCGTTTTTTTTAACCTGTTAAGCCCCAAGGTCCTGGCGGGTACTTTACTTTTTTTTTCACGACACTGTGTCTCAGGGGATCTTAATATTTAAGGACCTATTAATGTGTTATACCAGATTAACGGAAATAATCTCAGCTAACTGACGATACAAACCATTTTTACCAAAACAAAACACAAGTCTCATAAGAAGCATCTAAATGACCCCCGAGCGAAAAATGCTAACAGACTTTGGCACAGAACTCAAGATAAAAGTACCCTTATTACTTATCGTAGCTGCACATAAAAGATATCCGATTAAAGCTGAGGTTCCACAGATTATTTAGGTATATAGTATCATCACCGAGTCATCCGAACTCGCGACAGGGGAAGCAAACACAGACATCACAACACGTACCTTTACGGAGCTTTTACGGGAGATCGTCTCACCGTAGCTGTCAATCTGATCAAAAGACGTGTTCAATGGCATTAAAATGAGAAAAAACGCGGCTGAATCGGTTAATCCATAGGTTTTTAACGTCTCTATAGAAACAAATTATTTCATTTATAATCCATAATTCCATTTTTATGTAAAAATCGCAGAGCAAAAGTTAGCTGCGAATGGTAGCTACCAGAGTGGCTGCTGCTTCCGGTCTTGGCTATGCGGCAGTCTAATACACACATTACCAAATAAGGGGTGAGAGTGACGCGTAGCCAAAACCGGAAGCTGCATACACTCTGGTGACTACCATTAGCAGCTAACTTTTGTGCTCTGATTTTTACATAAAAATGGAATTATGTATTATAAACAATTGCTTCAAAGCCACAGATACATGATTAACCTATGGATCAACCGATTCAGCCACGTTTTTTCTCGTTTTAATGCCATTGAACACGACTTTTGATCAGATTGACAGCTACGGTGAGACGATCTCCAGTAAAAGCTCCGTAAAGGTACGTGTTGTGATGTCTGTGTTTGCTTCCCCTGTCGCGAGATCGGATCGCTTAGATACTATACTTAAATAATCTGTGGAGTCTCAGCTTTAATCGGATATATTGTATGTGGAGTTTCAATAAGTAATAAGGGTATCTTTATTTTGAATTCTGTGCTAAAGTGAGTTAGCATTTTTTTTTATTAATAAAACCGCACGTCACTGCGGTGTAGTGTTAATTTCGGCAGCTATTTTTTTATTTAGCTTTAGTCTTAGTCCTGTGTTACATTTTATTTTTAGTCATATTTAGTCACCTTCATCCTGTTTTTATTTAGTCACGATTTAGTCGACTAAAAGTCTGAGCATTTTAGTCTTATTTTAGTCGACTAAAACAGTAAACATTTTAGTCAAGATTTAGTCGACTAAAAGTCTGAGCATTTTAGTCTTATTTTAGTCAAAGAAAACTAATTATTTTAGTCTACTTTTTGTCAATGAAAACTGTTGAGTCTTTTTTAGTCATCAGATTATATCGAACATTTCAGTCAAACTAGTCAAGCCACAACCAATAATTTGTCATTTTAGTCAAACGTATTTCACAATAAGATTATATCTTGTCCTTATTTGATGAAAAACACAGGTTGAATGATTGAGAAGCTTTGCAGAGAGTATCTGGTCAGGTTTGTGGTGTTTTTACCAGCTGTGTTATGGCCACATTGCTTCCCTTCTGATGAAACAATGCATTCGCTTTTTTTCTCCGCCTCATTGTAGCGAAAATGGGCCCAAATATCACATTGTTTCTTTCTCCCAAGCAGTGGTGGCTTTAGACTGTTTCGTTGTCAGTCATTTTGACAGGAGCGTAACATTTCAGTCATAATCCATTATTACCCGTCGAGTGCACAATTTATCAATCACTCGCGCGGACGGGGGGGGTATTCGGTTAACTCGAGTGCGACCACTGCTCCCAAGCCCTGTTGTTGCCATTTTATTTTATGTTATGTTGAATAAGGTTAGTTAGACCACGAGTTAGACCCAAGTCTTCCTGACAGTTCACAGTGTGCCGCTGCCCGGTGTAATTCAAATCTACCGCCGCGCGCAGCACAGACACACAGCTGCTGCCCTGCCGCAGCACCGGAAATGGAACTGCTGGGAGAAAAACTGACTATCAGAGATGTAACTTTATCTTTGATAATATTTTGTCTCCTCATTTTTCGTCAACGAATGTAAAGAGAGATTTTGGCATCGTTTTTATTTAGTAAACTACATTTTCGTCTCGTCACTTTTCGTCAACGATATTGCTTGATGATTTCGTTACAGTTATTGTTTACTGCCGTCGGTGCCGTCTCGTCATCGTCTCGTTTTCGTCATTGAAAAAAAGGTCGTTGACGAACATATTTCGTCATAGTTTTAGTCAACGAAATAAACACTACTGCGGTGTGAATATCGCGCATGCGCATATCGTGGTTATCGCCATGACACAGTATATCGTTCAGCCCTAATCTTGATACAGGGAACTTATTATATGTTGTACTTTGGATTCCTTAAGCTTTTAGTCTACTAACCCATCATCCAAGGTTAGTTTTCACTATAAGTACAAAATATGTTTTGGGCGGACACTATAATTTACAGTTTTTTTACTATGTTCAATCTGAATTTTCTTTAAAATAAAAAACATCTATATTGATTCTGACTTTTCTACATCCAACTCACAGGTTGATCATTACTTTGAGAAAATAGATTATTAATTTAACCCTTTTAGAAGGGAAGATATGGTCATTTGTTCTGGGAATGTCATTTTCGAGCCTGAGACCTGAAAAACAGGCTTAATGCTAACTGGTTATGGTATTTATTAGCTCTCGGCCAAAGCAATCCCCAAACATTTTAAAGAGCTGCATTAAAGGAAACATAACCATACACTTCCAATGGGCTGCAACTAATGATTATTTTCTCGACTGATGGACTAAACATTTTGTTGTTAAAAAACAGTTTAGCAGAACCCTAGGCTACATTTTCAAATTGATTCTTATTTCAGCGCAACATACCAGAAACTACTGACATTTAGTTCATTATCATAGAATGACTTAAATAAGGTTGTTAAAGGAAGGATTTTAAGGCCTTATTTTAGATCCTGCTCGCTTAAAATGTGGCTTTTATTATTCATTGTCTTAACTAATAATCTATAGACGAAAACAATAATGAAATCATGCATTAGTTCAAATGTTCTACTTTTTATCCCATGACAGTTACAATCCTAAAGCTAATACTACATCAGAAACAGTACCCACCATCACTGTTGATGATGTGGAGCAGCATCTTCAGGTAGTTCTGGGTCTGCTCCACCAGGTCCCACGACTGAGAGAAGCACAAGCAAACAAAAGACAATACATGTGATAAAAAGAAGATAAAGTCTTAATGGAAGAATCTTGTAAATTAATCATATAATGTTATATAATATAGAATGAAAACATAACAATAAGAAATTATAAACAAGTGAATATCTTTGACACAAGAAGAAAAATTGCTGTTATATTCTGTCAGCTTGTTTTACCCCTAATTACAACTAGAGCTGTCAAATCATCCTGTTAACTTGGATAATGTATTCAAATGAAAAGCATGTTAAAATATTATTTTATGCTTTGTGAATGGATTATTATACTGACGTTGCCTAGTGTTGAATAACACCGCCAGCATGATTTAGATGCATTCGTCACAAAACAGGCAATTCATTAGATTCCCTTTTAATTGCTTTACAGCCCTTATCCTAACACAAGTCCAACGGTTATTTGTCGTCGTCTATCGTTGTATACACTTCCCCAAAGTTCAGCCTGACATATGATATTTTTTGGGGTGCTGACTTCAAGTTGTGTGGGTTTGAACAATGTGTGTTTGAGTCAGTGAGGTTTAAAGCGCTGCACTGGGACTTTTTACTGGATGTAATGACTAAAGCACTTTACAGGATGGACAACAGATGGCACTCACACACCACAAATACAAGAGTAAAGAAGTGAGTCACAGCTGGTAGAGTGGATGCAACAGAGTGAACACATTAGAAGAAGAGTAACCTGGTATCGAGTCCAGTCAATGTTCAAGTTCTGAGTAAAGCCCAGTGGGATTGTCAAAGGAGCGTCCACATAGTCCTGAGAGTGGAGACACAGAGTCATCAGGGGAATAAATCAGAGCCGAGCTACAGTACAGTCAGAGAACACACTCTACTCTCTGTACCTGATTCCAGTTGAACACCAGACCCTCCGCTGTGTAGTCTCTGTCTTTGTAGTCCTTAAAAAACTCACACCCTAAAAAAGAAACACATGCAGCACACTTGGTCAGGAGTTAAACTGAGGCTACAGAATGTGGCCCTGTTCTTTACAATCCAAATGATAAACAGTCTACTTTGTAACTGTGAGGTATAGCTGATGCCAACTACTATTTTCTCTGATGCAAGAAGACTTTCTGCACACAGAACTGTTCTAATGAATCCTGTTCCATGTCTTTCAAAATGGTGTTGAGTCAGATATGATTGGTTTCCTAAAGAAGGCATTTGACAGTCATTTTAACAATGGCTTTGGATTCTTTAAAATCATATGATCATGAGGCAATGTTGACAGTTTGCGTCATTTCTTCTCCTTTCTTGTATGCGTGGAAATGTGCAGGATTTGTTTTATGTTCTTATTATAGAGGCCTTCTAGTAGTCTTATTACTTGGCACACAGCTCCTGTAAGTTATTTGTCTCTGCATTAAACTAATATCTGCTGATAAACAGTATTTGACAGGAACATTTATTGTTCAGTCTTTAGTGAAGTGAGTGAGCGAAGTGAAGGTAGTTTACCTGGGTAAGGCACAGAGAGCAGGGTGAAGTCTGCATAGCGCTGGGCCTTGTCCGCCTTCTCAGAGGACGTCACACTGCAGGGGAGAAACAAGGTGAGCATCCATGGGCACTGCAGTATATGAAGAGACTTCTATCGGGCTTATCGTTCGGTCTGCATGATTTGGACAAATTAACCAATTGCGTTTATTTTGACCAATATTATGATAGCGATATAGGAGGGCATCAATATTCTCATTCATCATTGAAAAATACATTCAATGATCATGGTGTGATTTTTTTAATGAGGATGTGTGCAAACAAATCTGTTCTGTTAAGTACGTCTGGATATTGTGACGACCCTGCTTTGAGGTGGTGTGTATGGCCCTTTTATGTTCCTCCTCTGCTTGTGCCCACACTGATTGAGGACACCTGATTCACTGATTGAGGACACCTGACGGCTGGCACCGGAGGATTAAGAGGCCTGAGCCAGAGCCTCGATCGCCCTCCCCCCAGAGGACCGGACCTCGGAGAGCAGCGTCGTTTATTCTTTTTTGCCTTGCCCTTTTGTTTGTTTTTTGGCCACATTGAGTTTTGCCAAATAAACACCTTTTCCTATACATATTCTTGTCCTTCCCACGCTTTTTGTTATGGCCAAGAGCCAGGCCATGACAATATCTATACAGCTCCTCAATACTTCATTTAAAATGGTATTTAAATACATATTTAGCCTTTAACAAGTATTGTGCCTACTGCGATTTGAACATTGGACTCGTCTATTTTGCAATATAATTTTGATGAGTTGTACACTCCTACTACTAAGCTACAGCAGAATCTATACGTATTTTAACCCATATGCACTGAACTAAGGTTTCAGCCTTAATGTTAGTGTTTTCTTGAAATAGTCATTCATATACAGTGGGGCAAACAAGTATTTAGTCAGCCACCAATTGTGCAAGTTCCCTAGGTACACTTCAACTATGAGAGACAGAATCAGGGGAGAGAATCCAGGAAATCACATTGTAGGATTTTTAATGAATTCATTGGTAAATTCCTCAGTAAAATAAGTATTTGGTCACCTACAAACAAAGAGAGAGAGAGAGAGAGAGAGAGAGAGAGAGAGAGAGAGAGAGAGAGAGAGAGAGAGGAGAGAGAGAGAGAGAGAGAGAGAGAGAGAGAGAGAGAGAGAGAGAGAGAGAGGAGAGAGAGAGAGAGAGAGAGAGAGAGAGAGAGAGAGAGAGAGAGAGAGAGAAGCCAGTGGTGTTCCTTACTTTAGGCCAAACTTGACCTTCTTGTTCTCCACCATCAGGTCACAGATGTAGCGGACTGAGAGGTAGCGTAGCAGCTTAATGTCGTGGCCTCGGACTTTGTCAAAGAGCTGCGAGTCCCCGTTCCTGAAGAGGAGGGAAGTATACGAGGAGAGAAAGATTCATTAGAAAACTGATTTTCTCTGGGTAGATGAGAAGTCTTTCCGGCAGCATTCATCGGGCTGGTTTTTGTCGTCAGTGATTTGCTCACAGAGAGACATGTGATTACCTGACTGCACTGTCATCCTCTGGGACCTCCTCAGACTCTGTCCACGTGTCATCAGTGCCCCCTGAAGAACAGAAGCATACAGGAGGTCAAAGTCAAGCCAATGACACAAACTGGAAATCACTCAAACTTACAATTATTGTTAGGGCTGCACCATTTGAAAAAAATTACCAATTGCGATTATTTTGAATGACAGCAATTGAAAATATATTCATGATATTTGAGGGGTTGGATGTTTTTGCGTCAATATCCTCAATGTATTTAATATATATATATATAAAACTTGGATCACAGTTGGATTTTCTAAATATCTGTATCAAACAAAGATAGTTGAGGTGCATCGAATAGGACTCGAGGCCGGGACATGCAGCACCACAATCCTTGATTCAGAATTGTATTTACACGAACAGTATTTTGCCTGTAACAAATATTGCACCTCCTGCAATTTGAATACTGCAGTCATCCATGTTGCAACATTTTGATCAGTTGTGCAGCCCTAATGAATTTATGGTCAAATAGATTGGGATGTCTGGGATGTCTGGGATGTCTGGGTTGTTTTAGGGTCAGAAACAAGTTCAGTCTCTAAACAGAATACCATTCACAGCTGTGCCAGGCAACTTCAGAAAGGTAGGTAATGGGGACCTAATGTGTTGGAAACAGGCAGAGGCTCTTGCATCAAATATATGTTTTGATCACTTGGAATATAGTAATCCTCTTCAGATGAGCATAACTGATCCTCGTCCAGCAGGGCTGTGGGTTCTGGGTTCACTGACTCACTCTGCATACTCTTAAGGGGTTTTGTAAGAGAAGGAAGCACTTCTGACATTGAGCTATTGTTCTTATGAAACTTGAATGCACTTATGGAGAGTGTTTAGACAAATGCATCTGCCAAATGAAGGAAAGTCATATACAAGCCCGGAGAGAAACTAGGTCTGCAATCTTCCTCTTCCAACTTGATTAGCCAAAATGGCCATGTCCGAAGTATTACAGAAAGGAAGTCTAGATGGTCTGTTGACCCAAAGACAAGGAGCTGGACTTCTGACATTCAACATGTCTATTATCTGGATGAACCCCAGATATGATGAGAGTTTAAAGCCTTTTGAAACAAGCAACGACTCAAATAAGTGGCTGCTCTGTGCTAACTAATGAAACCTATTTCCAAACCCATGTACTGATCATCGGAGTACCTGCTGAGGGCTTACCACACTGTAACACGAGCCGTTTCAAACTCAGCCAACCATTCGGTGAGGAGACGCGACAGCTGACTCAGGATGTTAGTCATCTGATGGTTCCTGTTCTTAAATCTAAGATTGTTTTGCTTTTTTTGGCATTACATACGAGTGACTTGAATGTTTTGGATGTTGGACTGTTGGTTAAACCAAACATTTAATGATGTTTCCATGTTTTGTAGGATATCTTGACTTGTTACTGTTTTGTGATGTTTAGTTGATCTAAAGCGGGTTACTCGCGGTCACACTGAAAGCGAGTGCACCGGAAAGGCCAGTAATATCCCTTACTTACTTTGTATTACATATTACAGGGCCAAAGTGAAACCCTGGTCTGTTCGCACCATTTTGACGGAAATGTGGGGGATGGTATTAAGTTTCTTTTTCGTTTTCCAGTTTTGATAAGTGTCTGATTGTTTGACCCCCTCTGTGTCGGATATCAAAGCATTCCCAGAAAACTGTTTTTGAAAAAGATGGAAATGATGGCCAAAAAGTCAAACAAATAAGTGATACTTTAAAAAGAACCGTATTTTAGCTCCTTAACCGCAAATGGACATACTATGGCGTTTTACATTTCTGAATGTCAGAGGGGGGAAGAGAGACAATCGTTCGAAGTCAATGTTTGGTTTATTTCTGTTGTCATTATATTTAATACTACAGTATGTGGCTGAAAGACACAATTCTTTATGCGTGTCCTTTATGGGTTAGACAGCAGCTGCAGCTTCAGAAAGCAAAAGAGGAACTGCAACCTCCCCACATGGAAAATATGTATTACAACTTCCTCTGCTTAAGCTAATCTTAATTTAAACATTGTGTATGCATGTGTGTGTGTACCTGAGAAGATGTAGTTGTAGCCTGTGCGTCCATACAGTTCCCCCCATCCTGCCAGAGTGGACGACCGGCAGATATGCTGCAGAAAGAACAATATTCACTGACTGTATGACACATACGAGCAAGTTGTTACAATAATTCACATCGTGTCGCCTAGTCATACAGAAAAGAGGAAGGGAAAATCTGCTCATTTCAACATGAGAAGCAAGGACACTGGAAGTTTCTTCTTAGTTAGGCAAATCAAAAGAACATCATTCAAAACAGTAAATAGGTTACTATTCATATTTCAGTGCCGCACTTTTTATATCATCAGATATTCATTTATCTGTGTCGGATTCTTGAGCCATGCCCCAACATTCTCACAGGCTGTAATGTACACGGTAGGGGATTATAAGATATGAAAACACGCCAGTTTAACACTTTAAATATGTTTTTATTTGATCTTGTATGGCTCCTAAGGCCACACTTGGGTTGCAGTTGAAAAAATTCAAGTGAAAAATTGTCACATGTAATGTTTTTACATTGAACTTACAATTGCAATATGATTAACTATATACAGGGGTTGATCATTTTTGCATCATTATTTTAAATATAATTCTTTTATTTTTCAATAGGATCTGTACCAATTAAAGATATTTAAGGAAGTCTGTGGAATAAGATTTGTAGGCCGGGACTCTGCAGCTCCAGAATCTTTCATTTAGAATAATATTTACACATATATTTTGCCTATACAAATATTGCACCTTCCGCAATTTGACTACTACACTTTCAATTTCAGTTAGTTGTGCAGCCCTCATACACCATATAATGATTATAGTAATCGGCAGCAGGAACACTGAGTGAGGAGAGCAGTACCTTGCCGTTGTAGAGGATGACCGGACAGACGAACCTCCCTCTGCAGCGGGCCAGCTTACTGCGGTTCACCAGGTCCTGCAGCTTACTGATGTGCACCGCGCTCTCAAACCTGTACACACACACACAAACCAGCATGTGTTATTCAAACTATCCGTCCGTCCTCTTAATCATTGAAATGTCATTTAAAGGAATGGTATGCTCATGACACTCATTTTTAAATAATTATCATCCGATAAAACAGACCAGTCTATGCCAGTCTCTCTCTCTTTTTTTTTAATCCGATGACATCATCAGTGATTTTAAACTGATTATATACCGAAATAACATCAACACTGTGGGCGTCGCCATTTTCCGGACGTGACGTAAACCATGCGTTTGGTTTTCGAAGACACGTTGATCTCCATGTTATTTACTGTAGTTTCTCTCTTCAAATATGCCTCACTGTATCGCGAAATATTGCCACAATTCTGATAGGAACAATCCACGGAATGCTCGGTTCCATCTGTTGCCAAAAGGTAAGCGTAAGAAGTACATTCGGAGGCAGTGGCAGTGGCCGGCCCGAACCGAGAGATTCACAGGCTCATGTATGCAGCGAACATTTCAAATGTCCGGACGACTACTCTGAGAGTATGATAAAACATAACATGGGATTTATGGAACAACCATTACTTAATGGAGATGCAGTACCATCGGTCTTTCTGGTGTCATCACCGACCAGGACACCAGTTCGGCCCGTTGAGAAATCGCCCTCTGCAAGTGTGAAGCGACGGAGGAGCAGAAGTAGTGCTCGGTATGTTATAGCGCATTTCCATTGCAGCGGCTAGCCCCGTTTTAACGTCCTTTAGCGTCCAGGCCAGGACAGTTGTTTGGTGGCCTTTCCATATAGCGTAGTACCTGCTAGTGTGTATTTCCCCCCAGTTTTTTCCGGCCCCATAAAATCGTGATTCTATGGCCAGGGACAACGAAGCTGAGTATGCTAAACTAGAGAGGGAATCGCTAGCAAGGGTGGTACGACATGCATACATAGAGTATCTTATATCATCTTCCTATTATACACACATACATTTCCAAACATTTGGACTACCTATGTTGCAAATGTATTATCTTTTCAATTTACACACGGCATCTATTGCACGTCTGTCCGTCCTGGGAGAGGGATCCCTCCTCTGCTGCTCTCCCTGAGGTTTCTCCCATGTTCCCTTTAAACTGTGGGGTTTCTCCGGAAGTTTTTCCTTGTACGATGTGAGGGTCTAAGGCAGGGTCTGAGGACAGGGTCTAGGCAGGGTGTCGTATTGTCATACTGATATGTATGGTTGAATTCCCCCATCCAATCTCTTCACATTGGTCAAAACTTCTTCCTCTGCTGACGAGTCCAAACTCAAATACTCCGCCATGTTTCCGTGTGTTGACAAAGTGAACGCATGGATGATGTCACGACCATCACGTGACTACTGAAAATGGCAAAAATGGCGGCGGCCAGGCGCCAGGTGTTGATAAAAAGAGCTATAAAATCATTATTTACCGGGGAATATCGCTGATTTCTTCAAGGTATGATTTAAACATAATGTTTCACTAAATACTGAAGTTTGGAATAATTATCTAATGAGTGGACCATTCCTTTAAAGCAACACGCTGCCGACACCATCAGATAATCAATACAGATGATCTATTGAAGGAGGTTACAGTGGGACATTCAGCGCTTAACGATCATTGATTATTTCATTTAATGTACCAGTACATCTTAAGTGCCTGCTGGCTGCTTTTTTGGCCACGAAAACACAAACACTGGAATGATTATCTAAAGGGTTGAAGAGGGTGCATTCAAAAGACCTCATGATCATCTGAGGTTATTAACACGGCAAGGGGTTTTTGAGCTACCCGTTTACATGTAGCGACTGTTTTGAGTCAGCTTTTCTATGTTAATTGGTCGAGCCCCCATCTAACAGTGAGACACATGGACAAAATGAAAAAGCGAAATCTCTTCTTTAACTGAAGTGGACAGACAGGAGGTTAATGAGGACAGCTGTGCTGCATTCTTGGTTAATATTGACATATAGTTTGTTTGTGTATTTAAAGAAGAAGAAGAAATGGCTGTAGTTGCCCTGTGACTGGTCTTTGAAAACACTGAAGAGAGAGCCTGGTACACCTCCTGCTATCTGCCAGATTCACTATATCGTTGTTCTAGTTTTTGTTTCTATTGTCAGAAAACTGAATGAGTTTAAAATAGTCCAAACCTGGCCCACAAAGACTAAATGTACCTAAATAAGCTGTTAAGGCCCGGACACACCAAGCTGACACCAAATAACTGGCACAGACGGACCCCGACTGTTGTGTCGCCTCACGTCTCTGCGTCTCGGCCATGTGTCGCACTGGAACACACCGCAAAGATTTCAGCCGACGGCCAAGAAGCACGTACGAACTGCGCATGCGTGAGTGGCAATAACTCTCCTTACCAGCAGGCGGCGGTAGTGTGTATTCGTCATTCAAAAGAGGTGTGTGTGTGTGTGTGATGGATCGTTGGAGCTATGTGCAACTCAAGGCATATGCTTGAACCCTGAGCTGCCTGGACGCTGCCTGGATCCGTTAGCGCAGCTAGCTAGCACCAGATGCTAACAACAACAATACACCACACGTAAGGTCTCTCTCTTGCTCACTCGCGCCACACATACACACACCCTCCCGATGGCCAGTCGGTGCCTGCCGGTGAGCGTGGAAGTGTGGTCTGCTGCAAGCGGGCAGCAGGAGCGGGGCTGTCAGCATCAGCTTGTGGATGGTATTTTAAACTCGATGCGCTCTGAAACTACGGGGCGGCCGAAGACAAACAATACACATGCTTTAATCGCGTTAAAATAATTAGTGGTGCTAATTTTTTTTCCCGTTACCGCGTTATTAACTTGGATATCACTAGATCCTGTTATCAGCGTAATATAAAAGTACATAACGATTGATGTGTAACTTAGCATTAATTACTAGCTAGCTGCTAACTGCCGCGGCCGCCTCGTTAATATCAAATCCATCATAACAATCCAGTACCATGCTGTCATGAACGCGCGGTGCCGTTACGTGTATGCAAATTGACGTGCTTAATGTGAACGAGTCTTTTGGGGGGCGTGGTTAAAGTTGTGCATGCTCTATGAGCGCACATACGGGTACTTCTCAGGCATGACGGGTAATCTGTGACGTTTCACTCTCTCCAAAGTTGGCCCATTTTATCTTCATGAGCAGCTCTCATAGGAATTAATGAGGCCCCGCCTCCCACGCTGTATCCAGTTCTTATTATACATCCACGGTGGGTGTCACTACCCGATCTGCAGTGCGCATGTGCGAGATGGTCCGACAACTCTGGACGGCAACCCAAGATGGACACTTGACACAGTGGCTTTTGGCAAAGCTCAAAAAGAAAACTCGAGAGAGAGAGATGAGTTATTGTTCACACACACACACACACACACACACACACACACACACACACACACACACACACACACACACACACACACACACACACACACACACACACACACACACACACACACACACACACACACACACACACACACACACACACACACACACACACACACACACACACACACACACACACACACACACACACACACACACACACACACACACACACACACACACACACACACACACACACACACAGTGAATCGACGAATATTTGTAATGTTCAGAGGGTGTCGATTTTAATATTCATGAGAATATTTGTCATTGTTCAAATGATAATAACATTTGCATAAAGCATATGTGTCCACTCATATGTTGATAAGAGTATTACAAACTTGAAAAATATTCCTCTAAGGTAAATTTAGAACAGATAAAAAATTGTGCGATTAATCGCGATTAACTATGGACAATCATGCGATTAAATATTTTAATCAACTGACAGCCCTAATAAAAATGTATGTATTTTGAAGCCTGTTATAATCAATTGTGAGTTAAATCTCATCTAAAAAGTAAAGCTGATGGTGGTGGAGTTAAAAAAACAATAGCCTATTTCTCTTTGAAATGTGATGGAGTAAAAGGATAGTAACTGTGACTATTCATGTTAAGTACCCCACAAGTAACACAAACGTATAATACTTGAAGGAAAGGTGTAAAATGTTCCCATAAATACTAATATCACACACTACAACACAGACTATAACACCCCTTTTTGTTAAACACCAACATGCCACTAAAACTGTGTAATATACCACGCTGCTAAATCTTCCAAACTGTTAGTCGGAACACGTAACATGAACGTGCCGGGCAGCGCGGTCCCGTGGGTTAGATGTGCGTTCATAATGGCGAGGAAAATAACTCTCAGAATAACATTATTAGCACATTTTACAACTTGAGGACCGAATGTTTTTAATAAGGGCTATACAAACGTTCATACTGGGTAGTTTATTTAGTTTAAAAAAAAATTATCCAACGAGTTACAGACCACTCTTTCCCAATGTAAGTCAATGGGAAAAAGTGTTTCCGGGCCCAGCAACCTAACGGAAGTGTAGTACCGCCATTTGGCCACAACGAATATTCTCATCAGAGTCCGGCGCACTTCCTGGGGGCTTGCTGCCCACCGATTTGACATGTCGAATCGGTGGGTTTTCGGCCGAAAAAGGTGTCGGCATGGCTGAAAAGACACGACGGTGCGGGACACACCAATCTGAGTAGGGCGTGTCGATGCTCATCGTCGGCCTAACGCCCATCGGCGGGCAAAATCGGCATGGTGTGTCCGGGGCTTTAAACCATGATAAAATAGTATATATAAATATATATATGATAAACACCGGCTGTTGTTATGCCTGCTGTGACGTTAAGTTACTCCGTTCTCCGCTTGTAATTATGCCGAAGCTTCAAAGTTGTATTTATCATCTGAATTTGCCCAAACAAGTTTAATATTCTGAAAGCCAAGACTTTGTTTAATTGAAATCAGATGAAAACAAACTGTAACGGACCCTGCCGTGTGATCTATGATTACTATACGCCTTACATTCATAATGTCAGCCGGAGGGAGGGGGGCGGCGCTCCGGAAGAGCAGATTGCGAGTGAGAGGTGCCTGTCTTCGTCCCTTTACAAGCTTAAAGAATGTATTTATCGTGTGATTTTGGAAATAAAAGTTTCATATTCTGAAAGCCAAGACTTTGTTTGTTGAAAATCAAACAAAACACCCGAACCCAGAAAAATTTGTTTTTTTACGCAAATCCGCGTTTATTCTGAAATGAGCCGTTGCGACTTCCGACTGATTTCGATAGCGCGGGTCACATATATGAACTGCAGTGTGTGGCACTTCCGTATTGTTGTCCCGGCTCTTCCCCAGAGTTTGCCGCTTGGGTCAAACATTAAAAACGTTTTGCACACATGCAGCATAAAAACATAATATAACAATTCAAGGAACACAAGGAAGTCAAAAAATGTATGATAATAAAAAGTACAAGAAAATAAATAATGGTCCAAAAGTTCACGACAGATAACCTTCTCAGTAAAACAAAGGACAACAATATAACTGTCTTATTAATATTTCTGGGTGAAGAATTGTAAGCAATGCTACTAATGTATTGATATCTTTTAAACAAATTGCACATGCACACATTTTCAACTGACCTGATGAGGAATTTAACAATTTGTCCCAGTTTGTTATTTTGAATTGTGGGAGACTGCGAGACCGACTATAAAATTAAAACATGACACATTTTGTTGGAAGGGAAAAAGTTCTGTGCCATGAGGGATTTGCCCAATAAGGCTTTTTTTAAAACACAGTTTTTTATTAAACCCTTTCTTGTGAATCAGGGTTCCTCTTTTGTTTCAGCACAATTTCTATTTTCAGCACTACGGTGGAAAACAGTCTAACTGCATTAAGAGCAGTGAGAAGTTAGGACTTATTGAATCACTATAAATCAGTCCAGATGTGACTTCAGAAGTTCCCCCTCCCTCTCTGCTGCTTGGTGTGAGCAGAGGGGCTGGATGGAGCCTGACCTTTGCTCTGCAGCAAGGTGAGCATGTTCAGGAGTGACACAAACAAGAGGGAATTGGTAACCGAGTGGACTGAACTTTGGATCAGAGAATAACTGGGGAGACGGTACCTGTCTCTCTCCACATCTGTGCTTTCGTACTCCAGGAACACGATCTGCCTGGGGTAATGCCCGCACACTTCTCCATTGGCGTTGTCGATGATGCTGTACTTGTAATCTCTGGCAAACAACTCCAGACACCGCTTCTCTATCGCCTCTACCTGAGGACGAGAAACAAAGACAGAGTTATAGTAGATGTTTTAAAAAAGGGACATCATTCTTCTTCTGGAAAATAACAGAACTTGGGAATGAGTCGTTTTTAGATGATTAAACTGTATAGGTAACCTAACAACCATATTTAACCGAAGTTCAGCTTCATCTCTAAAATGGGCATTATTTTAACAGACCACAGATATCAATTACATCAGGTACATCAGATCTCATTAACATAAACACTAGTAGCTTGATGACGGATTTTTTTTCAGCTGTGGATCACCTCTAAAAAAGTATCCACACATACTGGCATGCAGATCTCGCTGTTTGTGTGACACATGGTGTCAAAGTTAGAAGCAGACTCTCCCCATTAAAGTGAGTGTCCCTTTACATTCAGTTGTGTCACTAAGCAGAGTGTATGTCAACAACAATAGCATGTTGATGTTAAAAATGCGATCTAGGAACTGCTCTTACAATATAGACACATATATTTAACTATGAATAAACGAAATGCCCATAGTAATTCACGTTTTCAACAATAACATACATTGCCAATGAAGGCTGAGTACAGGAGAGGGTCACAAGAGCAACACAACCTGCTCATCGTCTACAAACTATCAGATGGGTGCCAATCTGATCAGTGGTTCCTTAAGGTTGTAAAGAGGTCATAAATCACTACTTGCAGTATGTGTTGTTTTGCTAACGTACAAGGACACTTCCATTATTCCAGCATTGTGCAATGACACATGACATGAGACAATGTGCTGTTGTCAAGCAGCTAAAACACACCGAATGATGACCCACAATCTTACCCGAGGAGTCACTTCCTTTGCTCTGTACTGCATTTTGGAAAACAAATCTATCAAATCCTCGATTTCCTCGCTCTTTTTGAACGATAGCGCGGAGGCTGGGAAACCGCCGGGCAGGGAAGGGGAGGCGGCCATCATAGCGACACGACCCGCGGTGGTGGCCTCTAGCCGAACTCGACCTCCTTCAAACACCGCAGAGCCTTGTCCTAAGGAACGGGAAGGCCGACCAGGCCATCCCTTCCCAGCCAGCTTCTTCCTGACTGCCCGCTTGAGTGGGCCGGAGCCGGGGAGTCCTCTTGAATTCAGGGCACCGGCGAGCTGCTCCACTCTCCTAACACAACCCGTCAGCTAGCCCCCACAGCCTGCCACTCACACTGCGGCGGCGACTGCTGCTGCTGCCTTCGGAGTTAGCACGGCACAAGCTAGTTCAGCTTAGCTTTGTGGTTTCCTTTAACTGATATCTTCGTGAACTCATGTAAACAATTTCAGACGTTTGTAGTCCTCCACATCACCGCTTCTTTGTTTGCAATATGAGTAGAAGTGATGGCCGAGTCTCAACACCGCCGAACGTTAACTGAACTCCGGTCAGCTGGAGTCAGGAAAGCCCCAGGATCCTCCCAGGCCTGCTCACGTTTCCTCAATGTCACGTCTTCATGTCTCCTTAGTAACCATGGCCAAGACGATACAAGGAATAAAGTTATACAGTTGTTAACCATGTAGCTGCAGGATCTCAGTTCTGTCGCTACATATGTTGTTGTGAAATAAATCCCCAGCAGTGCAGAGCGGTGTTGCAATCTGTGTACTACAGTCTGAAGGTAAAACAGGCGGTAAACAGGAAGCTGAGAGGACCACGTGACACAGACATCTCCCCCTTTAAATGACGTGTGTTGTTGTTCAGTGAGGTCGCTGCTGCTGTTTTGGACTGTCGGGCCACACGGTGTTTACTTTGATTCTCGAAAGTGCTGCAGACACAGTTATTTTACTGAGGGGACTCATTCGTGGCCAAATTAAACAACGATTCTCAACTCCACTATTCCATAATCCACTTTGTCAAATTGATTGTAACTTACTTAAATATGAAGAAACAAATGTTCAGGCTGCCCAGAAATGGTAAAACAAGCAATACATGTAGACTTAATTCTGTATTAAAGAAGAGAACAAAGCCAATGTGATTCAAAACATTGTAATTGTAAGTTACTCACTCTTCTCCTTTCCCCAAAAGAAAGAGAAAAAATAAACTATATTTAGATTTCAGAAAAAAGAGCTGCACACTCAAAATGACTGTCAATAGTGGGGGGGAAATGTAATAATTTACATGTATGGAAATACTCCAGTGACCGTAACCTCCTCATCCTCCCATTAACATGTGTACAAATGTTCACTTAACCCAAGTGACATGGCGAACCGTGTCTAACTATGAGGTGTGATAGGTATGAGGTGTGATTTGTGCAAAATAACAGATATCTAAGCTAATTGAGCGGAGAGCTAATGTGTCAATGTGCGCCAACGCCTCCATCAATTTTGAATGGGTTGACGTACAATACAGGCGACGTCACGACGTTGTAAGACGTCAGACGTCACGGCGACGTATCATAGGTGCGCTCAAAGTACGCGCTCACGTGGCGGCGGCGTAGCTTTGAAAGTGCTATCTTTAGATAGACTAGCTGCTAACGTGTTGATAACGTGCGTGTGCATATGCGCGTGAACGACGTGCGGGTGCATTAGCGCGTGAATGACTTACGTGTGGATAAGCGTGTGAATAACGTACGTCTCGCCTCCGTTAGCATTGTATAGTATCTGGTACGGGGATTAATAAGAGTTGTGTCTAGCAGTTCTGACTCTCTCTCTCTCTCTGCTCAGGAACAGCTGATTGCTGCACGGCGATCAGCTGTCCCTCCCATTGTGTGTCTGTGTGTCTCATTCACTGTCCCTCGGGTTATAGCATGTTTCGATTGCCAGTTTGTGGCTTGTATGTCTTGTGAACGCAACGCTTAATATGATGTGCCTGCTGCATGGCCTCTAACACACAGGACTAAAATAATAAGTGTGTAATTCAGCCCAGATGCAGTGACTGCAGGCCAAATCCATTAATGCGGCATATATTTGTGAAGTTGCACCGGTATGAGGCGCAGTGAGAACCACGCACCTGTCAGACTAGCGAATGGGCACATCTTCAATTTCAGGAGAATATTGAAGAGGTGATTGGTTGTTCCACTCTCCGTTTCTCACGAGACCAGCGCGCTGCTGTTTACATTAGTGTGGACTGGACCGACCGAAACTGACGGCAAGGTTAATTATTGTGGAAGGATGGACCCCCACCCTGCAACAAAAAGGCAGCGAAATGTGCTAAAATCACTGATTTATTCAGAACCCCCCTATGGAATCAGCACGTGGCGATTCAAAGTGCTCTACAGATTAAAAGCAAACGACATTTAAGAACAAATACATTATTACAAAGGCATTTAAAAACAGGCATAATAAGCAAAGGTAATGAAATAAAATAAATAAATAAACACAGCAGGTACAGAATACATGACTAAAAAGGCAGACTGTAGTGTGAGTATGAGCAGCTCAATTAAAAGCAGCGGCAAATAGGTGCATTTTTAGTTATAAAAATAGGAAGTGTTTCGGCGGACGTGGATGATTTAGGCAGTTTGTTCCAGATTGTTGGCATAATAACTAAAAACTGCTTTTCCATGTTTAGTGGTTATTCTCGGAACAGAGAACAGACCCGACCCAGAAGACCTGAGACTCCTGGATGCTAGTGATGGAGGAGGTCGTCTATATATACGTCTCGGTCCTAAGCCATTTACTGATTTAAAAACTAGCAGTAGTATTTAAAAATCAATTCTTTGGCAGACTGGAAGCCAGTGTGATGATCTCAGAACCGGAGTGATGTGATCCACTGTTCTAGTGTCAGTGCCACTATTATGAGACACTTTTCTTTCTATATTGTAGCCTGACAGCACATCGACTGTCAACAAAACAGTTTCTCAGTCCAATGCTAAGTTAGTGGCAGGCCCTGTGTGACTGGAGACTATAAACCCAAACATGTTCTTAATGTTACTCAAGGCAAATATATGTAATATAACCGTTAGACTGCAGCTAACTGGGGCAACACACCCCTCATACTGTGAGGGAATAACAAGATGGTTATGTTGTCTAAAGGGGAGACAATCATTATGGTATTAGGCCATGCAAATACAGGGTCAACTTAGTGATCAAATAAGTGTTGCATAATATATGTTCTTACATTACATGTTCTCCTTATTCAGTTCCACTATCAGATGATGCTGATGGTGATGGCCCTGAGGGAGAGATGCAGGCAGAGCTCGGTGCTCGGACAGAACAGACAGGTACAGAGGAAACGGTTTGAATAGGCTATGACTGACACTGAACACAACCAAAGGAAATGTAATGACAACAGTATAAGCAAGCTATGTTCATGTACTCTCAATAAATTAGTTATTGATCAGAGTTTAATCCATCCTTCTTATTCAGTACCAGCAGATACTGAGGAGGTTGACAAGACAAGTCAAGATTCAGGGTCCAGCACAAGGGAAATTGCAACTGAGTAGGGCAGCAACGTTGTAGATATTGACGATACATCCATCAAAACGCCCCCAAAACAAACTGGTATCAGGATGGCCTGGCTGGGTGTATAATTCACGACCTGACCTATGGTCCCAGTCCGGCCCTGCTGACTCATCACACACCCATACACACACATTACTGATTAACTGATATCACAATTGAGTTACTCTCTTTAAATAAATGTACTATAATTGGAAAAGAATCACGTGTGGTGTCCTTGTTTTGTCCGTCCTTGATCCGGGCTCCCGTTGTGTAGGTTATTCTTGTTTTTAGAATTAATTCAGTAATGGTGTGTGTGTGTAACACAAACATAATCAATCATTGGATAATGTTTCTCAAATGAAGGGGGAAAATAATGAAATAAAGTAATGTATTAAGATTTAGTGCGAGTTATTACTTTCTTCACAAATACACAGACATTGCAGCACATCGTCTTTGCACAGCCTTTCTCGGCAGTAGAGTGCAATGTGTTGGTGAACCTTTGTTTCCTCCTGACAGACACGCTCACTTAAAGGTATACTCAATTCAATAGCTTTATTAGCATGACCTCAGTTACAGTATTGCCAAAGCTCTGTATAGTTGCAACATCTATACAAAGTATAAATATACAATACTCCCCCTTGTGGCCAAAGGCAGGCACAACTCTTGTCTTCAGATGTATGCTTGAGTGCAGCAAAATGTAGCTCAGTTACTATTTTGTCAACTAAACATCATAAAACAATACATATTTTAGTAAACGGGACATTATAATCTCCGCACATTAACTCTATATTTGCCTCTGCCATGGTGCCAAAATGAAACGAAATAAAATAAACAATATATAGGGGTTGCTTCTTCTCTGAACTTCTATACTGCATCCCTCCATATAAAATAAACCATAAACAAATACATAAAGTCGTGTTCACTGCAGCGATCTATTTCACACACAAAACTATGAAAACTTTGTGACACACAGTGGCGTTTTCTCCTGAGACCAAGGGAAGACAGGCTTCTCCTGTTTTTTCAGCCTTTGTTATCATTTTGATAATTACAAATATTCTTGTCTGTGGTTGTTTTTGCGTTCAGGGCATACAAGGGGTGTAACATTATTTTAATACCAAAACTATATTGAAATAGAGTCTCGCTTGAACAGCAACTGCGTAGCTGTAACATTACTGGGTTATTATAACTAACAAAGTAAAGTAACTTCAGACGCAGACGTCATGTAGCTTCTCAGACGAGAGAGGTGGCGACGAGAGTGTCACGTTACTTCTCTCGCGGCATAGTTCACAGCATGGTAGGTGCTACGTGACGTCTGCGTCTGAAGTTACTTTACTTTGGTTTGGTAGTTGGGTCATTCTACAGAAAAGGTGGAAGTACTGTTACTTACTTTTGCAGACACCAAAATACATGACGTTGACCTAATACTCACATTCATATATATAACATATTATATATGTTGAATAAATAGAGATTGTCTTTGCAATGGTACTAAATACAAAAAATTAAAAAATTGTTTTATACATAAATTGCTATTTATTTAAAATGCCAAGTTCAAGGAACTGCCTTGTCACTTTGTTACTTCGTCACTTTGATCTTCTGTTACTGTCCTTTCTTCTCAGAGGAAGTACAGAAACACGTAACTCTGGATTTGTTTTAATGTTTGAGGTGCAATAAACGACACAGCAGCTTTTTGGCTGTTGAAACTATTATTTTCTGCCTCGCTCATGAGAGTAACAGCTGGCGAAATTACAGCCTTGCCTACTGATTTCAAATGTGTGCTCTAAAATGATATTTATAAATTACTATGATCATTATTATAAGCAAGACAATAAATGGCAAAGATATGTAGAAAATAAACGTATTTAAGATACGTTCATAAGAAACGTAACGTGGGAGAAAGTTGAGCACATACATAGTGAGACCTACATACAGAGACGGTTTAGAAAATATATTAATTTGACCCTATGGAAAAGCTGTGTTAGTTATGGTGAAGAGTGAGTGTAATTTAAAACAACGTATGATGAGTGAGGTTGTGCCCGGAAAAAAAGTAAAAACAATTAATATTATTTTAAAGTTTTGTCACTGAGGGCCCTCTTTGCTCAAGGGCCCCTGGGCACTTGCCCAGGTTGCCCATATGGTTAATCCGGCCTTGCCCGTAGCAGCTGTCACTGCGCAGTGAATGATCAGGAGTGAGTGATGAGAGACCTAGCTGGCAGTTGCTTACAGATGGATAAACGAGCTCCAAAGCGTAAAGGCGTTGTGGTATAGTTTGTGTATACAGTATACAGTATTGTAGCGAGCCCTGAGTTCAGAGGGAGGGGCTTGCATAGGGGCTGGGGGGTTGGCAGGGAAACGGGGTTCAGGGGGAGTGGCTGTACCCGTAGGATGGAAAAGGGGGAAGTGACGTCTGACTCAGAGGTCGCGCGGTGGAGAAGAACGTGTTGCCCACATTCTGTTACTGAGTTTAGGCTAGTTAGCCAGGTTTATTGCTTTGGGTGCAGTCACTTTTGCCTCCACTTGCTGTTCAAATAAATGTTGAAAGAAAAAGTAAATCTGTTAACAGTTCTGTTTCATATGGGTGTTGAGAGATGTATCCATCGATTTATTCCCGAATGTTGCTCTCAAAGTGCACCAGATTGATGCATTTAACTTCGACATTTAAAAAAAAATCTTGTTCCAGAAGTATAAAGGAGTCCAATGGACTGGCGGGGACAGTGTGTGTGGAAGAAACTCTTTCTGAAGGGATCACAGGGATGTTTGCCTTTGCAGACCATTTAATAGGTTACATGATCAAAAACCTATCAAACACACTACAGGAAAGGGAACACCACAACAGATATAATAGGACCTGTTTAACGTAGTCGGACATGACAACCTGTGCAGTCCATGGATTGATTCCATCCGATAGCGGCTATTATACAAACAAAACGTCTGCCTCTCTCCACAATGATCAATGACAGCGGTCAATGGTCAAAGTAAGGTACAAATAAACAGAATCACACAAAGCCTGGTTAGTGTTGCCTGCCTTTATAAAGTGTGTGTTCGCGTTCTTCAGCTTTGCTCTGCGATACTGATACAACTTGTATTTGCCGTACTCGCGATAAACTGTTTTTGCTCAGGTTAATCTCGCCCCCCTCCGACGTACAGTAACAGCCCGTCCACACAGCGGCGTGCGCTGACGCTTGCCGGCGGGCGTGTCTGAAACTCGACCAACAACCAATCACATGAATGAATCTCCCGCCCCTGACACACAAGCAGCGGTTTAATTGGCTAGAGCTTGTACTGGCATATGATTCGATTGGCTGACGCCTCGCCGAGGCGTCAAAAGTTGAACATTGCTCAACTTTTGCAGCGAGCCACGCCAGCTACGCTCCACGTCGCTTCCCACGATGCATTTCGGCTAAAAGTGACGTCACCCCATTCAAAGTGAATGGTGAAGCGTCAACGCACGCCGCTGTGTGGACGGGCCGTTACGTGAAGCGCTGCGGTGGAAACAGGAAGAAGCTAAATCAGGCTCTAACCCGAAACTGGCCCTGGAACCGGTTTGGTGGAAAAGGGGCTATAATGTAGTTTTTAACAAAAGGGGATCTTTCAGTTTGCATTATTATAAATAAATAGTAGGCCTATCTGTTTTTTATTGTATTTATGATCATTGTAAAATGATATATCATAAATACATTTTAAATAAACAATATATGCCTATATACTCTTTAAACTATGATTGGGACAATCACTTAAAATAAATGAAATAAACCGAACTTTTTCCTTTTATGAAATATTGAGAAAAGAGTCAAACTCCATGCAGCAGTATCAGAGATATTTTGTTTTGTCTAATTGCAAAACTTTGTGTCTACGTTGCCTAAAATGCATCTCGTTCTCGGCGGGATTGAGAAGGGGTCCAGCTGCAGCCTCACAGCAGAGAGAGAGAGAGGGCTGTGGAGGTGCTCTGTTGGAGGACTGATTTATGTTTTTTATTTCTTTTTCATCCGTAGACGGAATTCCGTCGAACATAATGTGCTGTTTGTTTGTTTTTAAACTGAACTGCTGAGGGAAGCATGTCAGAGGCTGATTCAGTGTCTGTGTGCATTTCTGTTGGATGTTAATTAGCGAAGGATTCCTCATCATCTCCGGAAGAGTGGACCTCTGAATGTTTCTGTAGCGGCGGAGCGGCGGGGGTGAAGAGAGGTATGCTGCTGCTGTCCACCACCGGCCGCTGGATCCGGCTCCGGGAGCTCCGCGGGGTCTTTACGCGCTGAGCGGTGCGGAGGAGAAGGGGGGCGGGGGTCCCTCAGCTGGATCACGCTTCGCCACTGAATGATTGACTGATCTTATCGGAGGACAGAGGGGGGAGGTGCGAGCATTTGGATGTGAGACTATTGTTAAAAAGGCAGGATCCAGGTCTTGAGCTACAGGGGGAGAGAGGGGACAAATCACGGGACTTTGTTGATCCTTTTTATAATTATTATTTTCTTAGTATGACATCCTTTCCTGACGATAGAGGAGGATAGACGAGAGGATAAGGGACAGGTTGGGGTGCAGGGGGGATCCGGGGGCGGGAGAGAAAAATGCTGCCTTCGCAAGAAGCCTCCAAAATCTACCATGACAACTACATGCGCAACTCCAGCGCCATCGGGGTCCTGTGGGCCATATTCACCATCTGCCTGGCCATCATCAGTGTGGTGGTGTTCTTCCAGCCTTACTGGATCGGAGACAGCATCAACACCCCCCAGGCCGGACACTTCGGTTTGTTCCACTACTGCGTGGGCATCGGGAACTCCGACCGGGAGCTCCTGTGCCAGGGCAGCATCTCCGACTTCAGCTCCATCCCGTCCGAAGCCTTCAAGGCGGCCTCGGTGTTCGTGCTGCTGTCCGTGGTGCTCATCCTCGGCTGCATCGGTTGCTTCGCCCTCTTCTTCTTCTGCAACACCGCCTCTGTGTACAAGACGTGCGCCTGGATGCAGCTGCTCTGCGGTAAGGACTTGTTGGATGGAAGATACCTTGGTGTGTTTTTTAGGTAAGGGGTTGATGGTAGGCTATGTATCTCTGTATACACTGTTCTACAGAGGTTGAAGAAGTACTCAGATTATTTACTAAAGTAAAAGTAACAATACCACAGTGTAAAGTAGGCCTAATTCAAAATAGTAAAAGTTAACAAGTATTAATATCAAAATGAACTTTAGGTACCAAAAGTAAAGTTACTCATAGTAATGCACATTTAAACACAAATTATATTTTAAAGTGTTTTTATTTTTAAATTATTGGTGCATATGCATTACATTAATGCACACAATGTTCAAATACTGCTTACTGCACATATTTCTTATTTCACATTTCATATTTTATATGCTATAATTCACTGCATTCTATTTCACTGTAAATTACTGCTTTATTTTATTGCTATCCAACTATATTTTATTACAGTGTCCTTACAGACTTTTTGTTTTATATTGAGAGTTTTTGTTTTAGATGTTATGTCTGCACCATGACATCAAGTCAAATTCCTCGTATGCGTGAACCTACCTGGCAATAAACCTGTTTCTGATTCTGATTGATGTGTCCATCACTTCAATGTTGCACTTGGTTAAGGTGGGATTTATGTGAATTGCGTTATGGACTGTAGCTTAAACTGTAATACATTATGATAATAGATGTATATTTTTGTATTAACCTACATCTGCCAAATAACTAGTGAATGAAAGTACTCAAGTAAATAGTTACCTCCATTTTTTACTTAATACAGTACCACTGCTGGTTTATCATCGCTAACCCAAAGAACAAAGAAAAGTCCCAAAATATGCCCTGAAGTTCCGTGGTGCATTCAGGATCATCTCGTGAGAGTTTGGTGACCTGCATGCTTTTACTAAACTGAACAAATCATATATTGTTTGTCATTCATTATGTGTATGTTTCGAGGTTCTGAAGCCACGTGACCCCTGTGTCAGTGTGAATGTATGGAATTATGATAATATAATGCCTTCAGCTGCGCTGCATCAAAGATCACAGTTTCTATTGTGGTTGCCTATCTGCCTACCAGATTAGCCTGCATGCATGATGTGCACATGCATTCCCGTAATGTACCCCCCCCCCAAGACGTGCATTCTTCTGTGCATGTAAAGGCTGTAGTGTGCTTGTAATTGTATTAGGAGGTGCAGCTGAGCAGATTAGGAAGGATTTGGGAATAAAGACTTGGTTTTCACCGATACGTGGGAGGAGCGGTTTGAAATGTGATGAAGGTTTTCAGTTTTCTAATTATCTTTGGTAACCCTTCATATTGCTTCCTCTCTACAGTCATATAAGTGTGTTATGGTAAGCGCCTACAGGCGCAACGCGATACATCGGTCCAAAACACTTCCATCAGGAGAAACGCATTGCAGTTTAAAAAAACGATGCAAATATGACTAAAATAAATCATAAATGTGCAAAAAAACCTGCAAATGAAGAAACAGCTTCAGCAACTCGACAACAGAGGATCAGCATTCAGAACACATTTACCCAATGTGTGAAGCATAGCAGTTTGCCAGTTTCATAACTGTATATTTGAAATGACGAGGTTAGATCTGCAACTGTATCACAAGGAGTCATGTGACCACATCGTTGGCTAATCAAACTTACATTTGAGTTCATTTAAAGTGACAGTTGGTCAACTTCATAATCCCAAACGTAAACAAGCGCTCCGGTGTTAGCTGTGTGCGTCACTCGTTAGTGTCCCCAGGAATCCTTTGTGTGGCAGCGCTTTGTGTTTTTAAAGCATTTTGTTTGTGCAAGGCTTCTTTGTCGACGCTGCTCATGTTTCGTCCAGCTGGTGAAGATGTGCGTGTGTTTTGGGACATTTGTGTTTATTTATTTGCATCGTTTTTAACAGGGCAACTTGTTTCTCCTAATGGAAGTGTTTCGGCAGCTGTAACACATTTGCACCTGTAGGCCACCGTAGTTTCCTGTCTCTGTGTGTAGTTCCCATCACTGAGTGGAGAACAGATTGTATCAGTTCAGGTGGAAGAGCTCAGTGACACCAAAGAATGCCCAGCGGATTCCTTATCACACAAAGTGCTAATTATCCGACGTGATGCACACGAGACTGCTAAAAGGTGCAGAGCGTGCTTTTCAACATGACCTTGGATATCCCTTTGTGTTGAGTTTTCCCTCGGCACTCAGCGGAATTGTCACAAATCATCGCTCACTGTTCTCTCTGGCAGGCGCCACAGCTGCGTGCAGGGAGGGTAAAACGAGCATCGGTGTGGAAGCGCTGACATGATCTGAGAGGAGCTTTTAGGATGATCCCTTCCCACGAGGCCGCAGAACAGAGAGAGGCAAGGAAATAAGAGACGATGCAAAGAGACGGATAGGCTGATAAAGAAATAAGGAAGAAGGGAAGAAGGGAAGCAAAGACAAAATAAAAGGATGATACACAGGTTTCTCTTTCCAAACACAGCATGTGACCAACCCAACCTGGTCTCACCAGAACACGTGACTCCACCACGTGGGATGCTGATCAAGTCTTCACACAGAATACGCTCAGGGAGTGACAAGGTGTCCCAAAACATCACCCAACCATGGGGTGAAAGCACAAGCCCACCCCTCAGCTATGTAGTTCTAGGATGAAATCTGAAACGTTCCTTAGCGGTTAGCGTTTAATGTTAATAGGCATAGAAAATAAAACTTGTTTTTTTTATCAAGGAAGCACATGGCTGCACTCACATGTTGGATAAAGCTCCTCTCGAAACAGTCCAACAGGGAGGAGGTTCTAAGAGCATGAACATGGAGAGAAAATCACCATGCTGTTTCTTCTGAATCATATCTTTCCAGAGCCCTGTGATAATATGCTAATTACTGGCTACATTCAACAGCATTTCCATATTGATGAATTCAATTCCAAAGTATCATTTGATTAGTTTGATGAATGGACTGGAGGAGAAATGCACCGCAGCAGCTGGTGAGATGAGGGGGATCCAACCTTGTGGAGTGAAGCTATGTTCTTGATATTAAAGGTGGGGTAGGTACTTTTGGAGAAACCGGCTCGAGTGCGCTAGAATTTGAAAATACACAACCGGAAAACATCTGCCACTTCCTCACAGAGCCCCTCCTCCAACACACACGAACGCGCACATGACCAATGAGGGCACGAGATGAGTTTGTGCCCCGATGGAAGGCCGACAGGCAGGTAGGCCATCCAGTTACTTTAGCCGGCTCAGATGATTGGTCGTGCTTTTTACAGTACTACGGCTTCCACAGATGACTTTTTTTTAAGTATTTATTGTCAAAGCATTTAATATATTCATTGCTATCGGGACCTTAAGAGCATTCCATGGACTATAACAAAAAGTGTATCTGAAATAAATGACATACCCCACCTTTAAGTGTATTAATATTTCATACTTGAACTTAAGGCTGAAGGAAAGTGACAGTTGTGTTAGTTTGACAGCACTAAGAGAAATCATGTTATGTTGTGTAAATATATTTAAAGTAACTTGTTATTGTACACAGATCTGCATGCAGAGTGAAATGTAGTCATTGAATTGAACCCATCCAAGTAGGGGTGTAATGGTTCACAGAAGTCACGGTTCGGTTCGTACCTCGGTTTGGGGGTCACGGTTCAGTACGGTTCGGTACAACAAGAAAAAGCAAAACAAAGTCCCAAATGCATAATTCCAGGTTTGTTGTTATTTATTTTTGAACAGCAGTGCAAGTTTCAGTCTCAAAATAAGGAACTCTGACATTTGTAATAATTAACTGTATTAAACAGTTAAAACAAACCATAAACAGTACCACACACACTCAGATGGCCATATTATCTATAATGGCTGATGTCAAACTAAAAGGTTTCAGCTGTAAAACTAAAAAGAATGTCTTACATCATAAATAATAAGAAAGTGTTTCAAGAGCGCAAAGCCGTTGAAAAACATATACCAAAAGCTTCCGTTATTTATTTTGGTTTCACGGCTTTCATGACTCTTGGCTTCTTAAAACAGCGGGGATCAGCTGTTGAACTGCTGTTGTCTTTTGCCGGGCTCCGGTGATTGGCAAATCTGGGTGATGCCTTCTGATATGATTTAGCATGTTTGGCGTGTTACCATTAGCATACCGGACTGCTATCGAACAACGGCGACACACCGTCCTCGTCGGATCCACCATTTGCACACTTCATCGTTATTGTAGTCCACAGGGAAATGTTCCCACACAGCTGATTTAAAAGAAGCAGGTGGGTTCTAGCTCCTGTGTGTTATCTGAAATCGCCATACTAACTTTTCTTCTTCTTGTTCTTCATTTGTTGTGTAAGGGCGGCTGGCAAACAGCTTTTAGGCGCAATACCGCCCCCTGGATTATAAATAGTGCAGTGGATGCTGCCCTGAAGGACAGACTTTTTCCCACTCGTAAAAAAAAGGCGTATTCGCCGTGTGACTGCATGTGCCAAACCGTGACGTCCGAACCGTGACGGTACGGGACGAATACGGATACCGTTACACCCCTACATCCAAGTATTATGAACATTGGGCAGCTACTCTACAGCACCCAGGAGGCAGTGTGGGGGTGTAGTCCCTTGCTCAAGGGCACCTCGGCAGTGCCCAGGAGGCAAACTGGCCTCAAGTACAATTTTGCATCTAAAATCAACTTTAGACAGAATAGTACACTATGCTCAGTCTGTCCTAAGAGAGTTACAGTCAGAGATGTTGAGCCGCACCACTCACTCGTTGTGATGGCTCTGCTGGTATGACAGATCTGCAGGAAACACTCTTATCTCTGCACTTGCAGACTTTGTTTCAGCTGCTTGTCTTTGGTCAGTCCCTCCACCATAAGCCTATTTTACAGCAGGCAGCTGTCTCTGGGGGGAAACCTGCAAAGCCTCTGTCCACTTCCTGCCCTGCAGCAAACAGAGACAGAGACACAGGCAGAGACAGAGACACAGATGGAGACACAGGCTCATGGTGAAGACATGATGAAGACTCAGGCTCATGGTGAAGACATGATGAAGACTCAGGCTCATGGTGAAGACATGATGAAGACTCAGGCTCATGGTGAAGACATGATGAAGACTCAGGCTCATGATGAAGACTCAGGCTCATGATGAAAACTCAGGCTCATGATGAAGACATGATGAAGACTCAGGCTCATGATGAAGACTCAGGCTCATGATGAAGACTCAGGCTCATGATGAAGACTCAGGCTCATGATGAAGACTCAGGCTCATGATGAAGACTCAGGCTCATGATGAAGACATGATGAAGACTCAGGCTCATGATGAAGACTCAGGCTCATGATGAAGACATGATGAAGACTCAGGCTCATGGTGAAGACATGATGAAGACTCAGGCTCATGGTGAAGACTCAGGCTCATGATGAAGACTCAGGCTCATGATGAAGACTCAGGCTCATGATGAAGACATGATGAAGACTCAGGCTCATGATGAAGACTCAGGCTCATGATGAAGACTCAGGCTCATGATGAAGACTCAGGCTCATGGTGAAGACTCAGGCTCATGGTGAAGACTCAGGCTCATGATGAAGACTCAGGCTCATGGTGAAGACTCAGGCTCATGATGAAGACTCAGGCTCATGATGAAGACATGATGAAGACTCAGGCTCATGGTGAAGACATGATGAAGACTCAGGCTCATGATGAAGACTCAGGCTCATGATGAAGACTCAGGCTCATGATGAAGACATGATGAAGACTCAGGCTCATGATGAAGACTCAGGCTCATGATGAAGACATGATGAAGACTCAGGCTCATGATGAAGACTCAGGCTCATGATGAAGACATGGTGAAGACTCACGCTCATGGTGAAGACTCAGGCTCATGATGAAGACATGATGAAGACTCAGGCTTATGATGAAGACTCAGGCTCATGATGAAGACATGATGAAGACTCAGGCTCATGGTGAAGACTCAGGCTCATGATGAAGACTCAGGGTCATGGTGAAGACTCAGGCTCATGATGAAGACTCAGGCTCATGATAAAGACATGATGAAGACTCAGGCTCATGGTGAAGACTCAGGCTCATGATGAAGACTCAGGCTCATGATGAAGACTCAGGCTCATGATGAAGACATGATGAAGACTCATGCTCATGATGAAGACTCAGGCTCATGATGAAGACTCAGGCTCATGATGAAGACTCAGGCTCATGATGAAGACATGGTGAAGACTCACGCTCATGGTGAAGACTCAGGCTCATGATGAAGACATGATGAAGACTCAGGCTTATGATGAAGACTCAGGCTCATGATGAAGACATGATGAAGACTCAGGCTCATGATGAAGACTCAGGCTCATGGTGAAGACTCAGGCTCATGATGAAGACTCAGGCTCATGGTGAAGACTCAGGCTCATGATGAAGACTCAGGCTCATGATAAAGACATGATGAAGACTCAGGCTCATGGTGAAGACTCAGGCTCATGATGAAGACTCAGGCTCATGATGAAGACTCAGGCTCATGATGAAGACATGATGAAGACTCAGGCTCATGATGAAGACTCAGGCTCATGATGAAGACTCAGGCTCATGATGAAGACTCAGGCTCATGGTGAAGACTCAGGCTCATGATGAAGACTCAGGCTCATGATGAAGACTCAGGCTCATGATGAAGACATGATGAAGACTCAGGCTCATGGTGAAGACTCAGGCTCATGATGAAGACTCAGGCTCATGATGAAGACATGATGAAGACTCAGGCTCATGGTGAAGACTCAGGCTCATGATGAAGACTCAGGCTCATGGTGAAGACTCAGGCTCATGATGAAGACTCAGGCACATGGTGAAGACTCAGGCTCATGATGAAGACTCAGGCTCATGATGAAGATTAACGGAGCGTCCACACTACAGCTTCAAAAAT
Organism: Champsocephalus esox; assembly: GCA_036324585.1. Lineage (NCBI taxonomy): Eukaryota > Metazoa > Chordata > Actinopteri > Perciformes > Channichthyidae > Champsocephalus > Champsocephalus esox. The sequence continues at coordinate 4,740,180 of CM070495.1, read as the reverse complement.
AGCTTGGAGCTGGGCGCTTCTGGAGCTTGGGGATTTTATTCAAGCAACACGGCCAACAACCAATCACATGAATCTCCCGCCCCCGACATACAAAGCAAAAACCCCCGTGGATTTTATGCGAGCAATATATATATAAACTCCCCAAACAGGCGAAAACCTACCAGTTTCACCCCACTGTCTCTGCCACCTCCCTCCATGCCTGGCTCCTCCGGTTTGTATCCCGGTAGGTGAAGAGGGTCTGGTCATACAAAACCGGGTGATTGCTACGGCAATAGTTAGTTTCTCCTCCGACTTTTTTTGAAATATAGAAATGAACGGCGGGATATCTCTCCCAGCTTAGACGCGGTTTGATTGGCTACGGCTTCAGCTGTCAGATTTTCAGAAACGGGATTTGATTGGCTGGCGCTGGCTACTCCGGCGTCTCCGGCGTCAGAAGTTGAACATTGTTCAACTTCTGACGCCGGAGACGGACCGCTCTGCTACCCACAATTCAGTTCGGCGAAAAAGCGAGGCGACGTGACGTCACCCCATTGAAAGTGAATGGGCAGATTGGAGTTTCCGACGCTGTACGCTGTAGTGTGGACGGGCCTTCAGGCTCATGATGAAGACTCAGGCTCATGATGAAGACATGATGAAGACTCAGGCTCATGGTGAAGACTCAAGTGTTTCCTGAACAACCACTGCTCTGGCTCCGGGAACATCTTTTCCCTCTGATGATTTCAAACACTGTAAACAAACCGCTCGTGTCCCCTGAGATGCAGGCCCAGGGGCCAGCATCCCATCACTTATGGCGCGTTTCCACTGCAGTGGGGAGCTCGCTTTAAGCGTGCCGAGCCGTGCGGGCCCCGTTTTTGGTTGCGTTTCCACTTGGCCTAGTTTTGGACCCGGGGCTACTTTTTCACCTTTTTTCTGGCCCGACTAAATTGTGGTTCTAGGGCCAGGAACAACCAGGCTGAGTCGGGCTGAGCATGCTAAACTAGAGAGAGAATCGCTGGCAAGCGGGCTACAACTACACCAAGATGAACATATTTGACCGTGATTTAATTGTAATACACGTTTCAAAATTATGCCGAAGTAAAAACATGCTGATACCGGTTAGTAAAAACCATGAATTAATGCTTTGACAAGTCTGCAGACAGACTGCAGGCGAAAAACCCTTTTAAAATGCGTGTTTTCTGAATGGAGATCGGCTAAGCTCACGTTATATATGCTCTGACCGTCCACACTCGCAACAACGGCCTTCAGACATAAATAAAGCAGCGACTGTATCCTCCATGACACAGGCAGTCTGTGGTTTGTACTTGTTTCACTTTAGTCTAGTTTCTGAACAGATATGAGGAGCTGTGAGCTCCGAGTGCTAACAGCTAACGGCTGTGTTGTTTTTCTGGGGCGCTCATTGAAGATGACGTCACGGCTCCGCCTACACTACGTTACTATAGTAACTACCCCAGTTCCTAAACTGTAATGGAAGGGCAGCATAAAGTGAGTCGGGCCTAATAAGGCCTCACCAAACCGAGCGAGGCCTGCAGTGGAAACGCGCCATTACATTAACATGCGAGCTCTCTTTGTTGTTTGCTCCATATTCCATGAGTTAATAAGCGAGTGCAGAGAACAGAAGATGGAGCTCAAAGGGACATGAGAGGAACCACCATGCCACCTGGAGGTTGTCGTCATGTGGGTCTGATTAGCCCACTTCCAAGACACTGGACCTTCACTCGTTCTCTTCTCTTTCCATAACTACTGCACTTTGCACCAGTTGGCTTCGTTAATGATCATTTGTTTCAGTTCAGGTGGGCTGTGTTTGGTTCTGGATATGGAATAGTGCGTAGAAGGAGAAGAATAGTGAGATAGAAATAGCAAGTTCCCGACAGAGATGACTCAATATGCAGAAACATGCTGTTAGGCAGATCAACAACAGGAGAAGATGTTCATCTGAACAGCAGATCTGAAGAAGTCCCACCCTGCAGCACGGCTCGGCTCGGCTCGGCTGAGCGCTGTGTCTGAGTCCTCCTGCCCTGCTGCGACATGGGTTCACTTCCAACAGGAGCTTAGGAAAAGCAGATTGTAAGCTTCCTATTACAACAGAAAAAGAACACGCTGCTGTGGAAACATCTAGCAGCTCAAACAGTTTCTCAGTCTACAGAGCAGAAGATAAGGAAACGATGTTCCATAGAAGAAGAAGAACATTCCTTTGCCAAATGGCAGATACCAAGAGAAAAGTCCTCTGAGCAGAACACAGGCAGGGACATCATTATTATTATTATTATAGGGATTATTATTGCTATTTATTTTGTGGCTTTTCAAACAAATGTATATTGGTTTTAAGTCAGTTCTTTTCAACCACGTAAACATTATGAATTCCGAACATTTTATTTGTCAAATTCATATTATTTTTGATCTCGGCATCGTAAAGTGCCGTTACAATATCGTACACAGGTTCCTAAGCTGCAATAATACCGCTGACAGCGCAGAACTAACATTAAACCAGAACGTTATCAACACTCATTTAGCAACAAATGGCTTTACATCTGGCAACAACAAACAACAACAAACAACAACACGCCTTCATACCATGGAAACACTAAAGAATCATTATGTTGACATGAAAGTGGAACACCCGCCGTTCATGAATGAAGTGACCGTAGACGTTTGAGACTGTTGATGCTCATGGAGTGTTTGATCCGAGGCAGACGATGAGACGCGAGCGTGCGACTCGGTGTGTGTCTGCGCTCTGAGACACAGTTCACTGAACACAACCAAACCCAACCGTTACGAAAAGACACTGCGTCTACAGATGTGATGCCTATTTGCTTCTCTGGAAGCATTTCGCATTGTATTTGTCTGTGACACAGACACTTTGTTTGTACTGAAGATGTCAAACTCTATTTAAAAAGGGGGTGTTACATGTGTTTTTTAAATCTCTGTAATGTTTTTTAAATCTCTGCAATGTCCTTAAACAGATGGTAAGTTATCAAACAGGACAACACCATAACATGAATGAAGAGTAATCACCAGCTATCATAAACTCTGCTGGCAGAGGCAGGGTCAGCAGCGCGGAGAGCGACTGACAGAACGGCCCCTCCCGACAAAGTGTTGTGTTGGAGGTGAAGAAGTGTGCTGCTGAAGTCTGCTGCTAGCATGTAACAGTTATACACAGAGGCGTGCACGTGAAGTGACTTCATGGGCATGTAACAGTTATACACAGAGGCGTGCACGTGAAGTGACTTCATGGGCATGTAACAGTTATACACAGAGGCGTGCACGTGAAGTGACTTCATGGTAAAAAGATAGCATCGACTCGATGAGATAATCAGTCTGAGGCTTCAGTAGCTGTTGACTGAGGACTTGGTGAAATGGTGTGACGGTGCTTTGTTTAGGCTTTGGCTCAGGGACCACGATAACCGTGTGTGTGTGTGTGTGTGTGTGTGTGTGTGTGTGTGTGTGTGTGTGTGTGTGCACTTTATATGTCATGCTATATTGTATTACCATGTCATAAATACCTGTGTATGCTGCTCTTGCTCTCCTGCACTTTTTGCATAACATGTAATTTGTTTTTACTAAGTTTGTAAAATGTACATTTCTCAAATGGTTTTATGTGAGGGACTGCGGATGGAAATGAGCTGAAAGCTAAATCTGGCACTGTTACGCTTGAAACATTTGAATGTGTTAAGTGTGCATTGCCGTGCATTGTCCCTGCCGAATAAACCATTACATAAATCTGCTCTGTGCTCGCTCTCTGCAGCAGCAGCGGTGCAGGAAACGATGCATTCAGGGACCCATCTGTTAGGGGCCAGCCTGGCCTCAGCTGGACCCTCTGCCCAGCAGGAGACATCTTATTCACACGCACGCATGCACACACACACACACACACACACACACATACACATAAAACACTTCCGTTTGAATCATCTGGATGAATTACTACATTTAAAATCTCTGGTTCTTTGATAAGGCGGCAGGTAGATGTCTGAGGAATGTATCATGGAAAGCATTTTGGTTTATCATTACGAATGAAATGTGTAAATAAATAGCATTTCAGCAATAAATGTTCCAGTTATTGAGCTTAAATGCTGTTCCATGCACTGTAACAATGAAAGATCTCATCATTGCGAACTGAGAACACAATCTGCAGCTTAAATCAATTCACTTTTTTCTCTCATGGATGATTTCAGAAACCATGACACTTTGTGTAATTCACAAACGTATTAATAAAGGCTTGGCTTTTCTCCATAGCAACAGCAGCTATGTAATGTAATATTTAGACCTGTACGCCTTGTTAGATTGAAGCCGGGTTTCTTTGAAGCGAATCTGAGGGTATGAAACCTGCTGGTTGTAGCTGAACCTGCGGGAGAGGAAGAATATGAATTTGAGTCCTGTGTTACCATGTTCAGGAACACTGAGGGAATTGTTTAAATAACCGTTTTAGATCAGAATAGTGAATATAACATAATGCTCAGTTCACTCCCCAGAAAAAAATCCTAATTAGAATTTCCCAAAATGCCAAAAGTTTTAATCAGCTGAGTTGATGTGCCTCTGCAGTTTCTTTATTCCTCTCTATCCAAATAGATGTATTTCTTTGGATGCTTTTTAACGGATCATTACACTATCACATTATCACATAACCTGTCTGACAAAATGTCAAATCACATGCTTTTGCAACTTAAAATGAATTTAAGTTTAGAGACTGATGATGACACAATATGTGTTGTGTTAGTCGTCTTAAAGATCTCGCTTGCAAAGCTCTTGCGAGCGAGAAGTGAGGGCCATCCAGAGTAACATACAGCCTTTTAGAGAGCTCAGCCCTGTCCTATAACAGCCCTGGACCAGGTAATGCTGTACATCACTAAAACACATGACATTATACACTGACGGGAATTTCCCAGAGGTGTCTTTAAGGCCCCAGGTCAATGTTAGCTTGTCTTCCCACGGACCCTCATCTTGCAGTGTTATTGGATGACAATACTCACTAAAGGTTACATTTCAAACACGCATAAACGTCTTTGTTCTGTCTCCATCCCTCCTCTCTTCCTGCTCAGCTGCGTGTCTGGTGATCGGCTGTGTGGTCTTCCCTAACGGCTGGGACTCGGAGGTGGTGCGGGACATGTGTGGGGAGGACACGGGGAAGTACAGCCTGGGAAACTGCTCGGTGCGCTGGGCCTACATCCTGGCCATCATCGGCATCCTGGACGCCCTCATCCTCTCCTTCCTGGCCTTCGTGCTCGGAAACCGGCAGACTGACTTCCTGCAGGAGGAGCTGAGGGCCAAGAGCAAAGGTGGACGGTCATCTGCTTTTGAATAATACTACAGGGGACAGACTGGGCGAAGACACTGTAGTGATCACATTCACACAAATATAGACTGAACTAAACAATAATTGAAACTAATACATCAACACCAAAATGCTCTGCATTCACACACACGCACACACACACACACACACACGCACACACACTGGTTTGTTTCCAGTTGTTCAGTGTCATCACACTTCACTTCGCTCAATTTGGTTGCAGTTATGCTAGATATTATTTGAGGGCTCCAACGTTAAATACTGTAATAATGAAAATACTTGTGGTAGAAGCTGTCCTTCCTGTGGAGGAGTCAGTAAAGCCCCAGTCACACTGTCCCGAAATTGACACCGATGGACACACGATAAAGGAAATGTTCAAATTCGGCTCTGATCAAAGCAACATCGGGCCATTCGTGAGGGCATCTTAAGCCATCGTATGACCGCCGGTGGAGTTTATCAGGCTCCGGCAGCAACTTCGTGAGCGGCAACTTCGTAAGGCACTCGTGAGGGCATCTTGTCAAGTCGTGTCATCTTCGTGTTATCATCGGTGCATTCACCCTCACTCTGATCAGGGCGAATGCCCAATGGCACCGATGATAACAAGATGCCCTCACGATGGCCTTACGAAGGGCAAAATTGACACACGAATTCAACACGAAAATGAACCTTCGCAAGGTCCTTCGGCAATTTGTTGGCATGCCAAAGATTTTGCCACCGCTCACGAAGTTGCTGCCGGAGCCTGAGAGACTCCACCAGCGATCATACGATGGCTTAAGATGCCCTCACGAATGGCCCGATGTTGCTACGATCACAGCCAAATTTGAACATTTCCTTTATCGTGTGTCCATCGGGTTGTTTTATTGCACAACAAAATCATGTAAACATATTATGTAAATAACCCACTTTGTGTTCTGTGAAACTAAAAAGGACATAATATATTATTTTGAAGGACAGTCGAAAGGAAGTTGTTGTTGCTATGGAAACAACATTACGGAGAAAACGTAATATTTTCTACATATAAAGACGGATACAGTAAAGAACAAAGTCTGAAGATATCAGTACAGTATCATAGTACTGTAACATAATTGTTTTTGGTACTTTCATTGCAGTTGTATGTCTTAAATGTAATGTAAATGTTGCCTTTGTGTGGTTCGGGGCCATCTTCGTGCGAAAATCACAATACTATATTCGTGTGTCCATCGGGTGTCAATTTCGGGACAGTGTGACAGGGGCTTTATTGACAGCAATGAATGAACAATGGGGCTACATCCATCACGCCAATGTAATACAATAATAAATGAGTACTTATTATGCCTTAGATCATTTGAATAGTAAAATGCATCACAGTCATCCTCTTCAGTCAACACATCCTCACTCCCAGGTCGGCCTATGTTGACGTTATGTCAAGTCCCCTGCCGGCTTTTTCCAACGCAAGGGGGGGGGCCTTAGCGTCCATTTTCAACGCCAGGGGGGGGGCCTTAGCGTCCATTTTCAACGCAAGGGGGGGGGCCTTAGCGTCCATTTTCAACGCAAGGGGGGGGGCCCTTAGCGTCCATGTTCAGCTTTCCGGGATGTCCATGTGCTTCTATGGACGCTCATGTAAGCACGGCATTCGTTTTGTGTCAACTGCCCTTAAAAGGCAATGAACACTACCCAGAATCCCCAGCTATCGTTTGGCCCACACCATGTGCTCTGTTTGACGTCACGTGATTTCTCCCTGCAGAAAAAGAAAACATGGCCGAACTTCGTTTTATTCTGGGTGTAAAATGCCTATTTTAAAGTTAGTTTGGCCATTAAAATGCGTTTTGATGTCATTTGATGCGAGAAATATGAGTTGTTATTTCAGATGATGTGTGCAGTGGATGTACATGATCTTTAGTTTGCTAGTTATTACGAAGATTACTTCAGGAAATTGCGTCCAACGTTTTCATTGTTACCAAGGTGGTTGCTAGGGACGCTGCTATCGATATTATTTCTGTTATGTTGTGCAACTGTTTAATGGTGTTATCTTTATTGCTACCCCCTTCCCCGTCAATGTATAGTGTTGGTCCACAGCCTAAACATATTAGTTTAACAAAATCCGCATCTAAAGATACGTTATTTTCCCCTGTGCAATTCCAGTCTCACATCTCACAGCACATCGTCATTAACAAATACCGGAAACAGACCGAAAATATTTTTAAAAAATAAAATAATACCTTATTCCGAGTGCTCTTGCTTTTCTCTTTGAAAGTCATCACATAACGGCATTGTAATACACGGTTCGGCTGCATTAAATATTACATATCTGCCGCAGTTCTGTATTTATAGCCCTGATGAGAAGACAAAGATGAGGAACTGAAAACGTGACGTGGATCATAAATATATCAGCCATTAAACAACATCTTACATTTCTTTTCACACATTACGTCTCCTTGCAGTATCAACACTAATTCGGCTCACTTTTATATTTGATCCAATTGGTAGATAGGCTGCATTTACACCATAAAGGTGCACACCTGATATAAAGAGACACCTGGTGGTTAAAGCATGTTATTGAATTTCATTATTTTTATTATTAGATATTAATACGATCCCTATAAAGTATATTCATCACTCGTTATTCTCTACTAATAGTTAATTAAAGACTGTATATAATGACTATTTTGCACATCCCGTTCAAGATTTCAAGATGTTCTAAGGTTTATTGACATATCATATAGGCCTACACAACTGTGGTGTAGTTCTGCACTGAATGAAAAACTTGGGTCGCAGGTTCCTCAATAGTGCATTACAAGACATCTATCAATATGTGTGCATACCTCCAGCAATGTTAACTATGTTGTATGTATACTATGATGTAACGCAAATGTTCCAACTTGGGATCAATAAAGTATATCTTATCTTAAGCTGATCGATGGCTACTGCCATATTTGCAAAATGTGCCTCTGAACCATGACAAGTGCATGTTTCAGGCTTATCAATTAATGTAATGTAATGTAATGTAATGTTATCAATTAACAACAGGAGGGGTCACAAACATAAGTCCAGCTGTTAAATAAAGCTCTTCTGACCTTAGCTGGCATGTGTGTATATATATTAATGCTGCCCATTATGGGCACAAGCAATTTTCACCCATTTATTAATTATATGTTTTAAATGTGAGTGTTTCCTGTCCCCTAAACCTCCAGGGATGTACACAGTTTAATACTGGCAACTTCTTATTATGGGAAATACGAACACGTCTTTTAAAACTACAACTCCCAGTAGAGACGTGCCATAGAGAACATGTTGCGAAACAGAATAGCCAGCATGTGTAGTTCTGGGGACAGGGTGGGGGAGGGGGGGGACGCGGTGGACCCGTTCAAATCTTTGGTTTGCCAAACAGAGCACATGGTGTAGTCCAAACGATAGCTGGGGATTCTGGGTATTGTAGTGTCTTCATTGCCTTTAAGGGCAGTTGACACAAACGAATGCCGTGCTTACATGAGCGTCCATAGAAGCACATGGACATCCCGGAAAGCTGAATATGGACGCTAAGGGCCCCCCCCCTTGCGTTGAAAATGGACGCTAAGGCCCCCCCCCTGGCGTTGAAAATGGACGCTAAGGCCCCCCCCCCTGGCGTTGAAAATGGACGCTAAGGCCCCCCCCCCTTGCGTTGGAAAAAGCCGGCAGGGGACTTGACATAACGTCAACATAGGCCGACCTGGGAGTGAGGATGTGTTGCTTCAGTCATTCCACTTTCCTCCAGTCATGGGTATCTTGGATGGAGCTTTGAATCCAACGGGACAGTATAGTACTGGAGTAAAGTATTTAGTATGTACTAAGTATAGTAGTATCGTATATAATATTCCGCTATAAGGCCTGTATCAATAAACATGAGTCAGCTGACATGTAAATAAAAGAATAAATGAATTCACTTTTTTTCTTTTTTACAGATTTTGCTGTGTCAAGGGTAAGTTCACATTGTTGTGTTTGAGTGTCTGTGTGCGCTAATGCATTTCATTGTTGAGAGCCACAACACTCAGAGTTTGATCTATTAGGACAAAAAGTATTTTTCTTTTAAAAATGGAATGCGTTATACTGTATATGTGCAGGGAATCAGCAGCAAGTGACTAATGCTCAAAAAATAGTAAACTAAATGTTTTAAATGTTTCAGTCAGCAACTTTCATTGCATGAATTTTGGAAAATATATTCCATACATCCATGGAGTACTTTATTAGAAGTGTGTTCCCACCTTTAGTTATTACCGGGGGGGTCATAGCCTAGATTACCAGTCCATGTGCTGAGAAGGCACACTGCCCAGATGCCAGTGTGTGGGTTTGAACCGGTGACTGTGTGCAGCACTGAGTCAAAAGAGCAAAAAACACTTTAAGACCAACTTTGATAAAAAAAAATGAATAAAGCATGATGATCTTATTTGAAACTGCTTTCTCTCTTCAGCTTCATCATGGCTGGGTCAATATCACTATAAAGTAACTTTGGTGTTCCCATCAGAATCACTCAGTTATCAAGAAAATGTAGCAGAATAATGACACTGAGGTCTTATTATAAAAGGACAAACATTTACACACATATCAGTACAATGATAAGTCTCTTGAAATGTGTGTATTTTTTCATTGGATGTACGTGATTTTGGCATGTCCCACACATTACTCTGCTATTACAGTGTGTGTAATAAGTGATGAAATCATACTACATTTAAAAAAAAATGATATGGTTTTATTGTCCACAACGAATTGATCATGTATATTCTATTTTCATAATAATATTGAACATTTTGCATGTGTCCCTCACATTTGCTGTCCACCCTGTCATTAAGGGGGTAACTGCTCCATAAAAAACCCTCTGATGTTTTCAGTGACATCACTATCACCATTTTGTCTTTCCTCAATGGAGGCTGAGACATTGGCTAGTTGCAGAGTACGTTTTTTAACTTATATTTCGAAATTGTTATCATATTATGTGTATAGTTGGATGTTGTCAAGCTGAACATGTCCACTCTGTCATAGTGAAATGTCAATTAATATAAAAACCTTTCAGAAATTCGAAATATATCTGTTAAGGCCCTGACACAGCAGGCCGAAATCGGCCGTTTTCGTAAGTCGGACGACGAAGCGTGCCCTGTCGCCCAAACTCAATTTGGTGTGGCCTGCACCGTCGGCCGTGACACGCCTTATTTGGCCTTTCATGGCTGACGCATGGCAGATTCAATGTTAAATCGGCCATGCGTCAGCCATAGGCTGTCGGCCAAATAAATCACTCTGATCGCTTCCGCCTCTTGAGAGACTGTTGCTTGAGAATGTCTTCCACAAGCAACACTCCAATGGCTGATAGCTCCTGTGCCGCACGAAACATGTTTTCGATGGACGAGAGTGAAAATGGAACGCACACGCTATTTGTTGTTTGTTTATATCAAGTTCTTCTCCGTCTTCCGGTTGTTGCCTCTTTTGAATGACGAATACACACTACCGCCGCATGCGCAGTTTGTACATGCTCGGCTGAAGCCTTTGCAGTGTGTTCCAGTTGGTTCCAGTGCGACACATGGCCAAGACGCAGGAGAACACGGCGACACAACAGTCAGCGTCGGCGAGTTCTCTGATGACTGCTTGGTGTGTCAGGGCCTTTAAACAGTACACAGTCACCTTGCTAACTGAATCATGTTGCTAACTGAAGGTCCACCATGTGCTCATTAAATGCTAATATTAGCCAAACATTTCCACCCTGTCATTGTCCACCCTGTCAACAAAGTCTCAATCTCTGATAGTCCAATAGCGACGCTTGGTCAGGGTCCCGTGGCGTGCAGTTGTGACGCGCCGAGTCTCCTTCAGCTTCATAAATGGACGCAAAGAGCTTTCAACTGATTGAAATGTATTCCCATCGGCGGCGGTATTTGACGCTCAGGGAAGCACCGCATCGGTCCATGTCGGCGGCACTTAAAGGCAATGTGAGCGTCCATTCCCATTGGATAACGGAGGATTTTACACCCGGAAGTAAGTATTCTCCTTACATGTCGATTGATTTTACAGTTTTACTACTCATCAACTCAAAAACACCAGATTATCCTTGTTAATTACACAACATTGATTGGTTTAAATTGTGTATAATGCTTTTGTATTTTTCCCCTTCGATTCGGAGAAACAAATATTTTTTCAGAGTTTAGGATGGCAGAAGACACTACACTACCCAGAATCCTCAGCTATCGTTCCGCTTTACTCGACAAACCCCGTGATTAGTCCTCAAGCTCTGTGATTGGTTGACCTCCAACTGCATTCCATATGAAAAAAAACGTTTCGTAAAAGATAAAATCATACTTTATTCAGCAGTGCTTGCTTTACTCTTTCAAAGTCATCACATGAATGCGTTGTAATAAATGGTTTGGCTGCATTAACTATTACACATCTGTCATAGTTCTTTATTTATCTAAAAAGATCATGCCTCAGAATGCCTTTTACCGTTCTGTTTTAATTTCACAATAAAGTTCGTAGTAATATTTAGTTTTGATATTATTGTTTTGTATTAACTACTAGACCACTGGGTCATGTTAAGACCATCTTTTCTGTGTTGCTGTGGGTTTTTTCCATCGCTTTTGTGTTACAAATATCAAAAAAATAACTAAATATCCGTTGTAAACTAAACCAGAAACAGCAGTATATTTTATTTTGTTAACACTGTAAACTTGACAGCTTTTTAACCCAAAACACCTACTGGTTAAAGCACGTTATTACACGTTTAGAGTAATTGCAATGCAAGTAGATTGTCATTAAGTTCTGACTGTTTCTTAATGTTTTTCATTTTTGTAAAGCATTTTTTAATGTGTTATATTTGATGAAAACATTTCAATATTAAGAGTACATACAAAATAGTGGGAAAGTAGAAGGTCAGTGGGGCAAAAAAGTATTTAGTCAGCCACCAATTGTGCAAGTTCTCCCACTTAAAAAGATGAGAGGCCTGTAATTTTCTGATTTTTAAATAATTTATTTGCAAATTATGGTGCAAAATAAGTATTTGGTCAATAACAAAAGTTCATCTCAAGACTTTGTTATATACCCTACAGAGGTCAAACGTTTTCTGTAAGTCTTCACAAGGTTTTCACACACTGTTGCTGGTATTTTGGCCCATTCCTCCATGCAGATCTCCTCAAGAGCAGGGATGTTTTGGGGCTGTCACTGGGCAACACAGACTTTCAACTCCCTCCAAAGATTTTCTATGGGGTTGAGATCTGGAGACTGGCTAGGCCACTCCAGGACCTTGAAATGCTTCTTACGAAGCCACTCCTTCGTTCCCCGGGCGGTGTGTTTGGGATCATTGTCATGCTGAAAGACCCAGCCACGTTTCATCTTCAATGCCCTTGCTGATGGAAGGAGGTTGTGACTCAAAATCTCACGATACATGTCCCCATTCATTCTTTCCTTTACACGGATCAGTCGTCCTGGTCCCTTTGCAGACAAACACCCCCAAAGCATGATGTTTCCACCCCCATGTTTCACAGTAGGCATGGTGTTCTTTGGATGCAACTCAGCATTCTTTCTCCTCCAAACACGTCTAGTTCTCCCAATCCTCTTCTGGATCATCTAAATGCTCTCTAGCAAACTTCAGACGGGCCTGGACATGTACTGGCTTAAGCAGGGGGACACGTCTGGCACTGCAGGATTTGAGTCCCTGGCGGCGTAGCATAGTGTGATGGTAGCATTTGTTACTTTGGTCCCAGCTCTCTGCAGGTCATTGACTCGGTCCCCCCGTGTGGTTCTGGGATTTTTGCTCACCGTTCTTGTGATCATTTTGACCCCACGGGGTGAGATCTTGCGTGGAGCCCCAGATCGAGGGAGATTATCAGTGGTCTTGTATGTCTTCCATTTTCTAATAATTGCTCCCACAATTGATTTCTTCATACCAAGCTGCTTACCTATTGCAGATGCAGTCTTCCCAGCCTGGTGCAGGTCTAACATTTTGTTTCTGGTGTATTTTGACAGCTCTTTGGTCTTGGCCATAGTGGAGTTTGGAGTGTGACTGTTTGAGGTTGTGGACAGGTGTCTTTTATACTGATAACGAGTTCAAACAGGTGCCATTAATACGGTTAACGAGTGGAGGACAGAGGAGGCTCTGAAAGAAGAAGTTACAGGTCTGTGAGAGCCAGAAATCTTGTTTGTTTGTAGGTGACCAAATACTTATTTTACCGAGGAATTTACCAATTAATTCATTAAAAATCCTATAATGTGATTTCCTGAATTCTTTCCCCCGATTCTGTCTCTCATAGTTGAAGTGTACCTAGGATGAAAAGTACAGGCCTCTCTCATCTTTTTAAGTGGGAGAACTTGCACAATTGCTGGCTGACTAAATACTTTTTTTGCCCCACTTTAAATATAGAAAAGAACATATCAAGAAGATACTGTAAGTCAGGGCTTCTCAAACTCCGGACCAAGGTCCGGATCCGGACCGAACTTAAAATCAATCCGGACCGAACTCTGTGTCCCATTATATTTAAAAAAATCAGATTCTGATGTAAATTAATGTATATTTTCTTGTGTCTGACGCGTTGTGAGAATGAACGTGCATATATATTTACTTGTGTGTGCGAGCGTGTCACACGCATTGCAGACCGCAAGTTAACCGCAAGTTTACCTTGACTTTCTCACGCTTCGAATGCCTTTTTGCCGAGGTTCAAGGCATTGGCTACAGACAAACAGTGCCATTTCTCCCACTAGTTCAAGCCATCATACTGTATGTATGTATTGAATGTGTGTGTGTATACAGGGGCGCCGTTTGCCGACAGCCAAGGCAGGCAAGTACTTGGACCTGAAGGGGGCCCCCAAAGAAGGAAGATTGAGAGAAGGTCCACAGCAACGACAACATGAAACACCCTTTAATTTACTGCAACGACATGTCGGGAAACCCCCCCAAGGGGGCCCCATGCAAAGCGTGCTGAAACTGCTTCTTAATTTCAGTTTCGTTAGGACTTTACTGGCATTGATCCGGACCAGTGACCTTGTATAAAATTCACAAGTGGTCTTTAACAAAAAAGTTTGAGTACCCCTGCTGTAAGTGATAAATAAGCAATAAAACAGTTTAGTGCCTGTTATTAAAAAAGATATTAATAGGAGGATGTGCAAAACAGACAAAATAATAAGGCTTTCTTTAAACATTAAAGAATACTTTAGTTTAAGGTCTTCTTTTAAATAAGAAAAAAGCTTTGGGGGTATCAATCTACAGATACATAATAAGCCTGACAAAGTACTTAAAGTCTAAAATATTGCATGGTTTGTTTTGGAACTTGACAATCAACTTTCCTGCAATGTTAACTATGTTGAAGCAAACCAAACCAATATTATACATATGTATGATACTCTTATAAGATGTATGAAGATAGTATAAGAAATGTGTAAAATACGACGATGGAAGTATACACACATATTGATAGATGTCTTGTAATGCACTGTTAAGGAACCTGTGACCCAAGTTTTTCATTCATTGCATAACTACAATAAATAAACCTTTGAAAATCGTGAAATCTTGAAAGGGATGTGCAAAATAGCCATTATATACAGTTTTTAATGGACGATTAGAGAATAACGAGTAATGAATATGCTTTATATGGATCTGCAGATAAATATTTAGTCTTCTCAAGCACCAACTATCAAATATCTCTCCTGATTGTTGGCACTTGACAATCACCTTCACTGAATTTTACTCAGGTGTAGCTAAAGTCTGCTTTAAGGGTTGTTTATATTTCACATCATTAATCAGAATCTGTAAAGTAACTAAAATAAAGGTAGTGGAGTAAAAATACCAGGTTAACCTTAAAGAAAACCCTCAGGATTATATAAGAGCCCCATCACCCCAGCCACAAACTGTTCTGTCTGCTGCCGTCTGGCAAGCGGTACCGCAGCATCCGGACTAAAACCACCAGACTCAGAGACAGCTTCATCCCACAGGCCATAAGACTATTAAACACCTGAACTTAGAAACAACATCCATAACATTCATCTGGCTGCTACTTAGACATTATTTATCTAATATATCATATATTCCAATCACTTGTATGTACTCTTATTGCACTATTTCACTTTTTACTATTTTCTTTTTGTATTTACTTGCACTATTTTTTCTGTGTATCTGTTTTATTGTGTTGCACTGTTGGAGGAGCCTGTGACCTAAGGGCAGGGGGGTAGTGGCTTACCTGAAGCCAGTTGAGTAGCACTTGAAATGATTGGCTCTTTGAAACCTGATGTTCTTATATGATTCTGTTTTCTTCAAGGTTGTGTCTTCCTGGTCGAATGTACTTATTGTAAGTCGCTTTGGATAAAAGCGTCAGTTAAATGCAATGTAATGTAATGTAATGTAATGTAGTGTGCCGTCGATGGGTTTCATTCCATTTCAAAGTGATGTTTGACGCTCAGTGTAAACTTTGCGCACTGCCACTCCAACATCCAATCACTGAGCTTGAGGACTAATCACGGGGTTTGTCAAGCAAAGCATATGGTGTAGTCCCAAACGATAGCTGAGGATTCTGGGTAGTGTAGTGTCTTCTGCCATCCTGAACTCCGAAAAAATATTTGTTTCTCCGAATCGAAGGGGGAAAATACAAAAGCATTGTCCAACATTTAAACCAATCAATGCTGTGTAATTAACAAGGATAATCTGGTGTTTTTGAGTAGATTAGTAGTGCAGATATCACTGTAAAATCAATCGACAGTAAGGAGAATACTTACTTCCGGGAAAAGATGCTCCGTTGTTCAATGGGAATGGATGCTCACATTGCCTTTAACTGGCGCCGACATGGACCGATGCGGTGCTTCCCTGAGCGTCAAATACCGCCACCGATGGGAATACATTGCAATCCGTTGAAAGCTCTTTGCGTCTGTTTATAAAGCTGAAGGAGACTCGGCCCGTCCCAACTGCACGCCAAAGGACCCTGACCAAGCGTCGCTATTCGACTATCAGGGAGTGAGACTGTGACTTATATCTATATGGCGCTGGCTAAGATAAGATAACTTTAACAAGATGCCTGTGTGCTTAGTACCAGGTTGTTATCATACCAGCAATGGGTCTTGCTCGTTCTTTCGCTTCCCATCTGATGAAAGGACCCGGAGTGGCTGGATCAAGTTAGCTACCTAGCTAGTAGCTAGCACGTTAGTTAGCATTACAGCCTTGTCCTTTAAAGTAACATTAAGTAACCCACAATGTTAAACAGTAAGAGTAGTAGTCATATTTCGTGAACCCTTTGAAGAGTACTGTCACCGGTGTGATCATTCTATAATACACCATTTAAGTTACGCTACATTAGCACCGGCGATCTTTTCTACTTCACGCTATCTGCACAAATGGTTGACATTAAACATTAAAAAGACCAGGCAGTTCAGAGAGAATCAAAGGAAGGCAGGCAGGCAGCTTTCCATGACATTCTTCTGGACGCGTTTCATTGTGGTGATAGCAGGGTTGGGTTGTAACGGAATACATGTAACGGCGTTACGTAATCAAAATACAAATCAAGTAACTGTATTCAGCTCGCGTTACATTTGAAAAATGTAATCTGATTACAGTTACTTTACTTGGAGGCACAAAAGTCTGCGTTTAAATCGCGTGGTTGTATAGGTGTGTGTGGTTCAAACACATCAGCCTGCGGTTGCTCTTTAGTCTTTAGCCTTACTAATGATTATTTATGAAGGTATACACAGTGAAGGCGGCGCGTGAAAGGCACTGCGGCTCGCTCGTCTTCTTAGAGGCGGAGTTAACCCTCCCGCTGCCTCCTGGCGCTGCAGAGATTTCATGAAGTGAAGGAGGTGTTGCTTCTATAAAACTGTGAGTGAATACATAGATCAAGGCAGACTGATGCACACACTCTCCTGTTTTGCCAATCCGGTGCTTAAACAAATATAGCTCTACACCCCTGGCCGAAATGTCCTTAAAATGAAGTCCGAGTTCGACATTTTAATTCATGTCCTGCCAACACTGGCAGGACAGAAGGCGACACGCCCGTTCTAAGCCGTGTCCCTCACTCCTCACATCCCAAGCTGCATCCCCAGAAAGTGTATCAGATGTGATGTTTCAGTTGTGCTCGATACGCCATTAAAACAGTAAAAACACGTTCAGTTTCCTTTTGCTTTGTGTGTCTCCTGTTCACCAAAACATACCCAGGAAAAAGAAAGTAATCCAAAAGTAATCTAAAAGTAATCTGATTACGTTGTACCACTACTTTTTTAAGACACATAACTGTAACTGTATTCGGATTACTTTCAGAGCCATGTAATCAGTAATCAGTAACTGATTACATTTACAAAGTAACCCTCCCAACCCTGGGTGATAATGACGGTAGTCAATCGTTTTGTTGACAAGACAGTAGTGACGGCCATCTTGGTGACGTGTTGTTCTGTGAGACCAGAGATGTAGTTCATAGTTACTTCACAGTTTTACGACACTTTTTATTTTTTTTGACTTGCAAAATTATCTTTTAAATTCACAAACATCATAGGCCTATGTGTAATTTGTGTCACAATTCAAACGGGATCGAAAGATAATCTTTCTCTCTCCATTGACTTCAATACATCATTTTTCCGAAATAAGGTCCCATGGAAGGGGAGGGACTTCGCCACTCTCTAGAGGACGGTAGGAATGTAATTTCCTGTGTTCAGTGAATGCAACAGAGGCAAGACACCAGACCAATCAGAGAGTTGCATGGAAATAAAATTGTGCTTGTGTCATTCAAGCTCGGCTGTGTGTGTGTGTGTGTGTGTGTGTGTGTGTGTGTGTGTGTGTGTGTGTGTGTGTGTGTGTGTGTGTGTGTGTGTGTGTGTGTGTGTGTGTGTGTGTGTGTGTGTGTGTGTGTAGGTGTGTGTGGTTGTGTTAAAACACTTTAATGTGCGGAAATAGCACATTTCGTATGTGAGAGAGAGAGAGAGAGAGAGAGAGAGAGAGAGAGAGAGAGAGAGAGAGAGATGAGAGAGAGGGATGTGTTGTTAGCATCTGGTTAGCTAGCTGTACATCTGGTTAGCTAGCTGTACTAACGGACATAAGGAGCTGTTGGTTCCACAACAAGCTCTCAGACTGAGAGGCTCAGGTGAGCTAAAGGACTCTCTGAGTGTTTAGATAGTTCACTTTAGTCAAAGTTATCTCAGTGGGTCTCAAACGGTTTGGTCACAAATTATTCAAAAGATTATTTCCGCGGCACACCTTCATATGATCATTATCGTTATAAAAAAAATAAGAGAATAAAGGAAAAATAGTTATGAAAAACTATATGGCAGTGAAACAAAAATACAGTTTAAAAGGGGAGTGGTTTGTAAAATATCCATAAAGAAAAAGAACATCATGCTTACAGTTGTGTTTCATCTGGGTGTTGAGAGATGTGTCCATAGATCTCTTAATGTTGCTCTCAAAGTGCACCAGATTGATGCTTTCAACTTCAATATTTAAAATAAATCTTCCGGGGGGAGGTGAGGTCCGCTCCCCACTCGTAAAAAAATAGCACTTTACCCCTGCCTATATGCCGTGAGCTGATTATCGAGCGTTCATTGTAACAGTCGCGGGTGTACTGTGTGTTTGCGTGTGGGGAGTGTTGCAGTAGAACGTTCCACTGTAGCGCCCCTGGTGCTCGCGCTTTTGTGCGTGCTCTATAGTGCCCGCAATAGTGTTCACTGGAGTCCAGCACCTCAGCACCCCCACTCAAAATACCTTCCTGCGCCTCTGTATACACTAGATTTTCAAAATAATATACAGAAATATACACTACAGTGACATCTGGTGTTGTTTTTGTAAAACATTTTCACTTCTGCATAAAAAAAGCCTCCCCATGTGACCTCCCGTGTGTGACGTAACATGGGGAGAGCGGCCGGTCTAACGTATGAATAAACATGGATCACAATGCTAGTTTTGACACAGAATAGGTTGAAAATATATATACGAATGCATATGATTATAATTATGAGCCTGCTAGGCGTCCAAGAGACCAGGAGCAGCCAAGGATTAGAAGAAATAACGGCTATCGGCGAAAAATGGAGCTGTGGTGTGAGGAGAACCAGTGGAGAACAGGGCAGCTGTCTTGGTGAGTGACCGGTGTTCCAGATTAACTGGTTTCCCGATCAATATGGTTTACAGAGGTGGGGCACAGTTTAACCTGGGCGGATCCCATTTTTCCCTGGGCGGATCGCAGTTTACCACAGCTGAAGACTTCTCCACGCTGCTTTCAAACTGTGAGTAAACAACGCACGCAGAGGCTGTCTGGCTCTGCCTCCCCTGACTGCACGTCGTTGGTTGATACTGATCCATAACAGAAACTAATGCGCAAGTATCAGCCGTATCTCGTGTTACCTAATGCAACTCCACACAATAGGCGCATTCACACTGCGATACTTTTCCCACAAAGGTTCATGCGAACTTAGTTCATGCGAACTCTTTAGTTCGCATGAACTAAGATCGCGTTCACACTGGAAAAAGTCCCTGGGGGAGGATTAGGCAAATGAAGCCGCTGACGTCACTTCTTCTTCTTCTGCTTTGGGCTTACTGGCAGGCCGCAAACTACTTCACGCCGTATACTGCCGCCCAAAGTCCCCGGCCGGAAGTCCCCGGAGTTGGGGACTGGCTCCAGTAGAAGCTGCTGGTAGTCCCAGCAACTTCTACTGAAGCCTTCCGAGTAAATCGCCAGAACGCCGACACCTCCTCATCTCCACCACTCCCATGTTTTATTTTGTGTTGCCATAAGTTAGTCTCTCTGCGTTTCTGCGCTGGGCTAATGCTAATGCAAATAATGCTAATGCTAGGATAATAAAATGGCGGCTTCACAAAACCTTTTGGGAGTTTTACGGGGCGTGGTTTGCAATCCGCCCAGCCAATTATAAATATAGCTCTTTTCTCACAAAAGAGCCGCTCGAAAGTCCCTGCTCTCTAGCAGGGACTTTCGAGGGGGTAAAAAGGTTCGCATGAACTAATTTTAGTACCGGCTCTTTTTGGTGTGAACGCGATCATGAACTAAGTTCGCATGAACCTTTGTGGGAAAAGTACCGCAATGTGAATGCGCCTATGTCTTACGGCGCTGTGTACCGGAGGGGAGAGAGAGAGAGAGTAGCGAAGGAGGAGAGAGAGATGTAATACGGTTTCCTGATAAACGTTTTGTTTGATAGGCCTCAGCTGGAGAGTATGTGCTGCAGGGAGGTGGATGCACCTCGCACAACGCACCCAGGAACGAAAGCTAGCTCCGGTCCTTTTCCTATTAGGGAAACTGTGGACTCGATGTCCTGACACAACCTGCACAAACTCCAGCTCACCATGATTACAAATGGTGAAATGCAATGTAAAATTACCAAAAAAATACCAGCTCATTAAATCACAACCGCTCAAACCAACTACTACCGCGGATTGGGCAGAGAACGAGTCCGAGAAAGTTGCTCCCCCATGTGACGTAATATGACGCGTTTGACGTTTAAAAAAAAACTGTTTTTAGTAGCAGAGCTCAAAACAGCTCCTTTCCCTCTGAATTCCTGCCCTTATGTCTTGTAAAAAATATCAAATCCTGCATTCATTTTTTTAATTGTAATTTTCAGGCAAGTTTAAGCATAAATCAATTTTATTTATTTTTTAAACCTGCAAGTTGCTCTTTAATGGAGTTGTGCAGTGATGCCGGATATTAGCATCGCAAGAGCTTCCTTAACAAAGGAAAAGGGAATTTTCCATCGGAATTTGGCCAAAACATGTTTATGCTGCATTGTTCGGCAGGATAATCCACACATCACACTACTGTTTTTTTTGAAGAATTTTGCGCAATTGCAACCGCCTGAATTAAAAGCTAACGTAAGGCTATAAAGAAACTACATCAGATGGACCTGGCTGCACGTCACCACCGCTAAGCTAAAGGTTGCTGATGTTGGGCGTGATGACGTTTAGTCGTCTCATTTAGACACTTGTTTTGATGACATAAATGGCTTCACATCAGTGTTGTATTACTGACATAATTTATGTCGTAGAGACGTACAACAAAACGCTAAAATCTCTACTGCTAGCATTAACCACAGGCTTCCAACCAGAAACACGTTCCAAAAACCCAGAAACCAGAAGTGGTAAAGTGCTGACTCATTTCAGGACTAATTCCTGCATCACTCTATGCAGTTTTTCCAATATTTTTAAATGTAAAGCCAGCTTTATATACTACATAATTGATAAGACACAGCTCAGCTGAATGAGTCCTGTCTCCTCCATCCCGTGGCACCCTCTGCTCTCCTCCTGATCCCCCTCTTCCCTAACACGTCCCTTTCTTTTGCCCAGCCTCAGTGCTGCAGCAGCCGTCCTGACACTGTCTCTCTTCTCTCTCTCCTCTCTCTGTTCCTCCTGCAGATTGAAATCAGGGACACCAGAGATCCACGATTTGGAGTCCAGCGGTTTCACTGAGATTGAATAAAACGTGGTCCTCCCCCCTCCCTCCACCCTGCTCCACTCTTCAGGCAAAACCCTTCACCTGGAGGCCAAATCCCGGCAGTTTATAAACCGACCTGCAGTGGAGTACCCTTGAGACTGAGGCTGTTGGAAGAGGAAACATCTTGTGAGCAAGGCTGGATTAGTACCTTTTGGGGCCCCCGGGCACTGAGAGCTCAGGGCCCCTCAACCCACGTACCAACACGTAACAACACGCCTACCCAACATGACCAATATTTTACATTTTCAGTCAATCTGGCATGTCAATCGCACACCTATTTGTCAAAAGCAGGGACGCAAACACATAGTTCAACCAAAGTAGGTCTAGCCTTTTGCCCTTTCAGTCAAAAATCACAAGACAAGGATACAATGGATAAGATCTCAAGACAGTGTATGGCTCAAGAAGACCAAGGTAATATCACTCAAAACCTCAGAGCAGCACCCGACTTTATGCCAAAATATGACTGGCTGGCTGTACAAGTACACAAGGAGTTCCATTTGTCACAAACATTGAGAGTTACAAAAGTAAAACATGTATTGAAAGTATGTGGTTGCTCAACTAAGTGGTCAGTATATGTGATAGAATATATTTGTGTGTGTGTGTGTGTGTGTGTGTGTGTGTGTGTGTGTGTGTGTGTGTGAGTGAGTGAGTGAGTGAGTGAGTGAGTGAGTGAGTGAGTGAGTGAGTGTGTGTGTATGCAAGCAAGAGAGATAATGTGTTTGTAAGACAATCCCTCAAATCAATGGATCTTACATTTTAGAAGTGTTTCTTCTTTGCAAAGTCTGTGATAAATTCATCAGAATCCTAACATTGCTCACTAGCTCAACAACATCCTCAGGCTCCGTGACTGTTCCTTGTGGCTGCTGGCCTAATTCGTCACTTTTAGCTTTTTTGGGAAAGCCCCGGGCGTTCAGCTGCTACCAGCACCATACATGTTCTCATCTCACGTGACACAATGTTAATGTGTCATGAGTGTCCAATTGTCAACTGCTCTTTGTGATACAGTCTTAATATAGGATTACAAAAATAAAACATGTAGAGGTATCTATGGGAACAGGGTAAATAAAGACACTTTGAAACGTTGAAAATGTTTTTCCCCAAACATCAAACTTCCCTGTGAACTGTGCAGTGGCGACTGGTGGGGCACAGCCCCACCTAGTGTCAGCAGAAAGTATTACAATAATAATTACAACAAAATGCGAAAAATAAATTAAAAAATATATAAAATATATTTTAAGATCATGTTTAATCATCTGATTTGTCTGTACATTGCTGTTTTAGTCTGTGCTCTTCTAATGAGTGTCTACAGTGTGTGCCTATTGAGCTGTTTAGAGCCATGTGGGACAAAACCTGATCCTGCCCCTCCCTCTGACTGTCTAAGTGAACGGTGACTGCAAAAACTACACTGCGCATGCTCAGAGTATTTTCCTATTTCATGTGTGTGGCAAAAAATAATGACCATAGGGGCAAAGTGCTGCCATCCCCACCATACGCCATCTCACATCATTCAGAGCTGATTGGCTGTAAGTACGTGTGCCGCGAAAAGTGTGGTGTGTGAAGAGGAGGAGAGAGAGCTGCAGTGAGGCGTCCTAAAACCAGGAAGTAAACTGCGCATGGCTGCCCTCCACAAAACAGCAACGAGATTTCTCCATAGGATTTTAGAAAATAGCTCAAAATAAGATCTGTGGGAAACGTAGCTGTTAGATAAATGCACGTTTTGTTCAGCCGGTTAATATCCACATGTCTACCCTACTTTCATCATTTTCGAATCAAAAATCTATTGATTAGATTAGATTCATGATAGACTTTTGAAACTACAAGAAGATAAGGAGGACTTTTACAAAAAAGTAAGAGATGTTTGTCCAGAAGGATAGGCAAATGGACTTAATCTTCAAGTCAAGGTAAGACTGCAATTTTATTGAAAATGGGATCTTACTAAGAGAGAACAATTCAATATTTAAATGATAAAATTACATTTTTTTGGGTATCCTTCTGTTGAACTGTCTGTTTAAAAGTAATTGAAGCATCAGACAAAAAAAGCTTTTGAAAATAATATTATATTTTGATTTAATATATTTGTAAACCTGAAGATCATCACCAGTGCCTCACCAGCCATGAACCTCTCTGCAGAAGCTTATATAGAGACATCTGAGTTTTTTGTGCCCCACCACTTTTGTACATATAGAAACGCCACTGGAACTGTGCAATATTAAAACCTTCCATTCAATTCATCCATCTTGAAAAAAGAGTTAGTGTGTGACTTTGAGCCTCCGTCTTCCTCCGGTCAGAGCGAGGTCCCTCCTGTCCTCAGCTTTTTCAGTCATTCACATTTCACTAGATTCAGTTTTTTAGAATCAGACTCTGACTCTTATCAGTTCGGCTCTGATTTAACAGAGGACCCCTCTATGGAGAGAGTAGTGCTCTGAAATACATAGACTTAAATATTATCATCGGCGGAGTTTGACATTTGCTCTTGGGGGGGAAAACCTTTTTTACTGACGTCAGTACGCAGTCCCAACTATTGCGTGTGGTGCTACGGATACAGTAGCAATAAAGCCAGCGTTCACCGCACTGAGTAAGACTTTTCCACATACGAATACAACTCGTCCCGTCATGCACACCTCATGCCCGCCGTACACATACTCATATGGAAGGGGCGGTCTCTCCCCCAACAACAGTGCATTACATAACTGTAAAACTTATCATAACTGCACATTTTATACTTATTTGATAACTACTATATCCCTTGGTTACTTGAACACGCTACAATATTATTAACCAGTGTCCTACCTTAGTGCAGAAGTAAACACCTTTTTGATATGTCCACTATCCCCTCAGGTGACAGCTGTGCGGTTATGTCATCCTCAATGTGAAGAACCGCAAGTGAGGAAAATCTTGTTCCTCCCATCGTTGACCGCAGCCAGTTCAGAATTCTCCCCATTGCAGAAAAACTTCTCTCAGAGGTGACAGATCCGATAGGCAGAGTCAGTGCCAACTGGAGCATCTTGTATACATTTGGATAGCTGTCCTTTTTAACAGTCTTTCGAAGATGCTCAAGTGCAACAGGTGCGACAGCAGAGGCTTTAACAAGGTCCATCTCTTGATGGAGATTTTGAGGGATAACTGGTCCGCTTTTCAAATCTCCGCGCATCCTTAACAAGCTGGTTATCATACAGGAAGGAATCCAGAGCTACCAAGTAACCGTTAAACAATAATCTACTTTAATGGTAATATGACAATGCAATACAATCAATACATTACCATACCATACAAAGCCATATCATATCATATATTCGTAATGTCAGGAATATGCCCACTCCTGGCCTTGTTCACGTGCTGCTTCGACCCTCCGGTCTGGGCAGCGCGAGAAGAGAGGGCGAACAAAAGGCTGAACAGCTTCTTTCATACCAACACCAACAGGAAGGGGTGGAGTTAACTCAGCCTCCACACACACATCCCCCACATTCCAGAGACCTCAGTTGTGTCTTAAAGGATATTTCCTTGCTTCCAAAGATAACATAAAGATTTCATCTCTCATATCTCCAACTTCTGGTTACACAGACTGCTTATTATTAATACAAAGTAATTAAACCCACACATATACTATTCAAGATATGTAGACTTCCCAGAAACATGGCATGCTAGAGATCTTAAGCAGAATATACTCTCATCCACCCAGCCCCCTGTCCTGCATACCTACACCTCCCCCACAGAGCAATACAACTCTGTTTACTCCAACCAGCCCTTGTTTATAGCCATTTTAGTCCTCACATTTATGAAAGGATAAAACAGAGAAATCAATATAAAACACAAACACAGGTATTGTTTGAACAGTATTCACTTAACTGCTACTTTTGATAATTACCAGAGAAACTCAAGGGACCTCTTTTAATATCTGGAAATTGCAACAAGACTTTCTGCCATTTCAAATGTAACACACTTCTTAAATATCAGATGATAATAATCTGCAATCCCCCTTTTTATCTCATTCTCAAGAGATAAACTTACACAAGGCATTTTGAAACATATCTACTGTGTCTGTCCCCCAATATCGTATAAATCTGATGCGGCTTTCCATTCACGGGTGGAACTGATCAGAGAGAAGTAGACTCCTCTGCTGCCTCGACAAGTCTCCCAGCCCACTGCCAGCCGCTTCCAAGTCGTCTGCTGCATGGATGTCCTCGAGGTCCTTCTCCTCCAGTCCGCTGATGACAGCATCCGAGTCGACCTCCATGACGAGAGCCAGATCCGTTCTGATGTCGTCCCCTGGTCCTAGCAGGTGGTTTCCCCGCCGCACACTGGCTCCCGTGGTACGAGCTGTCTCCCTTTCCTCCTATGCGGACGGCATGAGAGATCCGCTGGGTCACTCGGTCGGAGCCTGGGGTTGAGCCACTTTGTCCTGATGACCGTCAGCCTCGGGTCCCCCTTTTGGCGTCAGTAACCTGTGTGGAGAAATATCTCTCTGGTAGCCCCTTGGCCACTGATTCTACATCTGTGTTACCTGCTATAACTCAATCAATATTAGAGACATGTCAACATTCATCAAACAGTATCTTATCCCCAGATAGGGAGCAGGTCAATTCTAAAACTGTCAATCAATGGTCAGATTGAACAATCGAGTTGGGGCAGCAGGTTCCTTTCAGTCCCTAAATGAAAAATGTACATTGTGAAGTTTACACTCCCCCTTTTTACACATGAACTCATGTGTAACCAAAATCCTGTTTGGGAAGAAAACCTTCAGGTAATAATGGATTATAAGAAAATACCAAACATTTTTCCCAAATGTACATCCATCATTTCCACAGTAAACACCTCAGTGAAATGAAGTGTTTCTCTCCATCATTCAGTCCTAAAAGAAACAGAATCTTCATGTTTTAGTTTGAGTTTGACATTCTGCAAACTGCCACCTCCTGTGGGAGTGAAATATCATCAAGTAGATTAGAAACGGGTCACATGTGCGGTTTCCCTTTTGTGGAATGTTAGGAAACCTCTCATTTCCCACAGAGCCCCAAAAATAATGTGTTAGTCCAAAAACATGCTTGATTTGTCATTGTTTTAGATCATGCAGTTGCACTGATCAGATGCAGACATACACTCACTCACACACACACTGTCAGGTTGTAAAGTCAGGTTTGGTCAGGTTCACCTCAGAGTCAGTCATTGACAGTGCCTTCTCAAGTTACCCTGTCGGTCAGGGTCAAAGGTCAGTTGGTCTCAGTCTTTTTGGCCATGTGTCGTGCTCTGCAGAGACTTTGATGTTTCAGCATAGGCCAGTATCCGTTGTCTATAAAAATCTGTATATATGGAGCGCCATCATTTATTAATTCACAATTACAACTATAATGTTCAAGATATCTCCAACCCCTCATTGGAACAGCTGTTTCCCACATTCCCTGAAAAGTGTCTAGCCAAAAAATGTCACTTCCCCCTTGTACACCACTGCAGTTCATCCACATATAATCCACATCAAAATGTCCAATAGATCTATTTCAGAAACTTGTGCACACAATTATTATCTTGAGTCAAACCTCTACTAGGACCTGTGTAGCTCTTCTTCGGTCACTATACTCATGTATCTTCAATTCTGGTATACCTAAAAAACAATGTTAACGTCTTTAACCGTGCGTGGAACCCTGGGTGTCCGAACATGTAACAATCACTCCTTCCTCTATCAAGGACCTAAAAACAGGAGTAATTTAATCAATGGTTTGTAGCTGAACTTAGGAATTATCCCTCATGGTAGGTATGTTTTTACTTTTTAACATCTCTAAATGTCAGTTAATTACTAACTAAATGAATGTCCATTAGGAGGCGGTGACACTAGTCTTCTAAACTCATAATCTGGTGCGGTGCGCTTCCTGTGAAGCTGCAAGTAAGATTTTAAAACCCACTGCAGGGTGGGTCGAGTGACCCCTCCTCCCTATTGGTCATCAATAATATGCACCCTTACAATGGGTGATTGAAGGCCCCACATTATTTCCCATTTCAGCATCAGCCTTCTTTACTCTAAAATTACTTTTTAAATAGGAATATTTAGAAATGGAACAAATATTCAATCTTCAGAAAAGTTCTAGTGAATAGCCAACATATTTTAAAATGTCAGATGTATACAAATAAGCCTAAATACTCCCCTACCATCAAAGTCCAAATCTAGACATAAGGTGAACAGTTTTGGTAATGAACAATTTAATCTAAAAACAAAACAAAATTGGACTTGTGTCCTTGTTATTTGTTCTTCAAAATACATTAGCAAATACCCTGTCAAGTATTCGCAACATAACTAACCCTCCCTAGGATATGAAATCCATTAATCCCTTTACTCATAGTTAGTTTATATGTCTATATTATTATGTGTGACCTAATAATCAGATGTCTTGTTTGCTAAACAAGGCTATTAAACTTTAATCTTTTCAGTATTCCAGACCATCGTTTAAACAATCAGCCTCCCTTCTCAAACACTAAACCTATCGTTGTACACCACCCTCTGGAAAACTCTTGCACAGTTATGCTGTCAAATCATCACATAATTTCTTCAGAGTCTGAACAGTCTGAGACCAGCCTGTCTCAAGATCTTGTCATAATGTGAACAGTCAGTGATGCGTTGTCTTCTGCAGCTGTGGTTCTTAAAACAGACAAAGTCATTATCGTAGGTGACTTTAATATTCATGTTGACGATGATAAAAATAGCCTTACTGTTGCATTAAACTCTATATTAGATTATGTTGGTTTCTGTCAGAGTGTAAATAAACCAACCCACTGTTATAATCACACTCTCGACCTTGTTCTGACTTATGGTATTGAAATTGAGCAACTATTAGTCGAACCGCATAATCCTGCTTTATCCGACCATTTCTTAGTAACTTTTGAAGTACTGTTACTAGACTACAAAGCATTAGTCAAAAGCTCTTGCAGCAGAAACCTATCCGTTAGTGCTATAGCCACATTTAAGGAAGAGATTCCACCAATACTTAACTCGATAGCATGTCTGCATGTAGGGGAGGAAACTTATACAAAATGTACACCACCCCAAATTGATCATGTTGTTGATAGTGCTATAGATGCGCTGCGAATAAAATTAGACTCTGTTGCTCCTTTGAAAAAGAAGAAAATAAAGCAACATAGATTAGCTCCATGGCATAACGCCGAAACCCGCAAAATAAAGCAAAAGTCAAGACAACTTGAAAGGATATGGCGTTGCACCAAACTTGAAGAATCTCGTTTAATTTGGCATATTACTCTCAATGAATATAAGAAAGCACTGCGTAAAGCGAGAGCAGCATACTACTCTTCATTAATAGATGAGAATAAGAATAATGCAAGATTTCTTTTCAGCACTGTAGCCAGGCTGACAGAGAGCCACAGCTCCATTGAGCCTTCTATTCCCATAGCACTCAGTAGTAATGATTTTATGTGCTTTTTTAACGATAAAATTGTTACTCTTAGAAACAAAATTAATGACCTCTTGCCTTCGACCAGTATAGTGTTATCAACAGCTCCCGGAATCGTAAGTTCTAATATTACACGAGATAGTAAACTAGAATGCTTTTCAGCCATTAACCTTGAACAATTACATTCAATGATTCTCTCTTCTAAACCATCAACGTGCATGTTAGACCCAATTCCAACTTAGCTGTTGAAGGAAGTTTTTCCATTAATTAGCACTTCTTTATTAAATATTATGAATATGTCTTTATTATCAGGCTATGTTCCACAATCATTCAAAGTAGCAGTGATAAAACCGCTTCTTAAAAAGCACAACCTCGATCCAGAGGTTTTAGCCAAGGGTTAGGGTTAGGGTTAGCCTGATGAAATTAATCATCTAAATATGTTATGTTATAATGTTATATTTGATCAGGATTTATCCTTTAACGCCCACATAAAATCAATTTCAAGGACCGCCTACTTCCATCTACGTAACATTGCAAAAATCAGGCATATCTTGCCTCAAAACGATGCAGAGAAACTAGTCCATGCATTTGTTACTTCGAGGCTGGATTATTGTAACTCTTTACTATCAGGGAGTACCAAGAAGTCAATCAAGTCGCTTCAGCTGATTCAAAATGCTGCGGCTCGTGTACTAACCAGAGTTAGGAAAAGGGACCACATTACTCCTGTTCTGGCTGCCTTACACTGGCTCCCTATAGAACACAGGATAGAATTTAAAATTCTTCTTCTCGCCTACAAAGCCCTTAATGGGCAGGCGCCATCTTACCTTAAAGAACTCATTATACCCTACTGTCCTACTAGGGCATTGCGTTCCAAGAATGCAGGGTTGTTGGTTGTTCCTAGAGTCTCTAAAAGTACAATGGGAGCCAGAGCCTTTTCTTATCAAGCTCCACATTTGTGGAATCAGCTTCCAGTTTGTGTTCGGGCGGCAGACACCCTATCCGTTTTTAAGAGTGCGCTTAAGACCTTCCTTTTTGATAAAGCTTATAGTTAGGGCTGATTAGATTCAGCCCCTAGTTTTGCTGATATAGGCTTAGTTTGTCGGGGGACATCTTACTTCTTCCTTCTCTCTGTCTATACCCGTGTTCTCTCATGTTCCGATTAACCCAGCTTCCCCAAATGTCTTTCTTTTTGGGGTCTATATATGCTGGGATCCGGAGTCATGGATGATCCTGCGGTCTTGTGTCCTGGATCGCGAGCGCTGGATCTTGAGTCGTGGCTGTGGTCCTGGATCATCGGTCCTGGATGGATATCCTCGTGGATTCATCTTCCTATTATACACACATGCATTTCCAAACATTTGGACTACCTATGTTGCAAATGTATTATCTTTTCAATTTACACACGGCATCTATTGCACGTCTATCCGTCCTGGGAGAGGGATCCCTCCTCTGTTGCTCTCCCTGAGGTTTCTCCCATTTTTCCCTTTAAACTGGGTTTTCTTTGGAAGTTTTTCCTTGTACGATGTGAGGGTCTAAGGACAGAGGGTGTTGTATTGTCATTCTGATATTCTGTACACACTGTGAAGACCACTGAGACAAATGTAACATTTGTGATATTGGGCTATATAAATAAACATTGATTGATTGAGCTGTAGTCAATTGGATCAATGAAACTCTTGTTTTGCACTGGGATGTCCTGAGGGGGAAGGAACCTCTGGATCAATGTGGTACAATCAGCAGACACACGTTGTCCTCTGCACAGCAGGAATCCCCAAAAACTGCTGTTCCTCTTCACACCACTGTTGCCCCGACAACGAGGTACACGCAAAATGTCAAACCCTCCTCAGAGATGCGTTTCTTTGCACAGTTCTTCTGTTTCTGTAGTGAGCAACTCTTCACCAACACACTGATTCAGAGTACAACCCAAAGGTGGCGCACAACTATCCAGTGCCGCTGTAATCACAATAAATCAGCAACTGGAGAAAAACTCAATTTAAATCTCTCCCCCAAAGGGTTACAAAATAAAACGGCTGAGTGTCTATATGGTCAGGAATGCTGAAACATGTGAATGTAAAAACAAACCAATGGCAGTAGTCTACCCAGATTCTTTACTTCATTAAAAGCAGTAAAACCACATTGTAAAATCTCTTTTGTCTAGTTGAAGTCCTGCTTCTAAAATTCTAGTCAGAAAAAAATAAACTTCATCTTTAAAATCTTCTTTAATTTGAAACCAAAAAAGATCTTCCTTCTCCACCATGATCCTATCTCTACATCAAAGTCCATACAAACTGATGATTTATCTTTAGAAATCATGAGGAATGACAGTTCTCATAAAACACTATTCTTCCTTACTTCAGTTCTAAATCAAATGAGCCAAACAGGGAAACCCCCTTAACCACTTGCTTATTCTATTGTTTATCGAAGTTGTGTTACAAGCAGGTTAGATCTGTAACAAAATACAAAACTAACTGTATTTAGAGCTATAATTGAAAAACAAGTAATCTGATCACAGTTAATGAATATATATCTTTGAACATTTATTATTGGTGGAAAGGTTTCCTCACAAAATGTAATCTCCATTACTAAAGCTAAAACCTAAAGAAATCATCACGGAACAGTTTTCTGTCCTTATCACTTAATTGTTCCAATACAAACTACAAAGCGTTTTGAAAACTCCCACTCTTGAGAACATCTCAACACTTTATTCCATCTGAGCACGAGTGTTTGACAGATACGCCCTATTAATCCAAAACGGTCTTTAATGGTATCAATTGTGAACTTCCTTAATATGAATTGTAAATGCAACGTATGTTCTCTTTAGAACACAGATAGGACAGTAGCTGCTGAAACTGGTTAATAGCAGTTTTCTGTCAACCTAGTTAAGCATGTTGTTCTTATATCTAGTAAATATATTTTTATTTCATGTTTACTCATAAAACAATATGACATTATTCAGAATAGCAGTTAACTTTATACAAGTTTTACTCTCTCTGAACTCTTCAAAACATCTACTTCTCTTGTCTCTCTCTCTCTTTCCTCCCTGTGCCCTGCAGCTGCCGGCCCAAGTTTCCCTCATCAATCACCTCTGTTATCATTTTATCGTGTAGGAATCGGAGATCAGTACAAGCCTTTTCTTTAGCCCCCTGTTTGATTCCACTTAAAATCAATCTCTTAATCTGTTCCCATTGCTCCTGGTAACTCCCTGGAATTTCAGAATTGTCTTTACCATTCTGACGTTCCATATTCACTTCACTTTTATTTATCTGACTTAATTAATATGTGTTCACTTGTATTAATATACTGGGCTATAGAGAACCGCAGTGACGCGTCCTAAAACCCGGAAGTAAGTTAGGATTTTTAGCACTTCCGGTTCCTTCGTCAAAAAAGCAATGTATTTTCTCCATTGGGTTTTGGAAAATAGCTCGAAATAAGGTCTGTGGTTGACACAAATTTAAGAGATAAATCACGTTTTGTTCTACGACAGTAGATACATCAGCAGTGACCCCACTGGTGATTTTTGAAGAGTTTACGTGTCTGAAAAACGCTGGTTGTTACCGAGTGGCTGAATAGGACTACAGAAATGGTCGAGTCTGTTGTACGTCATTACGCCTACACACGTAAACACTCCCGCTAAGTTTGTTTTCCCCTGTGTTCTGCTTGAAAGCAAGTACCTGCCTATCTTTAGTAGCCTATCTGTAGTATCTTTAGTATCTGTATATCTATATCTTACCATTAGAATCTCTATTTTTGAAATGGTAATTTTTAACACCGTAGTTTTGTAAATTATATAACAATTAATTACCAGTGTTTTCCAATTTTACTCGGCAGTTCGTTTCGTTGGCTAACGTTAGCTAAAGCTAGCGCTACTAGTTAGCTACGCAATGGTTTGTTGCTTTGCTCCGGGTTGCAGCCACAGGTCTTCGCATGAAACGTGCTCGTTCTAGCGTTTCCCGGCCAATGTTTTCCAAAGGAGAGTCTGGATTCGTGCCATGAGGTAAGCTGACGTTACATTTTTGTCCATGTCACGGTGAAATGTAAATGATGGGTAGTGACTGTATCGCCGTTTTAGAGATGGCACTGCTGAAAAGACCGCAACACAAGTAAAGATAATGAATGCATCCTATTAAAACCTGTGTGGCTTATATGATAAGTCTAATTAGTACAAGCAGCATAACGTTTCACCATGTAACTAAAGATTGTAGTCAGGGAAATCAGTTTGACATATTGAACTAATAACAAATCCCCTCTGGCTGGCAGAGAACTCTCTGCTCCATAGCTTCTCTTGGACGTAACATCACATGTACATTTTACATTTATATTCAATTTAATATTCCATCCCTTACATACTTTTGGATATATAATAACTTATATTTTGTTTTTCCTGTTATGCTGCTGCAACACAAACATTTCCCCAATTGGGATCAATACAGTAATATCTTAATTAATTAAGAAATATAACTATTATAATTAGTGTAGCAACTGACACCTATTTTCAATATGGATTAATCTACCTTTATTTCTTTAGTTCAATTTTGATCTATAAAAATGTCAAAATAGTGAAAATGTTCACGAGACAAAGTGCAAGGATATATCTTTAGATGTTTTGTTTTAGCCTATGTACTGTATGTCTTAATGCTCTTATATGTGACAGTGTGACTTCCATGAAACTAATATTGTATATCTTCCCAACAGACGTACTGACAGGAAACCTAACACTCTAACAACCACAACATTGTAAAGGCGAGTACATGTAAATTAAAAACGATTCACAATTTCTTAATTTCTTCTTCTCTCTTGCAGTGAGGTGAAGCTGACCTTGCACTTGGTGCCAGTAAGGATGCTCCTCACGCAGGCTGAATGTTTCTCTTCCTTACTGACACAGAAGCCCTTGATTTGCAATGCTTCACTAATTGTCATTTCCCTGGCTCCGTAGGGACACTTTACCTCCAGCACAGCGGAAGACCCTACCAGACCATCTGGAGATGCCCCCAACAATTCTGATTGGGAGAGCCACACACCTGACTCATGGACCTGCATCTGGGTTGCAGTGGTGAATGCCCTGATGCCCTCACATTCATTCATAGTCCCCCACTGTACAGACAAAACCCCATCAAGGGCCTGTTGTTGCCCTAGCACCCTGGCACTAAGGGAAGCAGTCACACGCTTTGACCTCAGGACAGCTCCAAAGTCAACCTTCCTTTCCTGAACAAAGGCCAGTTTGGGTTGGTTCACTGACCAGTGTAGCCACCTGAATTGCCCTCTGTTGCTCCTCAGACAATGCCATGCTTGCCACAATTGCCTCAGGTCCCTGATGCCCAACAGATTTGAGAATTTCAGGAACAGTAAGTGTTTCCAAGCTGTAGTGTTCCTCTTCTGGCTTGGGGGAGAGAAGCCAAGACATTCCTGAGAACCTGCCCCCGAGTCTGCCCCTCAGCCAGTCACGATTTGCGGAGGTGGGCTCTCTTGTCAGCGGGTTGAATCAGTTATTGGTTGGAGGAAATAGCTCCTCCACTGAATGCGTACGTTTAGCTGCCTTTGGCTTCTTCCACTGACAGGGGGTG
Organism: Champsocephalus esox; assembly: GCA_036324585.1. Classification (NCBI taxonomy): domain Eukaryota; kingdom Metazoa; phylum Chordata; class Actinopteri; order Perciformes; family Channichthyidae; genus Champsocephalus; species Champsocephalus esox. Next base: position 4,705,565 of record CM070495.1, on the reverse strand, counting down.
TCACGTCAGTGCAGCTGAAACTGTGGATGGCAAAGATGGCTAATGCAGCCGCATGACTGCATTTCCATTCTCCACGTGGGCATTCACATTTTGTGGAGAGAATTCCCTCTTCTCCTGTAGATACCTGTGGTGGTGAGATTGTTTTATTTAAAATATATTTACATTTGTAATGCCTTCCCAATTATCCCTTTAATTGTTTATAGCCTACTGTATGTTTATTTCATGGATATTTCTGTGTTTTCTGGTGTGTACAATTTGTAATCTTGGGGCCTCTTCTCTTTAACATCTACATGCTACCACTGGCTCAGATAATGAAGAACAACAAAATAAGTTACCATAGCTATGCAGATGACACACACATTTACGTAACCATTTCACCAGGAGACTATGCTCCAATTCAAACACTGAGTAAGTGCATTGAACAAATCAATGACTGGATGTGTCAGAACTTTCTCCAATTAAACAAAGATAAAACTGAGGTAATGGTTTTTGGAGCCAAGGCAGAGCGTTTAAAAGTTAGCGCTGAGCTTCAGTCTGCAATGTTCAAACCAACAGATAGAGCCAGAAATCTAGGTGTAGTCATGGACTCTGACCTGAGTTTCAACAGTCACATTAAATCAGTTACTATCACCTAAAGAACATATCAAGGATTAAAAGACAAATGCCACAGCAGGATTTGGAAAAACGTGTCCCGTTATCTTCAGTAGACTCGACTACTGCAATGGTGTCTTCACAGGTCTCACTAAAACATCTATTAGAAGCTGCAGCTGATTCAGAACGCCGCTGCTCGAGTCCTCACTAACACTAAGAAAGTGGATCACATCACTCCTGTTCTGAAGTCTTTACACTGGCTTCCTGTGTGTCAAAGAATAGATTTCAAAATATTGCTGCTGGTTCATAAAGCACTGAATGGTTTAGGCCCACAATACATTTCTGACCTCCTGCTAAATTATGAACCATCCAGATCTCTCAGGTCTTCAGGGACTGGTCAGCTTTCTGTCCCCAGAGTCAGAACTAAACATGGAGAAGCAGCGTTCAGTTATTATGCTCCAAATATCTGGAACAAACTCCCAGAAACCTGCAGGTCTGCTGCAACTCTTACTACTTTTAAATCCAGGCTGAAGACTTTTCTTTTTGTCGCTGCTTTTATTTGAACTATTCATATCTTAAACTGCACTGTAACTTTTATCCATGTACTTTTTCTTTTAATGTTTATTTTATTAGCTTTTCTTTTTAATGACTGGTTTTAAATCCCATTTTCTTAATGTCTTTCATTTTTTGTAAAGAACTTTGAATTGCCTTGTGTTGAAAAGTGCTATATAAATAAACTTGCCTTGCCTAATAAAGATTTCATGTGACATATAAAATGGATTTGTTGATGGGAATTAATGTGAATAAATTAACTCTAGGTTAACGGTACTCTTGCTATCACTACTCACCGACACTATAAACCTTGTCCCTCATGCTAGCCCTGACAACACCGGTAAGCACACCTTCATCTAGTCTGCACTGTTTTACGTGTGCTGACTTGTTGTGGTTCTCTCCTCTATCTACACTCTTCTTGTCATCTTTGTAAAACGATATCAGACTGGTAATTGACGCAGCCATGACTTCTCGTTAAATTCAGTGTGGCTAAAATGAAAAGCTTTGTTAAAATATGCAAGCATGCGGAAGTCAAAGTCAGCTTTATTGTAAACAAATTCTACATGTGTTATACATCCAGAAATATTGTTTCCCACAGTGTGACATGTAGCCTATACATAAAACAAAAAGGGCCTAGATAAACGGGGTAGGCTTATACAGTTTAAAATGTTAATATATTTAAAGTGTTCAAAGTGCAGTTTCAGTGCAAGTCAGTTGAAACGATCTTAAGTTGGCGATGTTGAAGTCGTGCGACCCTGCTGCTTTACTGGCTTGTAGTTCGTTTATAGCATAATGTTAGCATTTAGCTTTTGGCGACTAGATTTCTGATTAAAAAATTATAAAAGTAGGAGAGACATGTGGAGATTATCCGGCTGAACAAAACGTGATCCTTCTCTTAAATGTGTGTCAACCACGGACCTTACTTCGAGCTATTTTCCAAAATCCTATGGAGAAATTGCATTGCGTTTTTGACGAAGGAACCGGAAGAAGTTTACATCCGGAGTTTAGGACTCGTCACTGCGGCTCTCTATTGAGGGCTGTTCCAAAGCAACGAGTGTGGAGGGTAGGGTGACCAGATCCCAACAAACCAAATGTGGGACAAGGAGTATGGTTGTGTGGGACAATGTGGGACACCCTCTCAACAGCACCCCCCAACCCCCGGAAAAAAAACGTAACAAATATATAACAACAGAGCAGAAAGTGAAGTCAAAATGCAGTTTTTTATTAAAGAAAAGCAAACTAAGGCTAACCAAGGCAGCAGGCATTATTCACTTCAAGTGTTTAGAAATGCATCTTCTTAATTCAACTAGTCAGTATTACCTGTACAAGTAGGCACAACATAAATGAATAGATAAAATAAAACCAACACTGGCCAGGAGGGAACAGAAACATAATAATACATAAAATAAAATAGCTTTCAGTTGTGTCCATCACAGCAACAGAAGGTGGGCCCCCCCACACACTGTGTGTGGGCTATTTTGTCACCTAGAACCACCGGTGTCTTTGACTCTGTCAAACAGCTCTCCACAGAGGCAGGGGCAAGCACATCTGTTATTATGGACGCTGCTTTTGTACGACCGCATGACATTTTCCTTACTATCTCAGAGTCTGGAAAAATGGTCGGCGCTAGCTTGTTACCAGTCATGTGACCGGTATGATGGGAGTGTTGCACTGTATGGTAAACACTGGTTATTTCTGCTGCTGTTACCTTGTCTGAGTGACCATCATTTTTTGGTTTGAGGAGGAATGTCTCCAGAGAGTGGGATGTCTCTTTTTGAGCGACACTTTTCTTGTGAGAATCGCATTCTCTGTGTCTTTTGACGTCGTATTTACTGCCATGTGAAATTTAAAAATTACTCTTGCAAAGATTGCATAACTCTCTGAGAGTCGCCCTGCACTGGCTGCACCCACGGGTAAGTGTCTTCGCAGTCTTTGTTGTATGTGCATCTTCTTTTCTTCTTAGCTGTAGTTTCAGTTTCCTCCATTTTCCATAACCTGCTGCGTCGCCTGCGTTCGTTGTTGTTGTTTGGCGGGGTGGGGAGGTGTGTGTGAGTGAGTTACTCTCATTGGTTAACACTTGAACAGCACCCGCCGTGTGTTACAGTTTGATTGACAGCAAACACAGCCCCCTGATGATAGCCTTCCCTGCTTTCTCAACAGCCATTGGATGAATCTGATTTTAAAGAAAAGCGTTTTAGCCAATCAAAATGAAATATGCGGGACATCGTCTCAATTTGCGGGACGCACCAAAAGTCGTGAAAATGGGGACAAAACGGGACATCTGGTCACCCTAGTGGAGGGGGAGTGGGCTATCAAGCCCTCAAAGAGCGAGTCTGCAGCGGTGCAGACTTGAGACCGGTCTCTACCTGACCGGAGTCACGCTGTGTGTGTCCGTCAGGAAACACGCTGTTTTAAGTAGTTCCAGCAAACCTCCACTGATAAACTGCGATGTTAACAACCTCATGATGACCTCATGTGTTTTTAACTTAGGATCATAGCTGTGTTTAGTCTAGAAAAAGGTAAATGTGTGCATTTTATTATAAAGTTGTGTATATTTACAGACCGTTGCAAAAACTAAGAAGCTTATAAACATCAGGTTTAAAACTAAAAGAGCTTTGAAACACAATGAAAGATGTTTGGAGTTTTATTTGAGTTATTCATTTAAACTTTTTGTCTAAGAGATGCTGATTTGAAACCGTTGTTACAAACAGTTACGGCATTTCGTGTTTCTTCCGGAGAGACGGGAGGTGTTAGAAATTAAAATCAATGTTTTATGGCATAATGTACCTTAAACATACCGTCAGTTTAAATGCTATTTTATTCTGGAAAAACCCGGAAGTTCTCAATACTAAGCTTTTATTCTGAAAATCCGTCATGACGACATCCGGGACTACCGCCTTTTAGTATCATTAAAGGGGCTATTGACGCCGTTAACATGTATTACATATAATGTTATGAAAGAGATAAGGAGGAGAAAAGGCATGTGGAAGTAAGCAATGAATGTAAAATGTTGAAATCCTCTGTTTAACGCGATATCGGACACAGGAGAACGAGGGGGGAAGTCCCCTGCGTCACTACAGCTCCCAGAGAGGAGGAGCGAACAGCCAGCAAGCGGGAAAGACGAATGCTTGTGAGCTCTCTTCTGCACGGCCACCAAGGGAGAGGGAGCTGCAGCTTTACTCTCCTGTTCGGACAATATTCTGTTTGTGACATTATCACGCTTTTTATTAATTAAAGTACCAATTTGAACCTTCTCAGAGACTCCATTTAGTCTCCTTTTAAACTTCTGTCCTGGACGCTAGAATAATCACACACAGATAACAATTGGGACCAAGCCGACGTGATTCTAGGGGAACGGGAGAGAATATCCAGCCGGCTGTGGCCTGGAAACCGGAACGCAATCGTCTGACACACAAGAGATCTCAAACAATCGGTGAGAAGAAACCCGTTAAATCAAATTCTTCAATAGTTTATGCAGGAAAATCTTAGGACTGTGTGTTGGACTGCTGCTTCCGGTTCCTGAAAATAGCTGGGAAATTCATGTTAAAACAACCAAATTTAATGACAACAATCATATAACACGAGGCGTTACTTTGTCACAAGCAGGGTAAGTCCAATTTACTTATTTTTCTTATATCTAACCCTGCATGCTATTCGTTTGTCTGTTATTACATGTCAGCAAGAGGCTAATCGCTCCAATATAGTGTTCTTTGTTACGTTTTAAGTTAACGTGAATAGCGTGTGGCTATTTAAACAAAAGAACAAAATCACAGTGGAAGCTGTGATTATTGGAGAGAGTGTTTGTATTATTTTTAAAAGTCCTTTGTGTGATTTAGCAATCATTCCAATTGCGTTTCTTGTTACGTTTTAAGTTAACGTGAATGGTTGGGGACTATTTAAACAAGAACGCAGTTGATTGAGTGTAGAGATTACAGTGTGAGGCTTCTTATAAAAAAGTCCTTTTCAAGGAAAAGGCCTGAACGTTTTGAAACTTTCAGTGGTTGTTTTCCTGTTTTCAAACAGACATTGCGTGTGGATTACGATGAGAAGTGCGACATTCGTGCGTTAGTTAGACGATATTCTGCTGATTGTGTTTGATTTGCGTCTTAATTTGTCCCAACATAGCGTGTTTAAACAGAGGAGATAACCATACTGGCTCTTAAAGTCAAAGAATTACGTGCATGGATAGAGAACTGTGACGTAAGGGTATGAGGCCCATTTATAAATTGTACATTAAATAGAAATGTTATTTTAAACTGCATTGTTGTTTTGTGTTGAGAATATATAGAAAAAAAACAAAAAAAAACTCCGCAGTGGGAGCCACGAGGTGTTGTAAAATCCCTTTGTTCTTCAGGTCAAAGGTTGGAAAAGTTGCCATCTTGTTTTGCCAGCATGTTTACAATGAATCACACCGCAGTCGCCATTTCGTGAAATGCTAATTGAAGAAGTGAGACTGTTTGCTTTTACCCAGTCCTACTCCTCCTTGAGAAGGACAAATCCTATTTCTTTGCAAAGTTGGAATTATAAAATAGATAGGTTATTTTACCGTGGGAAGTTTGGCATTCATCTGATATTGGAAGTTTTTTCTGCTTGAATTGACGTTATTGAAATATTCCAGTTTGCAAAAGTGTTTTGGCGATTATGTGCTGTGTCGTTTTAACCAAGTGTAATATTCTTCCCTAGTGTAATTCTCTTTCTATTTTTTTAGAAAATAAAATAAGTTTTTCTTAAATACAGGTTAGTTTTGCAATAGTAAACCATAGTGGATTAAGCTGGAAATTACAATTCTGCTGGTAGTACAGAATTATTACATAGAAGAAACACTCAATAGCATTTTGAAGTCTAATTCTGAAAGTGTTATAAATACACACATGCTTCATCGCCGAGATAGAATTGCAAGTGGTTTCTAATTATAAGATAAAACACTTTATATAATACTCTTTCAAATAAGCAAACAAATGTATTGAAGCTAACACAAATTATGACATTTACATAATTCCAAACACTTCGGAAAGTGGAAGATTTTCACCAGATTTCTAATTTTCATATTTCATAGTCAAAACCATACACTGTACAATTTTTATTTTTAGTATTTCAGATTTAAAATTTGCATGATTGTTATCTTTTAATTAACTTTATTAAAAAAAAGAAAAAAGAACAGATTTAACAATTCTGATGATGTAGGATATTTTGAAGGAATACAAAGGTACTAGTCAGAGGACTAGTGCTTTGATCATTCGAATAGTTAGAGAACATGTCACCGAAAGAAACTAAGATGGGACTAGATGCAGAGCCAGGCTCAACTGCAGATATCACGGGAAGGGTAAAGATCAGATCAGATGCTACAACAGTTCCAAAATGTAGACAGAAGACATGGAACCAATTAGAGAAACTGTTGGAACAGTGGCAAACAAGAGGACTGGTTCCAGCAGATGATCAACCTGGACCAACAAAAGCCCATAGAAGAGCAGTACTCGACTATGAGCACGAACAATGCCTACAACAGCTAACTATATGGAGAGAAACTGAAGAAAGATTTATAAGAGTTACAAGTCTGATACTCCATCTGGAATATGCCAGCCTATTGGCACACAGCATAAATGTGGTCCGAGTAGCAGACCTGCCAGTGAGGGAAGACATAGCAGAAAAAACCAAAGAGGCTCCAGTTATCCAAACTCCGAAGCTGTATCTAAGCCTGGCCGAAGTCCCTCCTCCCTCCCCGAATGTTGGTTCAATAGGAGAAGTCCTGCAGTTGGATGAAGTCTCCATGAACAAACATCTCAAAGAATTGGAGTATGAAGTAAGAGTGCTAACCAGTCAATCAAAACACCTGATAGAAGAGAATATACGATTAGAAGAAATCACAGAAGAAAGACAAACACAAAAGACAGAAATGAAAGCACTACAACTGAGACTCTTGAAGATGCAAAAAAGCTGAGAAAAGATACCGAAGCTATTAAAAACAAGAAAGCGGCAAGGCAAATGGCAGCTACTTCAGGGATGGCCATAGAACCAGAGAAGGCAGGTCAGACACCTCAAACAATTCAAGCTCGGGAGGTGCCAGAGATTCAGGTGCAGAATCAACAATTCCAAGGAAGACAAAGTGGCAGAGGAGGAAAGCCACGATCAAGACGAAGAACAGATGAAGGCTGCTACAAATGTGGTCAGCTGACACATTGGTCCAGAGAGTGTCCGCAGAACATTGCACCAAACAACGGCCCTCCATGCAGATACCCCGGGGAGGTTTACGACGGAGGCAGGGGGTCCCAGAGATGTCAAAGACGAACAGGGGTGCCAAACATGACCCAAATGCCACTGACACCCTGGTATCAACCACAACAATGAGGAAGCTCAAAGGACCAGACCACCAGGTGATGCATCTTCAGCACAAGGGTATTTTGAAATCCAACTACATTGAGCCATATCTGTCACCACAGGAGGGAGAGGTTTAATGTAAAACATGACAGTGAGTAGCATATTGCATTTACACAAAGCATAAAACATAGTAGAACATTTAGCAGACTATTTTTGTAATTATGAGAAGGAAAGAGATTACGAGTGATGTTGTTCCCCTACACAGAAAACTATTGTGTCCACACAGCTAGTGAGGTCAAGACGATGGGTTTCCACCCAAAAAATATGAAGACGGAAACCTAGTACTCGTCCAAGACGGAGGATCCTTACCTCCTGTTTACACCGACTGCAGTTCAAGGGGCGGCGATACACCAGACGTGGAGCTGTTGAGACCTAAAAACAGAAACTCGATTCTGCTGTGGTGAAGTCTGGCTACAAAGGGAGGTGTCCGATAGGGTCGCTTGTCTCAAACCAGTGAAGAAGTCAACAAGAACCCAGCAGAACTAGTGAGTGACTGTTGGCGGGAGAACAGTGACAGAGCGACAGAGACTGGCCCAACATTCTCCAGCCAGTACATAGATAGACCCCGTCAGAAGACCGGGGCTTTGTTTAAAGGGGAACTTCATTTATTGTTAGTAGAAGTGTAGTTTTTTAGTCAAACAATTATGTGATTTATGGAGTCAGATTACATTATTTCTCATAAACACAATTTTATAATCGTCTGAAATATCGGTTTTAAGGCAATAAGCTGCAGATTAAATAACATAACACTGATTGAGAGCTTGGATAAAGAAGTTGTAGGGTTTTTACAACAGTTTCAAGAATCAGTTTTTATTTATTTATTCTTGAGTGACTTTACTGATTTATAATGTAGTGCGTAAGGCAATATCTCATTTTGAGTGAGGGGCACCAGCCCTCCATGCATGTCACCCTCTGTGAGAATAGTTCATATTTTCCCTCTAGTTTGGAGAAATATTATTTTATTATATGTTTGTTCAGCAGTATCAAACAATGCTCTAATCCTAGAGTTATTGAGACGCATTAGCGACACCAGGGGTATTGTTTTCGCAGCAACAATGATGCATAATACCAGGACAAAAGCCATTCCTGAAACAAGTAAACAATTTTTGTGCTAATGGAAAATTTTAGTGAATATGTTTGTATACCATCAGAAAGCCATACATCATACGATATTTTTTGTATGCCTTATGGCTACACGGAGAAGTTATATTTATTTTGTGCAACGTTATGGGTTTTGCGTGTCCTGTTCAGAATAGGGTAATCATTGCAATATTGATTGAGCATGTTATGCTCAAAGGAGGGAGTGTCATGATTATGCAGACATGTTGATTTCAGTGACGTTGTAGTTAATGAATAATAACATGTATTTAATAATAGGTCTCATAACGACAAAAGGTATACCGAAGCCTGGGCCTCCTCCAAGGAGGGAGTGGTCCAGTTTTAAGATATTAGATGAATAGAAGTGATGAATATGTCAGAACTCTGAGTAATATTATCCAAGTTTTGTCTACACAGGCTGGAAAGCTACAGAGATACCAGACGAGACTCCAGAAGAGACTCCTGTTCGGCCAGGTGATTGGGTGAGGGTGAAAGTTCACAAAAGACAGTGAGCTGATCCCGGTGGACGGAACAGTGAGAAGTTGTAATGAACTTCACACGAGCTCCGGTTTAAAGGTAAAGAAAAAGGAGCAAATTGACACCACCTCACACATTGTCACCCTTCACTGGCAACTTCCAGAACATTATTGGGAGTTGGGACTGATTTGGCAGAGCTGGAACAAAACAATAAATAGAAATAAGATAAAGACAGAAACAGCTCAAAAGACGAATTGTCTATATATTTTTATAGATAGTATACTAAAGTGAAAACCTATTTTTTTGTTTTACATCTGAAAAAGAGTCCAATTTTCGTATACGTTATTATAGTACTCATTATTTAAATTCTGTAACTGACACAACCATGGAGAAAATAGAGATGATGTCAAGAACAAAGCCAAACCAATTGTGGGGTCCCCTCGGGATAAGAGTTAGAATAGCATTGTTGATTGTGCTCATTACACTTGGCACCTTTTTGGTTGGATGGGGAGTACAATATCAAGTAAGACATGGATCCATTAGTTCACTCGTAGAGAATGCCCACATCACTAACAAAACTCCAGCTGTGTTTCAGAGACTTTCACTTATCCCCAGAGCCAAAAGATCAGTTGAGCAACAAGAGGAGGAGTTAGAAATACTCGGTCCCAAAGGTGAGGAGGTTACAATCAAGATGATTCACCCCCATATATGCAGTTTTTGTATCAAATGATGAGATGGGTTTAAGTGATTGGGATATGCAAGTGATGGGGATTTACAGATTAGGGGAATCTCCAAATACACTGGATCAATGTTTTAGTCTGTACCAGAAACACCCCCTGTTAAGTTTATGGACAACCGCCCGGTGACCTGAGCACAATTATTGAAAATTATTACAGTAGAAACAGGCTACTAGCCCACAAATACAGCTTTGTACGTACAAACTCTATGAACAAAATTCCCCAGCAGATTGTGGCGACATTGCAGATATGTCCAGTCACAAAAGTTACTTAAAATATGGGGACGTTATTTTATTGTGTGTGAAATATGTGGTGCTTGAAACATGTAGGTATTTTTAATTTATAGAAGAAAATGGTTTCCTGAAAGAGTTATTTGGAGTAGCCATGTTACAGTGGGTGGAAACAATGTTTAGGGATAGACATTAATTGGGTTTAGATGGCATTTAACATCTAAGACAGATAGTAAGATTATGAAAATGGAGTAGAAAGGATTGGATATATTTTTCCTCAGTGTGTTAGAATTAGCTATCGGTAATGCGTCCCGAGATCTCTCTCTCTCTCTCTGCCTGTCAGACTGCTACGACCCCATCTTCAAACAAATGACCTCACCACAGGAGACTCCTCCTCCCCTCCTCCATCGAACAGACAGAGAACCCGAGCTGAACCAACAACGACCTGAGGCATCCAGAACCAGCTCCGCCTGAGGCATCCAGAACCAGCTCCGCCTGAGGCATCCAGAACCAAACCAGCATGCTGACAAAGAGGCAAACTCATCGGTTCCTAAATCAGGACACGAAGTTGCAAACTGAGCCACGAGATTTGGCACAAAAGCAGAGTGTGGGACATGAGAGCGGAATACGCCCTCCATGCAACAGCGTAGAGACTGAAAAGGAGGAGATGAAATGCAAAGCAGTTGGGCCACTGAAAAGAGTTACAGCGAGAGGATCCAAGAGCGGATGGACTGAGAAGACAGGACGGAGGAGAGGACAGGACGGAGGAGTTGGCACGGGCCAGAGGAGTTGGCACGGGCCAGCAGAACCTGAGGGGGTCGTGGTTTGACGACCAGAGGGGCAGAGAAGGAACACAGGAGTGAGTGAGTTTACACATAAACACACTTATTAGAAAATAATCCTAAAAACACACTGAGGGTAGAAACATATTATTCAATCTTTTCATCATATAAACAAATTATTCTTTTAGAGATTCTTATTCATGTGAGAATTTGGGGAAGATTTAATTTGTTACAATATAGAAAGCAGACAAATCTTTATTGAATGGAAAATGTTAAAGGTCGAGCTAGTACCAAGCCAAAGAAGGTATTCCAATCTAGAGTATTGATGTCTCCATTGTAGCATGGATATTACCATAGGAGAACTGTTAAGGTGGAAACAACATTTGTTTGTCGAACCAGATGTAGAGTTTTAAAAAGACACTAGGCAAAGAGCGATTGCAAATTTTAATTTTGAAAAAATAGTATAATTGGGAGTACTACATATGGGGCCTTGGATCACTCATTTTAATGGTGCATATTTTCAACAACAAATATCGTTCAGGGAGAAGGGGTTGCTCAACCCACCCTGCAGATGTTTTAAATCTTACTTGCCCTCTTAGGAGGGATGCCCGGCACCAGAGTATGAGTTTTAAAAGACAAGTGCCACCACCTCCTAATGCTCATCCATTTAATCAGTGATGACCTGACATTTAGAGATGTTATTTAAAAGGAGAAACATATCTGCCATGAGTGAACATTCCTGAATTGAACTACAAACCATTGAAGAAACCACTTCTGTTTTTAAAGTCCTTGTTAAAGGAGGGACTAATTATCACATGCTCGGGCACCCAAGGTTCCACACACTGTTAAAGGGGTTAGCATGGATAAATTAGTATAATGCGTTGGTGATATTCCACCGGTTTTCACACCATTTCAGGGACTTTATCACATCATTAGAACAGACCACCCAAAGCTACTGAAGTGGGAACTTTCAAGTGATGAAACTCTACAACTGTTGTAACTGACCAAAATCTTCTCCCAGAAATGACTGTCTAGAATGCCGTACCCCAGAGTAGATGTTTAGCGGTATCATGGAACTAAAACCTTGTACTCAGTCTTGCCACAGGATTGGACTGGGACCTGTGCACTAGCACAGCCAGTGATGTTTTTTATGCAGTTAATCAACATGGCGAAACCCCCAAAGCCAGTCGGGCTAAGAGACCAGTCCCAGGGGGAGTTTAGGCTCCACAGTGTACAAGGATAGCATAGGGGGCCCAGGGGAGGCCTAGATGTTGCATTTCCATGTCCTAACGTACCGATTGATCACAACGGCCTCTTCTAGAGAACATATTACTTTCATACCTTAAATGGTATGAAAGGAGGGAGGGTACATTTCTCATGAGGAGACGGTTACAAATGCTAGCAGAACAAGAAGACCCATATACAGAGGTTGAGGAAAATGATGAGTGAGTTTAAATGATATGGATGTTCAGAGATGAGATTATTCAAAGAATGTCCAGCCGATGTGATTCTTTAAATGATGAAATCATGTTTAGAAGTAAACAAAATAAAATGCTAAAATGGAGTGAATCCATTTCAATTATCCTATACTATTCCAAGATAGTGTATAGTTTATTTTTCATTATTATCCTATACTATTTCATGATGGTGTATTTTTATTTTTTATTATTACATTAAACTGGTACAAGATATTTTATTTTATCCTTTATTAGCCATACTGTTCTAAAATGATGGATCACATGTTGTATGGATCATTGATATTCCAAATGGGTCGTTTCTTTTCACTTTGTAAAAACAAGTGCCTTAACACTGAGCGTGGTATGAGAACGGTTTCTGTGAAAGGAGGGAGGAATAAATGTTCTGATACGAAGAATGCTGCTATTCTGAAGAACCATATTGAATGTTAACACTAGAAGTATGCACAAGGGAAAACTTTTATGTTTGAACAGTCAAAGTATTTTTGTATTTTCCTAAGGTTGATATTAAAACCATTCCATTTTATTGTATGTTTTTTATGCGTTATGTACTATGCAGAGTTCAGATGAAGAACTCATTGATTTCAGTATTATACACACCTTTTAGGTGTGTAAGGAGGGACTGTTAGAAATTAAAATCAATGTTTTATGGCATAATGTACCTTAAACATACCGTCAGTTTAAATGCTATTTTATTCTGGAAAAACCCGGAAGTTCTCAATACTAAGCTTTTATTCTGAAAATCCGTCATGACGACATCCGGGACTACCGCCCTTTAGTATCATTAAAGGGGCTATTGACGCCGTTAACATGTATTACATATAATGTTATGAAAGAGATAAGGAGGAGAAAAGGCATGTGGAAGTAAGCAATGAATGTAAAATGTTGAAATCCTCTGTTTAACGCGATATCGGACACAGGAGAACGAGGGGGGAAGTCCCCTGCGTCACTACAGCTCCCAGAGAGGAGGAGCGAACAGCCAGCAAGCGGGAAAGACGAATGCTTGTGAGCTCTCTTCTGCACGGCCACCAAGGGAGAGGGAGCTGCAGCCTTACTCTCCTGTTCGGACAATATTCTGTTTGTGACATTATCACGCTTTTTATTAATTAAAGTACCAATTTGAACCTTCTCAGAGACTCCATTTAGTCTCCTTTTAAACTTCTGTCCTGGACGCTAGAATAATCACACACAGATAACAGAGGCCGTCCCAAAGCTTACTGCTGTATTTACTCCCTCCATCTGACAGGAGGGAGCCTCGTTGAGCTGCGAGTGTGGCTACAGACGGAGTTCACTCCATCACGGAGGGGTAGGGTCGAGGGAGTGGTTTGGGATTGGGCCGTTGTAAACAAAGAAATAGGCGGAACGCAGTAACCAGGGCCGCCTTAATGCACGGGCTGACCTGGGCTGAAGCCCAGGGGCCTACGGAGATCAGGGGCCTATCATGAGCCAAAAAAAAGTTTTTTATTTCGGATATTTTTAAAAAAACATTTAAATAAACAAAGTCTTGGCTTTCAAGAATATGAAACTTTTATTTCCAAAATCACATGATAAATAAATGTTTGAAGCTTGTAAAGGGAAGATGACAGCTCTCACTCGCCACTCACTCCCCCTCCCTCCAGCTGAAATTATGAATGTAAGGTGTATAGTAATCATAGATAACACGGCAGGGTCCGTTACAGTTTGTTTTCATCTGGTTTCAAATAAACAAAGTCTTGGCTTTCAGGATATTAAAATTGTTTCGGCAAATACAGATGATAAATACAACATTGAAGCTTGTAACGGCATAATTACAAGCGGAGAATGGAGTAACTTAAAGTCACAGCAGGCATAACAACAGCCTGTGTTTCTCGTGAGTGTTTTCCCCGGGAAACAAACACAATACACACAAACGCAAAAATACACAAACACACACACTCGCGAGCTTCCCCCAGACCAGTAATCCAAACGAAAATATCTTCCCTCCATAGTATTTTGATCATTTGCTCCGCTAATCAATCAGATCGATGGATTCCAGAGATTTTTCTCAAACATGATGACTCCGAAACAGTCAGTGGGCACCACTTAACAGCCAATCAGAATGAGAATATGTTTCACATGTGACTTATTCAAATTGCGAGTGATTGAGTGACAGATGAAGGTTGTTTAGGAGAAAATGTTTGAGAAGAAAAAGTTTGAGAGTGGCACTCAATTGTTGAGACAAAAGGAGTTTCGAGACAAGCAGCTATTACAAAAAATGCCGAAGCTTACAGGTTATTTTAAACCTGTAGGCCGGGATGAGGAGGAAGGACAGATGAGTTCTGTATCGAGCGGCAGCGGGGCCTCGGAGCCAAGTAGGCCGTCTGGTTCTGATAGCGATGGAGTAGCGGGAGAGGAAAAACAGATAGGAGGGACATTGGAGGAGATGGAGAGGACGACGAGGACTTGCTACGTGGAGGGGAGCCAACGGCAACCGGATAAATACATGAGGGAGGCCCGATACGTCACTCATCTGGAGGAGAGGACCAGGCGCGCGTAGAGCAGACTGGAGAAGTGCGATCACAGAGCCTGCCGAGGCTATAAATGACTTTCATTTGTTGTTTAAATAGGGGGCCTACAACATCAGCCCCAGGGCCTGATGGCAGGTTAAGGCGGGCCTGGCAGTAACCACTCCGCCAACGCCACAGTCACCCCCGTCGTGCGGGCCGGATGAGAATGTCTGGTGGACCGGATGTGGCCCGCGGGCCGTCAGTTGGTGGTCACTGCCCTAAACGCACCAGGAGCGTCTGCGCCGCACTGCTACCTCCTCCTGCGACCTAATACACCAGGCGCGTTTCAAAACGTTGCGGAAGCAGAGCGTCGTGTGTGCAGCCTCGCAGTTGTTGTTGATTTTGGAATATTTCCTGGACATTTGTACTTCTACAAGTAGTAGGCTACGTAGTTAAATGGTTTATGTTTGTGTCTGTTTAAATCGGGTTTATTGTTGTTATTTCCTATTTTGTTGTGTTGTAGACTACAGACACAGTTAATAATAATTGTAATATTCCAGTTATAAACGACATGAATCAAAGATGTGTTGTTGTATTTTAATGGTAAAAAAATATGCATTCATCATCATAATTATTGTATATATATATAATTGGCAGTGCCTGTAAACCGGAGGAGAACGCTGGCATGTATTCTCCTACTTGAAAGACGGTGGTGTGGGGGGGAGGAGAAGGAGCCGGGTTTGGGTGCACCCCCTCAACCAGCAAAGCAGACAGCAAGGTGATTTTCATCACTGCCTTCATCACTGCCTTCCTCACTTCCTGCCTTCCTTCCTGCGCCGCGGCGTCCGCAAGGATCGCGGCCACCCTAGTCAATGGGTGCTATTCCACGCAGGCCCGGTTCCAGAACAAAATGACTGAGGGTGCATCTGAGATTAGAGAGGGTGCAGTGGTAAAGTGCTATTTGTATAAGTGGGGAGTGGACCTAACACCCTCTAGGGCAGGGGTGCCCAACCAGTCGATCAGTCGATCGCGGGGAGATTCCCAGTCTAAAAATAGAACAACAATATTCTGTTTTTATCTTTAATGTCCTATAACATAATCTTCCTGTGCCAGAATAATGCACTTGAACGCATCAAAGCTTTGTGATTGGCCGGCGTGACCCCATGTGTCGGGGCGTGGCTGGTGGGCAGTGGGCACTATTTCGCTGACATTGTCTGTGTCAACACCAGGAGTGACAGTCCGCACACACACAAGACCGCAATTATGGCAGAAGCAAAAAAGCCCAAAATATATAATTTTCACTCCGAGTGGGTGGATTGTTTTTGTATCTATTCCAATTCAAAGTCCAGCTGTCTCATCTGCAATGCGAGCGTGGCTTTATCGAAGAAGGGTAATTTAGGAGCGGCATTTCAAAAAGAGCACGAACACTACGAGACGGAATTCCCTCCTAATTCTGCCCTACGCTCCAAAAGGTGAGGGGCCTGAAAGGACAGCTAAATGTACTGCAGTCCATTTTCACCAGGCCCAACAACAAGAGCAAGGCTGCTCCAGAGCATCTTATCGTGTCAGTCACGTTCTTGAGAAACACATGAAGTATTTCAAAGACGGCGAAGTTGTGAAAGAAGCTTTCCTGGAGGCTGCCGACGCGCTTTTTGGGGACACTAAAAATAACAATAACATTTCAACAGATTTTTGATATAATAAAAACTCAAGTTGGATACCGTTATTAATCAGCTGTAAGTTTTAGATTTGTTTGAACTTATTCATTATAATGATTGTACAAAATGGTATAAGAATGCAAACTTAAATTGATTATAGTCTATTATCAATTCAGGTTAAGAAACTAGTGTTGCTTGCATCCTATTTTAAAGGCATTTCTTTTTATACTCTACTAAAATGCAACAAAAAAGGGTTTGATTCTATTAATTTTGTCTTTTTTATTGCACGTTGGCAGCAGATTCCTGAGTAGCTTCAGATCTGAGTTGTCTTATTAGTAAGCCTAATTTATACTTTTGTAGCAACACTATTTTTATATAATGGCAAAGAAAGGGTTCAGAGTCTTTTCTTTTTTCCCTGTGTCACTGTTCAATGTTTCGTGAAAACATTACCCACTGTAGTGACGTGTGAATAAACTCCAACTCTGTATCAACAACACTGTTGTGTAACTTCAGTTAAATACTTGTATATGTGTAGATTAGAAAGAGGTGAGATAAAGGATCTGCAGTATTTTATGAAGTATTAATCGTACAGTTTTATACAAGTAGAAGTGTGTATTTAACTGGTAGTAGGCTGTCCTCACCTCCTCTAGGGGGGGTCCGGGGGCATGCTCCCCCGGGAAGATTTTTTTAAAATATTGAAGTTAAAAGCATCAATCTGGTGCACTTTGAGAGCAAAATTAAGAGATCTATGGATACATCTCAACACCCATATGAAACAGAACTGTAAGCAGATTTACTATTTCTTTATGGATATTTTACAAATCACTCCCCTTTCAAGACCGAAATGTCTACAGGACAGGGCAGCAGGCTGCGGCTGCTCCGCCTCCGTGGGCGAGGCGGGAGGACGTTAGTGTCCACGACAGAGGCCGCGGGTAACGTAATGTCCCCATGATCTGAACTGTTATTACCTGCAGTAGATGCAGTGTTACTGCTGGCGATAAGGGCTGGTTGTTTTAACCATTTTCCGATGTCCATCATTGACTGCTGTGTAAGCACCTTGCAGATGACGAATGCCCAGGGGCACAGGTCACGCGCACCTGACATAATAACGTTACTTACCGTTTAAATTGACCAAATAAATGCAGCAGACAATGTTATTTAACCACAAATACAATTTATTTTATTTCAATTGTATTCTTCTTCTTATTATTACTATTATTATTGTTATTATATATGTAATACTTTTCACTTTTAATTACATTTTTTTTTCACTTTTAATTTTTCAAATGAGGGTGCATAATGACTCAACTGAGGGTGCAATGCACCCTTATGCACCCCCGTAGAACCGGGCCTGATTCCACCAGACGCGCCGCGTTGCTGAGAAGCGTCCCAGAAGCGTTAGATGAGGAATTAAGGGATCTAATGAAACAAAGAAAAAAAATGTAGCTCTCTCATCAAGTTATGAGTCAGATGGGCAAATGTATAGAAGGTTAAGGAATTATGTTACAGCATTAAATAAAAAGACAAAACAGTTGTATTATGGAAATAAAATTAAAGAGATAAAGGATGACAAGAAAAAACTGTGGAGTTTAGTGAATGGCATGATGGGCCGTAAGCCGAAATCCACCTCAACATATATTGAGGTGGATGGGACATTTTTGACAAAACCAGTACAAATTGCTAATCATCTGAATGATTATTTTCTTGATTAAGTCAAACATTTGAGGAGAAATATGAATCAAACTATAAATTGTAACTCCACATTTCTAATAAAGGATTTAATTATGAAAAATAAGAAGTGTACATTTAAAATAGAAAAAGTGACAATTAAAGATGTTGAATGTCTACTAGGTAAATGTAATGATAAACTGAGTGGATAATTTAGTTGGTACATTTCTTAGATATGTTGCTAATGTTGTTGCAGAGCCTATCTGTCATATTATAAATTTGAGTATTGATAAATACTCAAAAATAAAAAATTATTCCACTTGCAAAAAATCCAGCTGGACCATTTTCTGCTACATATAGCCATCCAATACATTTATTACCAGTATTAGCAAAGATAATGGAGAGAATAATTTTCAATCAAATACAAAAATACTTTGAAGGTAACAAACTTAATACTGTGTATCAACATGCTTACGGACCTGGGGCCTCATTTATAAAGGGATTTACCGTCAAAAAATGGCGTACGCCAGTTTCTACGCAATGTTTGAGATTTATAAAATACTAACTTGACGGGAAAACATGCGGTCCTCCACACAAACTCTAACCCATGTGTACACACTAAGCACAACAACGGGAGAGACAAGAAACTGTGACACCGTTGGCAGAAGGAAGAATGGAGAGAAATATGTGGAAATAATACCATAAACAAAATGTTACCTCTCATTTATCATATGAAGAATTCATTTTCAAACATTGATTAAAGCCAATCTTAAAATGATTTAACAAACGCCTGTTTGAGACTCCTCAGTGCACGCAAAAACATAACTTGGAGAAATAAATAAATATGGATATGTTATTTAAAACCACCTCGTTTTCTCATAAATGACGCGGTTTTGCATTTCTATAGGTTGTACTAGCATGGTTTTATATACTATCATGTTTAATCAAGTTTTATGCCGTTTGCTAAGACTTGATAAGTCGCTCGTAAAACACAGGAGGTATGGAAACTAAGAACACCATGTGGTAAATTGTACAGCTAATATAATCAATCAATCAATCAATGTTTATTTATATAGCCCAATATCACAAATTTTACATTTGTCTCAGTGGTCTTCACAGTGGTACAGAATATCAGTATGACAATACGACACCCTCTGTCCTTAGACCCTCACATCGTACAAGGAAAAACTTCCAAAGAAAACCCAGTTTAAAGGGAAAAATGGGAGAAACCTCAGGGAGAGCAACAGAGGAGGGATCCCTCTCCCAGGACGGACAGACGTGCAATAGATGCCGTGTGTAAATTGAGAAGATAATACATTTGCAACATAGGTAGTCCAAATGTTTGGAAATGCATGTGTGTATAATAGGAAGATGAATCCACGAGGATATCCATCCAGGACCGATGATCCAGGACCACAGCCACGACTCAAGATCCAGCGCTCGCGATCCAGGACATAAGACCGCAGGATCATCCATGACTCCGGATCCCAGCGTATATAGACACCAAAAGGAAAGACATTTGGGGAAGCTGGGTTAATCGGAGCATGAGAGTACACAGGTATAGACAGCGAGAAGGAAGAAGTAAGATGTCCCCCGACAAACTAAGCCTATATCAGCAAAACTAGGGGCTGAATCTAATCAGCCCTAACTATAAGCTTTATCAAAAAGGAAGGTCTTAAGCGCACTCTTAAAAATGGATAGGGTGTCTGCCGCCCGAACACAAACTGGAAGCTGATTCCAGCCTGATAATAAAGACATTTTCATAATATTTAATAAAGAAGTGCTAATTAATGGAAAAACTTCCTTCAACAGCTTAGTTGGAATTGGGTCTAACATGCACGTTGATGGTTTAGAAGAGAGAATCATTGAATGTAATTGTTCAAGATTAATGGCTGAAAAGCATTCTAGTTTACTATCTAGTGTAATATTAGAACTTACGATTCTGGGAGCTGTTGATAACACTATACTGGTCAAAGGCAAGAGGTCATTAATTTTGTTTCTAAGAGTAACAATTTTATCGTTAAAAAAGCACATAAAATCATTACTACTGAGTGCTGTGGGAATAGAAGGCTCAATGGAGCTGTGGCTCTCTGTCAGCCTGGCTACAGTGCTGAAAAGAAATCTTGCATTATTCTTATTCTCATCTATTAATGAAGAGTAGTAGGCTGCTCTCGCTTTACGCAGTGCTTTCTTATTTTCATTGAGAGTAATATGCCAAATTAAATGAGATTCTTCAAGTTTAGTGGAACGCCATATCCTTTCAAGTTGTCTAGACTTTTGCTTTATTTTGCGGGTTTCGGCGTTATGCCATCGAGCTAATCTATGTTGTTTTATTTTCTTCTTTTTCAAAGGAGCAACAGAGTCTAATTTTATTCGCAGCGCATCTATAGCACTATCAACAACATGATCAATTTGGGGTGGTGTACATTTTGTATAAGTTTCCTCCCCTACATGCAGACATGCTATCAAGTTATTGTATGGAATCTCTTCCTTAAATGTGGCTATAGCACTAACAGATAGATTTCTGCTGCAAGAGCTTTTGACTAATGCTTTGTAGTCTCGTAATAGTACTTCAAAAGTTACTGAGAAATGGTCGGATAAAGCAGGATTATGCGGTTCGACTAATAGTTGCTCAATTTCAATACCATAAGTCAGAACAAGGTCGAGAGTGTGATTATAGCAGTGGGTTGGTTTATTTACACTCTGACAGAAACCAACAGAATCTAATATATAGTTAAATGCAACAGTAAGGCTATTTTTATCATCGTCAACATGAATATTAAAGTCACCTACGATAATGACTTTGTCTGTTTTAAGAACCAAAGTTGATAAAAACTCAGAGAATTCTGATCAGAATTCTGAATAAGGACCTGGTGCACGGTACACTGTAACAAATAAGATTGGCTGCAAAGTTTTCCAGGTCGGATGCGTAAGACTAAAAACGAGGCTTTCAAAGGAGGTATCATTTAATTTTGGTTTCGTATTGATAAGTAAACTTGAGTCAAAGATGGCTGAGTCCGTAGACCTGGCACGAGCATGGAATTGAACCTCTCGCACAGCCGCTCAAAATTCACCCTCTCCTTCTTGGAGAAGAGTGCAGATTATTATCATCTGATATTTAAGAAGTGTGTTACATTTGAAATGGCAGAAAGTCTTGTTGCAATTTCCAGATATTAAAAGAGGTCCCTTGAGTTTCTCTGGTAATTATCAATCGTAGCAGTTAAGTGAATACTGTTCAAACAATACCTGTGTTTGTGTTTTTTATTGATATCTCTGTTTTATCCTTTCATAAATGTGAGGACTAAAATGGCTATAAACAAGGGCTGGTTGGAGTAAACAGGGTTGTATTGCTCTGTGGGGGAGGTATAGGTATGCAGGACAGGGTGCTGGGTGGATGAGAGTATATTCTGCTTAAGATCTCAAGCATGTCATGTTTCAGGGAAGTCTACATATCTTGAATAGTATATGTGTGGGTTTAATTACTTTGTGTTAATAATAAGCAGTCTGTGTAACCAAAAGTTGGAGATATGAGAGATGAAATCTTTGTGTTATCTTTGGAAGCAAGGAAATATCCTTTAAGACACAACTGAGGTCTCTGGAATGTGGGGGATGTGTGTGTGGAGGCTGAGTTAACTCCACCCCTTCCTGTTGGTGTTGGTATGAAAGAAGCTGTTCAGCCTTTTGTTCGCCCTCTCTTCTCGCGCTGCCCAGACCGGAGGGTCGAAGCAGCATGTGAACAAGGCCAGGAGTAGGCATATTCCTGACATTACGCATATGATATGATATGGCTTTGTATGGTATGGTAATGTATTGATTGTATTGCATTGTCATATTACCATTAAAGTAGATTATTGTTTAACGGTTACTTGGTAGCTCTGGATTCCTTCCTGTATGATAACCAGCTTGTTAGGGACGCGTGGAGATTTGAAAAGCGGACCAGTTATCCCTCAAAATCTCCATCAAGTGGTGACCCGACGTGTCTGATAACAAAGCTAAATATGGATATGCTAAAACTTTAGGATTGTCTGTAGGCGTTTCACAGTGTTTTTAAAGTTTAAATGGAATATACAATGCATATTTTACTATGTTAGGAAAGTTATATACAAAACGTGAACGTTGATCGCCAGGTGGACGGAAAGTCCTGCGTAACGTAAATAGAGCAGTTTAGCGCGGATCTACAGGTAGTTTATTCCTGAGTGGCGTAGAGACGGTGCAGTTTGTTGGTTGCGAGGTTTGATTACTGGACGACAAAACCTGGAAACTCGATATTTTTGATCGGGTCGCCGATCTGGAGTTAAATAACAGACCAAGGCTGAAAGCTAAAAGCCAGAGGTCTGTTATATATTAAATCGAGGGAGAGAAGGCGAACCTCACCAAAATTGTGACGGGACCGGCTCTCGTTTCCCTTTGTCTGTAAACTTAATTTGAAAAGCTAACGTGTGATAAAGGGCTCGTTACGACCTGGGTTTATACCCCATGGAATGGTCACATTCTTTAAGAGTGTCGAAGCATCATTCGAGGTCCACCAGCCTGTTGAAATAAACATCACATTATAAAGCTGGACAAACTGTACGGGGAATAAATCGGTGTGATTTTTACCGAAAATACCTGTGTGAGCAATTGTCTGTGGAACTCAGAAAATGCACTCAGAAGAGTGAAGCTCATTTCAGTCAGACAACTCACGTGTTCCTTTAACATGTTTATTAGAAGCAGCATATAGTTGAGTTTGGCGACTAGGCTCGGGCATCATCACTCCATAGATATACATAGCACGATGAGTGATGATTAAATAACTAACCCCCGAGCCTACAGGTGGAAGCTGGGGTGGTGGTGGGGCAGGCAAGCAGCAGCAACATGAAACACAGCAGCACGAACATGAACGCAGCAATAGCAAATGAATGCAGCAATAGCAAATGAACGCAGCAAGCAGCAGTGACGTAGCTGCATCAATAGCAGCAGCAAGCAATGCATGGTGAGCGATCTGGCAGGTTAAATAGAGCGGCATATTAAGGAGACTCTGTTTGGTTGGTTGTAGAGCGGCAAGGGGGCGTTATGTATGAATGCAGCATAAGTGCTCGAGTTGACTGCCTGAACTAGCTCGCAGGCTTCGCCCCATTTCAGTCAGACAACTCACGTGTTCCTTTAACATGTTTATTAGAAGCAGCATATAGTTGAGTTTGGCGACTAGGCTCGGGCATCATCACTCCATAGATATACATAGCACGATGAGTGATGATTAAATAACTAACCCCCAAAACTGCGTGGAGATTAGATACTATCCCCCAAAACTGCATAGCCCGAGCCTGACGCTGGTGATGTGAGACTGATAAGTAGAGGGCCTGGCGAGCTGCCATGTGGCCATTCCCCCTAAGCACAGCGGCTTTAAGGGGAATATACTACTAAGTGAGACTGCTATGTGTAGGCCTGAGGAATAGCCCAGAGCCGATTCTTCCCTGAGCACAGCGGCTTTGAGAGGAATATACTACCTATATATGCTACCTAATGAAACTGCTATGTGAAGGCCCGGGAACAGCCCGAAAAGCCATCCCCCTTAAGCACCACGGCTTTGAGGGGAATATACTACCTAGTGACTGCTATGTGAAGGCCCGGGAACAGCCCGAAAAGCCATCCCCCTTAAGCACCGCGGCTTTGAGGGAAATATACTACCTAGTGACTGCTATGTGAAGGCCCGGGAACAGCCCGAAAAGCCATCCCCCTTAAGCACCGCGGCTTTAAGGGGAATATACTACCTAGTGACTGCTATGTGAAGGCCCGGGAACAGCCCGAAAAGCCATCCCCCTTAAGCACCGCGGCTTTGAGGGGAATATATTACCTATATATGCTACCTAATGAAACTGCTATGTGAAGGCCCGGGAACAGCCCGAAAAGCCATCCCCCTTAAGCACCGCGGCTTTAAGGGGAATATACTACCTAGTGACTGCTATGTGAAGGCCCGGGAACAGCCCGAAAAGCCATCCCCCTTAAGCACCGCGGCTTTGAGGGGAATATACTACCTAGCGAGACTGCTATGTGTAGGCCTGGAAGTGACCAGTGCCGACCCCCCCCCCAGCACCGCGGCTTTGAGGGGAATATACTACCTATCAAGACTGCCATGTCTAGGTCTTTGAGGCAGCGACAATGAGCTTTCCCCCCCCAAGCATGCAGCTATGAGGGAAATATACTATAATGAAATAAATATAATCTAACCCAGCAACCACCTGGTATGCAATAACAGGATTCTACAGATATACATCTTTGAACGTTACTCATCATCGAGTAGTGCAAGAGCTCATGGTTGTTTGTGCTGCAAGGATCTCATTCATGTGAGGCATGATATAGAGCTGGTGGGCAGAAGATGACCGACGGCCCAGGATCCTCAGGGTTGAGGTAGGCGGATATAGAGCTGCGGTTGTGGCTGCGCAGATTCTTAAACAGTGGGAATAGCGATCTGGGGCAGGTCGCAGCTTAGGCAGAGATCACGCAGCTTGGAGAAGAACCCTCGTCGTTGGGTTTGCAGCCATCGAATACACATGGGTGCCGACGCATGTGTCAGAGGGCAATGATGCGAGACGTTCAGCATGGAAGATAAAGGACAAAGAAAACAGTGTTAGTTTTAGCAATGATTATTCGGGGTTCCTTGACTCCCCAAACAGAACTGTCAGACATTGAATGTTTCAAAACAGTGTGTATATTTGATCTCCAAAGTAATTCAGTAAGGGAGAGATTATGCTGAGGATTAAAAGGTGAGAGGTCTGTGTATATTCGCCACCTGAGAAACCAATAGAAAGCTGTAACAACTGCATCTGACGTTTATCAATGTATAGTGAAGCCCCTTTGCCTGAATTTATACATTAACCTTTGCACGGGTGCGAAGTTAAGAGGCAGTCTTTATCATTGCGTGGAGGACGTGCCTTCTTAAGGCCCTTGAGGAGCAAATTAATGAACTCTAGCGTGGCTTAATACTTAGCACTTGAAGATTGCAGGATTCCAATGAAAATACCATTAATGCATGAACAACTATTATATCTATTGCATAAGTACACAGAGGAGGTTGGGACAGAAGAAGATAAAGTACCAAGCTGAATTATATGCTTGAATCATGCTCTTGGTTGGACGCAGAATATGGGAAATCCTTGAGGGCTTGACGTGTAGATCCAGAGTCATTTGGTTGAACGAGGGCATGGCAAGCTGGTGGGGCAAAGCACTCTTTGTGAAATCCCCCGAACCAGCAGAAGGCGCAGCATCTGTAAGTAACTAGAGAGGATCTGAGGACACCGCAAGGTCATTATAAAAGAATGAACATAACCTTCTACTCATCGCAGAGGGGCTAAGACCAAAGATCTGAGCAATAGCCATCTCTAAGATTGCATTCATGCTGAATAGTCCGCGTCTTTACACCAGACGCAAGTGTATTACATCGTTTCATTTACAGAAGGTTGGGTTTGCATTCACCCAGGCAACCTCAAACAGACATTAAGCGGATAAAATGCAGATCCCAGCAATTCCTACAGTAGCCTGCATCATGGAGCATTGGCAGGTTATTTTCATACTGCTGTTAATCTGGAGAGCACATCAACAGACTATGCGGCCGGCGCATAGGATTATAAATCAGACAACGTGCATTAAAAACATTACAACACATAATGAGACGTTATGCAGTGAGGAGGTTTCACCGATGACAGGTGGCTCTGATGAAATTATACCACTGCCTTTTCTCTCTACACAGGGGACCAGTGAGGTAAGCAGTCACCAGAATTAATGCATGACCCTATAGGTTACTGGATGTTGCACACAGCATAGATAGCAAAACAAGCGATGACGCGCAAATAGTTGTTTCACATGTTTTGATGCGGACTACGTCACACCAGCAATGAACCTCTCCAGCGTTTACTAGCGAGCGACCCGAGACCACCTCTTTTAGGCGGAGCAGAGGTATCGGACTGCTTCCACACCAATCCAACGAACCGCATCAAGGGGTTAACGCTACAGGGACCGATTCAATAGTACTAACCAAGCAGGTGTGAACATGACCTAAGACTATGGTGCCTTAAGGTCATCACGTCATTGGAGGCAGTCGCAATTTCTACAGGCTCGCACTACCTGTTAGCATCTGGCATCTGTTAGCATCTAGCTCTCCTGCTTACAAACTTTGAGCCATCCCTGTTTATACAAGTAGTAGTTTTATGCTATCTGCCGAGACCGGCTGTACTGAGCTGTTTTACCTCCGGAGACGGAGCGAAGAGACGGAGCGGCTCCACCTGTTGCTGCCTGCGATCTGCAATCTACGGAGGCCTGCTCCCACCTGTAGAATACGGCTGTGCTGGAGAGGTTTTTACCTCGGAGTCGTCGTGGAGAGACGGAGTGGATCCACGCTTCGGGCTTGGCCTGCTTCCACCGGGCGTGTGCTGCTGTACGGAGGAGGATTTTACCACCGCTGGGGCCTGCTTTCCACCTGTCCTGGTTCTGCTTTTGCAGAGCCTGCTTTCACCCCGGGGATACCACGGAGGGACCGGAGCGCTTCCACGCTGCTGTTTTCGCCTGTCCTTTGCTGCTGTGCTGATTTTGCGCCAGGAACATCGCGGATACTGTGTGCTGGTCTGGGGAAATGGCCCATATCGGGATTCTGCTGTGCCCGTTAACTGTTTTGGACTATGAGAAGATCTCTAGTCATTCTGAGAAGTCTACTGGATTCAGGTCTGTTCTGCCACCCGCAGTGGGCATCCCCTGCAAAGGTTCGGATGTGTTGCTCAAACAATTACCGGTTGCCTTGTCACAGACAATCTGCTCGACAAAATATGTTTGTCTTTTGTTTTTCCTGCGATGATGGTTCTTCAGGACTGCTTCTTAAGCTCAAATCACACTCTTGCAGACTTTTCCGGTGTTTCTAAATGAGATGACAATGTATATGTGTCGTAGAGAATCCAGCATAATGCTTCTGATGTCAAAGAAACGTGGGCTACTATGGCAACCAAATGCACATTTGATTGTAAAACCTTAAAATATATATGCCACAGAAGGCATATGGGATGTCTGCTTTCCCTTTCATGTCATCTACAGAGCAAAGAAACGGGAACAATTTTAGTAGTTAATAAAGTCTTAACAGAATAATTGTGAGGAACTAACGGCTCAATAAAGAAACGTTGCTAGAATAATTCCTCCTAGCACTAGGCTAGGGGCCTGTTGTGTTTTTAAACGTTTAAATAGCAGCACGTGTAATACTCCTGGCTCCTTCAGTGCAAACTTCAGTCTTGAGTGCAGGTTTCAACAGACATGGGTCCCTGGGAGCCAGCATAACTTGCTAAGAAACCTTGATTTAAGCCTGTGATGAGGTCATTTGACGAACATCTGCGATTAGGAAGAGCTTGGAAACGATTTGCAGCATGAAGCCTCCTGAGGCACACCCAGCGAGGGGCAGATATTGCAGGTAGAGCTTAATTCCTGTGAGAAAAAACTCTTCTTTGGTAGGTGATTAAATGTATATGGCCGCTTGGCAGAGAATGATTCATGGTATTCATAGAAAAGACACTGTAGGAGCACGTTTTTGAAGTCTAAAATGATGGTCAAAAATGTATCGAGCTTCCCTTCATATTCACGTGATGGAAATTATTAATTTATTTCCGTTTTTAATTTCATTGATTTATAGTAGGCCTAGTATAAGTACTTATATACAATCAACTTCTGTATAATTGCCTCAAATATGACTTACTGCAGGCCAAATATTTCCATCATAAAACATTGCTTATGCAGAATAGTATTATATACCTGTCAGGAAGCAAGAACTCGTGGCTGGATCTGGGACTCCAATTCCCAGAATCCTCTGGAGTGTGACGTCAGTGGCACAACGTGGTTGAACGCGGAAGTAGAAACATTTGTTTACATTGCAGGTAGAGGAAATCGAGTTTGTTCGCGGGGATATATCGTGCAATTAAAGGCTTCAAGCGCTGATTTTACTTCGAGATGGTAGGACAGGATGGCAGGTACTTTGGGAATGCCGGAGTCAGCTTGCTCCTGCCTTTTTTGATGTTTAAATACACACCGACCGAGAGACAGTGCGACTCTTAGCTGACACACAAGAGAGGGGTTGTTACCGGAGCTGGCGTAGAACTCGGGACTTCCTCTGGACCCAAAGGATATTAAAAGCTACTCCAGATGAGGACGGAAGGGACACCTGAATGCGTGTCGTGCGGGACCTGTGGCTCGTTCCAGCGGCGTCTGAACCATGCTCTGAGCTAGCCTGTGTTTCGGGAATGAGGCATTTCTTACGGCTTCTTGCGTATGACGATTCGGTTCCAGAGTCGGAGATTGCAATAGACATTTGCAAGGACAGCAACGGCAGGCAAGCAGCAGCAACATGAAACACAGCAGCACGAACATGAACGCAGCAATAGCAAATGAATGCAGCAATAGCAAATGAACGCAGCAAGCAGCAGTGACGTAGCTGCATCAATAGCAGCAGCAAGCAATGCATGGTGAGCGATCTGGCAGGTTAAATAGAGCGGCATATTAAGGAGACTCTGTTTGGTTGGTTGTAGAGCGGCAAGGGGGCGTTATGTATGAATGCAGCATAAGTGCTCGAGTTGACTGCCTGAACTAGCTCGCAGGCTTCGCCCCATTTGTGGTCGCTGCTGAAAGGGGGTAACACACCCTTGGCATTTTTTTATGGTTTAGCTTCAAGCTTAGAGTTTAATCATTACATTGCTGGCCGGTATTGAAGACGGGAAGCACGTTAATAATGACAACGACAATAGAGAGCCGCAGTGACGAGTCCTAAACCCCGGATGTAAACTTCTTCCGGTTCCTTCGTCAAAAACGCAATGCAATTTCTACATAGGATTTTGGAAAATAGCTCGAAATAAGGTCTGTGGTTGACACACATTTAAGAGAGGGATCACGTTTTGTTCAGCCGGATAATCTCCACATGTCTCTCCTACTTTTATAATTTTTTAATCATAAATCTAGTCGCCAAAAGCTAAATGCTAACGTTATGCTATAAACGAACTACAAGCCAGTACAGCAGCAGGGTCGCACGACTTCAACGTCACGCCAACTTAAGATCGTTTCAACTGACTTGCACTGAAACTGCACTTTGAACACTTTAAATATATTAACATTTTAAACTGTATAGGCCTACCCCGTTTATCTAGGCCCTTTTTGCTTTATGTATAGGCTACATGTCACACTGTGGGAAACGATATTTCTGGATGTATAACACATGTAGAATTTGTTTACAATAAAGCTGACTTTGACTTCCGCATGCTTGCATATTTTAACAAAGCTTTTCATTTTAGCCACACTGAATTTAACTAGAAGTCATGGCTGCGTCAATTACCAGTCTGATATCGTTTTACAAAGATGACAAGAAGAGTGTAGATAGAGGAGAGAACCACTACAAGTCAGCACACGTAAAACAGTGCAGACTAGATGAAGGTGTGCTTACCGGTGTTGTCAGGGACTAGCATGAGGGACAAGGTTTATAGAGTGTCGGTGAGAAGTTATAGCAAGAGTACCGTTAACCTAGAGTTAATTTATTCACATTAATTCCCATCAACAAATCCATTTTATGTCTCACATGAAATCTTTATTAGGCAAGGCAAGTTTATTTATATAGCACTTTTCAACACATGGCAATTCAAAGTGCTTTGAAAAATTGAAAGACATTAAGAAAATGGGATTTAAAACCAGTCATTAAAAAGAAAAGCTAATAAAATAAACATTAAAAGAAAGAAATACATGGATAAAAGTTACAGTGCAGTTTAAGATATGAATAGTTCAATTAAAAGCAGCGGCAAAAAGGAAAGTCTTCTTGCTGGATTTGAAAGTAGTCAGAGTTGCAGCGGACCTGCAGGTTTCTGGGAGTTTGTTCCAGATATTTGGAGCATAATAACTGAACGCTGCTTTACCATGTTTAGTTCTGACTCTGGGAACAGAAAGCTGACCAGTCCCTGAAGACCTGAGAGATCTGGATGGTTCATCATTTAGCAGGAGGTCAGAAATGTATTTTGGGCCTAAACCATTCAGTGCATTATAAACCAGCAGCAGTATTTTGAAATCTATTCTTTGACACACAGGAAGCCAGTGTAAAGACTTCAGAACAGGACTGATGTGATCCACTTTCTTAGTGTTAGTGAGGACTCGAGCAGCGGCGTTCTGAATCAGCCGCAGCTTTCTAATAGATTTTTTAGTGAGACCTGTGAAGACACCATTGCAGTAGTCCAGTCTACTGAAGATAACGGGACACGTTTTTCCAAATCCTGCTGTGACATTAGTCTTTTAATCCTAGATATGTTCTTTAGGTGATAGTAGGCTGATTTAGTAACTGTTTTAATGTGACTGTGGAAACTCAGGTCAGAGTCCATGACTAGACCTAGATTTCTGGCTCTATCTGTTGGTTTGAACATTGCAGACTGAAGCTCAGCGCTAACTTTTATACGTTCCACCTTGGCTCCAAAAACCATAACCTCAGTTTTATCTTTGTTTAATTGGAGAAAGTTCTGACACATCCAGTCATTGATTTGTTCAATGCACTTACTCAGTGTTTGAATTGGAGCATAGTCTCCTGGTGAAATGGTTACGTAAATGTGTGTGTCATCTGCATAGCTCTGGTAACTTATTTTGTTGTTCTTCATTATCTGAGCCAGTGGTAGCATGTAGACGTTAAAGAGAAGAGGCCCCAAGATTACGAATTTTACACACCAGAAAACACAGAAATATTCATAAAATAAACATACAGTAGGCTATAAACAATTAATCAATCAATCAATCAATGTTTATTTATATAGCCCAATATCACAAATGTTACATTTGTCTCAGTGGTCTTCACAGTGTGTACAGAATATCAGTATGACAATACGACACCCTCTGTCCTTAGACCCTCACATCGTACAAGGAAAAACTTCCAAAGAAAACCCAGTTTAAAGGGAAAAATGGGAGAAACCTCAGGGAGAGCAACAGAGGAGGGATCCCTCTCCCAGGACGGACAGACGTGCAATAGATGCCGTGTGTAAATTGAAAAGATAATACATTTGCAACATAGGTAGTCCAAATGTTTAGAAATGCATGTGTGTATAATAGGAAGATGAATCCACGAGGATATCCATCCAGGACCTATGATCCAGGACCACAGCCACGACTCAAGATCCAGCGCTCGCGATCCAGGACACAGGACCGCAGGATCATCCATGACTCCGGATCCCAGCATATATAGACCCCAACAAGAAAGACATTTGAGGAAGCTGGGTTAATCGGAACATGAGAGTACACGGGTATAGACAGAGAGAAGGAAGAAGTAAGATGTCCCCCGACAAACTAAGCCTATATCAGCAAAACTAGGGGCTGAATCTAATCAGCCCTAACTATAAGCTTTATCAAAAAGGAAGGTCTTAAGCGCACTCTTAAAAACGGATAGGGTGTCTGCCACCCGAACACAAACTGGAAGCTGATTCCACAAATGTGGAGCTTGATAAGAAAAGGCTCTGGCTCCCATTGTACTTTTAGAGACTCGAGGAACAACCAACAACCCTGCATTCTTGGAACGCAATGCCCTAGTAGGACAGTAGGGTATAATGAGTTATTTAAGGTAAGATGGCGCCTGCCCATTAAGGGCGTTGTAGGCGAGAAGAAGAATTTTAAATTCTATCCTGTGTTCTATAGGGAGCCAGTGTAAGGCAGCCAGAACAGGAGTAATGTGGTCCCTTTTCCTAACTCTGGTTAGTACACGAGCCGCAGCATTTTGAATCAGCTGAAGCGACTTGATTGACTTCTTGGTACTCCCTGATAGTAAAGAGTTACAATAATCCAGCCTAGAAGTAACAAATGCATGGACAAGTTTCTCTGCATCGTTTTGAGGCAAGATATGCCTGATTTTTGCAATGTTACGTAGATGGAAGTAGGCGGTCCTTGAAATTGATTTTATGTGGGCGTTAAAGGATAAATCCTGATCAAATATAACACCAAGATTCCTTACAGTCTCACTGGAGGCTTTGGTCGTGTTTAACATCAAAAAGTTTAAGGTCATCCACGTTTTTAAGTCCTTAAGGCAGTCTTGAATTTTATTTAGATGATTAATTTCATCAGGCTTGATTGATAAATATAGTTGAGTATCATCCGCATAACAATGAAAGTTTACAGAATGATTCCTTATAATATTGCCTAACGGAAGCATATATAATGTGAACAAAATAGGTCCGAGCACTGAGCCCTGTGGCACTCCATGGCTAACTTTGGTTTGCGTGGAAGATTCATCGTTGACACGTACAAACTGAGAGCGTTCAGATAGATAGGACCTAAACCAGCCTAAAGCAGTTCCCTGTATGCCAACCAAGTGCTCTAGTCTTTGCAATAGGATATCATGGTCGATAGTATCAAATGCAGCACTGAGATCGAGCAAAACAAGAATAGAGACAAGTCCCTTGTCTGAGGCTATTAGAATGTCATTTGTGACTTTAACCAGAGCTGTCTCTGTGCTATGATGTGTTCTAAAGCCAGACTGAAAATCTTCAAATAAATCATTGTTTTTTAAGTAATCACACAACTGTTTTGCGACCGCTTTCTCAAGAATTTTTGAGAGGAACGGAAGATTAGAAATAGGTCTATAGTTGGCTAAAACCTCTGGATCGAGGTTGTGCTTTTTAAGAAGCGGTTTTATCACTGCTACTTTGAATGATTGTGGAACATAGCCTGATAATAAAGACATATTCATAATATTTAATAAAGAAGTGCTAATTAATGGAAAAACTTCCTTCAACAGCTAAGTTGGAATTGGGTCTAACATGCACGTTGATGGTTTAGAAGAGAGAATCATTGAATGTAATTGTTCAAGGTTAATGGCTGAAAAGCATTCTAGTTTACTATCTAGTGTAATATTAGAACTTACGATTCCGGGAGCTGTTGATAACACTATACTGGTCGAAGGCAAGAGGTCATTTATTTTGTTTCTAAGAGTAACAATTGTATCGTTAAAAAAGCACATAAAATCATTGCTACTGAGTGCTATGGGAATAGAAGGCTCAATGGAGCTGTGGCTCTCTGTCAGCCTGGCTACAGTGCTGAAGAGAAATCTTGCATTATTCTTATTCTCATCTATTAATGAAGAGTAGTAGGCTGCTCTCGCTTTTACGCAGTGCTTTCTTATATTCATTGAGAGTAATATGCCAAATTAAACGAGATTCTTCAAGTTTAGTGGAACGCCATATCCTTTCAAGTTGTCTCGACTTTTGCTTTATTTTGCGGGTTTCGGCATTATGCCATGGAGCTAATCTATGTCGTTTTATTTTCTTCTTTTTCAAAGGAGCAACAGAGTCTAATTTTATTAAAGGGATAATTGGGAAGGCATTACAAATGTAAATATATTTTTAAATAATAAAACCATTCCACCACCACAAGTATCTACAGGAGAAGAGGGAATTCTCTCCACAGAATGTGAATGCCCATGTGGAGAATGGAAATGCAGTCATGCGGCTGCATTAGCCATCTTTGCCATCCACAGTTTCAGCTGCACTGACACCCCGTCAGTGGAAGAAGCCAAAGGCAGCTAAACGTACGCATTCAGTGGAGGAGCTATTTCCTCCAACCAATAACTGATTCAACCCGCTGACAAGAGAGCCCACCTCTGCAAATCGTGGCTGAGGGACAGACTCGGGGGCAGGTTCTCAGGAATGTCTTGGCTTCTCTCCCCCGAGCCAGAAGAGGAACACTACAGCTTGGAAACACTTACTGTTCCTGAAATTCTCAAATCTGTTGGGCATCAGGGACCTGAGGCAATTGTGGCAAGCATGGCATTGTCTGAGGAGCAACAGAGGGCAATTCAGGTGGCTACACTGGTCAGCGAACCAACCCAAACTGGCATTTGTTCAGGAAAGGAAGGTTGACTTTGGAGCTGTCCTGAGGTCAAAGCGTGTGACTGCTTCCCTTAGTGCCAGGGTGCTAGGGCAACAACAGGCCCTTGATGGGGTTTTGTCTGTACAGTGGGGGACTATGAATGAATGTGAGGGCATCAGGGCATTCACCACTGCAACCCAGATGCAGGTCCATGAGTCATGTGTGTGACTCTCCCAATCAGGATTGTTGTTTCATGGAAGTCACATCGTCACATATAAGAGCATTAAGACATACAGTACATAGGCTAAAACAAAACATCTAAAGATATATCCTTGCACTTTGTCTCGTGAACATTTTCACTATTTTGACATTTTTATAGATCAAAATTGAACTAAAGAAATAAAGGTAGATTAATCCATATTGAAAATAGGTGTCAGTTGCTACACAAATTATAATAGTTATATTTCTTAATTAATTAAGATATTACTGTATTGATCCCAATTGGGGAAATGTTTGTGTTGCAGCAGCATAACAGGAAAAACAAAATATAAGTTATTATATATACAAAAGTATGTAAGGGATGGAATATTAAATTGAATATAAATGTAAAATGTACATGTGATTTTACGTCCAAGAGAAGCTATGGAGCAGAGAGTTCTCTGCCAGGCAGAGGTGATTTGTTATTAGTTCAATATGTCAAACTGATTTCCCTGACTACAATCTTTAGTTACAGGGTGAAACGTTATGCTGCTTGTACTAATTAGACTCATCATATAAGCCATACAGGTTTTAATAGGATGCATTCATTATCTTTACTTGTGTTGCGGTCTTTTCAGCAGCGCCATCTCTAAAACGGCGATACACTACCCATCATTTACATTTCACCGTGACATGGACAACAATGTAGTCAGCTTACCTCATGGCACGAATCCAGACTCTCCTTTGGAAAACATTGGCCGGGATACGCTAGAACGAGCACGTTTCATGCGAAGACCTGTGGCTGCAACCCGGAGCAAAGCAACAAACCATTGAGTAGCTAACTAGTAGCGCTAGCTTTAGCTAACGTTAGCCAACGAAACGAACTGCCGAGTAAAATTGGAAAACACTGGTAATTAATTGTTATATAATTTACAAAACTACGATGTTAAAAATGACCATTTCAAAAATAGAGATTCTAATGGTAAGAAATCCCGATGCAGATGGGAATACATTGCAATCAGTTGAAAGCTATTTGCGTCCCTTTATGACGCTGAAGGAGCCTAGGAGCGTCACAATTGGACGCCACGGACACTGACCAAACGTCGCTATTGGACGCTTAGGGAGTGAGAGTGTGTTGGATACTGAAAATGAGAAATCCGATTTTTGGAAAACCAAATGTGAAAACACATTTACTCATCTCATCTATTTTTTGGGGCGTTTTAGATTTGGTTTACAAAAGTAGTGAAATAATATGAATTACACTATAGGCCTATATAGATTAAATGAAATGTTATTCATGTGTAAAATAGTTCCATCCCTCTGCTTTCACCACAGAAAGGTTACATCAGGACTGATTCATCACTTCATATTCCATACCAAGGTTCATGTGATGTCTACAAATACAAATTGAGCATTAGAACTTTCTTTTTTTTCAACCAACAATTTGTGTTATTATAAGAAACTGTAAAATCTCAATATTTACAATATCAGAACTTTTTCAACCAACTATTCATTATAAATGTAAAGACAGGGGGAGCAGTGTCATGGTCTTTGTCTGTCTTCCAGGACAGGGGGTCTGGCTGCTGTGTAGGTGAAGGTGCATGGGCTGCTGGTGGCTGTGTCGGAGGGAGGTAGGTGTGATAGTCCCAGGTTGATGCTGGTGGCCATGTGGGAGGTACGTCTGCTAGGCGAGACTTCTTTGCTGGCTGGGTTGATCGTGATGGCTGTGGTGGAGGCCTTTGTACCGAGGTGTATCTTAATCTTGTGGCAGATGGAGGCCACTGTAGTGATGATGGTCCTCTGGTCCTTGGTGGTGAAGGCCCATGAGCCACGGTAGATCTTGACCTGGGGGCAGGGACAGATGGAGGTTCTTGCTGCTAGGCCCAGGAAGCTGTGAAATCTGAAAAAAAAAGTATAGGACAATAATTACTACTAAGTTTGTTAAAATAAAGTTCAAGTGGAATGTTTCTCAAGCATAACTCAAAATAAAATTCTCTCTCTCTCTCTGGAGGAGGAGGAGCAGCAGTGTGTGATACCAAATAAAGACACTAAGAGTAATAGATGTAAAGCTTATATTGTGATATATATTCAAAAATAAACTTCAACATATTTGCCTTGGCTGTCTATAGTTGTTAGTTAGGCGGGCCCTCATTTCTTCTCCACTACCGGCTTACAATCAAGGGGTTCATCAAAATAATGACCTCTTCCATGTGAAGAAGTGCAGGCCACCGCTCCAAGAGGCCTTCAATGCTTGGCCTCTGATGCACCATTTCTTGTCTTCGGTATCCAAACGCCTTCGCCATCTTTTCTTTTATTGATTGCCGGTTGTTTCTTTTCTGTTGTTCTGCCAAAAGGGAAATTGTCTCTTCCTCCATGCTTTCTGGAGTCTCACCAATCGGCAAGGATGCAAAATGGTTGGCCTCAGCTCACCTGGCTCTCTTTAAATTCTTCGCAGGGTAGGACTCTTCTTGAGACTTGGTCTTCAACGAGTTAACAGTAAGCTCTGCAGATGATTTGAGCTTGGTGTCAGTCTAGATTGGTTCTTTGTGTACTCTGCATTTCCTCTCTGTAATTGACATTCTGTGTCATAGGAGAAGACCGGGATAGGAAACACTTTAGGCCACTGCTGTGTTCTTAATGATTCCGAGGAAGAGCCGCTAAGTAGTACTGTGTCATCGGTATTCACAGATTCAGAGGCGGATTCTTCACTGTACAGTCCACTTGTAGGGGTACTATTTAATGGTATCTCAACTGGGTACAAGACCTCAGTTGTAGAATCGGAGTCTAATTCGACAACTGTGATCAATGTTAAATCTTTTATCGTATGTGTAGATGTAAGATTAACGCATAGTCTGACGCTGTTGTGGTCGTTCAAGATGATCAGCAATCGAACAAGTGGTTCAATATCAGCCATGGCGCTCTAAGAGAAAGAGAAATAGAGAGATGTGAAGAGGGAATTAATGAAATGCAGGTGTACACTCAAGACATTCTTTCTTTTCAAATTGCATTGTACTTTACAAAGTTCATATATATATATATATTAGGGCTGTCAAACGATTACATTTTTTTTTAAATCAGATTAATCACAGCTTAAAAATGTATTAATCATGATTAATCACCATTCGAACTATGTCCAAAATATGCCATTTCTTTATGTATATTGTTGTGGGCATGGGAAGATAAATGAAAGAAGGCAGATATATCCATTTAACATACAGTATGTATGTTTATTATAACATTGTTCTGTGTGTCAAAATGAAAGACAGCCCACTAAAATTCGTTACTCAAAGACTATACTTTATTTTAGGACAGTGGTCAACATTTTGGTGATGTAAAAATATATAACACAATGTTGTAAACTAAAGTTACATTTACAATATCTTTATCAACTGAACTCGAAAATTAAAATATAAGTCGCTCGTCAATATGAAAGAAACACACTTACTCTGTCCTTAAATTGACATTTAACACCAGAATTTCTACTCTGGTAATACATACAAATTCATAGTCTTATCTATTTATTTACAATAGAAAACACGCAGCCCGCCTGTTCATACTGTTTACAGGCCACCAAGCCTCAGTTAAGAAAAGGTAAAGTTAATATACTTAATGTTTGTCTGAGTATATTTACCTTTGAATCTGGCCACGACTCATGCTGGTAGACCGCTAACGCTAGCATGCTTTATTCAGACATTGACTTTAGCCTGTAGTCGAATTGGAGTCATGGGTGGGTAGTGTTTTTACAGTCCACTAGCTCAGTTAAGAACATTTAACGTTACAGTTAATGTTGTGTTGAGAAATATATGCTCTGCTGAGTGTTCTTCACTGGATAATGCGTGGTCTGAATAAAGAATGCTAAACGTTAGCGCATGCTAAACATTAGCACAAGCTAAACGTTAGCGCATGCTAAACATTAGCGCAAGCTTTTACGGCCTACTCAGTCAGAGTCACGGTCAGACACACGTAGGCTAACGTTTCCCATAAATAACGTTACATGTTTCTTAACTCATACCCATCACCCATAACTCCAAGCGGGCTAAAGGCTAAAGCTAATGTCTGAATAAAGCATGCTAGCGTTAGCTTATAAGGGCTATCAACAGCCGGTAAGACCCAGAGTCAACGGAAGATATACTTAGACAAGCGTTAACGTTTCGGTATTATATTAATATATATACATTCGTTTATCCTTACCAGTATCACATGTGCTTGTTTTCCAAGCGTCAAAGACTGGAGGCGGATGAAGTCTGCTGGTTACGACGATTACCTCGGTCACTACCATGGTCACTACCGAACTGCCCGATCTGTACTGCCTATGTGCGAGATGGTCTGCTACATACGGCAACCCAAATTGGACACTTGACACAGTGGCCTTTGGCAAAGCAGAAAAAGAACACCCGACAATATTAATCTGAACGAGAGAGATTAGTTAGTTAGTTATTGTTATTACAACGTGACTTCATTACAACGTGACTTCTCTATTATTTAACAACTATTTTTATTGGGTTCTTTTATTTTGGGTTAAGTAGATTGTCAGAATAAGTGATCAATTGATTTAACTTCTGTTAGACAGCTATCATACTGAATACATATTTACAGTGAATTTATGCAAACATATATGGCATTAATAATGTATAATCTAATTACATTCACTGTGAATGTTTCATTTTATTTAAAATGAAATACAATTACATGAACAAGTTGATTCAAGAACAAATCTCTGTTATTAGATCAATACTTTTCTTATATGACTATTATTGCTACATTTGAAAGGTCTTTACCAGCTTTGGAATTATATATATATAGCACCTTCTGCCATCCCATCTCTACTGACAATCATTAACACTTAGATTTTATATTTATATTCACTGTTGGATGCTGGGCCTAAGATTTTCAACGACATAATTACTCTGTTGCTATGTTAGATCATTACCCAGTTTTCTCTATCATCAACACAAATAGGAAGTGAGTATATTTTCCAGGTGGTGCTTTGGTAAAGCAGACTGGGAGAAATGTAGAATTTGCTGTAAGGAGTCAGCACAATTGTTAGCATTAGAAGGAAGTATAGAGGAGTGCTCAAATCAAATCAAATCACAATGCACATTAAAGAAGCAGCAAATAAAACTATACCAAAAAGAACAACAGAGGGTAGGAAGAAAGTGGTGCCGTGGTGGAATGAGGAATGTAGCAGAGCTATTAAAGAACAAAACAAGGTATTCAGTAACTACAGACATAGCATTAACATCACACTTGTGTAAATGGATGGAGAAGATGACATATAGACATGTCTTAGAACAAAGAGGGTTGCTGAGTAATTTCCAGACTGGTTTTCGCAAAGGAAGATCCACAATGCTTTGGTTAGAGTGATCAATGAGGTGGGAATACAGTGTGAAGACACTGAAAATGAAAGAGGTTATGGCAATAGTATATTTTGACATTGAAAAGGCTTATGACTCTATGTGGAGGGATGGGTTACTCATCAAATTAAGTGACAGGTGACAGTAACAGGATCATGGCTCAGACAGGAAATTCAGAGTTCAAGTAGGGGCAGAGGTTTCGAAAGACTTCAATATAGAAAATGGTATTCCCCAAGGGAGTTCAATCAGTGTGATATTATTTAACATTATGATAAATGACATATTGACTAAATTGGACGGATGCATCAAACCTGCGTTGTATGCAGATGACGGGGACATATGGATAAGGGGAATACATTTTCCAGAAGTGTTCATACAACTGGGGTTTCAAACTGTCAGCAAGCACATCTTGCTTCATGACATTTACAAATAAATGCAAGATGGAGACTGAGAAGCTTACAGCATATGGAAAGCCGATGAATGAGGTCAATGCATTTCAATATCTGGGGCTATGGTTAGATAGTAAATGTACATGGGAAACCCATATTAAACATTTAGAAACAAAATCCCAAAAAGTTTTGAACCTATTAAGAGCAGTGGCTGGATGAGACTGGGGGCAGACAAACAGGCACTAATTGACATCTATAGGGCAATTATGAGGACAACTCTGGATTACGGGTGTATAATATATGCAGCAGCAGCAAAAACGTCATTACTAAATATTTATAGATTACAATATAAAGCGTTACGGTTGTGTATAGGTGCAATTAAGTAAATAATTATCACAATTACCACAAAATATACACAAGAGTGTGTTGGAGTTGGTATATATATCCCAGACTTTAAAATATTGATTTCAAGAAGAGCGTCAGATAAATTATCACTCAGTGTGCAACAGAAATGCTGGCTGTAAATTCTGTAATAATAGGATTACAGTGGGTTGAAGAGGTCAGACCAGATAGGGTGGTGATATGCACAGATTCATTATCCATTTTAAAAAGTATACAGTCAACAACAACTGTCAGAGAAGAATTACTCATAGAACTTAATCTAGGAAATCATGATAGCTAGACTCAGACTGGATCACACAGCATTGAATGTTACTCTATGACATAGAGTCTATGTCATAGGAACTGTGGAGTTAAAGAAAATGTGGAACATATCATATTACACTGCAACATGTACAAAACAGAGAGGGCAAAACTAAGAGACAGGGTCAGAGAGGCAGGAAGGGAGTGGAGCCTGATGGGGATACTGGGAACAGAAGGTGAGGGGGTAAGAGCTACCAGGAAGGCCATTCTTAAGTATTTGAATGAAAAATGATTGATTGGAAGAATTTAAAACAACGTAAACACAGTGGTATAATTCCACAAGTGTTGATAGGATGATATGTTGATACACGCTCTTGTACAGTAGGGGGCGGTATGCACCTTAAAGTTGTTTGCAATCCGCCAAAAAACCGGAAGAAGAAGAAGAAGAAGAAGAAGAAGAACGAGAAGAACGAGAACGAGAACGAGAACGATTATACATCCATGGAACGACCATACACATGGCAGCAACGTTCCCTCTGCTTCATTAATTTCTCCTGTTCAACAGGTTAGTAGTGTGGACACCGATTATGTCATATTTCGATCAAAGAAGTGTGTTTGAAACTGTTTTATGTGTAGTTTAATGTCATTATGTGAGCTACGCCACTAGCGTGTGGCTAATGGCGTCCGCTAGCTTCTGTAGCACAGGCTGTTGCCCCCTGAATAATGAAACATGTTACCATGTGTATGACTCCCGTGCACTAGTCTGGCTTACATTTAAAGTTTATTCTGTTTGTATAAATATGTGAAATGCTGGTCTGAGGTCATAATTGTTCATATTATTTAAATGCTAAAGCGCTAATGCTATGCTAATAGTGTGCCTGTACAACATAGCCATGTTAAAGTGACTACAGTCAACCGGAGGGTGTTATCTGTAATCACTGTATTATATACTGTAAATGAAAAAGGCTTTAATCCTTCATGAAAGTCATGATATGGCATGTGGATTTATGTCCATTTTTGATCAGAGACAAATATGTCATACGGTTATTTTGATTTGCTAAATGTATGTTTACATTCTCAGTTAGCGTCAGGCCTCACTGAGGCGAAGTATTGAGGTAGAAAGCTGGTGAAGCCATTTCCTGCTGTCATTATATTCTGTTTGCACAGATAATAAACCTGGTTGGCACGAAGGAAGCCGTTTTCATTCGACACAACGCAGAGATACATGTGGCGTCAATCCAGACCGGTTACACAAAGAATGA
Organism: Champsocephalus esox; assembly: GCA_036324585.1. NCBI lineage: Eukaryota > Metazoa > Chordata > Actinopteri > Perciformes > Channichthyidae > Champsocephalus > Champsocephalus esox. Next base: position 4,663,796 of record CM070495.1, on the reverse strand, counting down.
TTAGATAAATAGAGAAAACAGATATAATTTGTAAGTGAATTTATTAATTTGTTTAATACATTCTGGCTAGAACGACCACACAGACGGCAGCAACTTTCCCTCTGCTTCATTCTTTTCTCCTGATCAACAGGCTTATTATCTGATTACCAGCTCTGCACAGCGGACTTGTAACACTAGCAGCGGTGGAGATGGAGCTTCAGAACCTGGAGGCTTCGACTCTCCTGAAGAAGAAGAAGAATACAGCAACAAGGATCCATTTGAAGATAGGTAAATGTAAATATTACAGTAATAGTGAACTTGCATTGTGTGGGTGTAAGGGTGTAACTTTGGTTTGAGAAGTAGTGGGGGGGGGGACACAGAACAGGGGGCAATGAAACATTTTCTCAATTTAATTCCATTTCCTGCCTTTCTACAAATATATTAGGGACTATGGTGTTAACAAATCCAAGAAAAATGTGTAGTGTACATAATGAGTGTGCACACTTATCTAGTATCCTATCCATGTGAACCTGTTTTATTTGTGATGACATCACATCCTAGGGGGGGTACTAGTATATATTTCAATCATCAAAATCCATTAGAATATGCTCACAAGCAATAACACATATTTGATCAACTCCTCTCTCCTATCTTTATCTTACCTAGTCTGCATTCTTTCTTTTTATTTATGCATATTTTTACTAATCACTCCCCTTTCAAATTGTGTTTTTTATTTTGTACTGACCTATTGCACACAGTGGAATGATTTATTAACTAATTTTATATACAACTAATATTACATAGATGGAAATGATGACCAAATCTCCCTGAGCTGACGTTATCTCTCTCAGTCCCACAGGAGAGAGCTCTCCCTCTCCTTATTGTTGAAACGGCTTCTAATCTCCGTTAGCTCCGAGCTAGCACCAAATACTAACAACGGCCCATTCCCAAACCGCCCCCTACACCCTACACCCTACCCCTCCGTTTGCGCGTTCACGCGGAGGGTCCGCCATATTGAGGGCTGTTCCAAAGCAACGAGTGTGGAGCGGTGTGGAGGGGGAGTGGGCTCTAAAGCCCTCAAACAGCAAGTCTGCAGCGGTGCTGACTTGAGACCGGTCTCTACCTGACCGGAGTCACGCTGTGTACAAGTAGTTCCAGCAAACATCCACTGATAAACTGTGATGTTGACAACCTCATGATGATCTCATATGTTTTAACTTTCGATCATACCTGTGTTTAGTCTAGAAAAAGGTAAATGTGTGCATTTTATTATAAAGTTGTGTATATTTACAGACCGTTGCAAAAACTAAGAAGCTTATAAACATCAGGTTTAAAACTAAAAGAGCTTTGAAACACAATGAAAGATGTTTGGAGTTTTATTTGAGTTATTCATTTACATGTTGTCTAAGAGATGCTGATTTGAAACCGTTGTTACAAACCGTTACGGCAGTTCCTGTTTCTGCCGGAGAGAGGGGAGGCCGTCCCAAAGCTTGCTGCTGTATTTACTCCCTCCATCTGACAGGAGGAGCCTCGTTGAGCTGCGAGTGTGGCTACAGACGGAGTTCACTGCGTCACGGAGGGGTAGGGTCGAGGGAGTGGTTTGGGATTGGGCCAACGTCTCTCTTTCTATCTCACACGCTGCTGCTGCTCCTGCTCCTCCTCCTCCAGAGAGAGAGAGAGAATTTTATTTTGAGTTATGCTTGAGAAACATTCCACTTGAACTTTATTTTAACAAACTTAGTAGTAATTATTGTCCTATACTTTTTTTTCAGATTTCACAGCTTCCTGGGCCTAGCAGCAAGAACCTCCATCTGTCCCTGACCCCCAGGTCAAGATCTACCGTGGCTCAGGGCCTTCACCACTAAGGACCAGAGGACCATCATCACTACAGTGGCCTCCATCTGCCACAAGATTAAGATACACCTCGGTACAAAGTAGGGATGCACGATATTGGTTTTTTGAAACCGATACCGATACCGATAACTTCCTGCTTCTCAAGACCGATACCGATACCGATAACCGATAATAAAAATTAAAATTACGCCACTAATTATTTTAATGCGATTAACGCATGTGTATTTTTTTTTCCTCGGCCGCCCCGTAGCTTCAGAACGCATCGAGTTTAAAATACCATCTACAAGCTGATGCTGACAGCCCCGCTCCTGCCGCCCGCTTGTGGCAGACCACACTTCCACGCTCACCGGCAGGCACCGACTGGCCATCTGGAGGACCGGGAGGGTGCGTGTGGTCCGAGCGAGCAAGAGAGATACCTTACGTGCATTGTTGTTGTTAGCATCTGGTGCTAGCTAGCTGCGCTAACGGATATAAGGAGCTGTTTAAATGAAAACAGAGGAGCGCTCTATCCACACAACTGCGCCGAGCACTTGACTTTATGCAGGAAGCAGACAGCGGGACATTGTAGGAGAAGTCAGCACACTCAGCAACATGATTGCAGCGTCCAGGCAGCTCCGGTTCGAGCATATGCCTTGAGTTGCACATAGCTCCAACGCGCGTGCGCAGACACACACACACACACACACACACACACACACACACGCACACACGCACACACACACACACACACACACACACACAGACAATGTATTGTATTATTGTCTTCGTACGCTTTTAACACACCATCGTAGCGATGGCGATGTTTCAGGTGACTGATCAGGTTCGAAGTATTAGGGAGCGCTGGATTTGTGAAGAACTCCCCTCTTCCTAAACCACTAACACCACAGTACTGGCAAAACGGGAGGAGCCGAGTACAAAACAAGCGCCCCTCATCCCAATCCACCCACACCGCAGGATACCCAAAAAATATATTGTATATTATCGGGGCTATTAATACTGTTATCGGTTTATCGGGATGACGTCATAATTCCTAATATCGGGCCGATAATTATCGGGCCGATAATTATCGTGCATCCCTAGTACAAAGGCCTCCACCACAGCCATCACGATCAACCCAGCCAGCAAAGAAGTCTCGCCTAGCAGACGTACCTCCCACATGGCCACCAGCATCAACCTGGGACTATCACACCTACCTCCCTCCGACACAGCCACCAGCAGCCCATGCACCATCACCTACACAGCAGCCAGACCCCCTGTCCTGGAAGACAGACAAAGACCATGACACTGCTCCCCCTGTTTTTAAATTTATAATGAATAGTTGGTTGAAAAAGTTCTGATATTGTAAATATTGAGATTTTACAGTTTCTTATAATAACATAAATTGTTGGTTGAAAAAAAAGAAAGTTCTAATGCTCTATTTGTACACATCACATGAACCTTGGTATGGAATATGAAGTGATGAATCAGTCCTGATGTAACCTTTCTGTGGTGAAAGCAGAGGGATGGAACTATTTTACACATGAATAACATTTCATTTAATCTATATAGGCCTATAGTGTAATTCATATTATTTCACTACTTTTGTAAACCAAATCTAAAACGCCCCAAAAAAATAGATGAGATGAGTAAATGTGTTTTCACATTTGGTTTTCCAAAAATCGGATTTCTCATTTTCAGCTAAGTATTTCATAAGACAGTGCTCTAAGGTGAGTGACTTGCATCTCTAGCAAGACCAGAGAGTGTCCTGAATATTTTGATTAGTAACATATGGGGTGCCATGTTATAAGTACATTTAAAAAGTGATTTAAGGAGACGTCTACATATCGAGACAATATCCTTATACTGCATAGGGTTAAGGAAAAGGCTAAGGCAATTGTATTTTTTATATATATATTTTATATTGTTTGATTTATTGATTATATTCAAAGGAAAATTAGTTTCATCCCTGAAACTGGAATAATATATACATATATATATATATATATATATACAATTTACAGCAAAGCCTAAAAATGTCAAGAACTTTTCAACTACAGATTGCTTTGGTCTGGCTTTACTCTTCACTGATTGGTTAAAGACACTTTAAACTTAGTGGCTATGGAAATCAGAAGGAGGGGCTCATTTTCATATTAAGAAAACGCGTGTTTTATACGCGTTGAGAACGCGCGTTTTAAACGGGCGAATAGTGGCACTTTAGGCTTTCGATAGGCTGGAGCTGCGGGACAGTAGCCAAGAAGCAGGGTTGAGTTGTAACGGAATACATGTAACGGCGTTACGTAATCAGAATACAAAAATCAAGTAGGCTAACTGCATTCAGCTGGCGTTACATTTGAAAAACGAGTAATCTGATTACAGTTACTTTCGTAAACCTGAAGTGAATACATTTTGGAATACTTATTGGAATTATTGGTGGGAAAGTTTCCCCTCACAACATGTGATATTCATTACCGGCAGAACTGTGCACACTGCGCTGCAGCGTGTCTGTGAGCAAGAGAGAGATGCAGCGTGTCTGTGAGGCCCCGCCCCCGCACACAGATGAGAGAGAGAGATCTCTTTTAAAATATATTGAAAGTTAGAAACGGAGATGGTTAGATAAAATGTGCAAGATAACGTTTATGTAGCATTTGTTTATTGTCGAAATGATGACATTTATAACGAGATAAAATCAAAGTGAATGGCCTACTGCATGCTGAATGCATGGGGCAAGTGACTGGAAAACGTTTTAAAAGTTATTACATCAAGTTATTACCTTTCAGATAATAAATAATAATGATGATTCATTCTATTTAAGGGCGCCTTTCAAAGCACCCAAGACACCTTACAATTCATAACATATTCCAAGGAAAGGTTGTAAGACAGTACAAAGAGTGCAGTCCGGGTGATGTTTTGTATGTGGGTGCAGATGAGAGAGCTGTCCAGAATGACACCAATATGTCGTGTTTGTGCTCTTGATAAGCCATTAGAACAGTAAAAGAAGTGTCTCCTGTTCACCAAAACATACCCATCTGTTATGAAAAAATAAAGTATTCCAAAAGTAATCTGAATACTATTTATAACATTCTGGGCTATATAAAAATCGCTGGCCCGCGATAGTGTCTATTGGTTACATTTCGGCCCTTGGACAAATGTAGTTGGTGATCCCTGGTTTAGGGGGTGAGGCTCAACACAGTGACAATAGCTACAATACTGGTAGTACCAAATTATATCAATGGCCAATGATGAGGTTATGTTTACAGTCAGAATCAGAATACCTTTATTAGTCCCACACAGGGGAAATTTGCATCGTTACAGCAGGAAAGAGCTATAGACAGCTTAATGTTACCTAAGAAAAAAGTACTAAGTTATGATATAATAAAATATAATAAAAAAACGTGAGAAGTAAGAAAAAAAAATACTTTCCAAAATAAAAATCCTGTAACAGTCTAGGTGTTGCTAAACTTCCTTTACTGAATATCATAGTCTATTGCTTTAATCAATATCTAGTCAACTCTAAAATACCACATATATGCAATGGCATGATAATATTATTGTGACAAGTGGGGTATAGGGCTGTACATCTTCACTGGTCTCACGATTCGATTCAATTACGATTATCCTGTCAACGATTCGATTCGGTTCGATATCACGGTGCATCACGATTCATACCAATGCGTTGCATCCTCAATGTTCTATATTACTGCACATGGCTTATTTTTCATCAATGCATACATGCAGTAAATACATATGAACTCTTTTTTTATTATTTAGAAAGTGCTTCAGAAATCAATAACATAAATGTCTTGACATTAATTTATAAACCAAAATAAATGAATTGTATAGGTCTAGCCTCCGTGTGTGAAGTTGTTCCATCCTCAAAAACAAAAAGCTAATGCTTCTGCAGTCGAGCTGCAGCTTCGAGCAACGGTCTTCTGTTAAAGAAAGGACACTGAATGTCCTGAATGAGGCCTCACACACAGGACGTGAGTCTGAACACAGCAGACAACAGGAGTATTATACAAACAAAAATAGTGCATGTGGGTGCACACTGACATTCTCTGTCTTACTGTTACATAAATACCATAAATGTATGAGATTAAACTAGCTTCATTATATCTCAGTGATTAAGTGAATAATAAAGTTTCTATCGGGTCACTATCAGCCTGTCACTCATTATTTTCAGGGAGGGGGCGGGGCTTGGAGGAACGGAGAGGAGACGGTGATCGCGGAAGCTTTTTTCCTCCTGCCTTCACAAACTTCACAAATCCATCGATCTGATTGATTAGCGGAGCAAATGATAAAAATACTACGGAGGGAAGATATTTTCGTTTGGATTACTGGTCTGGGGGAAGCTCGTGTGTGTGTGTGTGTGTGTGTGTGTGTGTGTGTGTGTGTGTGTGTGTGTGAAACACCGGCTGTTGTGACGTCAAGTTACTCCGTTCTCCGCTTGTAATTATGCCGAAGCTTCAAAGTTGTATTTATCATCTGAATTTGCTGAAACAAGTTTAATATCCTGAAAGCCAAGACTTTGTTTATTTGAAACCAGATGAAACTGTAAAACTGTAACGGACCCTGCCGTGTTATCTATGATTACTATACGCCTACCTTCATAATGTCAGCCGGAGGGAGGAGTGAGTGGCGAGTGAGAGCTGCATCTTCCCTTTACAAGTTTCAAAAATGTATTTATTGTGTGATTTTGGAAATAAAAGTTTCATATTCTGAAAGCCAAGACTTTGTTTATTTAAATCTTATTTAAAAACATCCGAAATAAAAAACTTTTTTTATTGGCTCATGATAGGCCCCTGATCTCCGTAGGCCCCTGGGCTTCACCCAGGTCAGCCCGTGCATTAAGGCGGCTCTGTCCGTGTCGCTGCGGCTCAGAGACACAGGGACCCTGTGTCTCTGAGCCGCAGCGACACGGAGTGATTGAGAGCGGGTCCTTCTGCTGTTGGTTCTGGACTGGTGTTCTTGTGTTGGTGGATAAAGCAGACTGCTCCGTGTTGCTGTGCCGCTGTCACGTCTGTTCCCTGATCTCTGCGTCACCGACCGATTTGATATTAAAGTGAAAAACGTTGCCGCGGCCGGAAAATCAGGAAGCAACGTTACTACTCTATAACCGATTATCTTCCGTCACTGCATCGAGACCGAATCGTCCGCATCGCAATGCATCGTAGAAACGATTATTTTCAACACCCCTAGTGGGGTATTCACCTGGTGTTTCGAGGGTCGTTTTTCCATACATCTGCAGGCAGTCTGTAAAGGCAATCCGACAACCCACACAGCTCTAGTTTACGCTCGTAACGACCTAGAGCACACCCCTCAAGTCCAGAGATGTAATCCGAAGACATGCAGTGATTTCTTCAGTCGTTAATTCAGAAAAAAAAACTAGTGCGCTCTGCCTGGCTACATTAGCTAGCTGTTTATATTTGCACCTCCAGGAAAATGGCGTATTTCGCGCGTTGCATTGTGGGTAGCTCGTGACGTCACTGTGCATGAAAGAATACAGTTCCTACCTACATAATAAAATATCTCTCTAAGTTACAAGGATGACCTTATTTTATCAATCTCAAACAGAAGCCGTTTGTTCTACAGTATTATCCCACTTAACGCTTAACCTTTATATATACAGTCTATTATTTTAACTTGGAGGCTACGATTAGCATCGTTAGCACCGATGTAGCTACCACTCGCTTACACGCTAACCCAAGCCTTAACATTCATTACGTAGCTGATAAGTACTCAAATTTCACTTCCCGCAAAACTGCATTCATGCACCGTCTGTTTCAACTGCAGAGCGAGTCACAATAGTCCGATATATAAGCATGAAGAACAAACAAACACGACCGGGGTCAAGTTGTGTTCCCTGGATGAACTGACCAGGCAGAGTCCCTGAAGCTAGCTTCACGGAGCAGCTAGCAGAGAGACAAGAAGCTAGCAGCAGCAGGCACTTGACAGAGCTGTCACTCAATGTGACCACGCCCTAATTTATGCAAACACTTAAGACCTAATATAAATAAAAGGGTCGTGTTAGAAAACAATTCACTCACAGATTCATAATCATGAAGGTGGAATCTAACTATATTCATAATAATATGTGTTGCATCCATGGGTACAAACATGTTTTTTTCTGCTGTAAAGTTGGGCATTTTAACATGGGGGTCTATGGAAATTGCTCCTTTCTGCAGCCATCGCCTATCGGCCAATATATGAACTGCAGTGTGTGGCACTTCCGTATTGGCTTCCCGGCTCTTACCCAGAGTTTGCCACTTGTGCTAACATTTAAACATAAACTGTATTCTTTACTTTCTCCGTCTTTTGAAGAAGATATCAGATACCGTCATGTTGTTTCCATAGCAACAACAACTTCCTGTCAACAGCTCCTGTTTCACCTGCTTAATACCGTTATCATCACTGCTACTGTGGTCACCTATTAGAGTTGCTCAGTCGTGCATGATGATAAAATGGCCCAACTTTTGAGAGAGCGAAACGTCACAGATTACCCGGCATGCCTGAGAAGTACCCGTATGTGCACTCATACCGCATGCGCAACTTTAACCAAAATGCTCGTTCACATCAAGCACGTCAATTTGCGTACACGTAACAGCATGAAAGCATGGTTATTATGATTTGATATTAACGAGTTAGCAGTTAGCAGCTAGCGGCTAGCTAGTAATTATGCTAATGTCCACATCAATCGTTGTGTACTTATATTACGCTGTAACAGGATCTAGTGATATCCAAGCAACAGAGCTTCATTTAGCATGAAAGCATTATTGCACTGAAACAATAATTGCACTGAAGCAATAAGCTTCTTCGTGCAATAATAAGCTACAGGGACGTTAATCTAACGTCGGTAATATTAACTTTATTTAATACAACATTTACGGTACAAGATTTACATCATACAGCCCATGAAGTACAATATTTTACAAATGATAAATTACAGCAAACATGTGCAATATATCCATTATTACTGTTTCCGTAGGCTGGCAGTAAGGCGATATGGGTCCGTTCTTATTGCGCATCCATGCAGGGGCGGATCTAGCAGTGCCCACCTAACACTGACCTCTGACCCCCCTAACAATGAAAAGTTTTTTGTTTTTTTTAAATGTATATTTTCTGGTACTCGGTTTGCCAAAAACCGCAGGATTTTGTTGCTGTAATGTGAGATTAGGCGCATTCACACTGCGGTATTTTTCCCACAAAGGTTCATGCGAACTTAGTTCATGATCGCGTTCACACCAAAAAGAGCCGGTACTAAAATTAGTTCATGCGAATCATACAGCCCATGAAGTACAATATTTTACAAATGATGAATTACAGCAAACATGTGCAATATATCCATTATTACAGCTCCGTAGGCTGGCAGTAAGGCGATATGGGTCCGTTCTTATTGCGCATCCATGCAGGGAGCGGCTCTTTTGTGAGAAAAGAGCTATATTTCTGATTGGCTGGGCGGATTGCAAACCACGCCCCGTAAAACTCCCAAAAAGTTTTGTGAAGCTGCCATTTTATTATCCTCGCATTAGCATTATTAGCATTAGCATTAGCCCAGCGCAGAAACGCAGAGAGACTAACGTATGGCAACACAAAATAAAACATGGGAGCGGTGGAGATGTGGAGGTGTCGGCGTTCTGGCTGGCTATTTACTCGGAAGGCTTCCCCAACTCCGGGGACTTCCGGCCAGGGACTTTGGGCGGCAGTATACGCCGTGAAGTGGTTTGCGGCCTGCCAGTAAACCCAAAGCAGAAGAAGAAATGACGTCAGCGGCTTCATTTGCCTAATCCACCCCCAGGGACTTTTTCCGGTGTGAACGCGATCTGTACTTAGTTCATGCGAACTAAAGAGTTCGCATGAACTAAGTTCGCATGAACCTTTGTGGGAAAAGTACCGCAGTGTGAATGAGCCTATTGTCCAGACACCCTTATGTAAAGTAGAGATATAACTGTTCATTGCCTTTATTTTTATATAAATATGGTGTTAGTGCAAACATTGCACTATAACAGTAATAGCTATAAGATCTATCTGAAATAAATAAGTGTACTGAAACAAATACCAATAACTGTATTGCATTGTTTTCTTATGCACAATTATTTCATACTGTCTAGTTCTCTTTTTCATCCTGCATTTATTGTGCCCCCCTCAGAAAATAACTGGCCCCCCTGTGGCCCCCCCAGTCAAATTGGTCTAGAACCGCCACTGCATCCATGGGTAAAGATAAACACATGTAGTGCTGAACACGTAACATGAACCATCATGGGTTGCCGTCCGGACTTGTCCAACATGGCGGACCCTCTCGCACATGCACAGTACCGATCGGGCAGGGGGACGGATCGGGTAGTGACAGCTATAACCGAGGAACCACCAGACCATCCTTCGATTAAATCCTCAGACACTCGCCCCGCCCCCTTACTGTGTATCCCTCACTGATTGGACGATGCAGTGCATGCACTGATCTGATGCTAATCTTGACATGAGAGCAGTTTCGCAGCGGAGTGAAGAAAATACATGAACCTCACGAGAGTCACTCCTCAGTTTATACCGTGTTTTGTTTTAATTAATGTATCATTTAGTTACAAATATATGATATCTGAACAACAAAGTGGTCAAAAATCATTTTATTCATTTTTTGGAAACATTTTCATGATCGCTTTTTTCGTTTTACATTTTCATTTATTGTCATTTCCATTCAGTCATATGCCATACATTTTTGCATAAATTCACAGTACATATTTATTCAGTATGATAGCTGTCGAACAGAAGTTAAATCCAATGTACTTAACCCCAAATAAAAGAACCCAATAAAAAGAGTGGTTAAATAATAGTGAAGTCACGTTGTAAGAGCAATAACTCATCTCTCTCGGTTTTTCTTTTTGAGCTTTGCTAAAAGCCACTGTGTCAAAGGGCCATCTCGGGTTGCCGTCCGGACAACCGGACCATCTCGCACATGCGCAGTACCGATCGGGCAGGGGGACGGATCGGGTAGTGACAATAGCTCCTCCATTATCGCTCCTCGCTCCTCCGGCAAAAATAAGGCCATTGGGATGCTACTCAAGATGGCGTAGACAAATCAACTTCCGGTGAGACCGAGACCGAGGAGCGAGGAAATGAAAAATAAGAGAAGTGAGAAGGGCCCTGAGAAACGGCCACGGTACTGACAACGGACGTGGTAAAAATGCTAATTTACTTCCGGGGTTTAGGACGCTTCACTGCGGTTCTCTATTCTTCAGCATTTAATCCGAAAGCGCCAACGCTCTGCCTCCGGCCCGGAACTCGTCCTTCCAAACCTGCTGCTGATGCTCCAGGGTTCTTGCATGAGGACGTTTCACACTGGTTGTGTCCATCCTTCACTTTATGAAGTGGATGTTTTTGGGAGAACCAAAGCCCCAAATGCTCAAATAAAATCTGTAGATAATACTGATTTTTTTGTGTTTGTTTTAGGTTTAAGTTTTGGAAGTCTAGCTGGTTTAGCAGTCTTAAAACGCCACACAACAGATTACATCTTTTTGTTTTTATCAGTGCTCCTCTGTTGACCAACTCTTTAATCCAGAGCTCAAGAGCACCTGCCAGGACCCGCTCCACCCTCCAGCCTTTATCTGTCTGTGAGATAACTCCTCAGAACCTCCACCAGCAGCTTTCAGCACCCACCTGCAGATTCTGGCTAGCTCAACAGTATATTAAAGCCCCCAACCTCCACCTGCAGACAGCAAACAACTCGGCACACATTCTCAAACTTCACTCCTCTGAACTCAGGTGGTTGACGCATGTTATTTCAATATGTAACAACATCTTCGTTGTGTTTTTCTCCTCCAGATATAGCCAGATGATCTAACGCCACGTGGACCATTTACTTCTACAGAAGCTGTGTACCGGAGCTCCTGCTCCCTTCAAACTGAGCGCCAAATCAGTTTCTCCCCTAGCATTTAAATGGGTATCTGAAGGATGCAGATTTTAGTCTTTGTATTGTTCACAATGATCTTGATTCATTAGCATAAACACATCTGATGGCCATCACTGAGACACCTGCTGGCTGAAAGCAGGCTTTGCAGTGTGCTAATAATTAGAGCATTTGGGACATGTATCCATCCTCACCGACTGTGTTCAATGTAGTCCCAAACTAGGAAAATAAAATGCACTTGGGTAAGATATCTATATGAATTTTAAAAAACTAATTATCAATAGCATTTCCTCCCTACTTGGACTGGGGTGACGTGCAAAACATACAAGCGAGTCCCTAAAATGACACATCACAATGGTAGTTTTCAAAATACATTACCATCATGATTATTTTATTATCAAAATGCATTACATCTCTTGCTTCTTAAATCTTTTGGAGGGGAACAATTGAATAGTTACTACTATGATCTGTGTAAAAATAAAACAAAGCAACAGATGGTCTTTACAAACAAAGAGAATGTTGAGTCTGCCGTTTGATCAGAACTGATAATCAGCTTCCAACCGTATGACAGCCGGTCACTCGGACCCTAAAAAAGGAATATCATGCGATATATTCAGTGTACTATATGTTCTCCATACAAGTCTATATCACAATTCTTTCTATACAAGTACACACGGTCATACATATTGTCCTGTTGTGTCTTTTAAGGTGCTGGTTAATTTTGGGTCAAAACTTTATTTTTCCAATCCGTCAAACATTCATGAAACATGAGTACCCTTCTGTGTTAGTGGGCTGTGGGTGTAGTAGTGGTGGTGAAGGAAAAAACACAGTTTTTAACTTCTTGTCCAAAATAAAAGTGTCAGAGGAGGAGAGTCTGAGGTCCCACTACAGTGCCAGGAGGAACGCCTCTTTGTTACGAGTCAGTTTGTGAGGACAACAGTGAAAAAGAAAAATACAGCATTCTCTGGGAGGGAAGCAGCTCTCACAGGAGAACATAGCAGCTTTTTACCTTAACACTCCCTCGGATATCACTTCACTGGTGTCCCACGGAACGCAAGGATTGGTCAGAAAAACATGTATATATATATATATATATATATTATATAAATTGAAAGAAATCTGCAGGATAAAAACAACCCAACATTTTATATAGAAATTAAGTTAGATTATTCTAATGTCTTCCTGCATCCCAACACCATGTATGATAGATAGGAACTTGGAGAAAAATAAATGAGATGTAACCGATACAATGAGAGGATGAATGCAGCCATATGTGGGGAACATAACTGGATTTCAAATTTATTGGAAAAAAACAAGAATGCAGCACCATGAATCATAAGACCGGTATGTTTCAAGTACAATGTCAGAGGTCTACGGCAGTCCTCAACTCAAACAGTCCAGTGGGGATGAGAGGACAGAAGAGAACCAAAACAAAACATTGGAACCAACGGAGAACCTCGAGAGAAAAGGCTGTGAGAACAATCATATGGAATGATCCCATGCAGGGAGTCGCCTCCTCCCCCTCTCTAATGCATCTGTAGAACGGATGAATAACATGTCCTCTCTGTTTGCATCATGCCCCCCCCCCTTCCAAATTAAACATCTTTACTGCAGCACAGACTCGGCCACTCGCCAAATCAAAAAATAACGAAAAAAATAAAACAACTCTTGCTTTCAGTTATGTATCTGAGCATTTATCATATGGCGACGGGTACGACTTTTTATGTACAGACATTTGTGTGGAGGTTTGAACTTCCCGACATTGTTAGCACAGTCCGGCACATGAGGAACACCGGGGACAATTTCAAGTTACATGTGATTTCTGTTGTTTTTCAGAATGTGTTGTCTTAAGTCGCTTTCCCAGCGATTCCCAATGAAGTCCAAAGTCAGTGATGAGCTTTGTGCAGAATGTGGTCATTCGTTTTCTTCTGAAAATAAAGAAAGAAAAGACTGAAAATAATAAAAGGAGGAATTCGTAAAGAAGTCCTTGCTCCTCTTAGGTCTGTACATTTCCCCCCCCCCAAAAACTCAGAGAGCCCCAACCTCACTGCAGCTCCAGGGGTTGGGGGGGTACGCAGCTTCAGCTTCATACTCACTCACACACACACATACACACACACTTGAACAAGGTCCTAAAAGCTTCCTGACTGTGTCCTAACTCCGGGCCCCTGAAGGGGAGAGTGCTGGAACTGACTGAGGCTCTGCCCCCGCTGTGGGTAGTGTGAGGGTCCGGGGGCCGACAGCAGCCTGGAACTGGCCTGCCCCGCCTGGCCTGGGCTGCCTGCCTTTAGGGTGTGAGACAGCTGCTGCTGCCCCCCCCTGGAGGGCTGGGCGCCCGAGTCTATCTTAGTCTGCCCGTGGGCCCTGGGGCCCGGGATCCCTGCCGGGCAGCTGCTGTTCAAAAGGCTCGCTTTTAAGTGACCGCTGCCGTAGCCTCCGTCCACACTGCTGCTGCCGCTCTGCTGGTTTAGAGCTGGAAGCCTGCAGTCTGAGGAGGAGGTGGGACTGGATGAGGGAGGGTGGTCCTGGGACGCTGGAGGGTGAGAGGAGGAGAGGCGGGGGTAGAAGCTCTGGCCTGATGAGGGACTGTAGGAACCCCGGAATGGAAAGTTGGAGGTCTGCTGGAGGAAGGAGGGGCTGTCAGTCTGCCGCAGGCTTTCTGAGGACTACACACACACACACACACACACACACACACACACACACCACACACACACACACACACACACACACACACACACACACACCACACACACACACACACACACACACACCACACACACACACACACACACACACACACACCACACACACACACACACACACACACACACACACACCACACACAATGCCGTTGAACAAATCAAGACCGTACCTGCAGGTAACGGTGTGTCTGCTAACTGAACAAAACACAAGCTGTGTGCAATAAATAAATAATAATAAACATTCATAAACATATGAGTTTATGTAAATATATGGGTCAGAAAATGCTTATTAATTCCATATTTACATGTAACTGCTTCTATTATAATCTTATTGTGAGGATGCTTGCCCCACTGATTGAATGTTCGTACCTGCTGAGAGTACACAGAGGGGCTGTTTCTGTGGGGGCTCGTCATGGGAGACACTGCCCCCACCTCATATCGATCTGCATCTGAAAACACAGAAAGGAGAATCAACTCAACATCTTTTTTTTATTTGTTTTTATTGTTAGCACATCATAGTTGTGGCTTTGTGATCGCAGCTCGTCTGCAGGCGAGTTTCTAATCCTACCAGATTCCTTTTCTGAGGAGCCTTCACTCCTCTTGTAGCCGCGCTCCATCTTAATGCTGCGCAGCACTCGCTCCAGAACGCCCTGACCCTCCCTCAGGCGCTCTACATCAGTGGGCACCATCCTGGAGGTAAACACAAATCGAAGATTAGCTGCCAGCTCTGATCAGGACCAAACCCCGACCCCACCACACACACTACAAACGGAGATCTTTGTCCAGAGGTGTCCAGAGTCAGTCACTGACAAACACCGAGTTCTTCAAAGCCAAGGGTAAAACTACAATCCAAACTGTTTCTATGTTGCCATGCGGTGCTGGTTTACATTAGATGTGCTGGGCCACGAGGGGCCGAGGTAATCCCCTGACTGCAACGTGTGATTCAGCCATGTGGCCACGCAGTAACAAACCGTTTCCTTTAGTATGACATTCAGGCTGCGGACACACGAGGACGAATTCGGCCGTTTGCGTTACTGTTTAGTGTCATATAGACCGTTCGGCCACACGAGGACGACCGAATACGGCACTAAACGACTGAGGAAACGACAACGGGTCCCAAGGTGGATAGAACGGCATACGCCACTCTCTGGGGGGTCAAACGGCTCGTGTGTACGCCCTATCCGAACATTTTCAGATCACTGATAGTGATTGCGCAATAGCCCCGCCTCTCCCCACCTCTCACGCTCACCTCCGCTTACCCCGCGCCATTGCTGAAGTGTTTCGCCACCAACAACAACAACAATGGCGGATCGCAGAGTTGCTATCGTGCTCCGGACGCTATTGACCATGCTACAGTTGTTTGTGCAACATCTACAGCAATAATGATGAGGCAATAGCCCCGCCTCTCCCCACCTCTGCTGCTCACCCCCGTGTCAAAGTAAACTGCACCCTGAATTCAGATTATTTATCTTTCTCTCGATATGGACCTAAACGCGAGTGAAGTCTAATCTGACAGGACGGAGACACGCAGCTCTGCTCACCTGCAGCTCCTCCCGCTGCAGCAACACACACACTTCAAGTCATATCATCGCCCTTAGCTATTTTAATTACCTCTCAAACTAAACTAGTTATAAATATGTTTATTTTTACTGTCGGCCGGGTCACTGATTACTGGATCAGCTGCTGCATGAGACAGACACTGGCGCTGTCTGAAGAGAGGGAGGAAAAAGAGAGGCTCCGTGTATTTTATTATTATATTATATAGAGTCGTTATTCATTTGTTTTAAAGCTCACTAAATAACAAAGAAGACCTTTGACCGGCACTTTTATCGTTTTGTCCGGAAGATTTCAACTTTAATACACGTTGACTGGCGAAAAACTCTGCCCGGTTCCCTCGGCCCCCACCGCGGAGAATAAACAGAAGGGCAACCATAACAACCTTCTTCTTCTCTGCTTTTGTGGAGGAAGTTACAGCGCCACCTACAGGCTCCTGCATGTACTGCAGCTTCTCCAGCGGTTGGAGCTAAACGGAGCGGTCTCGTGTGGGCAGACAATATCCGGATGACTAATGCGTGTGGATGGAAGCTTGTTTGCGATAATCCTATGCGTTTAGCCGTTTTGGTCCTCGTGTGGCCGCAGCCTCAGAAACTTAAGTCATGAGTAGCTTCAGGCTGAACTGCAAACTGAATTTGATGCTTGGTGAGCAAATCAAATAAATAACTGCTAAATGAAAAAATGATAATATATGTATATATCATTTATATATAATCCTCACCACTGGTTGTTGCTGTCCCGGTGTCGGGGGGGGCCTGACGAGCCCTGCTGGTCTGGAGGACTGAGTTCCTCCATCTGCGGGGCTGAGAAGGAGCTGTGTGGGGAGGGCTGCAGGTGCTGGTGATGGGGATGAGGGGGGTCCTGGCTGTAGTGGAGGCCGGGGCGGGTTGGGGTCCCACCCAGAGACGAGCTGCTGCCGGCGGGCTCCGAGTCGCGGCCGCTGCCCTGCTTCCTCTTACGGTACTCCAGCAGGGACACCTGGTGCAGCAGAGGGGGGTTGATGAAGGGGGGTGCTGTGCAGGTTTCACACACAGCAGCAGCAGTCACACACACTGATGCTGAAACACCCGATGAAACTGATGATGGGCACACTGCATGCACCACACCAGGGCACTTACCTGCTGTTCCACTATTCAATGAGAGAAAGAAAACACAGCGGGATCACCATGGAAACGACACTGTATGCATCTCTGTTTCTGTCCCACACACACCTGCAGGTCGCTGTGTGTGTTCTGAATGTTAGTATCATACAGCTTTGACGCAACAGCAGGCAACTGTAATGCACCACGCCATGATGCAACAACTACACACTCACACACTCATTTCAATGTCCACAGAAAGTTTGAGCACAAACACACGTGTACACACACCTCCACTGTTAACAATGAGAGCAGTCATCCCAGCTTAGTGTCATCATGACAAAGTTGGAATAGAGGGGGGTATGAAGAGGCAGGGGATGCGATGATCGCCTCACATATCGACATGGATGGATCTTTCTGAATGTGTGTACAACATTACACACAGACTGCCGAGTGCGGGGTCAGGGCGTGACGAGCGCCACCTATCACTGACGCCTTCAGTGGGGATCCTGGTTTCCACAGATATCAGTTTAGTGTGCATATGTCCGCCATGTCAATCAAACCAAACCTATAGTTTAGATAAACATACCTCCAACGACGTGCCTGTCACGGCACCAGACAACACAGAATAGGTCGTTACAATTTGAGTTGTAATTGACAAACAAGTTAATCACACTTATTTTGAAGAGGGGAGAAGGGCAGATGGTGAGGGAGAATCCATACTGCCATTATTAACCGTCTTCACAGTTTACTGACATATGGTCTGTTTTAACGTTGACCAGACGTGCCTGGTAACTAGCTTTCCTGGCTTTTAGAAACATTTGAAGTGCGCTTACTTTTAGCTTTACCCAAATATAGTTGAAATAATAAATCTATTTTTCACAGGTCTGATCCAATGATCTGCCATGTGGCCACATCGTTTCACCTCAGCACTTACTGAGGGCTGAACTAGGTTATTATAGCTGATGGAACCAGTTGGCTGCCACTGGTATTCAAATTGTAATGACCATAGTTTTTATTTGAAGACTTCAGATGTGTCTGCTGCCTGGATGACCCACCTCTCGCTCAAGTTATTTGATGCATCGTGGGCAACATTTTCTAAAATGCAACTATACATCTGAGCTTATAATAGCTCATTTGACTGGTCTAAATGTCGCAGAGCATTTGATTATATACATAAAAGTAAAGTTGAAAAATGTATATTCATTATTTTGGCTGGTGAACATATGCAGATCAATTGTAACTGCATGGCTATTCAGAACTGAAATATTGTAGACTTTGACGATGATGAGTTCTAGGCCACACGCAGTCAACCATTGGTTTGTGTCCTCAGTTACAGGACTGCGCGTGTGTGTGTGTGTGTGTGTGTTCAGCTGCATAAAGATGTCAGCTCAGTGTAATGTTACATTTGAGTGAAGACTGATCAATCGTGCGACTGCTAAAACATCCATTGGAAGTGTCTCTGTGTGAACCGCAGTGTAAGGGTAGTTGTGTCAGACGTGGATGGAGCATTGATCGGTTTGGATAGAGCCATGGATGAGATGGAGCAGACATCTCAACACCATGACACAACTCATGAACCTTCAGCCTCTCGTGTTCAAGGCGATGGATGAACCTTAACACTTCAATGGACTTGACTGAAATGGCATAATGACTGCTGCTACAAATATTTTCATAATTCGATGTAGATTTGAGAGAGGGAGGGGCATGGGGTGGGTGCTGTATGCAGATGCAAAGAAACAATATTTACATGCACACTTCTAAAGATGTAGTCGTAGGGAGAATATTCACCATATTTTGTACTGGCTTGTATTCACTTCTTACAGCTATAGCCTGGTAATCTGGCTTCCCTGTCAGCAGACTAATGGTATGCTGGTTGGCCCTCTGCCTTGGAAGAAAAGTGGAAGAGAGACTTGGCAAAAAGTGTCAAGGAGCAGCGTGGGGGAGGAAGGGAACTGAGGGAGAGGAGGGGAGGGAGGGAGGGGGGTAGGGTCGAAGCTACAGAGTTGAAATCATTTCAGATATAAACATAAAATGGTTAAATATTTGTATTGCCTGTTGCTTTTTGGATTTGACCACCTGACATAAGGACCTATCGATATATATATAAGACAGAGTCAACGAGCAAACACAGAGCAGGAAGCACATCATGATTGGCTCTTCAGTTCGCACACTCAAAGTCATTCGTGCAGCAGAAGAACAGATGACACGCTGAGAAGCTACCTGACTGAAAAACATTTGTCACATCCTTATTAACGTGTTGAGAACTTGCCTTCTTCTTTTGTGGTGGGTTGCTGGTGTGAGGAGGCGTTCCACTGTCCGGGTAGCCCCCCCCGTAGTGAGACTCGCCGTAGGGGGACATGGAGCCGGGGCCTGCGTCTCCCAGCAGCCCCTGGCCGCTGATAGAGCTGTGGAAGGACTCTGCCGGGGAAAAGCCTCCCTCTGACTGGGAGAGGTGGCGCTCGGGGGCCACGGGGTTCCCCAGGTTTGCGTTGAGGGGCGAGCAGGTGTATATGAGGTTGAACTCTGTCCTGAAGGCCTGCTCTCTGTTTTGTTGTGAGGTAAGGTCTGAGGGACAGGACGCAGGATTCAGGGAAGAGGCCCCTACAGATGATTGGCCCTGGGAATCTGAAGGGCCTCCAGGAAGGGAAAAGTCATCGGAGGTCCCAGCCACAGGGCTCTCCAGGCTGGAGGGGAGGGACAGGTCCGGGAACTGAGGCCGAGCGAGGTCAAAGTCTGTCTGGAGACACGGCTGCAGGTGGAGAGAGAGAGAGAGAGAGAGAGAGAGAGAGAGAGAGAGAGAGAGAGAGAGAGAGAGAGAGAGAGAGAGAGAGAGAGAGAGAGAGAGACAGTGGTTAGACACCGCTGAGAAACAAGCAGCTGGAAGTAGCTAGCCTCGGCAGCTAGGAGTTGGCTGCAGAGACGGCGCGTACCTCAGGAGAGATGGACTCGGGCCGGTAAACAGGTGAGGCCTCAGGGGAGGATATGTTCTAGAGACAAAATCAGAAGTCATTACAAATGTTAAACGCACAAGATGTCTGCTAAATATTAAATAGTCTAACACTGCCTGTAAATATAAAACGTGGTGCAATACATCCTATAGCAATTGACGCTTTCTTTTTCTATTTATTACAATCTGCAAACAGTGCCAGCTACAGTCTCTGATCTGTTTTTCCTTATCGTCTTATTAATAACATGTTTTACTGAAATGCGAGTCCATTCTTTTCATTTGGTCCGCACGATACTCCTGCCGCTTTAACACTGGGAACATGGCCGTTTGCTCGGTGACAGAACATTCATTTCACTGGCATGTTGGTGCGAAGTTGAGCCGCTCACAGCATCTTGTATGTCATCCCAAATGAAGATTTAATAGCAACAAACATGAATTGTCTCAACACAGTGGGTTTTCTTCAATGATTAACAATGTTCTCCGAATATTATTTGGAAAAGTTAAAAACATTGGCTGTAGTCTGTGGGACGTTGAATCACTGACCCTACTTTTAGACACAGGTTCACTTATATTATTGAGTATACATTGCTCTCAGCTTGTTAGGTTAGGAAAAGACCTGCCATACTACCACAACCAAAAGGTCCATCTGTGGAGGTCATGGAGCTCAGGCCCAACCCTGGGATGGCTGACTTTAACACGGCACTAAACTGGACTGACCGGGACATTTCAAAGAGCCGTGACTGAAAGTGTTGGCGTGGCTGTTCTCTTACTTCAAACTGCAGGGGTGTGTTGCAGCGGCTGGCGGGCAGGGAGGGCAAGGGGGAGAAGGCCAGGCCGTTAGGGAGCAGGGAGCCACAGGGGGTGAGGAGCTGCGAGTGGAGGGAGTCCTCTGGGAGCGGGGGAGAGATGGGGGACAGCGGGCGGAGCAGGTGGTCCGAGGGGGCGGGTGTCCTCTCTGCCATGAACTTGGAGCGGCGCTTCTTAAACGGTGCGTTGACATCTGAGATTTTAAAACAGGATATTTGAAAATATTACAAGGATTTATAAAAACAGGAAATAAACTACTAGTCACAAGGTCAGGTATACAAATATACAATACTTTAATATGTTGTATTTTAGAAAGTTATAGCACCCAGTTCCCTCTTAGTTAAGATCTATAGATATTGACACAGTAAATGAGTCATCATACCGCTGGACAGGGGGTTAGGGGTGGATCTGCTACTGGTGCTTTGCTGGGAGGAAGTGGACTCGGTACCGTCCTCCACACTGGCTGAACAGCTCTCATCCTCCACCTGCTTTATCCACCTCTGCAGCAACACAACAGCAAAGTCAGGTTTCAAAACTAAGACTGAAACATCTGTTCAATAGACATTCAAAAATATTCAGCACATTTATTAACCCATTGCCTCAGAAAGCCTTGAGTTTTAAATACATGACAGCATTTTAACATATTACAAGGTATTTAAAGTCATATACGCTTTATGACCAATCTAATGTATGCTGGCAAACCAGAAATACAGATTTCTTTTAACTGAAAAGAACCAAAAATAACAAAATAATGAGCGTAAAGTAAGATTTAAATATTAAAACATTGGATTCATGTTTAAATATTTTAAAATGCTTTTCAGATATTTTTTTTATAGTTTTACAACCGTAAGACAAGCTTGTAGAACTAGCACTCAAAGGGAGAGAAGCTTTGCTGCATCTCTTACCTTCTTGTAGCAGCCATAAGTGCCATCCATCTGGAGCGGGCGGGGCCGGCGCCTCTCGGGGTTGAAGGGGGAGCCGAAGCGGACGTAGTGTCTTGGGGCGGTGCAGATGAGCGATGAGTGGGAGAGGCCGGGCAGCATGTTGAGGGTGGTGGCCAGCACCGTGGGGTCAGTGGTGATCCGCAGCGGGCGCTCGACAGGCACGTCTTGGTGGACCTTCTCTGCTCCGGGGACCTTATCATTCAACCACTCAGTCACCAGGTACTGAGGAAGGACACGAGTCTAATAATTAGCTACTGTTACATTCATACTGTTAGATCTATTTATTGCAATGCATATTTATACACCATATTATATATTATTATATAAAACTGATTCACTTTTAGATTCACCATGCAGCAAATCATGTGCTTATATTCTTGGACAGGAAAATACCCTACAAGTCCTCTCACCTTCTTGGTCTTGGGGTAGCGCAGATTGCCTCTATTGATGCAGTTCAGACTGTCTCCATCGAGGAGATGCAGCGCGCTCTCCCCGTGGACGTGCTCAGCCCCGTACGGGCCCTGAGAGGCCTCGTCGTCCACAGAGGCTCCCTGGTCAGCGGAGGCCGGCGTCGCTGCCACGGCTGCGGCCGCAGCAGCAGCTGCTGCTGCTAGCTGGGCGTTAGCCTGGCGCTGCCGCCGGGCACGCTGGGAGGAACTGGACCGGTAGCGAGAGATTCGACTTTTGGGCCGAGGCTTGTTGGGTCGTGCAGGCTTAGGGGGGGCGGGGGGAGCTGGCAGGGTGGGTGATGAGGTCTTTTCTTCTATCGATGGCACTTCCTGATAGAGGATGATCAAATTGAATAAATAAAACGAAATCAACACATAACAAAACAACGACCCATCATCACACAGATGGTCACTGACCATGACATAGGAGGTGCGTCGTGTGCTGACCCCCACTCCAGTGTTGGGAGGGAGAGGAGTGTTCCCAGCGGGGTTTCCTGCCCCGTCCTCACTTTCCCCACCCTCCTCCTTCACCTCTGCTCCTCCCACTCTCTTACGCCTCCTCTCCACACTGAGACACGTCTACATGGGCAGACACAGACAGACGGTGTCAGAAAACCTCCGTACACTTCTCTTTCAGACAGCTGATGTATTGCTGGAACTGGAATGTATCGCCACAGATAAATACATATCTAGAAAAAGTCAGCTCAATCAGTAAAACAGCAGTATTAGAAAACAGTTGGAATGCCTTACTCTTTTATTGGAGATGGCGGCCCCATTTTCATCCACCTCTCCCTCCTCCGCCTTCAGCTCGTCCTGCAGTCTCTCCTAGTGTCAGACGGGCAGCACGTGAGCAACACATTGGACCCAGCTTGGGATATTACAAATGTTTCCTGCTTTTTAGAAAACGTTGTCCCTTTGAGGCGACATTACTCTACCCTTGTACACACCTCTGTGTCGCTGGCCCCCTGCAGGTCTTTGGCCTCCTGGTGCTGGTCCAGGTTCTGGTTGCTGTCACCAGAGACGCAGCTCTCTATCTCTCTCCTCCGGGCTTTTCTCCGTCGGGTCTCAGCTCCAACCAGAGGGGAGGGGGGAGGCAGGGAGGGGCTGCTGAGCAAGTTCTCCCGTGGGCTCAGGTTGTGCTTCTGCACCGGGCAGTTTTGGTTGCCCTTGTGGCAGCCGCAGTCCACTTTGTAATGACTGGGGTTTGTTAGGAGAGAGAGAAGGGTGCATTAGAGAACAGAACGATGTTCTGAAGCAGCCAGTTACACAAGTACCGCTTTGCAGCTGACGTGTTGTGTTTGAAGACTACGATGTCTCTCCAGGACGTTGCCCACGTATACTTAATGCTCACATGGTTGACATGCTTTTCAGTGGACGGTTCACAGGCCTGCAGAGAGATAGGAATGGAGGAGCAGTACTGACCAGCTGTTAAAGTCGTAATCAAATCCAATGGTGACCTCGGCGTCCTTTGTGATGTGACTGACAGCGTAGATGCACAGATGGATCATGCCGTCAGCAATCATATGCCGGACCTGGACACAGGAACAGACGCACCAGTTAGAGAGAGTCAACGATAGCAACCTAGTGAAACAGCGGAGAAAGGAGATGAGAACTTGTTGGCTGACCTCAGCGTTGGGTGTGCAGGACCTTCTGATGAAGCGGGCGTCATTCCCAAAGGTCCTTGCATCAACACACATCTCCGCACCATCAAACTTTGAGTAGAAGAGCACAAACGGGTAGGGTCTGGAAAAAACATGATGACAATGGCATCATCAGCGGTGAAACAACAG
Organism: Champsocephalus esox; assembly: GCA_036324585.1. Lineage (NCBI taxonomy): Eukaryota > Metazoa > Chordata > Actinopteri > Perciformes > Channichthyidae > Champsocephalus > Champsocephalus esox. The sequence goes on along the minus strand of CM070495.1, from coordinate 4,639,811 downwards.
TCCCTGAATGTATAAAGGGTTGCAGACCAGCGACAGCAATCCAATGATCTCTTACTTTCTGAAGAACTGCCCGTTGACCTCAAACTGCTGTTTGAGCATGACCTTCCCCCGATACTCAATGACGAGTGTGTCCGGCTCCAGGTGCTTGGCCGCGCGCAGGATCTTCCTGTGTTTCTGCACCCGGGTCACCCGGCCCAACTGGAGCTGCAAACGGAAACCACAAAACAGCTATTTGCGACTGGACGTTTGTGTTATTGAATATGGCATCAAGACACAGTGTCTGGTTATATCCAAGCAGGCAGAGCAAGATGTAATCAGACAGCCTAAAAGGATTCATGTTAGTGCTGGGAAGAACTCACTGTTCCCGTTTGATTTTCAGTCTGAGATCACTGACTTTGAGTAATTGTTTATACAATGCGTTAGTCTGCATTTTTAAGTTCTGGTTCCCTCTTCTTGAAGTCAACGTATTTCTGGTTGAAACCCTTGGAGAAAGGTCTATTGTGAACCCACGTGTTTGAGCTTTTCATTTTTTGTTATACAACATAGAATATGTGAGTAGATACCCCACTGGTGAATGTCTGGAACTTCTTAGCTTTAGCCTCCGTGTTACAATTAAGTGGAGACCTTAAGTATCTTCCACATGCCACAGATAAGTCCATTGGAAAACAAATGGCTTTAAGTGAAAAGAGCCTTTGCAAAGCTAACTTTTGGGTCGGCCTACAAAATAACGTGGTCATCACTGCACCACTCCATTATGCTCTTCGTTAACACTGGCCAGTGATGTAGCGTGTTTTGCAAGGGCAAGTGCATGGGGACATTAGGGTTGAGTCAATATATTGAGGCTGGGGGCAGACCTGCATCTGTGAGCCCAGCACGGTGTTGTTGCAGGCCAGCTCCGTGCGGTTGATGGTGTCCATTGCATCGCCTGAGGCATGGAGCTGCGTGGTGCAGGGGGGGGTGGCGCTGCCGCTCTCCCCCTTAGACACGGTGTTGCTGGCGGCGCGGTGCAGCTCCAGCAGCGTCTGGACGTCAGCGCTGTACTGGTTGATCAGAGCCTCCTCGTACTGGTCCGTCCACTGGCGGATCCTGCTCTCCCAGCCCTCCGCTGTGTTCTCATCCAGCACACTGGCCTCCGTCGTGGAGTTCTACGAAGAACACAAGATGGGGAAGGATGTGTCAGAGGTTTCTCATTATATTTGTATCCAAAATAATGACGACGTGTGGGCTTTTGAGTTGGCTTTGTGTGGGCATGACGAGACTCTTCAATCAACCCTGGCATTTTCAGGGGATTGGTTTCCTCCCTGCACCCTGCGCTGGAAGAGCACCTGAAGACCGCCAGCCTTTTTAAAGGCACGTCAAAGACCTACACCACATCGGCTTTAGAATAAGACAAGTTACATCTTCAGCTTTTTGTATTGCTGTTGATTATACCGTTGTTCTGTAAAATACATACATATATATTATAAACCTTATTTAAGTGTTTGTACATAGTCCTCAGTCTGAAATGCTTGAATTGTTTATGAGGCATCACAATGTAAGACTGAAAACTTGTTTTGTATTAAGTCAAACTGGGATGTTCGATGTGGCACATTCTACCAGCCGCCACCGTACTTTAGGTATATTTTGATGCTAATCATTTTGTCTGTTTACTTGAGTAACATTTTGAATGCACGACTTTTACCTGTAACAGAGTATTCCTACTCTCTGGTACTACTACTTTTACTCAAGTATAAGATCTGAGTATTTCTTCCGCCTCTGTTCAAAGAGCTGTGCTCTGAATAACCGAACAGCCCGTTCTAACAGTGCTCCGAGTTCACCAGCGGTCCAGCATGGGCCGGAGTTCCACCGGGACTATAAACGAACACACCCCTAGTTAACGCAGCTGCTGAAGTTAGACAGCCATCCCTGAGCAGATTTAGCCGACAGAGTAGACCGGAAGGCTCGAGCACAAAGCTTGGGCATCATTAAAAAAAATGATACCCTGCGAGTCATGATTGCATCGACATATTGGTTAACGCCAATCTTACCTTCATCCTCATGGACTTCCTGGAGCCCTCTCTGAAAGCCTGAAAGAAGGGTAATGAACCCATAAGTATTCAATGTCAATGTGACGAGCTTGTATCCAAAAACAACAGCTCCAAAGTGGGGTTTGAACTACGTGCGTATCATTTCGATATATATCTTTCCTCTTCATCCACTCTGCTTCACACAGTGTCATACCTTGACTTTTTTGCCCTTTGGCGTTCCATGCGCCTTCTCTGTACTCTTCTTCCTCTTTTTGGATTTGCTCCTTTTGACCCGGTTGACAGTGAGTTTGATGCTGGTGGGCGTATGCTGGGTGGCGGTGTAAGAGACGGTGGAGGGCGACACCTCTTCGTCGCCACTCTCAGTAGCACTGCTCTCACCAGCTATCAAAAACAACAACAGAGAGAACAACACAGTCATCAGACAGCCCTGAAACTGTCATGGGGACATTCGTTAACCAAAAGGACAAAACAATGTACCGGGGACATTCGTTAACCAAAAGGACAAAACAATGTACCGGGGACATTCGTTAACCAAAAGGACAAAACAATGTACCGGGGACATTCGTTAACCAAAAGGACAAAACAATGTACCGGGGACATTCGTTAACCAAAAGGACAAAACAATGTACCGGGGACATTCGTTAACCAAAAGGACAAAACAATGTACCGGGGACATTCGTTAACCAAGAGGACAAAACAATGTACCGGGGACATTCGTTAACCAAGAGGACAAAACAATGTACCGGGGACATTCGTTAACCAAAAGGACAAAACAATGTACCGGGGACATTCGTTAACCAAGAGGACAAAACAATGTACCAGGGACATTCGTTAACCAAAAGGACAAAACTATGTACCGGGGACATTCGTTAACCAAAAGGACAAAACAATGTACCGGGGACATTCGTTAACCAAAAGGACAAAACAATGTACCGGGGACATTCGTTAACCAAAAGGACAAAACAATGTACCGGGGACATTCGTTAACCAACAGGACAAAACAATGTACCGGGGACATTCGTTAACCAAAAGGACAAAACAATGTACCGGGGACATTTGTTAACCAAAAGGACAAAACAATGTACCGGGGACATTCGTTAACCAAAAGGACAAAACAATGTACCGGGGACATTTGTTAACCAAAAGGACAAAACAATGTACCGGGGACATTTGTTAACCAAAAGGACAAAACAATGTACCGGGGACATTCGTTAACCAACAGGACAAAACAATGTACCGGGGACATTCGTTAACCAAAAGGACAAAACAATGTACCGGGGACATTTGTTAACCAAAAGGACAAAACAATGTACCGGGGACATTCGTTAACCAAAAGGACAAAACAATGTACCGGGGACATTCGTTAACCAAAAGGACAAAACAATGTACCGGGGACATTCGTTAACCAAAAGGACAAAACAATGTACCGGGGACATTCGTTAACCAAAAGGACAAAACAATGTACCGGGGACATTCGTTAACCAAAAGGACAAAACAATGTACCGGGGACATTCGTTAACCAAAAGGACAAAACAATGTACCCGAGACATTCTCAGCTTTCCGGTGTTGGCCGTCTGCTCCTTTCCGCCTGTCGAGTCCCCTGCCACTAAAGGGGAATGAAACACATCAGCACTTAGTACACATGGGCCATACGAGTGCACGAGTCATTGATGCTGTCGTGCACATCATTCCACTGCTGCACAGCCTCCAGGTGATTAGGAACAGAAGGACACTGAGCATTGGAATGTACACTTGCAGTTGAAAGGACAAATGGAAAGAGGACGACTACATGCTGTATTTTGAGCACTTCCAGTTGAGGGATGTAATCGTGTTCTCACTTTCCAACAATGTGTTTAGTTCGACAAACAGAAGCATGTTTTGTATACAAATAATGAATAAAGATGATCCATCTTCTGACGCTGCTACAATGTGAACAGAGTGGGCTCTTTGAGGGATGTAATAAGATGTGTGACATTTAACAATACAAATAGTGACCAGGATCTCCAATTGTTACGGCTTCTCTCAGGAGGAAGAACTTCCGGTGTGGAGCTGGAAACTACGCTCCATGCCCCCCCCCCTCACCTGCAGTTGTCACACTTGATGAGCAGGCCGTCGGGCGTCAGGCTGCAGTGGCACCAGCTGGCCACAGCCCCCTCCTCCTCCGACGAGCTGTCGCTGTCCGCCGAGTTGTCCTCGATGGCGTCGTGGTAGCGGGAGCCACGTACCACGCCGTTGAGATCCATGCGGGGAATGATGGTTTGGGAGAGCGGGGAGGCGGGTGGGGTAGGGGGAGGGGGCGCGCCATAGTTGTGATCCTGACAACACACAACGGAAGACTGTTGCATCTTCAAACAACGGGTGTTCGGGCAAAAAGGGAAACGGAAAATGGAGACGAATGAAAATGAGGGCAAAAAACAGGTATGTGAAACAGTACAGCCGTTAGTAACAAAAGTAGTCTGGGCTTATAGAGCGGGGAAGACCTGGTGACACACTGCAAGCAACGCAGACTCTTAGCTGAGTCTTGACTGAATTGCAAAGATTCTAAAAACAAGACGGACTGGATAGATTTAACTGAGTTATTATTTGAGCTTATTACTCATTACTTGTTGCTCATACTTGAAACTAACCAATATCTGACTGGTGAGGAATAGTACATCCCATAGTAAGGCAGGCCATAGTTACAACCGATGAATAGAGAAGAGCGGAATGAACTCACAGCATACGGCAGACCCCGATACCCATGACTCTGTGCACTCCCACAGCTGTGGTTGTAGTTTTTCTCATTCACAGCAGGGCTCGCTTCAACTGACTCAGGGCTGCGAACCAACGAACAGAAAGAGTGTTTTAGGGAATGATGACAAAACCACATTTAGAACTCATGTATTATACAGTGTATTTTCCAGTATGTCAACAACTGTAATAGTAAGGCATCAAACAGTCACTAGATGGCAGCACCACCCTGAAGTGGCCCTTCAGCCTGGGAGAACCAAGTAGGAAATGGAATGTGGGACACCATTATGTTATGCAACTCATTCTTCTCTTTAGCTGAGGTCTGAGTGTATGACCTTGCATTTCCCCCAAATATATGACACTTAAACGTAAACAAATAATAATATAATAAGTTTGTATGAACATTTTAAATCCTAATATTTTGTATTTCTAAGAAAAGATGCTGCATGTCCGCCTCGCGTTTGGAGGAAACAAAAGGGGGCTGTGAACGGTGGAGTGGAGGGACTGCATTCCACACAACCTCAGTCTCATGTGAGCAGGTTGACCTGCAGAGAGGCGACTACTGTTCTTACTGTGGACATGTCCCCAGACACGACCACCACACAGCTCGGGCCTGTGGAGATACGATACAGGCCTAGCTCCTGTCCCAGAGATAGCAAATACACATTCACAGAGATGATAATTAGTCTCTTGAGAGGGGCTCTCCCACCCACACAGAATGTGCAAATTATTACAAGACCACGGAAACTTTTACTACAATATAAAAACCGATATGTTGTTTCATTACATGTGGCATAAGAGATCTTTGTGCAGGGCGCTTTCACCCTGCACCCAGGCAGACTTTTTCATATCACAATACCTTTATTAGGAATTTACATAACACGTAGTTTAATATTCATCAGAAATACTTTAACAAGTAATGACAACAATTAAGCGAGGTGGGTGGAAGTTTGAAGTGACTTTAGTAGGGTAAATAAAGCACCAGTTGTAGCATGCTTTATTTGAGTTCAGCACTACATGAGTCGGTGCTACATTGCTTCATTTCAGACGGTTTCGAGTTCAAGTGCAGCCAGCTGACTGAAGCATAACATCCTGTACTTCCTTGCGTCTTCTAAAGTTCAATCTTGGACTTCATCTAAGGTTTAGTTGTGGACTGAACTTCACATCTCTTTGGGTCTCTACAGCAAACTGCTCACAGGATGTTTGGAGGAAGCATACTCATCACAACCCAGGGTGCTACACAGAGAAGGTGTCAACGGGGAGTTCACCAACAATGCATGGACATATTGCTTTGGACATAACCGTTATAATACTGTATTAACAATGTACAGGATCAGGATGGGTTGAAACTGTTATCACCACAATATTTGTTTTCTAAAAAGGGAATAACTTAAGCTAGTTTTCATTAGCCGGGGATCCCTGGCAGTTCCTCGAAACCACTGGAGGTTACTGACAGTAGCACTGGATGTTATGGCGCATTTCCACTGCAGGGCCTGGCTCGGCTTAGTACGGTATAGTTAGGCCTTGTTAGGCCTCGTTAGGACTGACTCACTTTATGCTGCGTTTCCATTACAGTTTAGTAGCTGGGGCAGTAACTATAGTAACAAAACCAACATCAGCCGTTAGCTGTTAGCCCTCAGAGCTCACAGCTCCTCATATCTGTTCAGAAACTAGACAGAAGTGAAACAAGTACAAACCACAGACTGTCTGTGTCATGGAGAATACAGTCGCTCGTTTAGTTTCGTCTGTAAAGGTTCTTGTTGTGAGTGTGGACGGTCGGAGCATATACTGCGTTAGCTTAGCCGATCTCCATTAAAAAAAACACGCATTTTAAAAGGTTTTTCGCCTGCCAAAGCATTAATTCATGGTTCTTACTAACCGGTATCAGTATGTTGTTACTTCGGCATCATTTAGAAACGTGTATTACAATTAAATCACGGTCAAATATGTTCATCTTGTTGTAGTTGTAGCCCCCTTGCCAGCGATTCTCTCTCTAGTTTAGCATATTCAGCCCGACTCAGCCTGGTTGTTGGCCCGCTAAGAACCTCGATTTTATGGGGCCAGAAAACTGTGAAATAGTACCCGCTAGCCGGTACTACGCTAAGTGGAAACGCAACCAAAAACGGGCCGTGCACGTGGAAATGCGCCATAACAGGAGAGGAAAGTTCCTCCTGTTAGATTTGGCTGTTGTTTTTCCCCTTAAACCTGATTGCTTGGATATGAAGACGGAGACATCAAAAGAACAGTTCATAAAAGGTTGGGAATGAGCAGCAGTAAACAACAGTGGGCCAAAGGTAAGGTGGTGTTCAGTGTCATAGGACATTTCTGTTTCTTAATACAACATTCAGGTGCGTTTGCTTTTCCAATCAGATGTATTTGTGTTTATTTGGCTTTACACTAACCAACCGCATTACGGCAGACGTGCAGGTGATCAGGTCGAACAGGAAGTGTGTTGTGTGTGACACTTGCTCTAGTTCAGCAAGGTCTCCACATCCAGAGATATCACAAAGTACATTGGGGTTAAACTGTTCCAACAAGTCCAACTAGTTGTTAGTTAGTACTCACTCTGATCCAGCAGCCATATCTGAGTAAGACGTTTCAGGTGTGGTGACTCCCAGCGCGATTACTATGCTCATGACGTCCGGCACAGCGAAGCGTGGGAGGGGGGGAAGAGGGGGAGGAGGGGGTGGGGAGGGACAGGATGGGAAGGGGGGTGGGGGAAGTTTGGAGAGGAATCACAGGGTCCCGAATGCAGCAACAAACCACTCGAGAGGTGGGGCGCCGTTGAGCCGTAGCCCACGGCTCACGGTCATGGGGGGCCTGAGGAGAGGGACACACAGATAGAGTATCAGTTATCCACACACACCTCAGAGGAGCTGCACAGAACACACATTTGTTAAAGATAGTGACCGGACATCACACAGACTTTACTCCGCCAGCACCTGAGTACAAAGTGTGTGTGTGTGTGTGATGTCCCTGAGACGCTCATTCTCGAGAGGACACGGCAAGCAGGTAGGGGCGCTGAAAACATCTCAAACGCATATGGCAAAAAACCAAATGAAAACATTGTTATACGAGTGTGTAACATGCCTTGCGCCAGGCGTCCTACACACTCTACTTGTACCAGCAGCTTTCCAATATGTGAGAACATTCCTGCCACGGACCATCTCCTGCAGTGCGCTCCGTGTGCGACAAAGAGACTGACAACGTGCAGACCTGATTATCCAGTCTGCACGATTCCAACACGATAACACTGCATCATTAGGACATGTGAGCGTTATCCTGTGCTTTTGCTGCTATGCACTGTCACAATGTTTGCCCTGAATAAAGGCTGTTGGCTCGTCTCACTTTCTGAAACTGGATATAAGACCGAGTCACATTATGACCATGAGTTGGTCGGTAAATGACACTCGGCACATTAGTACCATAACACCATGTTGTGCCAGTGTATGAGGAGCAGAGCGGCACAGCGTCAACAGGAGGGGGAAGGGTAAAAGCAATGAAGAACAACAGACATCATCCAAAAGGAGGATATCTATGGCCCAAATCGTGGACTATTATAGGTACAATTCCACATCATTTTAAAGCAGAAAAACAAACATGGCATGGGCTCGTCAGACACAACTCTGTTTGTGACAAGTACATGACCAACAGAGAATGGAGGCCTGTTGGTCTTTGCTGGAGGTAACAGCAGTGCTCAGTTGAACAATGACAAAGGCAAACCCTCTTTACATGCCTAATGAGGGGCCACATTTGCTGACTCATGATGACAATAAAGGCTTTCATGTTAGAAGCACAGAGATCGCCATAATGTGTGTAAAATGATATATGGTAGGATCGGCCCATCTCATTTGTACAGAGGCTCCCAGCATGGAGAGGGGCTGTGTTCTCTCTCCAAAGAGCAGGAACACAAACAGGGGCTTTTACAGCTCTGCTTACACTGAGCCGCCCATTAGGATGCAGTCATAAAGGAAACCAGCAGGGGGCGCCTTCCTCCAGACGCCTGGAGGGGTGAGTCACCCAACAAGAGGCCCAGCCCTCAACATGTGACCACATTCTGCTGAAACACTGACCCATCTCTCTCTCTCTCTCTCTCTCTCTCTCTCTCTCTCTCTCTCTCTCTCCTCTCTCTCTCTCTCTCTCTCTCTCTCTCTCTCCTCTCTCTCTCTCTCTCTCTCTCTCTCTCTCTCTCTCTCTCTCTCTCTCTCTCTCTCTCCTCTCTCTCTCTCTCTCTCTCTCTCCTCTCTCTCTCTCTCTCTCTCTCTCTCTCTCTCTCTCTCTCCCTCCCTCCCTCTCCCTCTCCCTCTCTCTCTCTCCCTCTCTCTCTCTCCCTCTCTCTCTCTCCCTCCCTCCCTCTCTCTCCCTCTCTCTCTCCCTCCCTCCCTCTCTCTCTCCCTCTCTCTCTCCCTCCCTCTCTCTCTCTCTCTCTCTCTCTCTCTCTCTGCCTCTCTCTCTCTGCCTCTCTCTCTCTGCCTCTCTCTCTCTGCCTGCCTGCCTGCCTGCCTGCCTGCCTGCCTGCCTGCCTGCCTCCCTCCCTCCCTCCCTCCCTCAGTGAGATGCAGAGACAGAAGCCACGCTGCAGAAAGAGGAACTGCCCTCTGTTCACACGCTGAGGAGACCATTTGGCTTACAGCAAGGTCATCCCTGGGGCAAATATGTGCAAAAACGTTACCTCACAAATCACCAATGATTGAATTGACTGTACATATCTAAACAAATATTTAAAAAAAGATTAATTAGAATTTGAATTGGGAGCGATGAAACCCTCTTTAATGGTCACACATGCAGAGCACACAGCACACAGTGACATGTGTTCTCTGCTTTTAAATAGTGGTGCACGATAATTATTGACCAGATATTAGGAATTATCACGTCATCCCGATAACAGTATTAATAGCCCCGATAATATAAAATATATTTTTTGGGTAAAAAAAAGAAAAAAATCCTGCGGTGTGGGTGGATTGGGATGAGGGGCGCTTGTTTTTCACTCGGCTCCTCCCGTTTTGCCAGTACTGTGGTGTTAGTGGTTTAGGAAGAGGGGAGTTCTTCACAAATCCAGCACTCCCTAACTCGTGCCTGGCTGTGACGTAAACGGCGTGCGGCCGTGAAGCCAGGACAGTAAACAAACATGTCGTCGGTCGTATGGGACTATTTCAAAGTTTCAGAGTTAGATAGTTAGCTTGCTATTTGTATTAACAGATGCAGAAGTTCCACGAGGAGGGAAAAGGCAACGAGCTATAATACTTCCAACCTGATTAGTCACCTGAAACATCGCCATGGCTACGATGGTGTGTTAACGGCGTACGAAGACGCCTGCGCTGCTAAACTAGCGGCAAATCCAAAGCCAGCTGCAAAGGCACCGGGGCTTTCACCTATCCACGAGGCTTTTGAAAAAGGCAATACTCAAAAAAATAGTCAATTATATTTATTTGGGAAAATAAATATAGTCACTTTGAAGAGTCAAAACTGCTCTTGGCTTTGTTTTGTTCATAGTAGTAATGCTCATGTCATTTGCTCACTACTAGTTGCTTACCACCAGGTGTGCAAAAACTACAGGTACATTTAATATATATATATATATATATATATATATATATAATATTATTATCGGTATCGGTCTTGAGAAGCAGGAAGTTATCGGTATTGGTTAGGGATGCACGATAATTATCGGCCCGATATTAGGAATTATGACGTCATCCCGATAACAGTATTAATAGCCCCGATAATATACAATATATTTTTTGGGTATCCTGCGGTGTGGGTGGATTGGGATGAGGGGCGCTTGTTTTTCACTCGGCTCCTCCCGTTGTGCCAGTACTGTGGTGTTAGTGGTTTAGGAAGAGGGGAGTTCTTCACAAATCCAGCGCTCCCTAATACTTCGAACCTGATCAGTCACCTGAAACATCGCCATCGCTACGATGGTGTGTTAAAAGCGTACGAAGACAATAATACAATACAGTGTGTGTGTGTGTGTGTGTGTGTGTGTCTGCGCGCGCGCGTTGGAGCTATGTGCAACTCAAGGCATATGCTCGAACCGGAGCTGCCTGGACGCTGCAATCATGTTGCTGAGTGTGCTGACTTCTCCTACAATGTCCCGCTGTCTGCTTCCTGCATCAAGTCAAGTGCTCGGCGCAGTTGTGTGGATAGAGCGCTCCTCTGTTTTCATTTAAACAGCTCCTTATATCCGTTAGCGCAGCTAGCTAGCACCAGATGCTAACAACAACAATGCACGTAAGGTCTCTCTCTTGCTCGCTCGGACCACACGCACCCTCCCGGTCCTCCAGATGGCCAGTCGGTGCCTGCCGGTGAGCGTGGAAGTGTGGTCTGCCACAAGCGGGCGGCAGGAGCGGGGCTGTCAGCATCAGCTTGTAGATGGTATTTTAAACTCGATGCGCTCTGAAGCTACGGGGCGGCCGAGGAAAAAAAAATACACATGCGTTAATCGCGTTAAAATAATTAGTGGCGTAATTTTAATTTTTATTATCGGTTATCGGTATCGGTATCGGTCTTGAGAAGCAGGAAGTTATCGGTATCGGTATCGGTTTCAAAAAACCAATATCGTGCATCCCTAGTATTGGTATCAAAAAACCAGTATCGTGCATCCCTACTTTTAACCCATCCTAATACCAGGAGTCTAGTACTAGGAGCAGTGGGCAGCTAGTGGGCAGCGCCTGGGGAGCAATGGGAGTGGGGGGGGAGGGAGGTGTCTGGTGCCTTGCTCAAGGGCACCACGGCAGGGCAGGAGGTGAACCGGCGACCCTACAGCTCCCAGTCCAAGCCCCTACTGACTGAGCCACTGCCGGACATTATAATAATTATGTAATAGTCTGGTGTAAGGAACAACATGACATTTTGATAGTGCTGCCCTCACTCTCTCTAGCACCGGGGCAACTACAGCCAGGCCGGGGACTTCCAATAATGTCAAGGTCAGTTCAACAGTGCTCACTGACAAGCCTTATCCAGCTGGAGACACTCACCGGGAGGTCGCAACATAAATGTCAGCAGGCTTTTAGTCACAAGGGAGAACATTCTGCTACTGCCATTGCTAGCAAACAGTATTTTGAATGTGTTTTGAGATTTTCACATTTTGTTTTACGACATAACATACGTTCGTAAAATGTCTGAAGCCTCTATGTGTTACAAAGTTGTCGGTTGCTAACAAGTTATTCAAACATCTTAACGTCATCAAACCGAAAATCAGCCCCCTCTATCGTCCTGGGGACACGCAGGCATGCAACCATGATGTTGTTCCTTTATGGACTAACATTAGCTTTTCACCTCTGGCGATTGCATGTGCGCTCCAAAAATAATAAAATATGTTCATTTTGGGAAAATATCCTGCTGAACAAAACGTGTGAGCATTATAGACAGTGTTGACGGCAGAGTGACCGTTAGCCGGTAATTACCGGACTATGACCGGTAAAATATGCTGAAGACCGGCAAAACAAAATCTCTCCGCTCAAAATGTCCGCTCAAAATAATGTCCCCTTAGCGCATCAGTTGCGCCACTGTATGACAGACAAGAGTCACAACGCTACATGCACAATCACTTCCTTTCTAATGTCTGACATTTAATGTGGAGAAAGAAATCTATCCTCCTGAAGCGGACATTTTGACCCCTCATGTAAACAAATGCTTAATGCTGCACTATACTTTTTCCGCCACACCCTTGTTGCCAAGCAAGGTGTCTTTGACACACAGGCAGTCATATCATTAGCTAGAACTAATCGATATGGACATAAACGCGAGTGAAGTATAACCGGACGGGAAAGAGAGATCAGAGATCAGATCAAATGCTGCTGACGGAGACACGCAGCTCTGCATGATCACAGCCCAACACACACTTCAAGTTATACCCAACACACTTAGCTAATTTATCTACCTCTGGAACAACCTAAACTAGTTATTAGGGGTGTAACGGTGGTTCACAAACATTTCGGTTCGGTACGTTTTCGGTACAGCAGAAAAACATAAAATATATATATATTTTTTTAAATTATTATTAAACTGTGAATATTCACTCAAATAAATACAACATATAATGAAATAAATATTAAGGTGCAGCATTTCTATAATCTGAAATAATCTGTATTTGATCTGTACTAGTTCCTAAGCAGACAGTTTGACATTATGACTTGCTTGTCATTGTATTTTCATGTTTTTTTAAAGAAAAATGAACTTGTCCACATTGCTTGCCGAAAGGACAGATCTGCTGGCACTAACAATTAGAGATGTGCTGATCCGATTTTCAAAAGATCGGAAGAAAAAGATCGGAGATCGGGAATTTTGTATTTATTTTTTAAAAAAATAATTTTTATTTAATGTTACAAAACAAGAATGACCATGTTCACGTCTTAAAGTCATCCTGAGGCCTTAGTTTGGTTTAAAATTACACAACATCATGTATGTGTTGCTTCCTTTGAGCTTGTTTTCAGACCTGGTTGCTTATTCCTCTGAAAGCTGGCAACAGAGTGGGCGCAGTGTCTGATAGCAGCAGCAAGCTAACGAGAGGCTACGTTCAGCTGGTGACTCGGGAGGCGGGACAGAGAAAATGTCAGGAGTTTGGAAGTATTATGAAATTGAAAGCGAAGGCAGTGTGACAGCCAGATGCAATGTTTGCAAGGCGGAGGTTCTGCGTGGTGGAAAGAACAGAGCTACGTTCAACACGACCAATCTAATACGTTACCTGAGAAACAAACACCAACAACAACACGACGAGTACACTAGGGCTGTACCCGAATATCCGAATATTTGTTCGTTGGAGTACTATTCGGGTTTCAATTTCGTTATTCGGATATTTGTTTTCTTTGTTTTTCCCCCGTTTTTTTTCAAATTGAATTTATTGAAATCTCCAATATCAACGTAAGAGCTTGTGCCTCTTCGGGGGGTGCCAACACTTAACCATAAACGTTATCGTTTACTTTCTCCGTCTTTATATGTAGATATAACTTTTCTCCGTTAATCTCCGTCACGTTGTTTCCAAAGCAACAACAACTTCCTGTCAACAGCGCTAACTCTCCTTCAAAATAAAAGCATGTCCACAAATAGGAAGCCAAGCCATATACAACTGCAACGAAAGTAACAAACACAATGCGATATCCTTTTCAATTTCAAAGAACACAAATTGGGTTACATTAACAAATAACTATAAAACAACAATACTGTAGAATAACAAAATGAATGCCGTGAATACACCGAAATACACGTGTTGAAGTGGTTTGCTGCTGATTACTATTGAATTGTGTTATTCCAGTAAGATGGAAAAATAATGCTTTGTTTATTCATGTTATGTTAAGCTGCTGTTGTTCATTGCATTAATACTAGACTAGGCTCTTAAGGCTAGAATTCTGCACTAAGCCACATTTTATTTTATTATTTGTGACTGAATGGGAACTTGTGAAGCTAGTCAAGCTACCTCTTTCCAGTAGAGTTATTTTTGTTTTGTTACTGCACTATCTGCACTCAATTTGTTTACATGGTTATTTTGTGGTGGACCACTGATGAGCTTTATTTTGTTTTGATCCAATGCTGCACAACTGAACTGATCCAATGCTGCTGTGAAAAAAAGAAGCTATATCCATGTTGGATAGAATGGATAGTTGGGTACTGTCATTTAAATAACCTTAAGGGACAACTTGAATACTTTTCTCCTTTTTTTTCTCTCAATGCATTGCATAAAGATCGGGAAAAATCGGTATCGGCAGATTGTCAAAATCAAATGATCGGAAGCAAAAAAAGGTGATCGGGACATCACTACTAACAATGTCTCCTGCTGTGGAGAACACCCTCTCTAGGGACAGAGGTAGCAGATACAGCCAGGTAGCGCTTTGCTAACATGGCAACATAAGGATATTTGGCATTTGTAATAGCTTTGTCTCGGTCTGAAGTTTTTGCGAGTGGTGGAGGTTCAAATGCTAGTGGGAGTTGGGTTTGCACTTCAGTCTTTTTTCTTTTGGTACCGGTGATATTCACGTTCGGGTGATGCCTTTTCAAATGAGTGTGCAAGTTTGATGTATTGCCAGCCGCGGAACCAATGTTAGTTCAACAATGCCGACAAACAGCTTTGGTTCGGTCCACCTGTCTTTGTCCGTCATCCTTGTACGTAACTGCGAAACCAAAATGTTCCCAAACCGGAGACTTCAATGATGCTGCAGGATTTTCGAGCTCAACTTTATCTGCGTTCGCCATTTTGACAGTTCCTCAAATTACTGACTACATTTAACGCATCCCTGTGACCAGCTCTCTAGTATGCCTCTCGTCCAATGAAATGACTTGGTCGCTCTATGACGCGTTGAACCCAATGTGAGCAAATTACTCTGAATGCTGCGACACAGCACCTGAGATTACATCCAAGTAGGGATGCACGATAATTATCGGCCCGATAATTATCGGTCCGATATTAGGAATTATGACGTCATCCCGATAAACCGATAACAGTATTAATAGCCCCGATAATATTCAATATATTTTTTGGGTAAAAAAAAAGAAAAAAAGACTGCGGTGAGGGTGGATTGGGATGAGGGGCGCTTGTTTTTCACTCGGCTCCTCCCGTTTTGCCAGTACTGTGGTGTTAGTGGTTTAGGAAGAGGGGAGTTCTTCACAAATCCAGCGCTCCCTAATACTTCGAACCTGATCAGTCACCTGAAACATCGCCATCGCTACGATGGTGTGTTAAAAGCGTACGAAGACAATAATACAATTGTGTGTGTGTGTGTGTGTGTGGTGTGTGTGTGTGTGTGTGTGTGTGTGTGTGTGTGTGTGTGTGTGTGTGTGGTGTGTGTGTGTGTGTGTGTGGTGTGTGTGTGTGTGTGTGTGTGTGTGTGTGTGTGTGCGCGCGCGCGCGCGCGCGTTGGAGCTATGTGCAACTCAAGGCATATGCTCGAACCGGAGGTGCTTGGACGCTGCAATCATGTTGCTGAGTGTGCTGACTTTTCGTTAGGGATGCACGATATTGGTTTTTTGAAACCGATACCGATACCGATAACTTCCTGCTTCTCAAGACCGATACCGATACCGATAACCGATAATACAAATTAAATTAACGCCACTAATTATTTTAACGCGATTAACGCATGTGTATTTTTTTTCCTCGGCCGCCCCGTAGCTTCAGAGCGCATCGAGTTTAAAATACCATCTACAAGCTGATGCTGACAGCCCCGCTCCTGCCGCCTGCTTGTGGCAGACCACACTTCCACGCTCACCGGCAGGCACCGACTGGCCATCTGGAGGACCGGGAGGGTGTGTGTACGTGTGGTCCGAGCGAGCAAGAGAGAGACCTTACGTGCATTGTTGTTGTTAGCATCTGGTGCTAGCTAGCTGCGCTAACGGATATAAGGAGCTGTTTAAATGAAAACAGAGGAGCGCTCTATCCACACAACTGCGCCGAGCACTTGACTTGACTCGCGTTAAAATAATTAGTGGCGTATTTTTTTATATTATTATCGGTTATCGGTATCGGTCTTGAGAAGCAGGAAGTTATCGGTATCGGTTTCAAAAAACCAATATCGTGCATCCCTACTTCCAAGTAGTTGTTTACATTCTCAATTGTTTACGTTCAACGTTATATTAGTTCGGTACACTTCGGTACACATGTGTACCGAACCGAAGGGCCCATACCAAAAAATTTCGGTACGAATACCGTTACACTCCTACTAGTTATAAATATGTTTATTCTTTACTGTCGGTTCACTCATTACTGGAACAGCCAGCTGCATGAGAGGGACCGGCTGTCAGGAGAGAGAGAGAGAGAAAGAGAGAGAGAGAGAGAGAGAGAGAGAGAGAAAGAGAAAGAGAAAGAGAGAGAGAGAGAGAGAGAGAGAGAGAGAGAGAGAGAGAGAGAGAGAGAGAGAGAGAGAGAGAGAGAGAGAGAGAGAGAGAGAGAGAGAGAGAGACTCCGTTTATTATGCCCGTGTTATTATCCAAAGTTACTGTACACTTTTGAATAATGTAGTTACTCTACAGTAATCTAGTTAAAACCTTTGACCGGCACTTTTCTCATTTTGTCCGGATGATTTAAACTTGAACAGACATGTTGACCGGCAAAAAAAGATTCTAACGGAAACTCTGGTTGACCCAGAAGAAAAAAAGTCATCACTGCACTGCTCCATGGCCTCAATGAAAACAGAGACACACAGGTGAGGACATACCGAAACAGATTATGGTAACAAGATCAAATGAAGATTTTGTTAACTCAATACTGTTTAAATATGAATCATAAGATACATGAATAGCGTGAAAGGGGCCGTGATGGAATTTGTAATATACTTAAACATGAAGTCATATCCGGATCCTTTTCCAAGACCACTGGCTCTTTATGGCTCAAGCGTCTTTGGGTTTTATAAAAGCGCTATATAAGTCCAATTTATTATTATTATTATTATTTATTATCCCCATTGTTGCTGCCTCACGGAAATAGCCACCTCACTCCTAGCAAACTCACAAAGGGAGTCACTATTTGGGCCTCTTCCAGAAGAACCAGACGGTGAACTAGGAAGGTACATTCCTACGAAGAAGGAAAGCCTTTCTTTACCTCGCTCCCTCCTCCTCCTCCGGCACCTCCCTCCCTTCCTTGTTCGTTCCTCTGGCCATGAATACCAGGCTCAAATTACCAGCAGGCTCAACAAAGTATTTTCACTTCCACCAGAACAGAGGCCATTTTGGAGACAAGTCCAAGGGGGAGACACAGAATGAACAGCAAAGGAGACCCTCTCTCTCACATAACTATCTCACCTCTTCTTTTTTTGTAATACCGACATTGAGTGTTTGGTTAACGTGCTGTTTTACTATTCTTTAACATCTAAATGTATCTCTGGGTTGAATCAGTGAGTAAAATGAATATAGAGGAGACAAAGAAATCCAACCCTGAGAGCATATGCACAGCAGATCAAAGTCACATACACACAAAACCACACCTCGTCTGAGCAGACCTCAGAACAGCAAGTTCTGTAAGCATTAAACAACATCGTGAAAGAGCACAAATAGAAACATTATGCACATACAGATACACTAACCAGAGAAGCTATAGCCCACCACATTGATCCAGTGAATTACTCAAAGCAAAGTCTCACCTTTCCTCCTGAGGCCATAGATGTGAATATTACAGTTATGCAACGTTGTCCACAACAGCAACAAATTACAATGACTCGAATGAGCTGAATTCTATTATTTTTCAACGCTGCTTGGACCAAAAATGTGGCAGGAAACAGTGACACTGTAATGTACAGAGGTTTTGGGACATTTCTAGAGCACATTTAGTTCTAGTTTCTATAATTCATATCTGATATAACAACCTAATAAATACTACACAGGAACGGAAACACAGACACATATGCGCGTCGGCAAAAAATACCTCCGCACATTACGGAATCTCATCATGAAGTTAAAGCTTTCATTTGTCGTTTTCGGAGCTCAGAATGATATTATGGCGCGTTTCCACTGCAGCGGGTAGCTCGCTTTAAGCGTGCCGAGCCGTGCGGGGCCTGTTTTTGGTTGCGTTTCCACTTGGCCTAGTACCGGCTAGCGGGTCCTAATTCACAGTTCTGGCCCCATAAAATCGTGGTTCGAGGGCCAGGAACAACCAGGCTGAGTCGGGCTGAGTATGCTAAACTAGAGAGAGAATCGCTGGCAAGCGGGCTACAACTACAACAAGATGAACATATTTGACCGTGATTTAATTGTAATACACGTTTCTAAATGATGCCGAAGTAACAACACACTGATACCAGTTAGTAACAACCATGAATTAATGCTTTGACAAGTCTGCAGACAGACGGCAGAGAAAAACCCTTTTAAAATGCGTGTTTTCTAAATGGAGCTTGGCTAAGCTCACGTTGTAAATGCTCCGACCGTCCACACTCACAACAACGGCCTATACAGACATAAATAAAGCAGCGACTGTGTTCGCCATGACACAGGCAGTCTGTGGTTTGTACTTGTTTAACTTCTGTCTAGTTTCTGAACAGATATGAGGAGCTGTGAGCTCTGAGTGCTAAGAGCTAACGGCTGTGTTGTTTTTCTGGGGCGCTCATTGAAGATGACGTCACGGCTCCGCCTACACTGCGTTACTATAGTAACTACCCCAGTTCTTAAACTGTAATGGAAGCGCAGCATTAAAGTGAGCCGGGCCTAATAAGGCCTAACCAAACCGAGCGAGGCCTGCAGTGGAAACGCGCCATTATAGGTCTATACATACACGGCTAGGCTGCTGCCTGACTCACTGTTGCTGTTTTGTTAGCCTTCTAACATGGACCAACACAATACAAAGGGAGCATGCACCTGAGCAAACGTATTCACTGTAAGGTTGCAGGGCAGATTTGTCCCCAATAGGAAACTTTAAAAGGGGCGTTATTATACTTTATACCCTTTATTTCCCAAAATACAAGTTGGAACCTGAATACAAGCAAGATGGTGCCCCTTTACAGTATACCGTTGAAGGTAAAGAGATTGATGAAGGCAGCCTGTTACTCTAACTTCCATCAGCGGTTCAATGACCCTAATGTGCATCTGGACATCAGGTGAGATACCTCAACTACTCTATACTATCCTACAATCACAAAAGTCAAAGTATGTGTTACTAAAAAATATTTTGTTATGACTGGAGAGGAATTATCCACAATTTTGAGATATAAATAAATAAATACATATTGTTTTAACCATCGAATAATATTTTCCCTAAAATGTATTTACATACAAATACATTTCCCATAGAAGAAAAGTTGCTGTTAATTATAGTTCTTAGAAAGAAAATTCTACAAATAAATTGTTATTTTTTCATAAATATATTCACCCTACAAAGTGAATGTAGTTCATAAACAGTCTTTTAATCTGGTCTAAAACATTAAATCAACTGGAAAGATATCTGATTAGTTAGTTAGTTGGATTGTGTCAATCAATGGCCAACAGGTCAGGGTCTGTCCACCATGTTGTTTCCACATTTAGCTTCAAAGTGACCGCTCGATGGGCTATACATACACACAGGAACATACTAACACAGTTTGGGTTTGAACACTGTCCATGCTCGCCGTGTCCACCTGTGCCTCGCACAACCTCCACAACACTTCCAGTCCAGTGAGATTACACCCGCCCCCTCATTCTGCCCCCGCACACATGCTAGCTGTAGGAAGGATATGAATATCTGCCATTCCCCAGCACTGCGCAGGTCGAGCTGGAGTCTCAGAGAGCGCCAGGAAATTGAAGATGAATAACGGACAAATCAAGACAAAAATAATACGTGGCCAGAGAGAAAGCAAGGCTCATTGTAGATCTTATTTCACTCACCCAAATATATTAACAATATAACAGGAAACCAAATTGGATTGTACACCCTCACTACTACCCTGTTGCAAATGTCACAAATGATAAACATACAGCTTGATGACATGATTTAGTGTGAGTCAATGTGAGACAAGGCCTTGATTAAAAACGTTTTGTTCTCAAAAATATAAACAACAAGATTGGTCTGCACAGACTATTGATGTGTGGGTAAAGCAGTCTTCACACATTACGTGATTTTCTCTTTGCTCACTGCGAGGCCTTGTGGTGAAACCAACTACTTAAGTTTGTTTCTATGGTTACATCTCAAGCTTTGTTGTGCAGCTTCATACAGCTATTATCTGACTGGTTGCTGAGGAAGGTCAGCTGCAACAGTGCATGACATTAAGGATTTTGGGCCCCTGTGGGCCATCTAAGCTAATTTACAGATGGCCCTGAGCCCAATAGAGATTGCCCTGAAAAATGCGCACGGGTGAAATGATGCACAAAGGGTTTGGGGGGCCTCCCCCTAGAACATTTTGATTTGTGCAGGTCTTAGATGCTGTCTGGTGCATTCTCTAGACTGAATTATAAGATGAACCACCACAATATTATATTGTACAATTTCAATTGTATTCTTCATTTCACTTGTTTGTTTGTTCTATTTGTGTTTGCTCGCTTGCATGCCCTGCATAGCTATAAGAAATACTTAAGTTGTTGGTCAAGTCACTTTCCATCTGATGAAAGCAGATGCCTTCCCAGATGGAAAAAAGTAGAAAACATTACATTCAGTTATAACTGCCAAAACAAACATTATTTACACTATTATGGCCCCTGTTAAACATGTTTGTATGTTATCTACTGTAAGTTGGTCGAACGAATGCCTCCTCATCCGGAAGCTGACCGAGCAGACCCGAGCATGCGCGAAGAACACAAAATGGCGACATCAGAGTTCCCGTTAGCCGGCAAATCGAAATCTCTTCGGTCAAAATAATTTCCATTTAGCGCAATACAGCTTCAGTTGCGCCACTTGTGTGACAGACAAGAAGAGTCAACTCTAATGTCTAACACTTAATGTGGAGAAAGAGATGTCCTGTATGGGTTGATTGTGCGTTGATCTGTTGGTAATTCCTCGGGGTTCCGGTGGGCATGTAAACAAAGGCATAATGCTGCGCTATACTTTGTGGCCTCAACCGGTTGCATAGCGACACTTATCGTTTAGGTGTCTTTTAATAAGCAGGTAGTCCTATCATTAGCTAGAACTAGCTGGATCTGATCGATATGGACATAAACGCGAGTGAAGTCTAATCTGACGGGAGAGAGATCAGTTGCTGCTGACGAGATATGCATGATCACATGCAGCGGTGAGCGGACAAAACACACTTCAGGTTAGAATATCACACGTAGCTATTTTAATTACCTCTCAAACTACCTAAACTAGTTATAGATATGTTTAGTTTTACTGTAGGGTCACTCATTACTGGATCTGCGAGCTGCATGATACTGGCATAATAGATTGCCCGATCGGGCAACCAGCAGGTGAGGCTTCATTGCCCGGGATAAACCCTAGATGGCCCCGGGCCATCGGGCAGTCCTTAATGTCGAGCCCTGTGGAATCAGGGTCAAAGTTGAAAGATAATTTGAACTTTGAGCACAGCGCTAGATAGGGCTGTGCGATTATGGCAAAAATCATTATCACAATTATTTCTGGTCAATATTGATATCACGATTATTAAATATGATTCTTCATTGACTTTGAAAACATCAATTTATTGAACTTTAAAACAAATTAAAATAATCAATTGAACAGTATGTTTTTAACAGTTGAATACCCTGAACTTTAAAGGTGGGGTAGGTAAGTTTCAGAAACCGGCTCGAGTGCACTACAATTTGAAAGTACACCGCCGAAAATAATCCGCCCCTTCCTTACAGAGCACCTCCTCCAACACACATGAACGCGCACATGACGTCAGCAGACTGGTGAAAGAGGCCGCCTGCTGGCGAGTCATTGAAGTACTGCTGCAATGCACGCCCAATAACGGCACGCCCAATGAGGGCACCAGATACATTTGTGCGTGCACGAGATGGAAGGCTGACAGACGGCAATCCAATCCGTTTAGCCGGTCGTACTTTTTACAGTACCACGGCTTCCACAGATTTTTTGTCAAAGCACTTCAGATATTCATTGCTATCGGGATGTTAAGAGCATTCCATGGAATATAACAAAAAGTGTATCTCGAGCCGGTTTCTGAAACTTACCTACCCCACCTTTAAGTATAATTCAACTGAAAAACCAATACAAAAATTAATTACATTTAAATAAATAATATCAAAATAATAAATACAATACAGCTTTATTTATATAGCACTTTAAACCTCCACAGTTTAGTGCTGTACAGGCAAATAAACAAAACAAAAACATACAAAAAGTAAGTACAAGTAAAAACAATAGGCAATTTAAAAGCAATAAAAGCAACGCTCTCAAAGATGTTAAGGCCAACTTCATCTCTGGCTACGCCTCCCTGCAGTCCCTGGATGTCCTTGCTCTCACTGAGACCTGGATTACTCCATCCAACACATCCACCCCAGCAGCTCTCTCCACAGCATATTCCTTCTCCCATACACCCAGACCCACTGGCAGAGGAGGTGGCACTGGTCTCCTGCTCTCTCCCAAATGGAGCTTTTCCCTCTTCAAGCTACCTAACTTCACTCCTTCCACCTTTGAATTCCATGCCGTCACAGTAACCCATCCTATACAACTAACCATTGTTGTTCTCTACCGTCCACCAGGCGCCTTGGGAGACTTCTTGGAGGAATTAGATCATCTCCTCTCACACATCCCTGAAACTGGCCCTCCCACTGTACTTCTCGGAGACTTCAACCTCCAGACAGGGAAGATAGACGAACTAACATCTCTGTTAACCGCCTTTGCTTTCTCACTGTCTCCGTCCCCACCAACTCATAAAGCTGGCAATGTCCTTGATCTCATATTCTCAAGGAACTGCTCTACTTCTAACCTCTCTGTAAACCCGCTCCACACATCCGATCACTTCTTCATTTCATTCTCTCTACCCCTTTCCAAACATAACAAACTAATCTCTTCTCATCCTGCACCTGTCCGCCGTAACCTCCGTTCCCTCTCCCCCTCTACCTTGCTCTCAGCCCTCCCTTCCTCTGACTCGTTCCAACTCCTGCCTCCAAACTCTGCTGCAGAAACTCTCCTCTCTAATCCTCTCTGGACTCTCTCCGTCTTCTCACATCTCGACAGGCTCGTCAGTCCCCTCCTGCTCCCTGGCTAAATGACGCACTGCGTGCCAATAGAACCGTCCTTCGGGCAGCAGAGCGTAAACGGTGGAAATCCAAACTCCATGACGACCTCCTAACCTCAGGCTCTCCTCTCCTCTTTCTCTGCTTCGATCTCTCAGGCAAAAAGCACTTTCTTTCAAGATAAGATTCAATCTTCCTATTCCAATCCCTAAAAACTATTTTCCATCTTCTCCACGCTCCTTGACCCCTCCAAAGCCCCTCCCCCTCCTCACTTCTGTCAAGCGACTTTGTTAACCACTTTGAAAAAAAGGTTGATGATATTCGCTCTTCTTTTTCTGACTCACCTTTACTCACCGCTAGGTCACCAGACCCTCCTTTCACCCACACACTGACCTCCTTTTCCCCTCTCTCGCCAAGTGAGGTTCTTACCCTCATTACCTCTGCCCACCCTACCACCTGTCCTCTGGACCCTATCCCTTCAAACCTCCTTCAGACTATCACTCCTGATATTCTACCGTTTCTCACCCATTTCATCAACACTTCTGGTCACTTTCCAAACAGTCTCAAGGAGGCAAGAGTAAACCCTCTCCTAAAGAAACCCACTCTCAACCCGTCTGATGTTATAAACTACAGGCCTGTTTCTCTCCTCCCGTTCCTGTCGAAATCACTTGAACGCGCCGTCTTTAAACAACTCTCCTGTTATCTCCATCAGAACAACCTTCTGGATCCGCACCAGTCTGGTTTCAAGGCAGGTCACTCCACAGAAACTGCCCTCCTTGCTGTCACTGAGGAACTGCACACTGCTAAAGCAGCCTCCCTATCCTCTGTCATCATCCTTTTGGACCCGTCTGCTGCATTCGACACAGTGAATCATCAGATCCTCCTTCGCACTCTCCAAGAACTTGGAGTTTCAGGCTCTGCACTTTCCCTCATCACCTCATACCTCAAAGACCGCACCTACAGGGTTACTTGGAGAGGGTCAGAGTCCGACCCTTGTCAATTAACTACAGGGGTCCCCAGGGCTCTGTTCTTGGTCCCCTCCTGTTCTCCTTGTACACAAACTCGCTCGGATCTGTCATTAGCCCGCATGGTTTTTCATACCACTGCTGACGTAGGGCTGGGCGATTTTTTCGGTTTTCACGATTAATTTGCATTTTTACTTTCTTATGGTTTGTGAAATGGCTGAACCGAAAAATCGCGATTTTAAAACATTTCTAGACTCCGCAGATTTGTTTTGCTTTAAGGGACTCCGTAGTAGCTTACTCTCTCACTTTCCAGAACACGCACAAAACTCAGCCACATTGCCTGTGACTACCCGAACTGCAGCTCTGCCCGATCTGCTGTTGTTATGCTGTGTTCGTTGTTTGTTGTTGAGCATAACAGAGGACTCAGACATTGTACATTACATATATAACTAAACACGCCTTTTCTCCACCTTATCTCTTTCATGACTTTTCATTTAATATGGTTTTGAACGCTGTAATCAATACTCAATACAGGAAAAACTTCACGGCTGGTTTCATTTCTGGTAGTTCCGGATGTTGTCTCATGCTACCCACCTCTGTAAACAAACGTATTCAAATAAACTGTACCTTCATTTAATATTCAGCAATAATAATATCTCGACGTCTATACAGTAGTTGTAGTGTTGAAATCAGTAGGTTTCGGTGTGCAACACTCCGTGTCATATCGCTACTAAATTCACCTCTATAGTAAATGGTATATTAGCCACATGCTAAATGCTAACCGGAGATTAAGGATTTTCAGAATAAAACCTTAACAACTGCGCACGAGAACTTCTGGTTTTTCAGTATAAAACAGCATTTAAACTGACGGTATGTTTAAGGTACTTTATGCCAGTGTTGTAGTCAAGTCACCAATTCACGAGTCCAAGTCACCCTCGAGTCACCACTCTTCGAGTCCGAGTCCAAGTCCGAGTCACCAAGGGAGAGTCGTAGTCGAGTCCGAGTCCAAGTCCGAGTCACCCAAGGAGTGTCCAAGTCGAGTCCGAGTCATCATTGCCTGTGTTCGAGTCCGAGTCCAAGTCCGAGTCACTTAAGAAGAGTCCAAGTCAAGTCCGAGTCACAAGTCTTCATGTATTAATCTTCGTGGATATATGTTTTGAAATGTAGCTGCTCCTCTACATTGCTGTTATCCTGTCTATTGAACTGCTGTGAAGTGAGTTTGGCTACAATTCTTGTAATAGGTGCTATACAAATATAAAGCTTATTTCTAATATTAATATTATTATTATATATAAATAAACTATATTTAAAATGAGTTTAGAGAAGTGATTATATTTGTATGCCAATATTTTCCTATGGTAAAGTTTTCGTTTTGCACTTTTATTTTGATAGTAATAAGATCGGGACTCTTATTTTGAAGGAACTTTTACCGGTTAAATCAGTTTACCGATAAAGATTTATCACCAAGAAAGCACATGGCTACTTAGCATGCAAAATGACGTAATTCTGCATGTTAAGTATATGCTTTCGTTATCGGCTGAATCTTTATTTATTGATTAGATCACGTTACTCTGATGATAGTTCAAGACAGCCTATATGTCTGAACTCGACCCTTAGAGTAATGTGTTACGGAGCCTTCTCTTCTATATTGTTTCCACATAACGAGCATTTTGCGCTGCTCTTTTCCAATGTGGAAGCAGAATGTGTGAAAGCATACAGCACGATGCGGGGTGTGTCTGTAGACATCTCTAGACTGGAATAGCGGGGCCCAGTACGTGAACTCGCCATACAGGATAGAGGACATCAGACTCCAGAGAAAATGTGCTCGAGTCCGAGTCCAAGTCGGAGCGTCAATGTACGAGTCGAGTCCGAGTCATCGTGAATTCACGAGTCCGAGTCCAAGTCATCCTGTGCGAGAATTCACGAGTCCAAGTCCGAGTCGCGTCAATCAGTGCGTGAGTCCGAGTCGAGTCACGAGTCCCGAAAATCGGCACTCAAGTCCGAGTCCAGGACTCGAGTACTCCATCTCTGCTTTATGCCATCAAAAACATTGATTTTAATTTATAACGCTGTGTGCATGTGCAGAGCTGCAGATCGGGTAGTCACACACTAATACAATCACATTCACCGCTTCACCGACAGACGTACCACGAACACAGATGAAAAACTCATTCCTAAAAAAAGGTGCTACTTCAGTTGTATGGAAGTGGTTCGGGTACAAGCGGTCATACATAGAACAAACAACTGTTCTGTGTATGGTCTGTGGAAAGACAACTTCCTAGAAAGTTAAAGGGATGTTATTATGTTTGAGGGTATTTTTTTATTATTCATTTCATTATCATTATTTATTATTTGTTGCATTTCATTTTACAAGTTTTTTCAGGGATGGCATAAAGAGATTTTTTTTTCAGTTTGATTTAAAAAAATCTTTGCACATTAATGACAGCCAAGTGCCGTGGTGCTGTTTTTATTTTTATTTTTTTTATTCTTGAACAACTGATTTGTTCACATAGGCCTAGACTACTTGGTAATCTCATTTATTTTTATTGTGTTAATAAAGAAAATATGTATTGAAATGTTGCCATGGTCTGGTTTGTGAAGGAAAATCGCGATTTTATTTTTAGGCCAAATCGCCCAGCCCTACGCTGACGACACCCAATTAATTCTGTCCTTTCCCCGCTCAGAGACCCAGGTCGTCACACGCATCTCTGCTTGTCGAGCTGACATCTCTCAGTGGATGTCTGCTCATCACCTCAAGCTCAACCTTGACAAGACTGAACTGCTTTTCCTTCCAGGAAAAGATTATCCCACTCTTGACCTGACAATCAACATCGGCACCTCTGTTGTTTCCCCGACCCAGACTGCAAGGAATCTGGGTGTGACCCTAGATAACAACCTGTCCTTCACTGCAAATATCGCCGCTACAACCCGCTGCTGCAGATACACGCTTTACAACATCAGGAGGATACGTCCCCAGCTGACCCAGAAAGCCACGCAGGTTCTGGTCCAGGCTCTTGTCAGCTCACGCCTAGACTACTGCAAAGAGCTGGCTGGTCTACCTGCATGTGCCATTCGACCTCTGCAGCTCATCCAGAATGCAGTGGCTCGTCTGGTCTTCAACCTTCCTAAATTCTCCCACACCACGCCGCTCCTCCGCTCCCTCCACTGGCTTCCGGTAACTGCTAGAATCCACTTCAAGACAATGGTACTTGCGTACCATGCTGCGAATGGATCTGGCCCTTCCTACATCCAGGACATGGTTAAACCGTACACCCCAACACGTGCACTCCGCTCTGCATCAACCAAACGGCTCGCTGCACCCTCGCAGCGAAGGGGACCCAAGTTCCCATCAGCAAAAATATGTGGGTTTGCTATCCTGCCTCCAAGATGGTGGAATGAGCTCCCCATTGACATCAGGACAGCAGATAGCTTACACACCTTCCTGCGCAGACTGAAAACTCATCTCTTTCGACTCCACTTCGAGCGATAGAACTATGAACAAAGCACGTATATGCTAATAAAGGACTGGTTTATCTAAAGCCAGTTGAGTAGCACTTGAAATGTTTTTGCTCTATGAAACCTGATGTACTTTTACGATTCTGTTTTCTTCAAGTTTGTATTTTGTTGGTCGAACGCACTCCCGAACGTAAGTCGCTTTGGATAAAAGCGTCAGCTAAATGCAATGTAATGTTAATACGCTAAGGAGAAGTGGTGGGTTTTAAAGGTGACATGTCATGCTTTTCCGGTTATTGCCTGTCCCCTTGTGTGTTATGAAGGTTTTTATGCATGTAAACGGTGTGCAGAGTCAAAACCCTCAAAGTGCACCCTGTAGGGAGTAAAACTCTAAAACAGAAAATACCTCCCCAAAACGCCTCGTTGGAGATACTTCACTGTCCATTTGATTCTTCCGGGGACATCATGATGTCACGTCGTCCCCGGAACGAAATGGACCAATCCGTGGAGCTTTTACGTTATGTCCGCGGAGCCGTTACTTTAAGCCCCCACTGATTGGTCCAAATTGACCAGTCCACGAACTTCCTCACACACTCAGTGCATGCAGCTCTGCTGATCTCTCCTCCCTGGCTGCAGGCTGATAACAGACAGTTGGGATCTCAGCGAAATTCTCTCTGCAGACCCATTCTCACAGCGTTTATCAACCTTTTTCTTACTCAATATCAAGCCACACTTATTGTTTTTACTTCGGCTGTGACTTTGTATGTGCTCAGGGTGAGTTTGGCTGTGTATCGCTAAACAAGGAAATCACACCTTCACGGAGCTTAGCACGATTCACAACGTCCCGACTGGTCCTCCAATCGGAGCGAAACCAATGTGAGTTTGGAAAATTGCACAGCATAAATATATTCTAGTAGACCACAACAATGGAATTATGATCAGTGGAAATGGCCATGACATGTGACCTTTAAGAAATAAATACTAAATACCAATAAAGAAGATAAACAAATATTGTGGAGTGCACTTCCACAACCTACTAACTAATGTCACTTACAACTGTAATGTTTAATTATACTGCTACACGCAGTGCTCTTATTTTGGTAACCCCTTATCCAGAAACAGCGAGCTAATGTGCCGTTTACACGGGAACGCAAACGGTTGTATCCGCTACTTTTCTCTTTCGTATAGCCCGTTCGTTCACACGAGGGGGTAACGGAAACGGACCCTGCAGTGTTTCCCCTAGGATGGAGTCATAGCAGCGGTGCTAAGGAACCCAACATAATGTGAGCGTTAACAGCATTTAATTACACAAAAGATGCAGTGGTGTACACAATTGCAAAAGGAGGCGCTCTCCTCATCTTCCGTCAGCCCAGGTCAGCAGGTAGAAGAGATCAATCCTTGGCTTGCTCTTCCTGTTGTCATCTGAGGTCTCCTTCTATTGGCCGGTGTCGTCGGGGGTAGGGATGCCAGCGATTATTCGATTATTCGCTACAGTCTCCATTAGCGAACATTATTTTTAAAAATCGATTTTATTTTTTTTATTATTATTATGGCTTAGTTTCAACCAAAATATATATATATATATATATATATATATATATATATATATATATATGCTAATAATAGTAATAGTATTAATAATTGTAAATGGTCATTGGTCACACCACCAGTTTGTTTTACTGTAAACTTGGAGGAAGCCCACGTGCAGAGCAGACTGCTGCAGCACGCTACACACCGACCCCACTTGTATATTAGCCACATGCTAAATGCTAACCGGAGATGAAGGATTTTCAGAATAAGTGCACAACAACTTCTGGTTTTTCAGTATAAAACAGCATTTAAACTGACTGTATGTTTATGGTACTTTATGCCATCAAAACATTGATTTTAATTTCTAACAAGTCCCATTCAAATCCCCCGTGTTCCGCCACCTGCTGCACCTTTTCGTTCTCCATTGTCCATTGTGATACTGCACTTTACAGCTACAGTTTGCACTGTTTCAATAAATGAAACTAATTTTCTCACCACATCTTTTGATTCATTTTGTCCAGCATTTGCAAGCTGTAGACGCTCTGTCAGAGCCAAATATTGTATAATCGATGCTTTCAGTTTTCAGTTGAATTAATTCAATCTAGGGATGCACGATATTGTTTTTTTGAAACCGATACCGATACCGATAACTTCCTGCTTCTCAAGACCGATACCGATACCGATAATAAAAATAACGCCACTAATTATTTGAATGCGATTAACGCATGTGTATTTTTTTTCCTCGGCCGCCCCGTAGCTTCAGTGCGCATCGAGTTTAAAATACCATCTACAAGCTGATGCTGACAGCCCCGCTCCTGCCGCCCGCTTGTGGCAGACCACACTTCCACGCTCACCGGCAGGCACCGACTGGCCATCTGGAGGACCGGGAGGGTGCGTGTGGTCCGAGCGAGCAAGAGAGAGACCTTACGTGCATTGTTGTTGTTAGCATCTGGTGCTAGCTAGCTGCGCTAACGGATATAAGGAGCTGTTTAAATGAAAACAGAGGAGCGCTCTATCCACACAACTGCGCCGAGCACTTGACTTGATGCAGGAAGCAGACAGCGGGACATTGTAGGAGAAGTCAGCACACTCAGCAACATGATTGCAGCGTCCAGGCAGCTCCGGTTCGAGCATATGCCTCGAGTTGCACATAGCTCACACACACACACACACACACACACACACACACACACACACACACACACACACACACACACACACACACACACACACACACACACACAACACACACACACACACACACACACACACACACACACACACACACACACACACACACACACACACACACACACACACACACACACACACACACACACACACACACACACTATTGTATTATTGTCTTCGTACGCTTTTAACACACCATCGTAGCGATGGCGATGTTTCAGGTGACTGATCAGGTTCCAGAGCGATGGATTTGTGAAGAACTCCCCTCTTCCTAAACCACTAACACCACAGTACTGGCAAAACGGGAGGAGCCGAGTGAAAAACAAGCGCCCCTCATCCCAATCCACCCACACCGCAGGATACCCAAAAAATATATTGTGTATTATCGGGGCTATTAATACTGTTATCGGTTTATCGGGATGACAACATAATTCCTAATATCGTGCATCCCTAATTCAATCCAAGTCAATGGAACACTAACAAGACGTCACCAAAATTCCACTGTCCCTTTAAAATCTTTCAGAAAATGATATAAGTGTATCGAATTATATCGAATCGTATCGAATCGTATCGTTGGCTGAATATCGTGATATATATCGTATCGTTGGCTGAATATTGTGTATCGTATCGTGAGATTAGTGTATCGCCACAGCCCTAGTTCACTGTAGTTGCTGTCATAAGTCATTTGTAGACTAAGTGGCAAAAAGCTTTTTTTTTACATTTGTACTTTGTAGAGAAATGTAGACACAAGTTGGAAGGGAGCGCAATAAATCTGACGAGTTTGAATTTGAGTTGGTTATGAGTTTATTTTCAATTGATAATTAGCTCACAATAAGTTCACTTTAGTTACTCACACAACTTGACACAAGCCATGGCCCGAACCTGTGGACTTGAGTCCGGAGTCAAGTCTAGACATAGGTGATGTATATCAAAATGGCTTCAAATTTATTCATTATTGTATGGATGTCACATCCTCTAGGGGGGTCCGGGGTTATGCCCCCCTGGGAAGATTTGTTTTTAACAATTTAAAGTAAAATGCTTCAATCTGGTGCACTTTGAGCACACAATTACTAGAGACCTGATCTCGGGGGTAAAACTCTAAAACACCCATATGAAAAAGATTGGTTTACATTTTAATAATCAAATAAGTATGTGAACATAACCAATAACCTACTATAGCCAATAACAAATAAATGTGGCTTATTTTATTTTTGTTGTTCATTCATATCTTATTTGATCTAGTTCACATTTATTTATGCATATTTTTGTATCTCTCCAACTTTAAACGATATTTTTGGTTTACTGTCCTATAGTATATATTGGAATGATTTCAAACCAGTTTTTATTTATCCTAATAATTAGGGATGCACAATATTGTTTTTTTGAAACCGATACCTTCCTGCTTCTCAAGACCGATAACAATATAATATATATTAAATGACTAAGTGAGCAAATAACATGAGCATTACTACTATGAACAAAACAAAGCCAAGAACAGTTTTCACTCTTCAAAGTGACTATATTTATTTTCCCAAATAAAGTTCTTGCCTTTTTCAAAATCCTCGTCGATAGGTAAAAGCCCCGGTGCCTTTGCAGCTGGCTTTGGATTCACCGCTAGTTTAGCAGCGCAGGCATCTTCCTACGCTTTTAACACACCATCGTAGCGATGGTGATGTTTCAGGTGACTAATCAGGTTGGAAGTATTATAGCTCGTTGCCTTTTCCCTCCTCGTGGAACTTCTGCATTTGTTAATACAAATAGCAAGCGAACTACCTAACTCTGAAACTTTGAAATAGTCCTATACTACCGACGACATGTTTGTTTACTGTCCTGGCTTCACGGCCGCACGCCATTTACGTCACAGCCAGGCATGAGTTAGGGAGCGCTGGATTTGTGAAGAACTCCCCTCTTCCTAAACCACTATACCACAGTACTGGCAAAACGGGAGGAGCCGAGTGAAGAACAAGCGCCCCTCATCCCAATCCACCCACACCGCAGGATTTTTTTCTTACCCCAAAAATATATTGTATATTATCGGGGCTATTAATACTTTTATCGGATTTATCGGGATGACGTCATAATTCTTATACCGGACCAATAATTATCGTGCACCACTCCTAATAATTATAAAGGAGTGCCTTGGAAATATGTGTTTACATAATTTGTGGTCAAAACATTTGAGACCCACTGAGATAACTTATGAGACTAAAATGAAAGGTCACATGTCATGGCCATTTCCACCGATCATAATTCCATTGTTGTGGTCTACTAGAATAGATTTATACGGTGCAATTTTCCAAACTCACATTGGTTTCGCATATGCATCTCTGTAAAGTATGTGTATTCACTCTCTCCACTTGGTTTCATCTGTCCACAGAATATTTTGCCAGTAGTGCCGTGGAACATCCAGGTGCTCTTTTGCAAACTTCAAATCGTTCAGCAATGTTTTTTCTGGGCAGCAGTGTGCGAAAAAGTCCACGTCCCACCGTCCGGGACGTGTTATTTACAATATCGGACAAGTAGATCTTTCAATTGACTTGTCCGGCGGACAAGTGACTTTTTTCGCCCCGATTTATTGACAAATTATTGATAAATTCAGTTTACAAAAGGCAGAACTCATTCGCAAATTGTCCGTGTCCGCCATTGTTCGTTTAGAAATGTTAGTTTCGGTTCATGCTTGTCGATTCCTAAGGAAATGCATCTCGCCGCTTTCTGTACAGTTAGACGGGGGCGGAGCGGGCGGGAAGTGTAGCACAGTGGCCGGGTTGGGAAGCAAAACTCGGTTCCGATTAGGAACAAATAACAATTGTCCGGTCCCGGGATTAATAAGAGTTGTGAGGACAGAAGGCGAGGCCGACGAGCCCCGCAGACTGCAGCTCTCTCTCTCTCTCGCTATGCTCCGTATCAGCTGATCGCTGCAGCTCAGCGTCTCTCTCTCTCTTTCTACACACAGCAGATCCGCTGACCGTTTAACAGCCTCATCTTTGTCAAACTTTATTATGTTCTTTCTCTAACACGTAATGAAGGTTATTAAGCGTTTTAGCTCCTGTGTTGTTAATATGGACCACCATTTCCTTTATGAAGTGAAGCAACCCTGTCTGTCCTCGCGCTGTCCTCACATCCCCGGACCCCCAGACTCGGAGGAGCACAGGGATGTCAGTATTGTTTATGAAGCAGGGTATAGAAAGTACATTGTTGAAATGATATTTATACTCTTTATTTACTTTTACAAACAGTGAGCAGCTGGGCGCTGCCTGCATGTGTATGCAGGACATGTGTAAGCGTGCAAGCGTCTTTGAGTTGTAGAAAAGCGCTATGCCTATAAATATAATAACTTTATTTGTATAGCACCTTTCATACAGGGGATTGCAGAACTTCAAAGTTCTTTACATCAGCAAAAAATAAGATAAAATCAGTGTAAAACAAGCAGCAAGAGCAAAGCATAAAATGGGATAAAATAATTAAAAATAAAAACATAGAAATAGTGCAATGTCAATATATGCAGTATAATAGTGTAAAATCTGTAAAATGCTTTGGTAAAGAGCCTTTTAAAAATGCCTAATGTATTGGCTTCCCTAATATTGTTGGGTAACATGTTTTGGGGCGTAGTTTACAAAGGATGCTTCACCGATCTTCTTATGACTCTTTCTGGTGACCTCTAATAGACCTGCATCTGATGATCGCAGTGTTCTGGCGGGTGTGTAGTTCATTAGAGAGTCAGCAATGTAGCTGGGTCCTTGTCCATTTAGAGCTTTGTATGTGAGAAGAAGCACCTTCAAATCAATTCTGAAAGTTACAGGAAGCCAGTGTAGAGTAGCTAAAACAGGACTAACGTGTTCCCTCCTTTTGGTATTCGTCAGTAGTCTAGCTGCAGAGTTTTCAATGAGCTGGAGTCTTCCAATAGCTTTCTTGGTGAGACCAGTGAATAGTGCATTGCCGTGTCTAGTCGGCTAGATATAAAAGCATGAATTAGCTTCTCTGCATCATTGTGATTTATGAATGGTCTTACCTTCGCTATGTTTCTGAGATGAAAGAAAGCTATTTTGGTCACTTTGTTTAAATGGGCGTTGAAGTTCAAATCTGAGTCCAGGGTGACTCGTCACCTCCGGTTTAATCCAAGTGGTTAAACTTCCTAGATTATTTGTTAGCATCTCTCTTTTTGAGATAATAATAATGTATTATTATTATTATTATTATTAGGAGATGTGTGGTTGGACTCTGTCTCACAGGCAGGTTGCAGTGTAACATCAGAGGAGACTGTACATTCTCAAACTGCACCACTTAGAACTAACTAAACAATGCAGAGATTATTTTTATATAATTATATTCAATAACCGTAAGAAATTAAACAGTATGAAGTGATTTGTAAATGGGAATACAGATTTGACTTAATGTTTTCATAAATATATTTTTCTCCCAGTTTGTCATGGGACAAATTTTTACCCTCTCAAAGAACCGGAATCGAAAAGCAGAACCGGAATCGTTAAAATCCAAACGATATACCCAACACTATCTACTCTATTCTACTCACTTACGTTAGCCGTGTTGTAAAAACCGTGGGAAAATGTAAAATACGATGACGAAGAAGAAGATTCCAGTAGCCCCAATTTTTGTCCATTCTGGACAAGTGAAAAATGTATTCGGACAAGTCAATTGCCAAACTCACTTGTCCATGGACAAGTACTCACTAAAAACTTTTTCTCACACTGGGCAGCAGTGGCTTCCTCCGTGGTGTCCTCCCATGAACTCCATTCTTGTTCAGTGTTTTACGTATCGTAGATTCGTCAACAGAGATGTTAGCATGTGCCAGAGATTTCTTTATTCTTCTTCACCTCATGGAGCATTCTGCGCTGTGCTCTTGCAGTCATCTTTACAGGACGGCCACTCCTAGGGAGAGCAGCAACAGTGCTGACCTTTCTCCATGTATAGACAACTTGTCTCACCGTGGACTGATGAACATCAAGGCTTTAGAGATACTTTTAGAACCCTTTCCAGCTTTATGCAAGTCAACAATTCTTAATCGTATGTCTTCTGAGAGCTCTTTGGTGCGAGGCATGGTTCACATCTGGCAATGCTTCTTAAGAATAGCAAATTCAAAACTGGTGTATTTTTTATCGGGCAGGGCAACTTTAACCAACACCTCCAATCTCGTCTCATTGATTGGACTCCAGGTTGGCTGACTCCTGACTACAATTAGCTCTTGAAGAAGTCTTTAGCCTCGGGGTTCACGTACTCTTTCCACCCTGCACTGTGAATGTTTACATGGTGTGTTCAATAAAAACATATAATTGTTTGTGTGGTATTAGTTTAAGTAGACTGTGTTTGTCTATTGTTGTGACTTAGATGAAGATCAGAACACATTTTATGACCAACTTATGCAGAAATCCAGGTAATTCCAAAGGGTTCACATACTTTTTCTTGCAACTGTACATGAACAGTTGAACTACATGTTGCTAAATCCACCGCGGGGCATAAACAGAAGGGCAACGATGCTCGGGAGTCTTCTTCGCTACTTTTGGTGTATTTTGTGGCGAAAGTACAGCGCCACTTACAGGCCCGGCATATGTACTACAGTGTCTCCAGCGCACCTGAGCGGTCTCGTGTGAACGGAAGACTTTTTTGATATCGTATTAGGTTAGTTTGCGTTTCGTAAGCGTTTGCGTGTAAATGGGGTCTAAGAGGCTCCGCCTTGTCGAGGTTAGTGAAAGTTG
This sequence comes from Champsocephalus esox, assembly GCA_036324585.1. Taxonomy (NCBI): domain Eukaryota; kingdom Metazoa; phylum Chordata; class Actinopteri; order Perciformes; family Channichthyidae; genus Champsocephalus; species Champsocephalus esox. The sequence goes on along the minus strand of CM070495.1, from coordinate 4,603,688 downwards.
ACTGAACGCTAGAGACCGGAGAATAGAGACACGGCAACTAGGGATGGGAATTTGAAAGCAAATGTTTATTCGAATATTCGACACCCCAAAAAACGGTTAAACGGTTAACCCAAATGTACATATCCTATAAAAAAAAATTGGGTAAAAAATATATTTTTTTAAAGATTTACTGTTTTTTTTATTTTTACATTTTTTTTGTGATAATTTTTGGAGATACATACATACATGTTCAAATAAGTGTAGAAACCAAGTCGAATTTGTCAAATGTATTGAACTGGTGATCACAGTTTGACAGCTATAGGCCTACAGCTTTCATGTGCGGGATTCACAATCAGGCCAGCTGTAGAGAAGACCCTCTCAGCTGGAACGGAGGTTGCAGGTATAGCAAGGTATAGTATGTAGCCTATATAAGTTTAATTTGGCATAGTTGGACCTCTACACCGCACTCACTAATCTGGTTGACATATTTCCACACATTACTCCTTTTTGACGCCATGTCTGTTGTGTAGGACTCTTCTTAGCGTGTAAATAATTACCGGACTATGACTGGTAAAATATATTGAATACCGGCAAAACTAAATCTCTCCAGTCAAAATGTCTATGTACTTTGCCGCCACACACGGTTGCCAAGCAGCGCTTATTGTTGTTTAGGCTGGCCATGTGTCGCGAGTGTTGACAGGGGGCGGGGAGCACGCTCATGAACTGTTAGCGCCGGAACCTCGCAACGGCTGCGGATCGCATTTGCGCCACATTTGGGCCTAAGATGAGGTTTGAGTCTGCTTGATCTGCGTGTAGGGAGGGGCAGCAGCCATATCATTGGCTAGAACTAGCTAGATCTGATGGATTTAGACAAACGCGAGAGAAGTATAACCGGACACACGAGAGAGAGAGAGAGAGAGAGAGAGAGGAGAGGAGAGAGAGAGGAGAGAGAGAGAGAGAGAGAGGAGAGAGAGAGAGAGAGGAGAGAGAGAGGAGAGAGAGAGAGAGAGATGAGAGAGGAGGGAGAGAGAGAGAGAGAGAGAGATCAGCACCTGCAGCTCTGCCCGCTGTGAGGGACCGGTGAGCGGAGCAAAACACACCTTTAGACGTCACACGTTTAGCATTTTAAAAGGTTTTTCGCCTTCCGTCTGTTTGCAGACTTGTCAAAGCATTAATTCATGGTTTTTACTTCGGCATCATTTAAAACGTGTATTACAATTAAATCAGTCAAATATGTTCATTTTGTTGTAGTTGCCAGTGATTCTCTCACTAGTTTAGCATAACCGGTTGTTGGCCCGGAAAGAACCTCGATTTTGGAGGGCCAGAAAAACTGTGAAGAAGTACCCGCTAGCCGGAACTACGCCAAGTGGAAACGCAACCAAAAACGGCCGGGTACGGCACGCTTAAACCGTGCTGTAGTGGAAATGCGCCATTAGATGATGCAAACATCTGGCACCACAGTAGTGTTGTCACGATACCAACATTTTGGTTTTGATACCGATACCAAGTCAAGAATTGCAATTCAGATTCTTTTTTGATACTTTTCTTTTATTATTTTCATGATCAATACAATTGTAGTTTATCTGTTAAGTGTGTTCTTACAACATGGTCTCTTCTTTATACTTGAGTTTGTGATTTCTTTGATAGTTAACTTTATATTTTATTAACATGTAATAGTACAGTAATATAAAGAATTATTGACAAAATGTACATTGCAGATGTTAGCCACATTGGTAAGTTAGCTAAAAAGATAGCCATATTAGACGGTTATCATTGCCATTAATTGCCTCGTCAAACTACGAAAACGTTCGTTTGTCACAAAATAAATTACACTGGTTTGACTTGGATCTGAGGGCATGGGCTGAGCATGATGTAATTATGTTATCTATCACATTCGCTAACCTGTCTGTCTTTACATTCTTTAAACAGCTCTGGATGCCGGTCGGCGAGGTGCTTGGCCAAGTCTGATGTGTCGGCTCCCTTGGTTTGCAGGGATGTAAAACATGTCTGACAGACAGGCCTCGTGGTGTCCGTAGGCTTGCCCTCGCTGTCAGAGATATAGCTCAAATACTTCCACATTTCGCTTCTGGCGTCTTTTTTGTCAACAAGCCAGAGCACTTTTCCCTTTCATTCTTAAAGTATCGATACTAATGAAACGGAGGATATCGCCGTACCTTTCAAGTAGTGGTACACCGTGCAACACTACACCACAGTAAGAATTATTATTATTGTACTTTGAACGTTCAAAGGGGCCTGGGTTAGGGCTGCACAATATATCAAATATGAATCTCGATTCATCCGCCAGAGCAAACTAAAAGGTTGTCCATCTGAGGCAAAGGAACAAAAAGAAAACTCACTATAATGACGGACACCTCGTGTCCGTGTTTCTCATGAACATCAGATGGACAGAAGGGAAAAGCAGTCCAGCAAGAGGGACATTCTTCTACAAACACAACTTTGACATGAAGTGCTTTGATTTTAGAAGCTTTTCCCTGGTCGACTTACAGAACTTTATCGGAATTTATCAAATTGTGAGAACTAGATTATGACTGTTGGTCAAAATGATGGACAACCGGATGAGATTTATCTCTACTGGATAAAGGCATTCCCCCACTGGGGGCGTCACGAGTACAACAACAACACGAGTAATGCTAAATACTAGGGATGCACGATAATTATCGGCCCGATAATTATCGGCCCGATATTTATCGGTCCGATATTAGGAATTATGACGTCATCCCGATAAACCGATAACAGTATTAATAGCCCCGATAATATACAATATATTTTTTGGGTAAAAAAAAGAAAAATATTCTGCCGTGTGGGTGGGTTGGGATGAGGGGCGCTTGTTTTGCACTCGGCTCCTCCCGTTTTCCCAGTACTGTGGTGTTAGTGGTTTAGGAAGAGGGGAGTTCTTCACAAATCCAGCGCTCCCTAATACTTCAACCTGATCAGTCACCTGAAACATCGCCATCGTTACGATGGTGTGTTAAAAGCGTACAAAGACAATAATACAATACAGTGTGTGTATGTGTGTGTGTGTGTGTGTGTGTGTCTGCGCGTTGGAGCTATGTGCAACTCAAGGCATATGCTCGAACCGGAGCTGCCTGGACGCTGCAATCATGTTGCTGAGTGTGCTGACTTCTCCTACAATGTCCCGCTGTCTGCTTCCTGCATCAAGTCAAGTGCTCGGCGCAGTTGTGTGCATAGAGCGCTCCTCTGTTTTCATTTAAACGGCTCCTTATATCCGTTAGCGCAGCTAGCTAGCACCAGATGCTAACAACAACAATGCACGTAAGGTCTCTCTCTTGCTCGCTCGGACCACACGTACACGCACCCTCCCGGTCCTCCAGATGGCCAGTCGGTGCCTGCCGGTGAGCGTGGAAGTGTGGTCTGCCACAAGCGGGCGGCAGGAGCGGGGCTGTCAGCATCAGCTTGTAGATGGTATTTTAAACTCGATGCGCACTGAAGCTACGGGGCGGCCGAGGAAAAACAAATACACATGCGTTAATCGCGTTAAAATAATTAGTGGCGTAATTTTTATTTTTATTATCGGTATCGTCTTGAGAAGTAGGAAGTTATCGGTATCGGTTTCAAAAAACCAATATCGTGCATCCCTACTAAATACCTTACTGCAAATATTTTGCATCAAAATATTCCTACCAGTGCAGGAGGTTACCACTCGTCCAATAAGATAAAAGGTTCAAATGCCAGGCATTAGACCAACTACCACAATTCTATTGACCCAGAGCGTCATTTGGCAATCTGTCTGGAGGTAAATTGTTGTGTAGCCATTTTATTATTTTTAATATTCGTGGAAAGAGAGGATTTGATAACCTGCCTTTGTCAAAGTTGAAAGGAGAAATTAAGTTTGAAGTCTCCAATCTTTATTCGCAGTGTGATAGATCAGAAAAATTGTCTTAGCCACGAATTCTACCGTTTTGTAGTATTAATGACCAAAAACAGCAGTTCAATAACGATATAGACACGGAAATACATGGAAAAAATCCTCAATGCTTCAACTGTAGCAGCGATAGCGCTGTTGAGATGCTGAGAGGCCGGTGTCCTGGGAGCGCAGTGTTGGTCGCCATTAACACAGCAATGTCCAGTTGCCTGAATAGACCGGGACCAGACTGGGGATAAGGGACACACAATGGAGAACAAAGGCCAAGTAGGTGCTATCAGAGAGGTGGGGGAGAGAGCAGTGGACAGCAGGAACAACGACACAAAAATCATCTGTTTCAGAGCAAACAAGCCAACAACCATCAGTTTGAGACTCGCTAACATACGGAAAAAAGGAGAGACAACAAAAAACCTAGTGTTGCCTGCTTGACGACCTTTCTTATTCACTTCTGACTTTCCATTTCCCTCTAAAGGAAAGCTAAAGGCACGCTGCTTTTATCTAAAGACTGAATCCTCATCATAAAAAAACCTCTAAAACTAAAAAAGGTACGCAAATTAAACCTAGCCTAAATCTTCATTGTTGTCCATTTGAGATTGTTGGTAGACACACAGGCTTCACAATGACAGTACTCCCTGCAAGCCATGTTGTCTTCCAAATATGGGGAGGGGAGTTTTCCAAGGACAAGTCTAAAACAGCCGTCTCGTTAGATAAGCTCATGCTCGAGCATAACATAAACCAGAGACACCCTGTCACACACGTTTACATGACATTTCCTGGCCGACTGTTTCATCAAAAGCCACAGAAAGGCTTGTCCTGGCTCCAACAACATTATCAGAACAACAAACATATTGAGACCAACCAATACCACATTTGTAAGGTGTCGCACAAGACAAAAAGTCACAGAGGATTGGCAGCCATTTTGAACTGCTGTAGGGCTTTAACTGTCCTGCTCTGACTGTTACAGGGTCAAAAGGAAAACAACTAAACTAAAAGATCTTGAGGGGGAAAAAGTGTAAATGTGTTTGGTATCTTCCCAACAACAACAACCATTTGATCAAGGTGACAGAGCAAGGCCCCTGTGAAATGGAAAGCCTGGCCAGAGCCATTTGTTTCCTCTTGTTTTTAGCACTGCTGCTGTGCATTACAAAACAGGGCAGCTGTGAGCGCGTCGGTGTCGAGTGGCTTGACTTTGGTGCAAACGCTCTCCTGCTTGTTTTCTGCTGCCCTGCTCCTTATTTGCTCTCTCTTCCCCTGACAACACCCTCTGAGTAAACACACTTGGAAATGTGTTGCACATATTGCAATGTACGTTTCACCTTGCACAAAGTGTGTGGTATTCTCGATCATTATTTGGTCTCCTTAGTTACATGAGAAAAAAAGAGACACACAGGAAAGGGGGAGAGGAACGAGAAAGGAATGTGGTGAAGCCTAAAATGTCTGCCTGGAGTTCTAAAGGTGGACAGACCACTCTGATTATTACTGAGCTTTCTCCTGCTATAAGTTCAGCCAAGTATCACAAGAAAGCGAGACAAGCAGCGTGACAGTGAGAGAAAGAAAAATAAATGAAGGACAAAACATAAGGGTGCAATAAAACAAGAACAGGAGAGAGAGAGAGAGAGATAGGATTACGTAGATTGCTTCCTCCGCCTCCTCCATTATTCTCCCAAGAAGCATTGCTTCTCGGCACGAAACAGAATTAACCAGCACAGCCCTCTGCAACACTGCTCCCCCAACGCAGAGAAAAGGCTCCGCCCAATTGGAGCAGCTCCAGAGCTTCTGCACCAATAGGAATGCACCGAAGAGGCAGGCGTCAGAGTGACTTGTTTTTAACCCTGTTGTGCAAGTCGGACACACAGCAGCTGCAGAGGGGAAGATGCAGAGCGGGCTGGGTACATGGACTGTTGCTATATCTATCCCCCATGCAAAGCAAATACAAAGAAATACATATTTGACTCAGTAGGTTAATATTTTATATAAGACTAAGAACATGAGTTGCTATAAGCTAATACATTTTAGTTTGGTTAAACTACAATTCAAGATCAAATGCACATAATTGATTGAATAAATGTAATACGTTTGATCTGTATACGTGCAGACCCACAATACTTGCTTGGTCGACTTGGTCACATAAGCACAAGACGCAGGAAACCTTTTAACATATCAATAGCTACACCTGCCCTCAATGCAAGGATACAAAGTGCCATCAGCATGCAAATGAAAAGCTAAAAGGACAGGGTTCTCCCCCTCCCTTATTCCTCACAGCAACACCCCCTGCTCCCTCTTTTCCGACCGTCTGCACCATGTCAGAATCCTGTCTTCTCTTTTGGAAATCAGCCAGCATCCTGCTTCACTCTGTCTTTTACAAGCAGGAACACAGAGCGGGATTACAATTCTGTTCCGAGTATGATCCAGACGCACTACAACATAGTGCTGACACATTCTACTTATGTTTTCAAGGGCATGTCACCTTGCAGTTACATTTCTTGGTTTGTAACCACTCTGTGAATGAGAAAGACAGGCTTTCATTCTTTAGTAAACACAAAACTGGGCCAGGCTAACCTTGTCCATACATTCCTTAGATCCACAATGTTTTAGAGGCCCACATTGGGAACACACAAACACACACACAGAACTACTTTGAACGCAGTCCTCTCTCACCGAACATTGTAACCCAACACCCACAACACATGTATCTCCCTCCAACACACAGTCTGAAGCTGCCTGAGAGCACTGGAAAACCAACATGGCGGGTCAGAGCAGCAACAAGCTGCCAAGCACTTCATTCTTAGCTTTCCCAGGGTGGCAGGGTGAGTTAAAACGGCACGTCAGGGTCAGGGGGAATGCTGGGGGGGGCTCATGTTTCCATGGTTCTGAGAGGCCAGGTTGCATGTTGCATGTTGCAGCCCACAGTCTATTAAAAGATGTGAAACATATTCAGAGAATGTCAGTCGCAACCAATGAAAACAAGGATCAGTGCACTGCATCATGGCTTCCAACAGGCATCAAGATCAACCCACATACTTGGTGCTGGCTGAATGCTCTCAGTGGGGCACAGGTGAAATATTTGTATTTATGGAGCAAGAAACACACAAATACATTATTTCAATCTCAAAGAGTTGATTTTAACCATGTTTTGGGTGGTCTGATTATCCTTGATCAGTGAACGCAGTACTTTAAAGTGAGAATATATTAAATATGACTGTAACCGAATCACCCTGACACCAGGTATTGTGCAGAAAATAATTGAATCTAAACGAGGAAAGATTTCTGAGAGTATAAATTGTAATATGTTTGGAGCTGACATGATTACAGGTACGACACAACTATCTCTGCAGAGATATAAATCACACATCCGTGGGCACATGAATTGACCTAACCATATCCGAGGTATTACAATGAGCTGGTTCTCCGTGTACCCGGCTCCGTGCTCCGCACGATGCGGGGCTGCGCGCTGCAGCTGAGGGGAGAGCAGCTACAGGCGATGGCGAGGGCAGCCATTAATGCTCCGAAACCGCGGGGTCCTAATAAATATAAAAACTCACAAAAACATAACACTGGGCGCTTTCTAATCTCACAGTCCATTCTGCCCTGTCCCAAACCATGGTAGTGGCTAGCTCACAGATCTCAGTGTTACATTTCAACACGGAATGATTATCCACTATATTTCGGAAATGTATAGCTTAATATTGAGAACCAAACTCAATCTAAAAATGGGAAGGGTTACATGTATTGCATTCTCCCATATCAATAAAAGGTCTGAATAATGTAATGCCATGCAAGTTCTTTACAAACGCATCCGCTTCGAGGTCTCCAACTTGCTTGAAACTTGTGATTGCTGCATACCCACTCAACAATGATATTCACACGTTGAAATAAAAATGGAGGCTAAAAAAGGAAACAAGAGCTCCCCTCTAAATACCACCCATTTCTCTTAACCGCCACAGAGGCTGGGGGTTGGTAGGTGGGGGAGGTGAAGAAGAGCAAGTCACTACCCAACAGATCTGGTTTTCTGATTGCGGAATACCAAAACACACAGGGAAAGAATAACAAGCACAAATAGAGAAAAACACAACCCAGCCACAGCTCGATTCACACGCCTGAGCGAAATCAGGAATGTTGCCAAAGACAGAAGCATTAACATGAAGTAGTCGAACACCACCATGATGCAGACACTATTATTTCATAAAAATAAACGTATAAGTACAAAAACCCGCTGCAATAATAGATGCAGCTTAAAAAGTCAGGTTTAAACATAGTTAATGTCCATGGAATGTCTGCAGAAAAGAAGCGGTTCAAAATAAGGACACAATCAACTGGAAAACATCCAAACAGTTAGCTTAAAAGCTAATATAGCATTTGTTGCCTATGGCTGGTCTGCTAACAAACACAGCAGCTGGCTGCTCAGCTAACATGAGTCGTCAATAATGATCTAATTGCAAGTTGTCATTGATAACTTGAAAAATTCGACAATTTTGGCGTCCCAGAAAAACATTGAAGACATTAATGTCGAAAGGACAGTGCCAACAATATATTTTGGCTTCCAACTAACAAGTTTGCATATTATCTTAACGATACTGCCTGATTCTGAACTTCCATACTAAACACATCTGTTGTAGGTCTAACGTATTTAAAGGCTCAACTCAACCTAATAACATCTATGTTACATTTAATTAATTGCATAGATGTGCTGCTGGAGTTGTTTGGTCTGTGTAACGTTAGTGTATGTTTAGGCTTTGCGGACACACATTATCGAAACTTGCTCCACAAAAAAAATTAAAGCAATAGTTCAACACGACACCAAACCTTAGCTTAGAGGGTTTGTGGCAAAACACAATATCCCTATAACGTGTATTGGTCGTCCAGGTCGTACAACATTATAACGTTAACCAAGTGTGACTGGTTTGTTCCTGGTATGAAGACTGAGAAAAACTGAACTGCAGGGACCCTGAATGGAGCAAACGTTACACCAGTCAAACTCTCGAAAACTTGCAGGATGGTGTCGATAGCTTTGGAGACATGTTTGCTTTTAATAATGTTTTAGCATGATCTATTATAACACTATTAGTGTTGTGGATTTCAACACTAACAAGCTTGCCATCAAAAACAACACGAGGAGCTGATCAAAAAGTCATGGAAGATCAGTTCAGACACAGAGCAGCACTGCAGGCAGACCATCAACATGGAAAGCGTGTTAGCAATTCACTTTAAAATGTGTAAAGATAGTGAGGACAACCAACTTGTTCTAATAAACTTATGTGGACGCTGAGGAGTTAGCCAAGTTGGTTAGCTTCATGGCTACGTTAAGGGGGACTGAAAACATGATCAATACTTGTTTGTAAATGGAAGCAGTAACATACATATAGCAGTGTTATATTAACAAATATTCAAAGTACTCACCTAAAGAGGCATTCCAAACTTGAACAAACGAGGCAAATGTATATACAGTGGGAAGTCCTTAGAGTATCCCAACATCAAATCCAACCAGACCAGTAGGCCTGCAAATCGGCCTCGGAGTCTCCTGTATCCTTTGCCCTTAAAAGTAGCTCCCCCTCCAGGGGTAGGAAACAAACTTCTCAGCGTCTCCTACGCATAGGCGGAAAGTTAAATTCCCTGTCCTGTTCAGGTGCACTGCATCCATTGAGTGTCTATTATATATCCCCGGTGGATAAATCCATGTATTTTAGTGTATTGTATATATACAGTCGCTATTTATAATGGGATATATGCTGCTGTATGTGATAGAGGGCTCTGATTCTGTCTCGGGTCCTTACACTCGCAGAGGCGCCCATCCCCCTCCTCACCGGCATCGACCGCGGGTCCCAGCGAAACTGACACACAACCACGCCACGGGGTTTCCCTGGCGACAATGCAGGGGCTCTCTGGCTGGGCGGCCCTTGCTCTGATGTCCCGCCTCTCACTAATGATTCGATATCAATGTGTCAGTCATGTTACACACGACGTATACATGAGAGTCTTTGGGTAATTTACAGCGTCGACGTTTCCGCTAGCTCACTACGTCAAACGGGGCGGGCTCCTTTTTCAGGAGCGGTACGACATTTCAGTTCCATTATGATATGAGTTTACTGGTGACTGCAAGCAAGGAGAGCGAGAGGGGCTGAAATCGGGAGACGCTTTGACAACCAACTGAGGATCGGTGCCTCCTTATTTTCTGGAAATTATCGTTATAATATGAGAAATTCCATGGGATTTATTTTAACTCGTTAGTGGGATTATTAAGGCTTTTTATTTGAGAGTTGTATGAATCTATTTGACGTGGAAGGATCTTTCATAGAAATTCAGAGTAGCGAGCGTTAGCTACACGGGGTCTCTAGGGCCCAGTTCCAGGGACACCAGAGTCAGGGTTGGCCCAATGGGTCAGCCCCACCTACGGCACGTCAGATGAATGGAGGATGAGGTGTCGCTGTGTAACATCTGCTGAGGGGTTGGATAGGGAAATTGACCATTGCTTCTGAGTTGCATCAATTGATAACTTCTCCCTCCAGTCCTACCTCTGTTCCCGCTACCGAAATAAGTTTGTTCCGCACACTATGCAGACATACTGAACAAGTGAACGACACTTCCCGTCAGCAGCGGCTCAATAGAACCATTTCAGGGAGTTGTAAGAGGAAATGGCCAGCTTTCTGTGATGTTTTGCGTAAGGAGATTTGAGACGCGCCCTGGTTTTATTTTTCATTAAATTAAAGTTATTGGCGAGGCTACTAAGCACATCGGATACATTATTTAACAGAAGTAATACATTGTTTTCATATAGCGTTTACAGTCTACTTAACCGAGCCACTATTATAAACAGTCATGAGAATCGAGGGGCAACTCGGATTGGCTGTGGAAATAAATGCCAACGTCATTTGTTGCAGAGGTCTGACCATGGATGTATAATAAGAACGGTCTGACGAGCTACGACATTAGACCGCAGAATAATTGTGTTGTGGGGCTTCAATAATTAAAAAGATTGTCATGAATCTGAATCAGAAAAACACAATTAGGGATGTTTGCATTTTATACATTTCGGTATGAATGTATAACGCGCAGGAAGACCGACCAAAGCAGTGATCCGGATGTGGTTTAATAGTATTACACGATATTTTACACCTGTGACACTTGACATTAAAACAATGTGCTGTCAAACCATCATAACAGTATCACGCTATGGAAATGATGTAAACATTCACATTACCTTGCATTAGTAACAGGTGTGAACACAATCCTGCCAAGCCACTGACGACAATGCATATTTGTAATAGATCAATTATATGAAATGAAGGCTACGCCCTACAGTAATAACCAACTTCCCTTGGTTATTTATACTTTCAACTGAATATGCAATTATTTTCTAGGAATGACTTCCTCTCTGTGGTATCTACTCGGTTGTGGGTTACTAGATAAACACGACCCCCAGAGTTATTTCCAACTGCACGTCATGAGGTTAATATTCACAAGCTCCCCGGCCGGACTCTCATGGTCGGCATGGCCATATTTCACAATGCTGCCATTGTTACTGCGGTGAAAAAGCTATGTAATATGGCCGGTCCTAACCACGCACTGCAATATGCCATTGGCCACCCTCCCCCACACTGCTCCAGCCCCTCTCTCATATGCATTGTCTCTATGTTCAAGTGTGTAAGAACAAATCACGATTCAAGATGGTTGTTACTTAATCTGGAGGCATTTTAATTGTCTCCATACATAGTCTGAAGCACTCACACAAATGGCTGTAAAACATAGGAGGTATCAAAGTGTCGACATGTAACTAAAATTGACAGAACTTTGGGATTCCAACTTGTCTACTGAAATGTACATTTCATATCGCATGCATGCCACCCCTGTTTCTTTAGGATCTGTTACAAATAAAATCGTTGACATTAAACCAGGAATTCTGGGAGTGGCAGCTCATGCCCGCAAATATTTGTAAATGAGAACATAGACACAGCTTAAACATCATGTTGTGTATTAAGATTAATAGTGTGCAAGACTATTCACCAAGTCTATAATAATTGTCATACACACAATTATCTGCATTTTGTCAAGCTGTAAATGGATCAACTTCATTAAAGTGAACTATCCCTCACAGGCAGTCAGTGCATACGTTAGCCCAGCAGACCTTTACTTCATGACGTTTTGGCTCCACATAACCTCTCGACAGCCATCAATTCCAACAGTCAATCCAAACATTTCAATTTAGAGTTTTCTCCCTTTTGCACAAAGAAAAACAATACAACAAAGTCCAGTAACTGCGCATATGGTTCAGGATGGCACACCACAGATTATACAGTATATGGCCCGCCAACAGGCAAATGTATACAATATATAGCCATTTATCCATAATGAGTAATGTTATTGATTCTATAGGATAGGGGTCTTTGGGGGAAACGTTGCATACAGACACAAAATCATTTAAACATCAAAATGAGTGTTCACGGATGATCACTTAATAGTTTATCCTTCACTCAGGAATAGTGGATCCAACAGGGAAATACTACGTCTGCTATGGGTATAATTATAATTACATCGTGTATTTGTCTAAAGTACATTGCCCCTTGAATAAGCATATTGGTTCGGCCACCAACTCAACTTTTTTAACTTTGCCATATCTGAAACTGGACCACATACTCAAGGTGTTTGAAATGTTCTAATAAGACTTTAGGAAGTAAGTTGCCTGTGTGAAAAGAGAAAGGTCACCAGAAAAAGAAAATTCAACGGCCTACGCCTCGTTACCCTGTGAACAACCGTGCTCTCTCCCTCCTGCTCTTAAGGCCGGCTAAGCGGCTCAGACAAAGAATGAAAGGGAAACAAATGGCTGAGGGGGTTTGTTTCTGGTGTTGGGACATGTCTGGATTTCCCTTGTTCTTCAGGTCTTTTTTTGTTGTTGTAAAGGTTGCCGCTTGCATGCCAAGACTCTCCCTGCCGCTGGGAAATGATGCCTTCTGCTGGATGCACAGTGGCACTGCAGAGCAATGCCTCCCCCACCGTGGGGGTCAGCCCCTCAAAGCAGCTTCAGACTCCCAGTGACGTTGTTCACCATCTCTTCCTCCCCAAGAATGGCCAGCACGGTGCGCGACCCAGCTTCCACCTGCCACACAAAAAGGTCTTCATGTCAAGGCACTTGTTAAAACAGAAAAAATACATTTTCTAACCAAAGATTTTAGTACCAATAATTGGACAATGTTTTGCGAATAATTACTAGCGCTTCCGAAAGACAAGTACTATAACACCATATTACTTAAAGAAGGTCCTACCTGGGTGAGCCCTGCATCTTGGACCAGGTAGGCGGGTAGACTGAGGCTCATGGCCAGGGCCTGCAGCTCCAGTAGATGAGCCACATTAGTCCCCTGGACCACCACCTTCTTGGATCTGCATCAACACCATGCACATTGATTTTCATCATTAATGTTAATTAGAAACAACTTCATTATTCAACAATATTATAATCATCAGAGCAATGATCGAAAAAGAAAATGCAAAGGAAGTACATCTATCCCTACTCAGTTTAGGGGCTGCATTTCCTTTCTTTTGTATTCAAGAGACTAAAGGGGGACGAGCGTGACACTCCAGGAACTGTAGCATTATTGGATAAACATTTTGGACTTTTGCAAACAGCAGCTGTAGAACATGCTTGCTCCTCCTGAAATAAACGGTGCTGTTGTGCAGGTCTTACCCACTGTGGTCCCACTTCCAGGCCATCTCCCTCCAGCTGTTCTTCTCTTGGAGAGCCTGGTACAAACCCACAGCAGCGTGCCCAACCTGGGCTGCCACCTGCACACAAACACCACTGATGTCACCACCACATGGGAATCTTTATTTAGGCCACACTGCAAATGGCCTTCATGTGATGTTTCAGACCAAGTTCAAACCACTCCATACGGGACCTGGAAAACATAACGCAGCTTTCTAATGGAATGCAAACTGTTCAACTAAATTCATATGAAATCCCTACAATCACTGCAACTGGTTTTAGCAAGAAATACTCCCACGCAGAGCAAAAGCACGGAACAACATCAAATATTACGAAGTAACACAAATTAAAACCTTTGTAAAACCCACAGATATAGCAGCTTTACATCACTGTAAAACCGAGATTCAAATGTAGCTACGCCAAAAAGCCCTTCCTTAGTTTTGGTGAGAGGAGCGGCATTGGAACCAACCTTTCCGACCCCCATGGCCAGGTCCATGTTCACCACAAACACCATCTTGAACATGAGGTCATCGTCCCCCTCTTCCTGAGAGTGGAGCAGACAGAGAGACACTGAGATTTGGCTTTGGACAAACGTCACAAGGTCTAATGTACCAAGGTGTACCTGTGGGGACTAAGGCTATCTTATGGGCACCTCATTCTCCAGCTTGTTGAAGTAGTACATTGCCGCCTCCTCGGCAGACACGTTCCGAGTGTGAAGAAGTGCCTGAAGAGAAAGGGGAAATGGACAAATTAGTTTATAATAGTGTGGCCATACCTGTCACTTATGTTGGCTGACAACTGATAAATACATATATTCAGTTATACCTCTTTCTTCATAACTGGTTCACTCACACTGCTCAGTTTATACTGGATTATTATTTAGGATATTCAATTATTGGTCGTTCTAATACATGACTTAGAAGAGGTATCAAAACCACAACACTGGAACCAGTCAAACATTACCACATGCTACCTTTCTAAAGGAATATCTAACAGTGGACCTTGCATGAGCAGCTAGGTGCCACTGGTATGGTAGGTGACGGTTATCTACCCTTGCATTTGCATATCTATAGTGTTAAAAAGTGTGAAGCACAGACAGGAACAGTCTCGTGTGGCACACCTATGGTATATGCTATATACAAATCATTGTTTTAAAAGCTCACATCTTATGTTATATTTAATTTAGTAGTTCATGTAAACCAACATTATTTTTGTTTCATAACATAATAAAGTTACATAATATTTTTTAGGTTTATAATTTGTTTATATTCATAATTATGTTCCTTTAAGAATCAATGTGTTTAATAATAATACAGGGACTATATCATACAGGTACAAGCCTCATCTAAAGAAGTGTGCTTAGCTGCCCACCAAGATGCCAGGTCAAGGTGCACACTGTCGGCTAAGCTACTAAGTGAATACTTCAACTGTAAATAAAAGAGGACTATGCTTTAGTCTTTTTTTAGGTTTAGTTTTAGCTAAGTCTGTAGCTCTCTTTGGTAAATCAATCCCATCAGAATCTGTCCCTGGATACATAAACCAGTTTCTGGAATCATCTGAAGGGGCTACAGCTATAACCTATGCTCTTAGAATAAATGTTATAAGGGAATTCTCTATGTAACAGCGGTACATTTCAATGTTTAGCACTAAAGTTGTCAAGTAATGCAGTGTTCACATCTCATAGTATCGATCAGGGGGAAATGTTGTGCATGATCAAGATACCATTACATTGTAGCCAATAAGGTATAATAAAATAGGCAGCGATGTGCTACCCACTCAGGTTTCTTTTATTTCAGTATTATTAACCATCAACACAGCTATGTCATAGGAGCTTATAGAAACATGACACTTTCACAGTAGCACACATCATTGCATGTAAATGTGTGCTGTGACTCCCACCTGTTTGGCTGCCTCCTCTGGGATGTCCAGCTCTCTGAGCTGCTGCAGGAAGACAGGGTTGACATCCTGAGAGCCGGAGTCTGGGCCTGCCTGCTCTGAAGGCTCCATTCTTCACTGGAACACAGGCAGTCACAATGAACACCTGCTCACAACCGACGCACAGGTCAACACAATCACACTTTGGAAACATATACATCCCGTCCACAATCGATAATATTTATATGAATGACTGTGTGGATTTTAGAGAGCACTTCTTATTCTAAAGGCTCTTTCATTGTGCAGGCCTCTAAACGCAAACATGATATTTGCGCACATTGCTGGCTGAATCGCTTACTAACACACACTGTACAAGCTAATGTAATGATCAGAGGGCCTGCAGCGGTAACATGAACACTTTAAGATTTAAACACATAGGAGCTCTTCTGGTAAACTGACACAATGTACATAAAGTAGTATAGTTAATGCATTGATATATATTATTTTGCAAAACGTCATACGTTTTGGTTATGATGTTACTTACCAAGCAGGGCCGCATTAATGTAATAAGATATGACGCTTTATTCATACGCAAAGGGGGATATGAAGGGAACGAATAATATCGCTACACTAACAAGCAGCCACAAAATAGGTTTTAATGTTGCTAGCTTTGGCTATGTTATTTACAGCTGTTAGCTCATGTTACACACCATTACAATTAGCATCGCAAACAAAGCACCTAACGTTAGCACTGTTTAGCTTTGGTTTATACTACCATTTCGAAATATTTCACTAATAATACGAATCACAAATTGCATTACGTTGCTTAACTTTAATGCTTTCAAACAGTCATGTAACGCTCAGGCAACCTTTATTGCCTAAAAGCTGTTGTTAAAAAAAAAGTTAGCTATGAGCATAGCATTAGCCGCTAACGCTAACTGGACAAGCTTCCTTCCAGTCAGTTGCCGAAGTAATCCCATGTCAGTTACCTGTTCTGCGCAGCTATCTTGACAGCAGGAACAACGAAGGCGATTTCCTCACAGTGGTTTTTAGAAGTCTCAATTTTCACCTGCAACGCAACACTTTCCGTTTGAAACAGAGAACATTCAGCATTCAGCGTTACTCCATTTTGGACCCTGTGTTGGTTGGAGGATGCTGCCTCTTGACGAATGTGGCGTTCCAGATATTCTGCTGATATTAATTATGCGGTGGTGGTCATATGCTGGTGCATTATGAATATGGGCTTCCCTTCGTTAAAAACGTGAGGACGAGTGCTTGCTTTAGGAAACATCTATTTTAATAATCGAATCAAAACATAATGGTTGTTTTTACAATGACTGTCCATTCGAATATGTTAACCTGAATAAGCAACACCGTATATTATAGGCTAGGCTACTGGTTTATCCTGTAGCAGCTGAATAGCAATGAACTGTGAACATGTCCGTTTAAATGAAGTAGTACACAGAGGAGCCTGGTTTTTTTTGAAGAAGGAAAACACAACAACTTTTAAGAATACTTTATTACATCAGCATCTGTGAGAATGTGCACCATTTATTATTAAACAGGTTAAACTACTACAGTTACATTTTCAATCAATATGTACACTGATATTAACACACAATAAGAAACATCCTTAAAACTGCTCATTGCAGAGCCTGCTCTACATTGCCAAATTTGTACAGCCTAAACAGGTATAATGTTCCTCTTGAAATGACTTTATTATCACTGAGCTTTTAGTCTTATCTGAAGTGACAGTGTATGACAGAACAAGCCATCCGTGCATGAGTCATTAGTTTCTGTATGTTAAGTCATGTAGTAATAAACATACAGGCTACATTCTCACATGCCTGGACCCGGGAATGACATCCACAAACACTTTTCATTCACTGTTATCGTTTTGGTCGCTGATGACTAACTAGGGCTGGGTGCCACACCTCATTACTTTCAAAGTCCACGCAGGGTCTGATTTCCTGTCTCTTTGGGTTTCCCCTTGTGTTCAACTGAACCCAGCCTCTAATATCTGCACTTGCTAACCATTACCGAATGGTAACCCAAATTAAAGGGCAGCCCTACTGAAAGCCACCTCGTTCTGTCATTTAAATAAGAAAAACATTTGCTCATGTATAAAAGGTCTCTGTGCTCTAACTGAACAGAACGGTGACAAGATCAGCAATATCTACTGAACCAGTAGTAATATAATCAATATATAAACCTGTATCAACTTGACAAAGCTAAATGCCAGACAGACCTTCAGCAAAGGAAGCGGTGCCACCTTGTGTTCAATACAAGAACTGTTTGCCAGCCATGATGTCAACACCAAGAAACCTCAACAAGTACCATCATCATAGCGTAGAGGTGAACCATGATTTTAATACATCGTTTAAAACTTAAAAAGGAATGTTAAAATGTACACAGTTAAAAGAAATATGACTGACAAACAAAATAAAACACTGTGGTGCGCACTAAGATTCCACTTCATGGAGTTTCTTTATGGAATTACTTTGACTTTTCCTCTGACATCATTCCAGTGATTTGTACACTATAGACACATGAATAAGTATAAAGGTGAGAAACTAAAACAGAGTAAACTGACATTCAGTCGGGGAGCAAGTACCTTAAAATGCTCTAATGAGCTGGTTCTGATTTCCAATCTCAATTTCAGAAATGTGTGTGTTCGTACCGCGGCTGATGAGAATCTCCAGCTGGTGTTGCTCCGTGTCAAAGACGGCAGATGCTGCACTGCTATACTGGTCCTTTTAGCGGCTGGAAATCTAAGTAGTAGTGTTGGTGTTGTGTCAACAGCATCACAGGAAAGCAAGGTACATTAGGCTGAGGTAGAGAGTGGCAGTGACTCAGCCGTTTTCTTTGATTAGAAGGGTGTCAAAACAATGTTGTGACCAAGGTTTCATTTTAAAACGTGTCCATTTCAGAGAAAGAATACGGAAGCTTAGGTCATCGTTTTGTGAATACTGCAGTCACCTAAGTAAATGTTACATCAATGCTTTGTACTAACAAACAGAACATTGCCAATGCAGAGTGTAGATTGACGAGCAGTGAAATGGACACGCACACACACACACAGAAATAACTAATACAGCAGCGACAAGCACACAAGGCATAAGAGGTACCGCTTCATAAATTCACTCTGAGGGACAGCAGTTAGCCCACAGCTGTGATCAGCTGACTGCAGATCAGCTGACTGCAGATCAGCTGCTGTGTGGACCTTTTGAAGTCCAGCAGGTGTTCTTTAGAGATAAACACAGAAGTGTCGCTTTCTGTCTCTTCATTAGGTTAAGCAGAGCAGGCCTCATTGACTCCAGGGTTCTCGTCAGTGTCCAGGCTCTGCTCCTCCTCAGAGAGCGCTCAGACCGTAAGGTGCTTTCAACGCCATCAGAGTCTTCTGATCAGCAAAGCAAATGTGTTTTCAAATCTCAGTGCTCCTTGACCTCCTCCTGAAAGAAGGATTCATGTCAGTCTCCTGCTCTCAGGTCCAGCTGCAGGGTGTGGGTCTGCCCCCCCCAGTATCAGCCTGCTCCGTCACAAGTCTGTGACTTTGTTCTCCACGGCGGCAGCGATCTGCTGCAGTCTGTAGCCCAGCTGCATCTTCTGCGCTGTGGGGTCCTCCTCCAGCGCCGTGATGATCTGAGGGAGTGAGGAGCAGGCACACAGATGACCCACACCATCACACGGGTCGGTACCATCACAACACACACACCTTCATCAGCACACACAAGAGTGTTCTCTACTTTAAAGAACCTTCCGTTTGTTTTCTCTTATCTTAACTAAGTCTCAGAGGGCGAGGGCTTCTGAGACACGCGTGGTGTTGGGTCTACATGTCAGTGCTATGAACGTAGAGAACGAGAAGAATACTGAAAGAAATGCAATAAAGAATATGTATACACTTGGGAAGATTACTATGCAGTGGGTAGGCCGTCATCGCCTACTATTTCAGCGTGCTCAACATATTCACGAACAATTGCCCCAATAAACCGCCACACAGGCAGCACCACACGAGAACAACCCGTTTGTAATGTCTATGAAAGTGTCACAATGCGTCACAAAGTCAGATGTAAACCTGATTGAACACATTAAACGTATTGTGCAAAAGAAGAACAAAGTGCCAGCTCCTCGTCTACTGCACATGCTCAGGTATTTCATTCAGCGTCGGGTAAACACAAACCATACAACCGATAAGCTGCTGAGTCACACTGAGGGTACACACCTGGTCGTAGTATTTGTTGATGTACTTGTACAGCTCGTGCAGTGCCACCAGGTAGTTTAGCTCCCCAGAGTAGTTCTGAAACACAAAGCAATGAGGTCACATGTCCTGTGTGTGTGTGTGTGTGTGTGTGTGTGTGTGTGTGTGTGTGTGTGTGTGTGTTCCGTGCACGTACCCGAGACAGTTCGGCCAGAGCAGAGTTCATCTCCTGGTCACTGGCTGAGATGGTCTGCCTGATGTCCGCATAGTACCTGCAATAACAGCAGTTACAATGATATCTTCAGATGCTAACCCCACCTGTAACTAACAGTATTTTATACTTCCTAACATTTATTTAGTTTTATTACAGAGCATTAATATTAGACAATAACATTGCAACATGGATCCAATGTAAGTCTGATTTTTTAATGAGCCTGAAGGGTATTTGTTGGAATTGTGAAAGTGACTTTTTGCCATACTAGTTAATCAAACATTTAACTCATCAGGTAACATTTGCTCCAACTCCTATTACTAGCCATAACCTGCCATTTCCATGTTGTGACGGCCACCAGGCCATCATGTCTGCCCATAGTCACCCCTCACATTCCCACACTCATCAACAAGCAAGCGGCAGTATCTTTCTTTACTACACATATTGACAGTAAAGCTGATCTTTCGTGCCTAAACCAACCCGTTAGTTAGCCAGTGTTAGTCATCATTAATTAACCATCAACTCACCGTTCTACCATCTGCTTGTAGCGGGGGATGTCTCTGGCATACAGCAGCTTATTGATGGGAGAGTCCTGCTCAGAAGGACAAGGAGATGAGAACACAGAGGGGAGGGGCATTTACAGCTGCAACTGTTCCCCCTGTTAAAGCGCCTCTTGCTTTTCATCTTCAGTCTCTTGTGAACAAGTAAATAAGCTTCAGACCAGACTGACCCGAAGCAGCTATTGGAAACAAGAGCCCGTATAGGAGGAAAGTGTGCTCAATCTAAGCTCACGAAGCTCTGCTCACCCGGCCCAGCTTGTGCTCGGCGATGGTGCAGGAGTCCATGAAGGTCTGAGAGATGACGGACAGCACGGCGTCCACGTGGTCCGAGGCCTGCACGTCAAAGATGAACTGAGGGTTCTTCACAATGTTGATCCAGAAACGCAGAGGCAGACTGGAGAGGAAGAGGACACATCAGACACCTGGCTCCAGCACCTCTGAAGGGCTTTGAGTTCAGTGTGTGTGTGTGTGTGTGTGTCTCGACTGTACCTGTTGGTCTTCCAGATGTGTATGGTCTCCGGGTCGGAGATGCCGTGTTTGGCCGCCTGGTCGTCCAGCAGGTCGAAGAAGTATTTGACGGCCAGCGGGACGGGGCGGCTGGTGCTGAGGATCACCGTGAACAGGTCGTCCACAAACTTCTGCAGCGTCCCCTGGAGAGGAGGGGGAGGGGGGTGGGGGGGGGGACCACGTTTGTTTTATATAAATTATTGTGGCCATTGTATCCGACTTTAAGGACATGTTTCACATGGTCTCTGTTGAAAGGCTCAGGCTGTATGCACAGTAGATTAAGTGTACATATTAAGTCCCAGGCTTCTTTTTAAACAATACAAATTGTGCAAGAAGAAACTGGGTAAAAGTAAATGGTGCAGATTATGTCACAAGACCTATGTGCAAGTAATGCAGAGGAAGTGAACTATACATACAATAAATAAGCCAAGTGTTCGAAGTGAACAGGACTTACATGTTAATATAATATGTACTTTATTATTGTAGTAATACATTTATTGTGAAATGCAAACAGATCAATATATCTAGTCCGAGTGTGTGTGTGTGTGTGTGTGTGTGTGTGTGTGTGTGTGTGTGTGTGTGTGTGTGTGTGTGTGTGTGTGTGTGTGTGTGTGTGTGTGTGTGTGTGTGTGTGTGTGTGTGTGTGTGTGTGTGTACCTTCATGGAGAGCAGGCGGGTGAGGTAGATCTCGGGGATGGCCTTGGCCCTCTCTCTCTCCCTCAGACTTCCTCTCCGGTGCTTGGGCAGCTCGGGCTCCTCGCTGGCCTTCACCAGGTGCCACAGGCGCACCCCCCCCTCATCTGCATCCTCCAGCATCGGGGTCTCTGCACACCAACATGTTTGGAAAGCTTACATTATGACAGTTCACTGACCGGGGACCGTGCCCCGTTTCTCCTTCACATTAACAAACGGAAAGATCAGCACTGTGCCTTCACATTTCACTCAGGTCCGTGCACACCTGATCGTCCGCTCTCAGCTGCGCCAGACCACAGTTTGTTACATCGTTTCATTTCTCAGAAGGTTCAGTGCGTTCACACTCAAACGGACTATACGCTTTAAACACAAGTCATGTGCTCGGAAATGCTGTTCAACCATTGGTCAGACATTAAGGGGGTACAAACGCAAATCCCGGCAATTTCTACCGGAGCCTCCGCCATGGAGCATCGGCACTTTCAGCAGGTTATTCTCATGCTGCTGTTAGTCTGGAGATCAACAAACACTAGCGGCCCGCGCATATGATTATAATCAGACAGCGTGCGATACAAAACAACAACACGCATAATGAGACGTTCTGCAGTGAGGAGGGGGTTTCACCGACGGGAGGGGGTTTCACCGACGGGAGGGGGTTGGTTTCACCGACGGGAGGGGGTTGGTTTTGCCGACGGGAGGGGGTTGGTTTCACCGACGGGAGGGGGTTGGTTTCACCGACGGGAGGGGGTTGGTTTCACCGACGGGAGGGGGTGGGTTTCATCGACGGGAGGGGGTGGGTTTCACCGACGGGAGGGGGTTGGTTTCACCGACGGGAGGGGGTTTCACCGACGGGAGGGGGTTTCACCGACGGGAGGGGGTTTCACCGACGGGAGGGGGTTTCACCGACGGCAGGTGGCTCTGACTTTTATGTATAGTATTTACTTTGATAGTAGTTTTTACTTTACACGACACTGTTCAACACTTCATTCTGCTTCACTCTTTCGCTAACGATTTTGAAGGCACCCGCGTTCTTGTGACACGTAAATACTACGCTTCCTATGTTTTGGTGCGGACTGCGTTCACACCAGCGATGACTAGGGAACTACTACTACTTTTATCGATACCGCTTATCGATCGGTCCGGTCTTTTAACGGTACTCTTATCGGTTCTTTTGGAGAGAAACAAATTCGGTAAACTAACTAACAAATTGTGAACAAAATTAGCATTGCTTTTTATTTAAATTAAATACATAATATTTCACCTCAAAAGAAACAACAACGTTTTAACAAATGGTATTAAATAATGTGATGACAGAACTGTAACCAGAATAGCTGAAACAATAACAAACTAATAACTCTGTTACCTCTAATCATTCTGTTTGTATAATGTAGTTAACTCTGTGTGTTGCTGCTAGCATACAGAACACCTGACGTGGAAACGTTACTCGTGGATGGGGCTACAGAGCTGCTAGAGAGACAGTGGAACCCGGTGCATTCCTCCGTCTGGATGTGGAGCACTTTTGATACATGTTTAGACAAACTGCTCGTGTTACCGCCCTGACATGCTAAACTCTTTTTGCACTTTTGGTAACGAGCATTGTCCATTGCTGCATGTAGCAGCTGCGTGTGTGTAAACTGCCCCGCCCCCTCGCACACAGACGGGGGAGAGAGAGAGAGATCTCTCGTCTCAAAATAACGCATTGTGCAGTCTTTTTGCGTATTAGAAACGGAGTTGGCGTTACCAAAACTGCAATGTAATGTGTGTGTAGCAATAATACATATGACATATCTTTTTTAAATGTCTCCAGTACCGATAAAAAGACCGATAACGTCACAGCTTAACGGTACCACGGTCTTTAATAATTCAGCCTCGGTACCCGTTTAATACCGGGGCTCGGTACCCATCCCTAGCTCCAGAGTTCGCAAGCAAGCGCTCCGAGACCACCTATTTTAGCGGACCTGAGTCCGGTTGTTTAGTTCACTTCAGAGGACTGCGTTCACACCGACCCAAACGAACCGCACCAAGCGGCTAAACGCACCAGGGTTCGATTCAACCGGACTCTACAAGGCTGGTGTGAACGCGACCCAATATACACTTCAATGCCACAGACCTAAAGGAGCAGTTTGCGGTTAAGTATCTTGTCAAAGGACTTTACAATAACTTGATTGCTTGGGCTGGGGTTCAAACCGCTGACCCCCTGAGCCACAGCCGCCTTTTCTAAAATCAACCAAACCAAAATGTGATTCTAAAACGACGTATAAATGAAAGAATCTCAGTGAAAATGGTTTTCTTTCAGAAAAAGAAGTGTCACTTCACCGTGTATCGTTTAGAAGACGGGACGACTGGGAAGCAACCCATGACAGGTGTGCACTGCTGCAGTCAAACAGAGGAGGTGACTTAGGAGCTTCTATGAAGCAGATGAAGGGTGTTGATCACCATGAGGAGAACCTGCACTCCTCATCCCACAACATGTTCTCAGGTTCACTCACTCTCTCCAGCCACGTAGTCGTGGTTGTCATGGTGAATGTGTTTGCTGTTGCGAGGGACCAGCGCCACTGTGGATCCATCTGGGACCTGATGAACGACACCACATGTACAGTCAGCATCATTAGGCCGCAGGGCCCTTTAGAATGTGCAGTGTTTTAGTGACGTGTGCACGCTCACCTTGTAGTGCTGCAGGGTGTTCAGGCGCTTCCAGTTGCCCTGCACCACTGACGTCAGGTCCTCGTCTGACAGGATGAGGTGACCGGCCACTCCAGAGCGCCACTCTGAGATAGAGATAATACTTACTGAATATAGCACATCTCCGATAGGAGTTATTAACAGCTGGTCCATTATGAACGCATCTATCAGATATACTTGAGTAACAGCAATATTTAGGAAATATTAGTTTTGGAACTGGTCGGTCACTGGTATGATTATGTTTTAATAACGGGCACCTTTTGTGAATCAGCCTCCACCTGTGGGGGGGGGCCTTACATGGACGGGAACGTTGTGTGATTTAGGGTTGGAAGGTGGAAGGCCTACAGTTTTACTATCACATTATTTGGCTCGTTGTTTTAAGAATTTTAGCGCATTATTTAGCGCATTAATTTTGTCACCTTATTTTTGACGATTGCCTGATCACAATAGTGATATTTGGATTTTGGATATACAACTCAACTGAAGTTTATGGCTTGATTTATCATCATATTAATGAGCGGAACAAAACAACACCTCCGTGTGTCCTCATGTGGAACTCAGGATTAGGCTTCAGTTCCCTTATTTATTGCAGCTGCTGCTTTGGTTAATTATGGTTCTTTTTATGCTGCTGTTTGTGGTATTATTGTTGTCTGACAGTAGGGGGCACCACAGTTCAACAGATCTAACAAAAGCCCAGTCAGTGAGTGAGTGAGTCAGTCAGTCAGTCAGTCAGTCAGTCAGTGAGTGAGTCAGTCAGTCAGTCAGTGAGTGAGTGAGTGAGTGAGTCAGTGAGTCAGTCAGTCAGTCAGTCAGTCAGTGAGTGAGTCAGTCAGTCAGTCAGTGAGTGAGTCAGTCAGTGAGTCAGTCAGTCAGTGAGTCAGTCAGTCAGTCAGTCAGTCAGTCAGTCAGTCAGTCAGTCAGTCAGTGAGTGAGTGAGTGAGTGAGTGAGTGAGTCAGTCAGTCAGTCAGTCAGTGAGTCAGTCAGTCAGTCAGTGAGTCAGTCAGTCAGTCAGTCAGTCAGTGAGTGAGTGAGTGAGTCAGTCAGTGAGTGAGTCAGTGAGTCAGTCAGTGAGTCAGTCAGTGAGTCAGTCAGTGAGTCAGTCAGTGAGTCAGTCAGTCAGTCAGGCAGTCAGTGAGTCAGTCAGTCAGTGAGTCAGTCAGTCAGTCAGTCAGTCAGTCAATCAGTGAGTCAGTCAGTCAGTCAGTCAGTCAGTGAGGCAGTCAGTGAGTCAGTCAGTCAGGCAGTCAGTGAGTCAGTCAGTGAGTCAGTCAGTGAGTCAGTCAGTGAGTCAGTCAGTCAGTAAGTCAGTCAGTGAGTCAGTCAGTCAGTCAGTGAGTCAGTGAGTCAGTCAGTCAGGCAGTCAGTCAGTCAGTCAGTCAGTGCGTGCGTGAGCGTGAGTGTGCGTGCGTGCGTGCGTGCGATCCTCACCCAGGTCCAGGGAGTCTGCGTGGGGCCGGTGGGAGAAGGAGGTGCCCTTGTAGACTTGGTCCAGCAGCTTCTCCTTCACCTGGGTGATGGTGTCACAATCC
Organism: Champsocephalus esox; assembly: GCA_036324585.1. Classification (NCBI taxonomy): domain Eukaryota; kingdom Metazoa; phylum Chordata; class Actinopteri; order Perciformes; family Channichthyidae; genus Champsocephalus; species Champsocephalus esox. The sequence goes on along the minus strand of CM070495.1, from coordinate 4,577,861 downwards.
AGCACTTTGGAGGGCAGCGGCTGGCTCTCGTTCTCTGCTCCACCCTGCACCAGGACGTTCAGCGTCTGGAACAACACACTTTCCTGAAGGTCATGCTGGATATATCTAAATACTAAGAAGAGTAAACAATCATCGTATTTGAACTTATAAAGAACAATGTCAGAAGACGGTAATAAGGAAACAAAATCTAAATATGGAGCGAAAAGTTAGGAAACTCTGTGGAAGAGTAGAGCCCAAAAGAACACGTCTAAAACAAATCAGTGTCTGTCTGTCTTGCAAGTATGAGTGGGAATGCAGTATGTTTTAATCAAACACCCATTTGACCCTTGTTCTTTATTCATGTTAGGGATGCTCCGATCGATCGGCCGATACTCACTCTCTGCCGATCGATCGGTGCTCTCTAAACATGCCGATATTTGATCTACCTCTGGAACTAGCTAAACTAGTTCTACATATATTTATTCTTCACTGTCGGGTCACTCATTGCTGGATCAGTGAGCTGCATGTGTCTCCCCTTAAGTACAGTACATTGGCCTGTATGCCCTGATAACTTGCTTGAGCTAACTTATCCATTAGCTAGTAGCCTACCTTAGTTAACTATTTGTTATTGTCTTTTAGCCAATTAGCTGTAAACTCGAGGCACTGGCAGCGTAGTAATTTGTTCATCTCCACTCACCTTCAAAATAAGACAAGAAAAGCCGGCATAACATGGGACAGTAAAGTAGGAGGTGCTGCTCCCTGTCTGTCTGAAGGGACTGCCAGTGTCCACACCGCTGTGCGGGAGACGTGGGGGGAGGGAGAGCTATGGGACTTCACAGTCTAATCTCCCGAACTGATATTTTCTATTCAATCAATATATTTTTGGAAAGGGAAACTGTGCGCAAACAGCAGTAGAGATATATTCATTTATAAAAAATAAAAAAAGGGGGGGAAAAAAGGGCACTTTCTCTGGAGGAAGAAAAAGGGCAGGGGCTCAAGCCCACTTTGATGTCTATGTGTGCACGTGCCTGGTGTTGGTTGTTGTTTGTGGAAGCGCCAGCGAATGAGCCCCATTAACTGAGTTTTAATCATCACTTTAAATGGAAGATCCCCATAGGCTCCGCCCACTCGATCGGATCGGCCGATACTGATTCCGGCGATCGGCCCCAAAGTTGCCGATTGGAGCATCCCTACTTCATGTATTTATTATTGGTGTTTCATATATATCTTTTATTTATGTACATCATTTTATTCTATTTTTGTTTTTGGAGGAAAGGAAATGTTTGTTCTTGTTGAATGTCGTGAATTCAAACCCCAACTCATTCAGTCAAAGTGAAATGATTCAAAGAAAAGCTCTGCTCACCAGCGTCTTGTACTCCACGTCCTCCCTCAGCAACCGGTTGTCGTTCAGAGTGTACTTGGCCTTCCCGGTCACAGCGTCCACCGGCCCTTTGTCCACCTGGTGCTTTATGGCCCTGAACAGCATGTAGAGAGACTCTCCCGCTGAGTCCTGCACACACACACACACACACACACGACATGTCACTTGTTAGACGCTTTTATCCAAAGCGACTTACACACATTCGGTACTTTGGACAATCCCCACAGGAGCAATTTGTCTGAGAAGTGTCTCAGGGACATGCTGACTGCCACACACACACACACACACACACACACACACACACACACACACACACACACACACACACACACACACACACACACACACACACACACACACACACACACACACACACACACACACACACACACACACACACACACACACACACACACACACACACACACACACACACACACACACACACACACACACACACACACACACGCGCGCACACACACACACGCACACACACACGCACACACGCACACACACACACGCGGTTCCCGTGGCACTATATAGAAGTCATTTATTTGGGTCGCAAATTCATTTTCCTTTTAAAAAGCAACACAGATACATCGTTAGAGGGATACATTCATTTACTTCATATATTACCCATAATGAAAGGATATGGCGTTCCACCAAACTTGAAGAATCTCGTTTAATTTGGCATATTACTCTCAATGAATATAAGAAAGCACTGCGTAAAGCGAGAGCAGCATACTACTCTTCATTAATAGATGAGAATAAGAATAATGCAAGATTTCTTTTCAGCACTGTAGCCAGGCTGACAGAGAGCCACAGCTCCATTGAGCCTTCTATTCCCATAGCACTCAGTAGTAATGATTTTATGTGCTTTTTTAACGATAAAATTGTTACTCTTAGAAACAAAATAAATGACCTCTTGCCTTCGACCAGTATAGTGTTATCAACAGCTCCCGGAATCGTAAGTTCTAATATTACACTAGATAGTAAACTAGAATGCTTTTCAGCCATTAACCTTGAACAATTACATTCAATGATTCTCTCTTCTAAACCATCAACGTGCATGTTAGACCCAATTCCAACTAATCTGTTGAAGGAAGTTTTTCCATTAATTAGCACTTCTTTATTAAATATTATGAATATGTCTTTATTATCAGGCTATGTTCCACAATCATTCAAAGTAGCAGTGATAAAACCGCTTCTTAAAAAGCACAACCTCGATCCAGAGGTTTTAGCCAACTATAGACCTATTTCTAATCTTCCGTTCCTCTCAAAATTCTTGAGAAAGCGGTCGCAAAACAGCTGTGTGATTACTTAAAAAACAATGATTTATTTGAAGATTTTCAGTCTGGCTTTAGAACACATCATAGCACAGAGACAGCTCTGGTTAAAGTCACAAATGATATTCTAATAGCCTCAGACAAGGGACTTGTCTATATTCTTGTTTTGCTCGATCTCAGTGCTGCATTTGATACGATCGACCATGATATCCTATTGCAAAGACTAGAGCACTTGGTTGGCATACAGGGAACTGCTTTAGGCTGGTTTAGGTCCTATCTATCTGAACGCTCTCAGTTTGTACGTGTCAACGATGAATCTTCCACGCAAACCAAAGTTAGCCATGGAGCGCCACAGGGCTCAGTGCTCGGACCTATTTTGTTCACATTATATATGCTTCCGTGAGGCAATATTATAAGGAATCATTCTGTAAACTTTCATTGTTATGCGGATGATACTCAACTATATTTATCAATTAAGCCTGATGAAATTAATCATCTAAATAAAATTCAAGACTGCCTTAAGGACTTAAAAACGTGGATGACCTTAAACTTTTTGATGTTAAACACGACCAAAACTGAAGTTATTGTACTTGGCCCGAAGAATCTACGAAACAAATTATCTAAAGATATACTAACTATGGATGGCATTAATTTGGCCTCCAGTGAGACTGTAAGGAATCTTGGTGTTATATTTGATCAGGATTTATCCTTTAACGCCCACATAAAATCAATTTCAAGGACCGCCTACTTCCATCTACGTAACATTGCAAAAATCAGGCATATCTTGCCTCAAAACGATGCAGAGAAACTAGTCCATGCATTTGTTACTTCTAGGCTGGATTATTGTAACTCTTTACTATCAGGGAGTACCAAAAAGTCAATCAAGTCGCTTCAGCTGATTCAAAATGCTGCGGCTCGTGTACTAACCAGAGTTAGGAGAAGGGACCACATTACTCCTGTTCTGGCTGCCTTACACTGGCTCCCTATAGAACACAGGATAGAATTTAAAATTCTTCTTCTCGCCTACAAAGCCCTTAATGGGCAGGCGCCATCTTACCTTAAAGAACTCATTATACCCTACTGTCCTACTAGGGCATTGCGTTCCAAGAATGCAGGGTTGTTGGTTGTTCCTAGAGTCTCTAAAAGTACAATGGGAGCCAGAGCCTTTTCTTATCAAGCTCCACATTTGTGGAATCAGCTTCCAGTTTGTGTTCGGGCGGCAGACACCCTATCCGTTTTTAAGAGTGCGCTTAAGACCTTCCTTTTTGATAAAGCTTATAGTTAGGGCTGATTAGATTCAGCCCCTAGTTTTGCTGATATAGGCTTAGTTTGTCGGGGGACATCTTACTTCTTCCTTCTCTCTGTCTATACCTGTGTACTCTCATGTTCCGATTAACCCAGCTTCCCCAAATGTCTTTCTTTTTGGGGTCTATATATGCTGGGATCCGGAGTCATGGATGATCCTGCGGTCTTGTGTCCTGGATCGCGAGCGCTGGATCTTGAGTCGTGGCTGTGGTCCTGGATCATCGGTCCTGGATGGATATCCTCGTGGATTCATCTTCCTATTATACACACATGCATTTCCAAACATTTGGACTACCTATGTTGCAAATGTATTATCTTTTCAATTTACACACGGCATCTATTGCACGTCTGTCCGTCCTGGGAGAGGGATCCCTCCTCTGTTGCTCTCCCTGAGGTTTCTCCCATTTTTCCCTTTAAACTGGGTTTTCTTTGGAAGTTTTTCCTTGTACGATGTGAGGGTCTAAGGACAGAGGGTGTCGTATTGTCATACTGATATTCTGTACACACTGTGAAGACCACTGAGACAAATGTAACATGTGTGATATTGGGCTATATAAATAAACATTGATTGATTGATTGATTGATAATGCAAAGCAAAGTGAAGTAATAATATTAATAATAATTTAAATTTCTATAGCGCCTTTCACGAAACCCAAGGACGCTTTACAATGGGAAGTAACAATAATCATACAGATACATAGGCTGAAGAAAACAAAACGGGAACAGGTTGCTGGGTACCGCATATTAGTGAGGCCAAAGGCCTGAGTGAACAGATGGCGTTTCTATATGTACAAAAGTGGTGGGGCACAACACACTTAGATGTCTATAGCTTCTGCAGTGAGGTTCATGGCTGCTGAGGCACTGGCTCTGACTCTTCAGGTTTACACATATTATATTTTGACCTAAATCAAAATATAATATTATTTTCAAAAGCTTTTTTTGTCTGATGCTTCAATTACTTTTAAACAGACAGTTCAACAGAAGGATAACCACAAAAATGTAATTTTATCATTTAAATATTGAATTGTTCTCTCTTAGTAAGATCCCATTTTCAATCAAATTGCAGTCTTACCTTGACTTGAAGATTAAGTCCATTTGCCTATCCTTCTGGACAAACATCTCTATTACTTTTTTGTAAAAGTCCTCCTTATCTTCTTGTAGTTTCAAAAGTCTATCATAAATCTAATCTAATCAATAGATTTTTGATTCGAAAATTATAAAAGTAGGGTAGACATGTGGATATTATCCGGCTGAACAAAACGCGCATTTATCTAACAGCTACGTTTCCCACAGATCTTACTTTGAGCTATTTTCTAAAATCCTATGGAGAAATCTCGTTGCTTTTAGGTCGAGGGAAGCCATGCGCAGCCTACTTCCTGGTTTTAGGACGCCTCACTGCAGCTCTCTCTCCTCCTCTTCACACACCACACTTTTCGCGGCACACGTACTTACAGCCAATCAGCTCTGAGTTATGTGAGATGACGTATGGTGGGGATGGCAGCTCTTTGCCCCTATGGTCATTATTTTTTTGCCACACACATTAAATAGAACACATTCAAACCTCATCTTAGGCCCAAATGCAGCCGTTGCGAGGTTCCGGCGCTAACAGTTCATGAGCGTGCTCCCCGCCCCCTGTCAACACTCGCGACACATGGCCAGCCTAAACAACAATAAGCGCTGCTTGGCAACCGTGTGTGGCGGCAAAGTACATAGACATTTTGACTGGAGAGATTTAGTTTTGCCGGTATTCAATATATTTTACCAGTCATAGTCCGGTAATTATTTACACGCTAAGAAGAGTCCTACACAACAGACATGGCGTCAAAAAGGAGTAATGTGTGGAAATATGTCAACCAGGTTAGTGAGTGCGGTGTAGAGGTCCAACTATGCCAAATTAAACTTATATAGGCTACATACTATACCTTGCTATACCTGCAACCTCCGTTCCAGCTGAGAGGGTCTTCTCTACAGCTGGCCTGGCCTTATTTTTAATACTTTTTGCTGACACTAGGTGGGGCTGTGCCTAGTGTTGAGCTCAATATATATACAATCCTAAAGTGGGCCATGACGCATAAGGAGTACTTTACTTTTAGTACTTCAAGTATATTTTGGTGCCAATACTTTTGTACTTTTACTGAAGTAAAATATTGAGGACATTTACTTGAACTCTTTTGACTGACATTGCTTTTAGTTGTTTAGTTGTAGCGGGAATATATGTGATGACTGACCCTGAGGAAAGCATAGAGGCAGATGGACATCCAGTTGGTGAGCAGCTTCTCCACCACCGTCTCCGTCCTGCAGAGAGAACACACAGAGAGAACACACACTGAGAACACACACTGAGAATCCCTGCCACACATCTCAAGCTTCAACGTTCAAGGGCTTTATTGGCATATGCACAGATGCTACAGTGTAGATACGGCAACAGCTCAAGTCCCAAGCTCCTTCCATAATATATATAGGACATAAAACAATAAAACAAAATTCTAAATATTTAAAATATCTGTGAACACCTTTAACCCCCTCACTCCTCCCGCTCTTACCGCCGCAGCATCAGTTTGGGGTTCTTGGCCACGTACTGCTCCACCAGGTCGTTGAGCAGAGTCTTCAGGATGTCGGTGAAGTACTCCAGCTTGCCGTGCAGCGACACGGTCAGCAGCGAGGCCACGTAGGCCCGGTCTCTGGGGGAGAAGGTCCGCTGGCTCTCCAGAGTGTGGATGAACTGAGGAAGAGAAGAGTGGGAAGTCATCCCTCTGCTCAAAGGAAGTGCTTGCTGCACCTCCTGCTGGCGGCAGGACTACCTTGGTGAGGAAGAGCTTGCTGTTGAGCAGGTTGGACAGCTGCACCAGGCCCTGCTCTACCGTCTGCCTCCGACACTCCTGCACGTCCAGGTCCCGCCTCAGAGGGGACTCCCGGTGGCCGGGGAAGAAGATCCGCTCAGCGTACCTCCGGTAGTCCAGGAACGGGATGCCGGAGCCCACCAGGTCACTGGACATGTCCATCATCTCCGTCATCAGGTCTGAGGCAGGGGGAGACATGAGCTTCTATTATTATTATATCATATTATAATATATACAACATTTTATATAATATATCTTTACTTTATCGTATAAATATTTCAGTCCCGGTACATGACTTTGTTACATTCCTACCTTGAGACTTGAAGTTATTTCTTTGTATTCATTTATAAGTTGTAACCTTATGAGTTATTTTGCCAAGATTTGAGGCATTCATTGTAAAACTCTATTTTATAAATACTGTAAAATAAGCGATGCACTTGCTGCACTTCTATTTGAACTAACTTTGTTTCCTTGTACCTTAACTGTACAGTTTCTTTCTTTCATTACATGACATTCAGGTGAGGGGGAGGAGCTGGCTTCTTGACAGGCTTACATTAAACTCCTGTGCAGCAGCCATGAGGGCTGTGAGCAACATGTTTACGGAGGTGTGGAGTGAAGACACCGTCTCATGAGGACAGAGTGAAGACACCGTCTCATGAGGACAGAGTGAAGACACCGTCTCATGAGGACAGAGTGAAGACACCGTCTCATGAGGACAAAGTGAAGACACCGTCTCATGAGGACAGAGTGAAGACACCGTCTCATGAGGACAAAGTGAAGACACCGTCTCATGAGGACAGAGTGAAGACACCGTCTCATGAGGACAAAGTGAAGACATTGTCTCATGAGGACAGAGTGAAGACATTGTCTCATGAGGACAGAGTGAAGACACCGTCTCATGAGGACAGAGTGAAGACACCGTCTCATGAGGACAAAGTGAAGACATTGTCTCATGAGGACAGAGTGAAGACATTGTCTCATGAGGACAGAGTGAAGACAACGTGGATCTGTTGGCCTCCACAACTTTAATAAACCTTCTTCTTCCATCTCTGGCTCTTCCCTCTGCTTCCTCTGCCTGCTCTCTACTCCGTCATGTGATTGCTCTCTTACCTGTGAACTCTTTCTTGCAGCGGTCTCTCACGCTGGTCTCCAGGTTCTCCAGCTGGATCTGCACCTTCTTGTAGTCTCTCAGCGCCTGCTTGCTCTTCCTCCTGACAGGCAGCAGCAGAGACGGGGAGAGAGCACATGGAAACCAGGTTCACACGGGATTAGTGGAAATCCAGAGGGATTGTGAAAAAGTTGAGTCAAGTAATTTGACCCAACCAGTAAGGATCAGGGTTAGTCTGGGGGTCATGCTGGGTCCGAATGGAGACACTGGAGGGTTGGGGTTACGGAGATGACCCGACAGGTTGTCCAACACATGAAGGGGAAGGTGGAATGTTTGAAGGTCTGATCTTCCATCTACTAAAGGTCCTTACACACCGAGCCGATTTTCGGCGTCGATAGATGTCGGGCTGTCGATGAGCGTCGTGTCGCCCTATTCAGATTGGTGTGTACTGCACCGTTGTGTCTTTACGGCCGTGCCGAAACATGGCCAGGACGCAGGAGACGTGTTCAAGGAGCTTTAGTCCCACCTGGTAGACTGGTGTACAACTTGTATGTGAAAGAGATTCGTCATGTGGGCATGACAGATTACATAGTTGCAGAGTATCATTTAATACATGCAACATGTTTGGAGGGCTTTGTATACATTAGGTATGCTAAGGTTATGTTTCCGTCTGCTTGTCTTCTGGTTTCAGATAATAGTGGCGTAACGGAGCCTTCAGTGTGCATGGCCAAACGGTTTGACCCTGTAACCATGTTTTACTTATTTAATGCAGGGTTATAGCATTAACTATTAAGTCATCAAGCGGGTCCTGGACCAAAAGGTTCTGAATATTATGGAACTCCAGTCAGAAATAAGAAATCCCTGCGGACTAAGTAGGAACTTGATGGATTGAGTCCCTCTAACTGAATTATACGGTGATCAGAGCATGGATTTTGTTATTTTCCTGTACAGAAACATAACACCCCCCCAACTGACCTGTAGATGAGCACGATAATGAGGACGATGAGGGCTACGATTGAAGCCCCCACCCCGACTCCAATCTGAGCCTCCAGGGGGAAGGTGGCCAGGCTGAGGGTGTCATACTGAACCTTACCCAGGGAGAAGTTCAGGTTGCCCATTCGGACCTGAAACACACACACACACACACACACACACACACACACACACACACACACACACACACACACACACACACACACACACACACACACACACACACACACACACACACACACCACACACACACACACACACACACACACACACACACACACACACACACACACACACACACACACACACACACACACACACACACACACACACACACACACACACACACACACACACACACACACACACACACACACACACACACACACACACACACACACACACACACACACACACACACACACACACACACACACACACACACACACACACACACACACACACACCTCAAGTTAAAGATCTGAATGGGTTCCTGTGGTTTCAGAGTGGAAGCACACACTCACTGTGAACTCAGGCAGATTGTCGGAGCCCTCCCTCTTCTTGCCGTTGGGTCCTGGTGGAGGCTGCTGAGGGGGGGGCTCGCAGTACAGGTGGTTTCTGGTCAGGGTCTTCACAGCACACACACCCTCCCCCACCATAACCTCCAGCTCGTCCTTAGTGACGGCCAGGTCCAGGTTCTCCCCCTGAGAACACATGCAGAAGGAACCTACAGTTTAGCTTTCAGAACTTTCCCCTAAAACTCTTCTTCAAATGTTTTAATTGTTAATAGTGGTGTTATATTTGAATGTAGACTATGGTTTTAATTGACATAGTTTTTATTATATTTGTATTTACTCCTGTTTTATACTACCACAATAAAACATAGCACTGCTTATTATTAGGGTTGGGAACTGAAACTCGGTTCCAGATGGGAACCGATAAGAAAATGCCGGGTAACGGGTACCCATACAAAATCCACAATTTCAGTTCTGCTTAACGATTCCTAAACGCGGTAGAACCTGTATTCCACTGGGTCTGTCTGCGCTGCGGTGACCTGGTGGAATACAGGGTAACCAGGGGCGGAATGGCCATCTGTGTGTTCTGGAGAATTACAGAACGGCCGGTCGTCAGCGGGCCGTCAACGGCCGGCTCGGTTCGCTGACGGCCGGCACCGCCCTTCATTTTCTTAAACGGCGTCATGTAAGTTGCGCTGACAGGCGACAGAGGTCCACAGTTGCCCCGCAGCGAGGCTCCCCCGCCCCCCGTAGACAGTTCACGAGCTCAGTCACTTCATAACACCAAAGATGGGTCGCGGTAAACGCTCTGAAGTGAGGCTCCACTACACTAAAAAAGAAAAAGACAAGGCACAGTGCACTGCCTGTTAATAGCTTGCCACAGGCAAAGCTCAGTTAAAATAAAGCGCAGCTATTGTGCAATACATTTGCGGAATGGTGGAATGAGCTCCCATTGACATCAGGACAGCAGAAAGCTTACACACCTTCCGGCGCAGACTGAAAACTCATCTCTTTCGACTCCACTTCGAGCGATAGAATTACTAACAAAGAACTACTAACAGAGCACTTGTATACTAACAAAGGACTGGCTTATCTACAGCCAGTTGAGTAGCACTTGAAATGCTTGGCTCTATGAAACCTGATGTAATACAATTATTCTGTTTTCTTCAAGGTTGTGTCTTCCTGGTCGAATGTACTTATTGTAAGTCGCTTTGGATAAAAGCGTCAGCTAAATGTATGGTGTCGCGGGTTGTTGATATTGCTAGGCAGTTGTAGGTGGTTGAATAGGTGCATCAGGTTTAGCGGTTCATTGTTTTTAGGTGGGTGAGGGGTGACGAATCTTGAGCGGGGTAGCTGGCGGGTATTGTCTGCGTGTTGTTTACGGTTTGAGTGGAGGAGCGAGCGCGATAGAGCGCGGGAGCACGAGAGATCGCGCGCGCGCGCGCGAAGCGAGGCAAGAGAGAGACGGGCAGACGCGAGAGCAGAGATCGAGAGCAGAGACGCGAGAGCGCACGAGCAGAGAGCGAGGCGCGCGCGCGAGCTGCGCGCGAGCGCGCGCGAGAGAGCGCTCGCGAGGCGCCGCGCGCGCGCCGCGTGACTGCTCCTCACACTCTCTCTCTCTCTTCTCTCTCTCTCTCTCTCTCTCTCTCTCCTCTCTCTCTACCTCTCTACTCTCTCTCTGCATCTCTCTCTCTCTCTCTCTCCTCTCTCGTGTGCGCTCCTCAAGTTTGCCTGCGTGCTTGCCCAAGTTGGCACAGCGTTACAAATGTGCCACAATACCAACCAATGGATGTAGCCTATAATAAGACCGTCAACAGCCTTATGGCAACCTAAAACACCTCTGTTTCCGTAACAACAATTCACGAGCGCCTCCATCACCTCGTTGACAAATCATCAGATTTCCCGAGAAATGTAAGTTTCGCACTTGGTCTTTCCGGGACTTGAACTGGTTTGTGATGAAAAATTATGTCTCAGAAATGTAGGGTTTGGGAATTATGGCAGGTTTAAAAGAAAATATGAAGGCAAAATTAAATCTGTCCTCCACTCTAGCTGTGACATCACGCACACTAAAATCTGAAGAAGGCCTCTTTACCAAGGTCTGAACAATGTTTAATATCTCTAAAAGTACGAATCACATTAAAAAGTTGTGTTACACGAATAATGTCAGAAAGATGTGTAACATTTTAAAGTTGGAATGAGGTTTGAGTGAAAGTATGAAGGATTGAAGAGTTTCTCCAAGAGCCATGGATTCCCGACCGAGCTGAACATTTTGATGTTTGAACGGAGTTTCTGCGATGTGGAATGTGGGAGAAGAAGAGGTGCAAAATAACCCGGCGCAATAATAAAGAATTTCGTGCGTAGCATAACAGATAGTGGGAATGCTGCACTAAACATGTGCCCCCCCCCCTGACCTCCAGCTGGATGAAGCTGCCGGGGTTGTAGCGGTATGCCTTCAGAGGGTCCAGCTGGTTGAGCGGGCTCAGGACAGGGTTGGGCTCGTAGCTGAAGCTCTGGGGGTTCAGACGGCTGAAGTCGAAGTGCAGGTTGTCCAGCAGGAACTCTGCGGTGACCTTTGACCCCCAGATGGAGGAGTCCACCATGGGAGAGCGGCACAGGATGAGGGAGGAGGAGTTCACCTCGCAGCGCTCCGAGAACTGATCCCACAGGGAGAAAGGAAGACGTTTAGTAAAGGAAAGAAGTTTATAAATAAAAAAGCAACTCACTCACTCACTCAGGCTTGGGGGAGGAGAAAACCCATTGCATACAAAACAAAGAAGTGTAATCAGATTACTGCTACATTTATATAAAAAAAATGTATATTTCATAGGTAGACGTAATGCTTGATTGTTCTTTTTTAATTTAGGCTACTTTTACATTTCTTCAAATGCAGTTGTGAACAAACACCTGATTTATTAAACAAAAACACCGTTTAATTAATGTATTAAAGGGGACCTATCAGCAAAATGCACTTGGGATGGCTTTGATACCTAAATGTGTCCCCGTTGTGTCAGGGAACTCACGCAGCGTCAGAAAATAAAACCCTCTCTTTTCCTCCGTATTGCCTGAAAATAGCATGATCGGTGACCTTTAAACTAAATCAGCAGTTTAACTACACTATTCTGAAGTCTATCCCATACGAGGACACATTTTGCATTCTGAATATCTTGTTTTTTCTTTCCTAGGGTCACATTGTTCTGTTCTCTTACATAAAACACTTCTTATTGATATTTATTTTCTCTTGGAATTTTTTGCATTGCATTTGAAATTGAGGTTGTCCAAAATGAACGGAAAGTATTCAGATTACATTCCTTTTATATTGAAACATGTTTTTGTACAGGTAACTAGTTATAACACACACATACCTGTTTGACAGAGCAGAGGGGGTCTCTAGGACAGCTGCGTTCAGGGGTCTTCCCCCCATGCTGCTCTACACTCCTCCTCTTCTTCCTCCTCCTCCTCTTACTCTGGCTGATGGACTGGAAGGGGGAGACGGAGACGACCATGCGGGGCTCCTGCACCACATCCAGGTTGTGACCCGACACGTAGATCAGCCGGCCGCCACTAAACAACAGAACACGCCATCATTACACTGCACACTGCTCTGTCAGCTCATACCGTCCTATTGTGAGCCAGGAAATGTTGAGTACCCCAAAGTTAGCATCCGGCATAGAAACGGTCACTTTGGACATAACCAAAAGGCAAGCAAGCCAATAAAGCTCCTTTTTATAGAAACTGCTGGATGCTAACTTTCATACAGCTCTGAAAAAAACGAAGAGACAACTCCACATTTTCCAGTGTCTGTTGAATTTTTATAGAATAATATAAATAGTCCAACTAGAGAAACTGATAATGCTGAAGTGGTCTCTTAATTTTGTTCAGAGCTATATGCAGGGCAATTTGCACAATTAGCATACGCGCGATTAATTCACATGAATTAGCATTATAGCATATGTTGACAACAGTAACAAAAAAATGGCTTGGTCGATTTGGAAAATGTTGCAGTGGTTTTGGGGGTTATTGAGGATGTTGAATCAATTTCTGAAATGTTCAGGATAAAAAATGGCTGTTTTAACCAGAATATGGCGATATGTGCGCTGATTTGATTCATTTTGGGTCGATTTTGAAGTTTTAGAGGACGCTGGGTCATTTTGATTGGACAGACTGATTATTTATTTGAAAGAAAATTGTCCGCCATAGAGGTAATCATTTTCATCTTGTAGTTTCTATGTCCAATGGTCTCAACACTTCTCATGGTCGTCAACTGTACACTGTGAGCAGGAGATGGCCAGACTCACTCCAGGAAGCTCTTGGCAGGTGAGGCGTGGGTGACGTTGGGGTTGTGGGTGTAGCAGTAGGCAGGCGTGTGGAGGTGGCGCTGGCTGCTGCTGTAGTGCAGGCTGACCCGGTGGTCTCCGGTCTTATCACTGCTGCCCGTCACACACTGAACACTGGAGCTCTGCACCTCCGACACACTGAGGAGGAACACAGGAGAGACACATTCAGAGAGGAGGTGATACCTCACTGACTGCCCTCAGACGGAGGTCAAAGGTCAAGCAGACAGAGGGAACGATAAACGAGGAGGTCTTTATGGTGACAGAGATAAGAGCAGAAACAGCAGCTTTCACATGGAAGCTACTTTGAATCGAGTGTGTGCGCGTGTGTCCCTTACATCTCGCAGGGCACCGCCCCCACTGTGATGGTGAGGTCAGAAGGACGTCCTGTCAGCAGGTTTCGGCCTGTGATGGTCAGGAATGTCCCTCCAGCTTTGGGCCCCCGTTCAGGAGACACCCCCATCACAAAGGGGTCCTGAGAAGGGGTAGAGGGTGGAGGGAGACGACTGTAAGTAGGGCTGCATAATGAATCCAAAATATTATCAAAGTTCGCGAACATAGACTTCACAAAATCCAATTCACAGTCCACAGTATGTTGGATGGCAATATATGTGGAAATATCTGAATGAAGTATAGTGATGCTGCAAAGAAGTACCAGCCTACAAACTGTATTCAACAGGTATCGTTTAATTTACATGCATTTTTTATCGCAATGTGAATAATGTTTTAAAAATGATAATTCCCTTCGCAAATCATATCGCAACTGCAATGTTGGTCAAAACAATTGCATAACTTTGTATTGCTCAATTGCCTCGACAGCCTTAAAACTTTATCAACCTAAATACACATTTTCAAACTTGTCAGATTTCCGATTTATCATCCATCCATCTTCTCCGCTTATCCGTGGTCGGGTCGCGGGGGTAGCAGTTCCAGCAGAGAGCCCCAAACTTTCTTTTCCCTGGCGACATCAACCAGCTCTGACTGGGGGGTCCCAAGGTGCTCCCAGGCCAGCGAAGAGATATAATCCCTCCACCTGGTCCTAGGTCTACCCCTTGGTCTCTTCCCAGCTGGACGTGCCTGGAACACCTCCCTAGGGAGGCGCCCAGGTGGCATCCTAACTAGGTGCCCAAACCACCTCAACTGGCTCCTTTCGACGCGAAGGAGGAGCGGCTCAACTCCGAGTCCCTCCCTGATGACCGAACTTCTCACCTTATCCCTAAGGGAGACACCAGCCACCCGGCGGAGAAAACCCATCTCGGCCGCTTGTATCCGCAATCTCGTTCTTTCGGTCATGACCCATCCTTCATGACCATAGGTGAGGGGAGGAACGAACATGGCCCGGTAGACAGAGAGCTTTGCCTTCTGGCTCTGCTCCCTTTTCGTCACAACGGTGCGGTAAAGCGACTGCAGTACCGCTCCCGCTGCTCCGATTCTCCGGCCCATCTCACGCTCCATTGTTCCCTCACTCGAGAACAAGACCCAGAGATACTTGAACTCCTTCACTTGGGGTAAGGACTCCCACCCGATGTATCATACTCTATAATATGCTGATGGTTTATGCTGCTCTGCAGCAACACAGCAAGGTCTCACCAGACCTCTACTGACCCACTGTGATGTAACTTAATGCGCTGTACCTGGTAGCTGAAGGTCTGGGGGGAGCGCCCTAACTCTCCCCCGCTCACGGTTACAGACACAGGCCCCGCCCTCTCTCCTCCACTGGCTCTGGTCCTGCACACAATCCTGGAGACAGACATCAGTCCCTGGTCAGATGCTCTTAATACACATGCATACATGCACCCTGACAAGGTTCACTAAAGTCAATAATTCTTTTACAATGACATTTTTCTTGTTTTGTAGCGTTTACTTTAAGAAAATCATTTCTCAACTCTGATGATATCAAGTTAAAGATATGAACATTAAGACCCTCCACCCCCTGCAGAGGTTGTGTGTACCTGGAGGAGACCTCGTAGAGGCTGGGGATGACGGTGCAGGAAATCTCTGCGACTGACACAGAGTGCAGGATGTCTTCTGCCTTCTGGCCCAGGTTGGAGCCGGAGATGGTTACCATGGTGCCGCCCTCCAGCAGGCCAGAGAGGGGCTCAATCTGAAGAAGCCATACAAAAGCTTCATTAAGCTTTCCGGAAGCATGGCATCTCTTCACATTAGAGATTCATCTGTACATGCCGATTCTTTCCAGTCTCTAAACTAATGGTGAAGAAAAAGCTCTAAGATATATGAGTATATATGAGTTTCTTTCCTCTCTGTTCCTGATGTGTCGATTGTCATGTAGTTATTTTACGTAAGTGTTGTGTATGCCTTCAAATCGTTTTTTTAATTCAAAAAAATTAAGAACAGTAAGGTCAAGGGTCAGTACTCACCAAGTGGATGACGGGGGCGGGGCATGTCTGCTGCAGGGGTTCACTGCAGGACTGTGAATACAAGCAGCTGGCCTGGGCCCCCCCACACCACACACAGCCGTACTTATGGTCTGCGGTGTGGCAGCGGCTGCAGTCAGAGCGGCCCACCGAGCAGTTGTACAGAGTCACTGAGAGACAGAGCACAGGCAGGTCAGGGGGTGTGTGTGTGTGTGTGTGTGTGTGTGTGTGTGTGTGTGTGTGTGTGTGTGTGTCAGAGGAAAATACATATTGAGTGTAAAACATTAGAACCTGAACTCACCATACAGATCAGGAGAGCTGTCCACATGGAAGGTGTCCCTCCTCTTCACATACACCATGGCATTGTATTCCTCCACCGGAGCAGAATACGTGTACTGGACAAACAACGGTTTCATTTCAAACACACTGTGACTAAGTACACAGTTTAATGCTGCCTAAAAAAATCACGAGTTTATCCTCATAAAGGACATGTACTTGATCAAAGCCTTCCACCTGTGTTTGTGATGAACATATTGGACTCATCTCACACATTGCTGCATATTTGTTGTTCTTTTGACCAGCTTTCATGTTCTGCATTCTCTAAATGACAACATTTCAATTGGGTTGAAATGTCATCAGTAGCTTACAGAAGCAAACACACAAGTTAACTTCATTCAAGCCTAAACATATTAAAACCAGATAACTGATCTGTGTACAGCGGGCCCGAGCTTTGAACACACGTGGCCTTATGAAGCGTGAGTGCAGACCTGGTGCAGCTGGCAGGTGATGTCAAAGTTGGATGGATTCATGTCATCAGTTTCTACGTAGGCGTCCACCACCACCGTCTGCCCCTCGATGACCAACACACACTCATAGTCCAGGTCTGCATCCTGAACACACACACACACACACACACACACACACACACACCACACACACACACCACACACACACACACACACACACACACACACACACACACACACACACACACACACACACACACACACACACACACACACACACACACACTTTAGTGATGGCATCCTTCGAGTCATCGCTTACATGAGTTGAGGCTGAGAGAGACAGAGAGAGAGTGTGTGTGTGTGTGTGTGTGTGTGTGTGTGTGTGTGTGTGTGTGTGTGTGTGTGTGTGTGTGTGTGTGTGTGTGTGTGTGTGTGTGTGTGTGTGTGTGTGTGTGTGTGTGTGTGTGTGTGTGTGTGTGTGTACCTGGTAGAGGTGCAGGTTGCGTGCCAGTAAGGTGATTTTCCTCTCCACTCTGACAGGGAGCAGCGCTGAACCCTGGACCTTCTCCACACAGGGACACGCTGAGGACCCCCAGCTGACGTAGGAGCCTTCGTCCCCCTGTAATACACACAGACACACTCAGCCAGTGAGGTAGCACAGTGATGCTGCAGATCTATCAACTGTTGTGTATTCATTTCTGACGTGTATGTCATATTGTAGTAACAGTGCACTGGCCTAGAGAAAAGCTCCACTGATGTTATGCATCACTCTGAGTCCCGGAGTTTGGAGTGATACTGCACGTGTGATAAACAAGTATACAGGCCTTAGTAGCTCCAGAGGGAGCTGTGATGCTACTTGAGTCAGCGCCGTCTGGGTTTGGAGTTTGAAAAGTTAAAAGTGAGATGTTTCTCAACTCTGCATGAGATGCTGTGTGTCCACGATAAGTGACAGGAGAGCAATGTTTCATCATTTCATTTCTTAGATATCCCTAAACATGCAGGGTTTGTTTTATCCTCTTTCCTTACACTGAGCCATGTTGCTAAATATTGTGTTAATGTTAACATATTCCATTCACTGCAAAAACACACAGCAGAAAACGTTCAAAGTCAGCTTGTAAAACTAATACTGATCTGTGAATGTAAAAAGCATGAAAAAAGGAAATGAATGGCTAAAAAACAGCTGCAGCGGAACACACTGGGGCAGCCCAACACACAGGGGCAGCCCAACACACTGGGGCAGCCCAACACACAGGGGCAGCCCAACACACTGGGGCAGCCCAACACACAGGGGCAGCCCAACACACTGGGGCAGCCCAACACACTGGGGCAGCCCAACACACTGGGGCAGCCCAACACACAGGGGCAGCCCAACACACAGGGGCAGCCCAACACACAGGGGCAGCCCAACACACAGGGGCAGCCCAACACACTGGGGCAGCCCAACACACAGGGGCAGCCCAACACACAGGGGCAGCCCAACACACTGGGGCAGCCCAACACACTGGGGCAGCCCAACACACTGGGGCAGCCCAACACACTGGGGCAGCCCAACACACTGGGGCAGCTGTCTTTTATTCATAGGATCAGTATAACAAGCAAAAGGAAACAGAGCCAGGTGTCAGACAGAGGAGGAACAGGAGGGTTTGAGCTGTGATCCTGTCGGTGGAGATTTGAGAGGAAGTAGTAGAAGAAGAAGAAGAAGTAGGAGGCTGGCGGCTGAACTCACCGGGAGGAAGGCGTCAGCTGAATCATACTGGTAGTCCAGCTCTGAGTCAGTATCCAACAGGTGGGGGTAGGACGGGGGGGCGTGGTCCACCTCACCGTCACCTGAGAGCACGGTGGCAGCAGAAAATGTTGCCGTGTCGTTTTCTGACAGTGCAGTGCTCTCAGTGTGGACATCGCCCTCTTCTTCTATGGCATCGAAGAGAACCTCAGTGTCGCTGCCCGGGCCCCCTGCCTGAGTGCTGGAGTCCTGCGTGGGCCTCAGAGTAGTGGTCTGGCTCAGGTCAGGAGGGGGCTCTGAGTTGCCGGGGTCACCCACAGAGAAGGGTGTGGGCAGGGGGAAGCCAGACGGGGCAGGGGTGGGGGGCTCGGCCAGGCTCAAAGCTCCCTCGGCTTCCTGAGTGCCGCTGTGGGGAGACCCCGTCATCTCCTCCAGGGGGGTGGAATCCTCCTCATATGGGGGGAGGATCAAAGGCACCGCAGGGTCCAGGTCTTCCTCGACACCGTCAGCAATGGTGACTGGCACCAACTGCGAGGCTGCCATGGTGACACTGGGTGTGACACTTTGGGAGACAACAAAAAGCTCCTCCTGCTGGTGGGTAGTGAGCTCTGCGGGGGTGGGTGTTGTGGGTGGAGCCGTGGTAGGGAGGAGGGTGCTGGCAGGCAGAGGTGAGGTGGTAGGGAGGGTGGTTGGCTCAATCCTGGTGGTGGTTGCAGGTGGAGTCGTGGGCGCAGGGGGGGTGGTTGGCTCCTGAGTGGTTGCTACGGTGACGGGGGCGGCGGTTGTCGTTGTTGTAGCAATAGTTGTTGTTGTTAGGATGGTGGTGGTTGTCATGGCAGCGGTTGTGCTAGTTGTGATGACTTTTATCGGTTTGATAGTGGGAGGAGCTGAGGTGGGGAGTTTGAACTGGGAGGGGGGAGGAGGGGGAGACATGAGGAGAGGGTGAGACAGTAAAATAAAAGTAATGACTCAGGGAAATGGAAATAAGCAATGAGCGAACTGAAACATGACGATAGACCCAACCTGCTGTTATTGTGTTATTGGTGCTAAGGACACAGCATGGTGTGCTGCTGTTGGAGGAGGCTGGGACTGTAGCTGCTGTGCATAAAGCCTTTGAAATAATGAGGCTTTTAATGGCTTACGAGGTTCAACAAAACATGTCTGGGCGCTGGGGAATGCAAGCATCATATCAGAATAGGAAAATGTACCAAACATGTTCTTATGCATCCAAGTTCTCAGAACAAAACAAGTGGTTTTAGTTTAACAACTGAAGCGGTTTATGTTGGCCGTGTGTTTTGTCTTGGATCTGAAATGAGTGGCTGTTATGTGAAGATGTTGAATGAAGAGAATGTGCACTAAATACATTTGTATCATATGCTCCAAGACTCCTTAGCTAATGGCTCATTTCTCAGCAGGGGGCAGCAATGCAACCCCCCCTTTTGCTTATGTGCAATCAACTTACAGCACGACTCTTCTCCAAAGACATGAACACTATGCAGGCTTTGTCTGTACGGAGCTCAGATATCTATTGTTAAATGAACTTACGTGTTGGTTGTAGATGATCACACCCTCCTCACAGGTGGGCTTATGGGTGCACAGGTGCTGGTGAACGCACCAGTTACACCCCCACCGGCTCAACACACAGCCCCGGCATCTGCACACACAACAACAGCTGGTTAGAGAAGAGGCAGGAAACGATAGACTCTGTCAAAGGTTGAGGCGGCAAGGTGACAAAACGTAAAAAGGGGCCAGGGGGTCAATGAAGCTTTGAAGAGCAGAGCGAGAACATCAGGTTTAATATATTGTATGTACAAGATAGAAGAGGTGGAGAACGGAGGTATAGAGATACAAGATAGAAGAGGTGGAGAACGGAGGTATAGAGATACAAGATAGAAGAGGTGGAGAGCGGAGGTATAGAGATACAAGATAGAAGAGGTGGAGAGCGGAGGTATAGAGATACAAGATAGAAGAGGTGGAGAACGAAGGCATAGAGATACAAGATAGAAGAGGTGGAGAACAGAGGTATAGAGATACAAGATAAAAGAGGTGGAGAACGGAGGCAAAGAGATACAAGATAGAAGAGGTGGATAACGGAGGTATAGAGATACAAGATAGAAGAGGTGGAGAGCGAAGGTATAGAGATACAAGATAGAAGAGGTGGAGAGCGAAGGTATAGAGATACAAGATAGAAGAGGTGGAGAACGAAGGTATAGAGATACAAGATAGAAGAGGTGGAGAACGAAGGTATAGAGATACAAGATAGAAGAGGTGGAGAACGAAGGTATAGAGATACAAGATATAAGAGGTGGAGAACGAAGGCATAGAGATACAAGATAGAATAGGTGGAGAACGGAGGTATAGAGATACAAGATAGAAGAGGTGGAGAACGGAGGTATAGATATACAAGATAGAAGAGGTGGAGAACGAAGGCATAGAGATACAAGATAGAAGAGGTGGAGAGCGAAGGTATAGAGATACAAGATAGAAGAGGTGGAGAACGAAAGCATAGAGATACAAGATAGAAGAGGTGGGGAACAGAGGTATAGAGATACAAGATAGAAGAGGTGGAGAACGGAGGCAAAGAGATACAAGATAGAAGAGGTGGAGAACAGAGGCATAGAGATACAAGATAGAAGAGGTGGAGAGCGAAGGTATAGAGATACAAGATAGAAGAGGTGGAGAACGAAGGTATAGAGATACAAGAGGTGGAGAACGACGGCATAGAGATACAAGATAGAAGAGGTGGAGAACGGAGGCAAAGAGATACAAGATAGAAGAGGTGGAGAACAGAGGCATAGAGATACAAGATAGAAGAGGTGGAGAGCGAAGGTATAGAGATACAAGATAGAAGAGGTGGAGAACGAAGGTATAGAGATACAAGAAGTGGAGAACGAAGGCATAGAGATACAAGATAGAAGAGGTGGAGAACGGAGGTATAGAGATACAAGATAGAAGAGGTGGAGAACGAAGGCATAGAGATACAAGATAGAAGAGGTGGAGAACGAAGGTATAGAGATACAAGATAGAAGACGTGGAGAACGAAGGCATAGAGATACAAGATAGAAGAGGTGGAGAGCGAAGGTATAGAGATACAAGATAGAAGAGGTGGAGAACGGAGGTATAGAGATACAAGATAGAAGAGGTGGAGAGCGGAGGTATAGAGATACAAGATAGAAGAGGTGGAGAGCGGAGGTAAAGAGATACAAGATAGAAGAGGTGGAAAACGAAGGCATAGAGATACAAGATAGAAGAGGTGGAGAACAGAGATATAGAGATACAAGATAGAAGAGGTGGAGAACGGAGGCATAGAGATACAAGATAGAAGAGGTGGAGAACGGAGGCATAGAGATACAAGATAGAAGAGGTGGAGAGCGAAGGTATAGAGATACAAGATAGAAGAGGTGGAGAGCGAAGGTATAGAGATACAAGATAGAAGAGGTGGAGAACGAAGGTATAGAGATACAAGATAGAAGAGGTGGAGAACAAAGGTATAGAGATACAAGATAGAAGAGGTGGAGAACGAAGGTATAGAGATACAAGATAGAAGAGGTGGAGAACGAAGGCATAGAGATACAAGATAGAATAGGTGGAGAACGGAGGTATAGAGATACAAGATAGAAGAGGTGGAGAACGAAGGCATAGAGATACAGGATAGAAGAGGTGGAGAGCGAAGGTATAGAGATACAAGATAGAAGAGGTGGAGAACGAAAGCATAGAGATACAAGATAGAAGAGGTGGGGAACAGAGGTATAGAGATACAAGATATAAGAGGTGGAGAACGGAGGCAAAGAGATACAAGAGGTGGAGAACGAAGGCATAGAGATACAAGATAGAAGAGGTGGAGAACGGAGGTATAGAGATACAAGATAGAAGAGGTGGAGAACAAAGGCATAGAGATACAAGATAGAAGAGGTGGAGAACGAAGGTATAGAGATACAAGATAGAAGACGTGGAGAACGAAGGCATAGAGATACAAGATAGAAGAGGTGGATAACGGAGGTATAGAGATACAAGATAGAAGAGGTGGAGAACGGAGGTATAGAGATACAAGATAGAAGAGGTGGAGAACGAAGGCATATAGATACAAGATAGAAGAGGTGGAGAGCGAAGGTATGGAGATACAAGATAGAAGAGGTGGAGATCGAAGGTATAGAGATACAAGATAGAAGAGGTGGAGAACGAAGAGTATAGAGATACAAGATAGAAGAGGTGGAGAACGAAGGTATAGAGATACAAGATAGAAGAGGTGGAGAACAAAGGCATAGAGATACAAGTTAGAAGAGGTGGAGAACAAAGGTATAGAGATACAAGATAGAAGAGGTGGAGAACAGAGGTATAGAGATACAAGATAGAAGAGGTGGAGAATGGAGGTATAGAGATACAAGATAGAAGAGGTGGAGAGCGAAGGTATAGAGATGCAAGATAGAAGAGGTGGAGAGCGAAGGTATAGAGATACAAGATAGAAGAGGTGGAGAACGGAGGTATAGAGATACAAGATAGAAGAGGTGGAGAGCGAAGGTATAGAGATACAAGATAGAAGAGGTGGAGAACGAAGGCATAGAGATACAAGATAGAAGAGGTGGAGAACGGAGGTATAGAGATACAAGATAGAAGAGGTGGAGAACGGAGGCAAAGAGATACAAGATAGAAGAGGTGGAGAGCGAAGGTATAGAGATACAAGATAGAAGAGGTGGAGAACGAAGGTATAGAGATACAAGAGGTGGAGAACGAAGGCATAGAGATACAAGATAGAAGAGGTGGAGAACGGAGGTATAGAGATACAAGAGGTGGAGAACGAAGGCATAGAGATACAAGATAGAAGAGGTGGAGAAAGAAGGTATAGAGATACAAGATAGAAGACGTGGAGAACGAAGGCATAGAGATACAGGATAGAAGAGGTGGAGAACGGAGGTATAGAGATACAAGATAGAAGAGGTGGAGAACGGAGGTATAGAGATACAAGAGGTGGAGAACGAAGGTATAGAGATACAAGATAGAAGAGGTGGAGAACGAAGGTATAGAGATACAAATAGAAGAGGTGGAGAACGAAGGTATAGAGATACAAGATAGAATAGGTGGAGAACGGAGGTATAGAGATACAAGATAGAAGAGGTGGAGAACGGAGGTATAGAGATACAAGAGGTGGAGAACGAAGGTATAGAGATACAAGATAGAAGAGGTGGAGAACGAAGGTATAGAGATACAAATAGAAGAGGTGGAGAACGAAGGCATAGAGATACAAGATAGAATAGGTGGAGAACGGAGGTATAGAGATACAAGATAGAAGAGGTGGAGAACAAAGGTATAGAGATACAAGATAGAAGAGGTGGAGAACGAAGGCATAGAGATACAAGATAGAATAGGTGGAGAACGGAGGTATAGAGATACAAGATAGAAGAGGTGGAGAACGGAGGTATAGAGATACAAGAGGTGGAGAACGAAGGTATAGAGATACAAGATAGAAGAGGTGGAGAACGAAGGTATAGAGATACAAATAGAAGAGGTGGAGAACGAAGGCATAGAGATACAAGATAGAATAGGTGGAGAACGGAGGTATAGAGATACAAGATAGAAGAGGTGGAGAACAAAGGTATAGAGATACAAGATAGAAGAGGTGGAGAACGAAGGCATAGAGATACAAGATAGAATAGGTGGAGAACGGAGGTATAGAGATACAAGATAGAAGAGGTGGAGAACGGAGGTATAGAGATACAAGATAGAAGAGGTGGAGAACGAAGGCATAGAGATACAGGATAGAAGAGGTGGAGAGCGAAGGTATAGAGATACAAGATAGAAGAGGTGGAGAACGAAAGCATAGAGATACAAGATAGAAGAGGTGGGGAACAGAGGTATAGAGATACAAGATATAAGAGGTGGAGAACGGAGGCAAAGAGATACAAGATAGAAGAGGTGGAGAGCGAAGGTATAGAGATACAAGATAGAAGAGGTGGAGAAGGAAGGTATAGAGATACAAGAGGTGGAGAACGAAGGCATAGAGATACAAGATAGAAGAGGTGGAGAACGGAGGTATAGAGATACAAGATAGAAGAGGTGGAGAACAAAGGCATAGAGATACAAGATAGAAGAGGTGGAGAACGAAGGTATAGAGATACAAATAGAAGACGTGGAGAACGAAGGCATAGAGATACAAGATAGAAGAGGTGGAGAACGGAGGTATAGAGATACAAGATAGAAGAGGTGGAGAACGGAGGTATAGAGATACAAGATAGAAGAGGTGGAGAACGAAGGCATATAGATACAAGATAGAAGAGGTGGAGAGCGAAGGTATGAAGATACAAGATAGAAGAGGTGGAGATCGAAGGTATAGAGATACAAGATAGAAGAGGTGGAGAACGAAGAGTATAGAGATACAAGATAGAAGAGGTGGAGAACGAAGGTATAGAGATACAAGATAGAAGAGGTGGAGAACAAAGGCATAGAGATACAAGTTAGAAGAGGTGGAGAACGAAGGTATAGAGATACAAGATAGAAGAGGTGGAGAACGGAGGTATAGAGATACAAGATAGAAGAGGTGGAGAATGGAGGTATAGAGATACAAGATAGAAGAGGTGGAGAGCGAAGGTATAGAGATACAAGATAGAAGAGGTGGAGAGCGAAGGTATAGAGATACAAGATAGAAGAGGTGGAGAACGGAGGTATAGAGATACAAGATAGAAGAGGTGGAGAGCGAAGGTATAGAGATACAAGATAGAAGAGGTGGAGAACGAAGGCATAGAGATACAAGATAGAAGAGGTGGAGAACGGAGGTATAGAGATACAAGATAGAAGAGGTGGAGAACGGAGGCAAAGAGATACAAGATAGAAGAGGTGGAGAGCGAAGGTATAGAGATACAAGATAGAAGAGGTGGAGAACGAAGGTATAGAGATACAAGAGGTGGAGAACGAAGGCATAGAGATACAAGATAGAAGAGGTGGAGAACGGAGGTATAGAGATACAAGATAGAAGAGGTGGAGAACGAAGGCATAGAGATACAAGATAAAAGAGGTGGAGAAAGAAGGTATAGAGATACAAGATAGAAGACGTGGAGAACGAAGGCATAGAGATACAGGATAGAAGAGGTGGAGAACGGAGGTATAGAGATACAAGATAGAAGAGGTGGAGAACGGAGGTATAGAGATACAAGAGGTGGAGAACGAAGGTATAGAGATACAAGATAGAAGAGGTGGAGAACGAAGGTATAGAGATACAAATAGAAGAGGTGGAGAACGAAGGCATAGAGATACAAGATAGAATAGGTGGAGAACGGAGGTATAGAGATACAAGATAGAAGAGGTGGAGAACAAAGGTATAGAGATACAAGATAGAAGAGGTGGAGAACGAAGGCATAGAGATACAAGATAGAATAGGTGGAGAACGGAGGTATAGAGATACAAGATAGAAGAGGTGGAGAACGGAGGTATAGAGATACAAGATAGAAGAGGTGGAGAGTGAAGGTATAGAGATACAAGATAGAAGAGGTGGAGAACAAAAGCATAGAGATACAAGATAGAAGAGGTGGGGAACAGAGGTATAGAGATACAAGATAGAAGAGGTAGAGAACGGAGGCAAAGAGATACAAGATAGAAGAGGTGGAGAACAGAGGCATAGAGATACAAGATAGAAGAGGTGGAGAGCGAAGGTATAGAGATACAAGATAGAAGAGGTGGAGAATGAAGGTATAGAGATACAAGAGGTGGAGAACGAAGGCATAGAGATACAAGATAGAAGAGGTGGAGAACGGAGGCAAAGAGATACAAGATAGAAGAGGTGGAGAACAGAGGCATAGAGATACAAGATAGAAGAGGTGGAGAGCGAAGGTATAGAGATACAAGATAGAAGAGGTGGAGAACGAAGGTATAGAGATACAAGAAGTGGAGAATGAAGGCATAGAGATACAAGATAGAAGAGGTGGAGAGCGAAGGTATAGAGATACAAGATAGAAGAGGTGGAGAACGGAGGTATAGAGATACAAGATAGAAGAGGTGGAGAGCGGAGGTATAGAGATACAAGATAGAAGAGGTGGAGAGCGGAGGTATAGAGATACAAGATAGAAGAGGTGGAGAACGAAGGCATAGAGATACAAGATAGAAGAGGTGGAAAACAGAGGTATAGAGATACAAGATAGAAGAGGTGGAGAACGGAGGCATAGAGATACAAGATAGAAGAGGTGGAGAACGGAGGCATAGAGATACAAGATAGAAGAGGTGGAGAGCGAAGGTATAGAGATACAAGATAGAAGAGGTGGAGAGCGAAGGTATAGAGATACAAGATGGAAGAGGTGGAGAACGAAGGTATAGAGATACAAGATAGAAGAGGTGGAGAACGAAGGTATAGAGATACAAGATAGAAGAGGTGGAGAACGAAGGTATAGAGATACAAGATAGAAGAGGTGGAGAACGAAGGCATAGAGATACAAGATAGAATAGGTGGAGAACGGAGGTATAGAGATACAAGATAGAAGAGGTGGAGAACGAAGGCATAGAGATACAAGATAGAAGAGGTGGAGAGCGAAGGTATAGAGATACAAGATAGAAGAGGTGGAGAACGAAAGCATAGAGATACAAGATAGAAGAGGTGGGGAACAGAGGTATAGAGATACAAGATAGAAGAGGTGGAGAGCGAAGGTATAGAGATACAAGATAGAAGAGGTGGAGAACGAAGGTATAGAGATACAATAGGTGGAGAACGAAGGCATAGAGATACAAGATAGAAGAGGTGGAGAACGGAGGTATAGAGATACAAGATAGAAGAGGTGGAGAACGAAGGCATAGAGATACAAGATAGAAGAGGTGGAGAACGAAGGTATAGAGATACAAGATAGAAGACGTGGAGCACGAAGGCATAGAGATACAAGATAGAAGAGGTGGAGAACGGAGGTATAGAGATACAAGATAGAAGAGGTGGAGAACGGAGGTATAGAGATACAAGATAGAAGAGGTGGAGAACGGAGGTATAGAGATACAAGATAGAAGAGGTGGAGAAAGGAGGTATAGAGATACAAGATAGAAGAGATGGAGAGCGAAGGTATAGAGATACAGGATAGAAGAGGTGGAGAGCGAAGGTATAGAGATACAAGATAGAAGAGGTGGAGAGCGAAGGTATAGAGATACAAGATAGAAGAGGTGGAGAACGGAGGTATAGAGATACAAGATAGAAGAGGTGGAGAGCGAAGGTATAGAGATACAAGATAGAAGAGGTGGAGAATGAAGGCATAGAGATACAAGATAGAAGAAGTGGGGAACAGAGGTATAGAGATACAAGATATAAGAGGTGGAGAACGGAGGCAAAGAGATACAAGATAGAAGAGGTGGAGAGCGAAGGTATAGAGATACAAGATAGAAGAGGTGGAGAACGGAGGTATAGAGATACAATAGGTGGAGAACGAAGGCATAGAGATACAAGATAGAAGAGGTGGAGAACGGAGGTATAGAGATACAAGATAGAAGAGGTGGAGAACGAAGGCATAGAGATACAAGATAGAAGAGGTGGAGAACGAAGGTATAGAGATACAAGATAGAAGACGTGGAGAACGAAGGCATAGAGATACAAGATAGAAGAGGTGGAGAACGGAGGTATAGAGATACAAGATAGAAGAGGTGGAGAACGGAGGTATAGAGATACAAGATAGAAGAGGTGGAGAACAAAGGCATAGAGATACAAGTTAGAAGAGGTGGAGAACGGAGGTATAGAGATACAAGATAGAAGAGGTGGAGAGCGAAGGTATAGAGATACAAGATGGAAGAGGTGGAGAAAGGAGGTATAGAGATACAAGATAGAAGAGGTGGAGAGCGAAGGTATAGAGATACAAGATAGAAGAGGTGGAGAGCAAAGGTATAGAGATACAAGATAGAAGAGGTGGAGAGCGAAGGTATAGAGATACAAGATAGAAGAGCTGGAGAACGGAGGTATAGAGATACAAGATAGAAGAGGTGGAGAGCGAAGGTATAGAGATACAAGATAGAAGAGGTGGAGAACGAAGGCATAGAGATACAAGATAGAAGAGGTGGAGAACGGAGGTATAGAGATACAAGATAGAAGAGGTGGAGAACGGAGGCAAAGAAATACAAGATAGAAGAGGTGGAGAGCAAAGGTATAGAGATACAAGAGGTGGAGAACGAAGGCATAGAGATACAAGATAGAAGAGGTGGAGAACGGAGGTATAGAGATACAAGATAGAAGAGGTGGAGAACGAAGGCATAGAGATACAAGATAGAAGAGGTGGAGAACGGAGGTATAGAGATACAAGATAGAAGAGGTGGAGAACGGAGGCAAAGAAATACAAGATAGAAGAGGTGGAGAGCAAAGGTATAGAGATACAAGAGGTGGAGAACGAAGGCATAGAGATACAAGATAGAAGAGGTGGAGAACGGAGGTATAGAGATACAAGATAGAAGAGGTGGAGAACGAAGGCATAGAGATACAAGATAGAAGAGGTGGAGAACGAAGGCATAGAGATACAAGATAGAAGAGGTGGAGAACGAAGGTATAGAGATACAAGATAGAAGACGTGGAGAACGAAGGCATAGAGATACAAGATAGAAGAGGTGGAGAACGGAGGTATAGAGATACAAGATAGAAGAGGTGGAGAACGGAGGTATAGAGATACAAGATAGAAGAGGTGGAGAGCGAAGGTATAGAGATACAAGATAGAAGAGGTGGAGAACGGAGGTATAGAGATACAAGATAGAAGAGGTGGAGAGCGAAGGTATAGAGATACAAGATAGAAGAGGTGGAGAACGAAGGCATAGAGATACAAGATAAAACACACTGATGTTCAGAGGCCATTTTCTCAACGTCTCTTCACTCTGTTAATAACAATACATTTATTGTGTTAGCGCTTTTACAGGTGCTCAAAGACGCTTTACAGATATAGTGAAAAGAAAAGAACAACAAATAAATATATATAGTTAAAGTCAAATAATACAAAACAATCACACATTAAAAGCCAGATTGAAGGTGAGTTTTTGAAGGTCAGTGTCATGGACGTGTATTCGGAATGACCCTCCGCAGCAGAGGAGCCAGAACAACAGTCCTTTATTGATATCTGACGGTCATTTACGATGAGAGTGAATTCTGGCTACATTACCATTATTTAAAGTAAAAGTCACCTCAGGCCAATAATCAGTGGCGTCTCCCAAGAACAACTTGTACAAACACATTTGTTCTTGAATGAAACGTAAAAATGACATGAGAGAATTTACGGCTTCCACCAGTTTCCTGGCACGGAATGTTCTCTCAGAAATGAATGGAATTCTTGAGCAGTCCAGACCCGTCAGTACAGTGCCTCCCTCCTCCGGGGAAGAGCACTCCTTGTGACTGTTTGAGAAGCGCAGGCCCTGCATTCACACCCTGGGGACACACCCTGAGGACAACTGAGGACACACCCTGGGGACAACTGAGGACACACCCTGAGGACAACTTCTATCCTGACCTGTGAAATCAAATGAGTCTTTTATAGCACTCCGTAAATGGACATGCTATGATGCTGATGATAGGATTAGCAGAATACAACTGTGTGTAAACTTATATGAATATAGTATAGCTATATACCGTATAGTTATATGGCAAGCCAGTGAGAAGCTGAGCAGACCGCATCACTCTGTGAGGAAACTTTGAGGAGTATATATAACTTAGTAACTACAGAAATATGACTGTATACAGTTATTCTGTCACCTCATCATCATCATCATCATGGCTCGGCACAGCAGTGCACTGTAGGCTGCAGTCCAGTGGACAGAATGTTCTGGTCTTTATGCAGATCTCTCTCCACATCGAGTGTCAGATGGATCATTTGCATGAATGAACTCTCGTCATGTCTCACATACAGCACCATACACAGTGATTTCATTTCCTGATTAAACCCATCCTAGTATTAGGAGCACGTTTTAAAACACAGTAAATAATGATAACTGTGTCCCCTGGGCCCCTCATGGTCTTCCTCATAAGCCTCGCACTGACACACAGGCAGCTATAAAACATTATATTATACAGCGTCCGGAGAGCAGTGTTGGGGTTTGGTGCCTTGCGAGGCCCAGTAGATGAGACACACATTGTATATATGTATATGTACGTATATATATATGTATATGTATATATTTACACACACATATATATATACATATACACACATCAGGGTTTCCGTTAGCTGGTAATTACCGGTTTTTAGCTGGTAACATTTATTAAAAACCGGTAAATTCAAAACCTGCCGGTCAAAATGTCTGGTAATAATTAGGGAGGCTCAGATCGATCGGCCGCCGGTCATTATCGGCCGATATTCACTCTTAATAGTTTGATCGGTGCTCTCTATAAAGGCCGAACAGGAGAGCTGGATCTGATCGATATGGACATAAACGCGAGTGAAGTGTAACCGGACGCCAGAGAGAGATCAGATCAGCTGCTGAGTCTGACCGAGACACGCAGCTCTGCATGATCACCTGAAGCCCCGCCCTCTGTTTAGCGAGCTGCAGGAGCTGCATGAGAAACTGACGGGCTGTCAGGAGAGAGAGGGAGGAAAAGAGAGGCTCCGTTTCTCCCGTGTTATTATTCAAATGTAATGTAAACTTTTGAATAATGTTGTTATCTACTACAAGTAGTTTGTTTGAATGTAATCATTATGTTGTTTGTTGTTTGTGGAATAATTTATTGAAAAATGAATCTGAATTTTTCGATCTGTTACGATTATAAACTGAAGCAATATAAAAATGAGCCCGTGAACTGAGTTTTAAACATCAGCATATCCGCTCATAGTCCGGTAATTACCTGCTAACGGAAACTCTGCTACACAACTCTTATTATTATTATTGAAATATGACACACGGTAAGTTTCAATTTAGTCCGGTAAAATAAATTCTGCCCGGACATTTGACCGGCGAGAAAAAATCCTAGCGGAAACCCTGATATACATATATATATATATATATATACATATACATATACATACATACATACATATACACATATATATATTAGTGCTGTCAAAATTATCGCGTTAACGGCGGTAATTAATTTTTTTAATTAATTGCGTTAAAATATTTAACGCATTTAACGCATGTGCATAATGGCCCGCCCTATACCTGCCACCAGTGGCAGCGCCAGGGTATGGCTGGGGTAGGCTACACCCATACCAAGAAATGGCTTAGCCCCACCATGAAAAATGATGTTAAAGTAAGCAAACTAAAGTCTGCCAACTCGCGGAGTAAATTGCACAGACAGCAGTTAGTAAGATTGATTTCAGTGGCCACGGTTTTGAAAACTTTTGTCACGTAGTGATCGTCTTCTCAATAGAACATCTTTGATAACGGCGTGGTGTTGTTGCAGGAAGTCCCGACGGAGAATACTGTTGCTGTAGTACAGGGCAGAGCCATATAATAGTAATAATATGGCTCTGGTACAGGGGTGCACATAACTGGTACGCAGGTTATGTGCGTAATCTGAAATGCGTACCGTCACTTGTGTCACAAAGCGCATTTGCGTACCGACGTACTTGTGAAGCTTTTCCAGAAGGCGGTTAGATCACCGGACGACAGAGTCGGTCTCCGTGTGCACATACATATACATACATATATATACATATATACATTCATATACATATACATACATACATATGCATATACATACATACATACATATACATATATATATATATATACACACACATATATACATATATATATATATATACACACACATACATACATATATATATATATATATATATATATATATATATATACATATACACACATACATATATATATATATATATATATATATATATACACACACATATAAATATATATACACATACATACATATATATATATATATACATATATATATACATATATATACACACATACATATATATACATATACATATGCGTATATATGAATACTTAAATGAAAAAAGGTTGGGTAATATATAAAAAGCATGGAGCCTAATATCTTTTACTTCTTTTGTGATGGAGGTCTGTCCAGAACAGCATGGTATTAGCCCAGTGAGCGGAGCGATGAAGAGGGGAAGGACTCAGAGGACTGCAGCCTTCACAGGCACGCCCTGATGAGATATTTCATTTCGGATACATTGGCACGAAAGCAGCCAGGGTGTGGATGAAAGGGTTAACGTATTGGAACCAGGTGGGCAGTTGAGAAGACATGGAAACCAGACGTGAGACAGACGGGTTGATGGACAGAATGAACAGGGCACAGCACGGGGCCTTGGACAGAGAGAGACTGGAGTACAGAGGCAGAGAGATCACGGAGACTCACGGCATGCTGCCAGACAGCTGCTTCACCGCCGTACAGTCGTAGAAGGTGAAATCCCTCGATGTGACCGTGACGTCGCCGAAGCGAAGAGACAGAGGGACGGTGACGAAGTCTGCAGAGAACCAAACACAGAGAGGAAGGCGGCATGAGGAAGAGCTGGAAACATCACAGAGCAACATGGAGCTTCACCTCAGCCAATGGGGCTCGAGACATATATGGCCAGTTGAACATCTCTGATTCAGAAAGTCCCAGATAAGCACGATGCTTCTGTAACACGGTGGGAGAAGGACCGGCCTAATAGAGGCCATGTGCAGCACACAGAAGCATGGATACATGATGGAATAGTGAGTGGAGGTCTTGTTTCCATAGTTACAACAATAGTGTGCTCCTTGATTACATCTGAGGTCATGGAACAGGAACACAGACGATGTTACAGCCGGTGATCAGACGGGACAGCAGCAATCCAGATCATGTCCATTCATTTCGGAGATAAAACTATAAATACACCAAACTGTTGGCAACAGTTCCTCGTCCGAAAGTGTAGGAAGAGAAAGTGGAAGCAGGAAGCTGTTTTTTTAAACTAAGATTATTGTTTACAACACTTTGGGCCATTTTACAATTAGCATCTTACCAATAAGATCATTTAGATTCCAACTAATCGGTCTGTGTGCTTGTGTTCTCAGAGGCGTGCTCACAGCATGGTGACTTCAGTTATTGGCAATGATATGACTGAAGACTCAAAGCGCAGAAATAAGAAGCCGTGTGAAAACAGAACACGTGCACATGCTGAACACACTTTGAATTGCATTTTAATATTACAGCCATGTGGTCCAGGTTCATTACAGCAACATTAGAGTGCATTTTTAATCTCACACTTCAAAGTGAAGGGAGACAACATAATGTATTATTTTCGATAAGCACTTTTGTATTTTTCTATAGTTTATGAACCTGAAAAGCTGATATACTGTATGTTAAAGTGCGATAGCATGTGACGTGATGGCTACAGTGAGTGAAGCTCACGCAGAGGGTCCTGTTGCTACCATCATGCAGTAGAGCGAGCCCGCAGTTGGCAGACACGCAGCAGAGACATTCTTGTGTTTCTGTATTTTTAGAACAGAACAAAGTTAAAGCAATGTATCTTTAACTTATTCCAGGTGTGCAACAATGTTTTGCCTATTTAAAAGTGTGTAGAACATTTGCTGCGAGAGGATGAGGACCCAGTCCAAAACATGCAGAGCTTGTGAGAGAAACATCAGCAGCGAGGCGAGAGTCTGAACTTCAGTCCTTGTCTCCCCCAGTGAGCGCTGGCACTAACTCTCTTAAGTTAAGGTAAGCCACAGCTAGATCCTTAAATGCAGCCTGTGTGTCCATATCTCAGTACCCCCCCCCGGGCTGATTCTCCTGAGCCCCGCACCCTGAGAACCACAACAAGCTGAGAGTTTCAGGAATGCAGGCATGGGAACCAGCGTTGGGGGGGGGGAGGGGGGGGGGTGTGTGTGTGTGTGTGTGTGTGTGTGTGTGTGTGTGTGTATCCTGTGAATGTTTAGGTGATTGTGACCTCTGTAGAGACTTCCATTTGTATTTACAAGCCCCTAAATGTTCTTTAATCATTGCCGCTGCCTTACTGACAGACGGCACACTAAATCTCTGAAACTTAGGAAAACTAAATCACATATGAAAGCATAAAGGATGAATTAGATCGATGGGGTCTTGTACGCTTTGAAGTACACACTCCCTGCTGTGTAAGCCGGTTTAGGAACAAATGGATTGGGTGAAGCTAGATTCATGGACACAGATTGAATGTGCGCGCGTACGGTATGTCTGTGCACGCCAACGCGCACGCAGAGGTTTCTCTCATGACGGGAACAAGCCTTCACTCCAAAAGGTGAGAAGTTTGAAAAAGCAGTTTCTCTGCTCCAGAAACAACAACAGTCACTCACCCTGCCCTGGGGGCACCCTGGGCACCCGGCCTCTGTCAGGAGAATGGCAGGTGGCTCCACCCCCAGTGACGGAGGCAGGACTGTGGATGTCCTGGAAGAAGCAGGCGTAGCTCTCTCCTTTCTCCAACACCGGGAGTCCTGCGACGGACACGGACACCTGCAGAGACAAAGCCACTTCAGGGACAGACACCACAAGATAAGACACCATAGGGCCCATGAGCACTTTGCAGGAGCCAAAGCGCTTGTTCTGCCATTGCTTATTACTCCATTATTATCTTCATTTCTGTTTGCATCACGTTTCATTCTTAATGTGTATCACTTCCGGCAATGGTCGCGTGGGTGTGGTCCATTGGTATTTAGGTGACCTGTTGCATGCCGGAGGATATGATGTAGGAAGAGGGCGAATGGCGCCATGGACTACGCGTCACAGCAAAGAGCGCTTGTTAGCCTCTCAGCGGCATGACTCGTAGGGAGCTTGTGCCGCTGCTACACTAACATATATGCGTCTTTCCATGACTTTTCAAAGTGCTATTCTCAATGACCATTTCCTAAGTAACAGAAAAGGAATGGGGGGGGGGTCCATCTCGAACACTGGCTGGTGTCGGGCTCCAAGTTCAGGGAGAGCAGTTTAAATGCATGTCTGTAAAGCCGCGGTCCACGCGTGATGTCGATGGGCAGTGACTGTGTGTAAAGCTCAACTTCTGGCTGAGGCTGGCTGCGTACAAAAGAGTACAACACTTTGTACTGGATATTTACGATATAGGATTGGAGACATCCTCCGTAAAGCAAGCGGAAACACTTTGATGAAATACATTGCCCAGCCGTATCATGTGTGACACCAAAGGTCTCGGGCAGATCCATGTGTGCAGACTGTTTAAGAAGCTCATGATTATCGAGTGCGCTCTCAGGTCAGATATCGAGAGGTTCTTTCTGGCCTTTCCCGTGTGGTTTGACCTGACATCACACGACCTGCGCACAGCAAGGCTCCAGCAGCCGACTGGTAGGCATACAGAACACATTCCCAACTGCACCAGGCTGTTATTATCCTCTTCATCTATCAATCACATCATTGTTCACTTATTTCCCCATCGATCATCTTGTTCGTAAAACCTCAGGAAACGATGAGAAAGGCCCATCGTTATTTCCTGAAGCCCAAAGGGATGTTATCAAATTGCATGTTTCCACGAGTCTTCCATTAAAAAACACTCAATAGGTTCAAGGGTATCTAAAACTCAATACTTATATAATGTATTTGATGTTAGTCCGTAAATATGATCCATTTATTTGAGTATGGGGCACGTCTTGCTGAGTCTGGCTCCCTCATGAGTCTGAATGAACACATCTCTTATATGTGCTACCAAAGCAGGGTCAAGATGTCTTTGTACCGACTTCCAGAAGCTGCAACGTTGACTGCAGGACTTCAATACCACATCCATGAAAAATACATGTGGCATAAAACCCAAACATGAAGCCTGTTGAGTTCTCTGTTTCTCCTGTATTGACGCTTCCAGGGAAGGATGTGGTCCCACCTGCTGTCCTTTACACCCACACAGAGTGTCCACACTGACAGTGGAAATGTTCTCTCGTGGTCTCTCCCACGATGGAACACTGTGTGCATTGTGTATACATGTTTGCCTCTGCTGTTATCCAAAGGCACCATCTTTCACAAACATGACTGATATGCGGCTTTTCTCCAACAGTGGGACATGACAGGACAGAGCTCTGATCACTATCTGCTCCTGATGCCTAACAAAGTCATGTATACACACTCTCACACACACACACACACACACACACACACACACACACACACACACACACCAACTAGGCTGATAAGGAACAGTTGAGGAGTTGTGGGGCAGTGATTCATAGGCCCAACCCAAACCGCCCCGACACACTTCCAGTCCGTTGGCGTGTTGGCGTGGAGGCTCCGCCACATTAAGAGCCCTTCCCATCCAACAAGTGTTGAGCAGGAGTGGGTTATCAAGCCCTCCAACAGCGAGTCTGCATCGGCCCTGGTGTCAGGATGTGTACAGCTGGGGTGAGCTATAACACTGGATCTGCTCCTCTGCTGCATCAGACTCACCGTCCGGCTCTCCTCCCGGCTGATGTTGGAGGGGTGGAGCTCCTGCACCGCCAGACACTGCTGCTCCATGTCGAAGCTCCACAGCCACTGACCCGGCTGCTGCCCCCGAGAGCACTGCGCCTGCAGCACACACCTGCAGGGAGAACACAGCACGTCTGTGAGCAGGCTCTCACACTCTATTAAAGTCAACCTGAAGCAGGGCATCCATCAATGCTACAGTGATTGGACGGCTGCACACCAACCGGTTGTTCACATGTTTTTCTAAATAGTTTGGATTTTCTAGTTTCCACTCAAACTATTTACCTAAGGAAGGTGTAATGTAAAAGATATACTGCGAGTACAGACTGGGTTGAAGGCAAACAGAAATTGAAAGGATGAAAGGAGAGCAAACACATCCAGGTGTGGAGGCAGATGTGCAAACACACTCCCAGCAGAGCACACACACCTCCTCCTTTAGGGCGACTTGGCAAAACAGCATAACGGCAGCACAGAACTTTGGATTTCAGTGATATTCTTTGAGCTAGCCGTGAGAGAATACATATTACTGACAGTAAGCATTACACAGCAACACAAGGAGTTCATTTGGACTTGATTTTGCATTTTAGAATTCTTAAAAACACAAACAAAAAGGCAATTCTGCTTAAAATAAAACGTTGAAGTCAAGATAAGTGTAAATAAAGCACTTCTGTACTTGTAAAAACAAGAAAAAACATTCTTTCTCTTGAATTATAATTCAAAAATAATGATTAACAATGATGCATTAACTTATTGAATACATCTAGCTGGACTTGCAGGTGCTAATGCTAGCTACTGTTAGCAAACCTTAGACATATACAGTATACCTCACTGTGGCTCAGTTTGCCACGACAGCCAAACCACTATTGTTTTTAAAGTGAAAGTGTGTGTGTGTGTGTGTGTGTGTGTGTGTGTGTGTGTGTGTGTGTGTGTGTGTGTCATTCTCTGTGTGTGTCTGTGGGCAGGTTGGTTCACCAGCATAGCGAATGTTGATTTAGAAAATGGCTGTGGTCTGAGCAACCAAGAGGTAATTTAAACGAGACTGAAACAAAACAAAAGTCAGAAAGGACAGTAAGCAGAAATCTTTCATATTCCAGCCTGCCACTCACTGATGTGTGTTTTAATTGTTAATTTAGTCATTTATATTTCTATCTATATATTTTATGCGCGCCTCTTGTTTTTGCTGTAACAATGTAAATGTCCCCTCTGTGTGATGCATCAAGGTACTCTGGTTCAGTCGGCCTGTAAAAACTGAAATGTCTTAACTAAGACCTTTGGTTCATATATTCACGTTTTCCTTAGGCAAGGCAAGTTTATTTATATAGCACTTTTCAGTACGCGACAAATCAAAGTGCTTTACAAAACAAATGAAAAGATTTTTTCATTTTGATGATGATTTTGATGTCTTTTCATCAAGAGTTATCATCGCATTTAAGATGGTAATTTTTCTAATACTTAGACTCATGAGTAAATAACTTAAGTTAATACCATGGTGATCATGGTAAACTAAGCACCTGCATGCTTGTTAGCATTAGCATCCTGAGAATGTAAGCATGTTGGCAGAGTGCAGCTGCAGACTCTTGAGAAAGGACACTAGGTTACGAAATTGTCAGATTCATTTATCATTAAGTTGATTTAAGGACGTATTAATGGTTCAGCATTGTTTCTCATGCTATTCATGCCGTTGTGAAGGATCCCATGGTATATTATTTCTGTATTAGAAAATAAAAAGTATTCCTGTGTGTAAATCCATTGAGCTACTGTATGATTTTATTGTTGTATTCGGTGGAGTATTTTACACCTTATACTTGAGTTCTAAATGTCTTTTCAGCCATGCTTTATAGTACCGGAGTACTTTTCCCCGTTCCATTAGTGCCTGGAATTTTGCGTTCACGTTCACACCAAAAAGACAACTTAGTTCCGAGAACTTTTACCCCCATTTTTAGTCCCTGCTACAGAGGTGGTACTATCCTGGGGAGAAAAAAGTACCAATTCCGATTGGCTGGGCGGATTGCATACCACGGCCCGTAAAACTCTGAAAAGTGTTGTGAAGCTGCCATTGTATTTGCTGGCATTAGCATTATTAGCATTAGCATTAGCATTAGCCCCGCGCACCAACGGAGAGAGACCAACTTATGGCAACACAAAAGAAAACATGGGAGCGGTGGAGATGAGGAGGTGTCGGCGTTCTGGCGATTTAGAAGCTGCTGGGACTCCCAGCAGCTTCTACTGAAGCCAGTCCCCAACTCCGGGGACTTTGGGCGGCAGTATACGCCGTGAAGTTGTTTGCAGCCTGCCAGTAAACCCAAAGCAGAAGAAGAAGAAGTGACGTCAGCCGGCTTCATTTGCGTAATCTTCCCTCAGGGAACTTTTTCTGGTGTGAACGCGATCGGCTCTTGGTTCCATGGGGGAACTAAGTGCTGGGAACTATGTGCTGGGAACTAAGTACGGCAAAGTATTTGGTGTGAAGTATAAGGTAGTTTGTGGTTGCTCTCACCTGCCCTCCAGGACACACCAGCCGCAGTAGGGGTCGTGTGCCAGCAGGCAGGAGTGGCAGTCTGGGTGCTGCTGGCATTCAGCCACGGGCCTCTTCTGCAGCTGGAAGCAGGACAACAAGCATGTTCAGTCGGGCAAAGCGTGCTCACTAAGCTCCCAGAAATCTGATTAAAAATAATAGGTGGCCCACTTTTTCCAATGGAACAATGCAAAATGGAAATATGGTCATTACACTAATCCTAACTACAGGCTGCTACTGGAAGAATAATTGGGGCAGAAACAGAAAAACAAATTCCTTCTCTTCAGCTTTGTAACGGCAATACAGAAAGGTCACATCTAGAATTCAAAATAGGAATGAAACTACAAGACTGCAACTACTGTAATGATGAAGTACCATGTTTTGAGTCATGATGAAGAGATGTTCCTCTTTCTGGTCCAGGATCAGGTCTGCCCCGATGGCTGTGTTCGGCTGAATGGAGATGACTGAAAACTCCTCCACTTCTCCGTTCGGCCCCAGAAACACCTGAGGAAAAGTACACGTACACACCCAGGTTCAGACTCTGTGATGATACATAGGACCGCTGAGTAAACATTTGCACTAAGCTGAACCTCAAATGCCTTTTGTTATGGCATCATTTCAAACAAAAACATAATGGAAAGCTTGTTTATTTTCCCTCCTTGCCATCTTCAACACCTTGACATCACATTTGAAAGGACATTAACGGGGGCGGCAGTAGCACAGTCTGTAGGGACTTTGCTTGGGAACCAAAGGGAACTGCCCAGGTGTCATTGAGCAAGGCACCAAACTCCAAACTGCTCTCTGGCGTCAGAACACCGGTAGCCCTTTAGCTCTGCCGCCTCTTCCTTAGTATTTCAGGGATTATGTGTGTAATTGTCAAATAACAGCAGATTGAAAACCTGAATTTCCCCTTGGGGACGGTTAAAGGGGATCTTAGTAAACACACATCTTAAGTAGGCTATAGTAAGAATAGTACTTGATCATGCTTTGTGTTGAGTGTGAAAGGCTTTACAAATCCATCTCTATCGCAGCTGAGGAACAGTGTGTGATATCGAAAGAAACAAGCTAATAAGTAGATGTTGAGTTAGATGTTGTTATGGCGATAAGTATAAGCAGTTCAATCTGAGAAAAACAGAACTCATTCAGCTATATACAAATGAGTGCAGTGCTACATGAGTGGAGTACTGATGTAGCACTGCACTCATTTGTATATAGCCGTGTCATATGTTAATTTGTTATAATAGTTTTTTTTAAATAGGTGTCATAACAGTCCTGTTTTTATTGTATTTGGTGTTGCTACGTATTCTTCTTTCTGTGTCTTTGTAAGCACCACATATACCAAAGCAAATTGTAAACCTACTTGGTAATAAACCGGTTCTGATTTGGCATGTTTAAAGTGTTCACGTTCACACAATGGAAAGTAAAACAAAAAAAAGGATCCAAATTGATGCAGGAGAACCAGAGAGAATTCTTCTTCTTTGCCAATAGCGGCTAGCATAATAATAATACATTTTATTTCTATAGCGCTTTTCTTGAACCCAAAGATGCTTTACATTTGGGAGGGAGGGTAGACAAACAAAAAAAAACAAAGCCAAAAAGAAACAAAACAGAAAAGCAGTCAGGAGGAAGTTGATTGAGAGGGGGGGGGCTTATGGATACAGAGTTGAAGAGGTGGGTTTTGAGGCGGGACTGGAACAGGGTGAGGGATTCAGACTCACGGAGGTATTTGGGGAGGGAGTTTCAGAGCTTCGGGGCTGCCACAGAGAAGGCTCTGTCCCCGAAGCTCCGGAGTTTGGCCTTGGGGATGGAAAGCAAACCGGCTGAGGTGGATCTGAGGGACCGGGGGGGTTGGTAGAGGATGAGGAGGTCAGTGAGGTAGGGGGGGCAGATGGTGGAGGACTTTGAAAGTGAGGACCAGGAGTTTGTAATGGATGCGGTGTGAAACGGGGAGCCAGTGGAGTTCTTTGAGGACCGGGGTGATGTGATGCCATGATTTGGTGTGGTTGAGGAGTCTGGCGGCTGCGTTCTGGACACGCTGGAGTCTATTGAGGGATGTAGTGCTGATGCCGTAGAGGAGGGAGTTGCAATAGTCAAGGCGGGAGGAGATGAAGGCGTGAATGAGTCGCTCAGCTGCAGGGCGGGTGAGAGAGGGACGGAGTTTGGCAATATTGCGGAGGTGGAAAACTGAGGCTTTTACAACTTGACGGATGTGGGGCTTGAGGGAGAGGGTGGGGTCAAATATAACGCCACAGTTGCGTGCCTGGGTGGAGGGGGAACAGGGGTGCCATCAATGGTGACTGTCAGGTTGGGGGTTTTGCTGAGGGTGGATTTGGAGCCGATGAGGAGGAGTTCAGTTTTACTGCTGTTGAGTTTGAGGAAGTTGTGTTGCAGTCACACAGGATTCGATGTGGGTGAGGTTTGTTGGGGGATTTGGATTTGGTGGAGGTAAATCTGTGTGTCGTCAGCGTAACAGTGAAAGTCCAGGTTGTATTGGCGGAGAATCTGACCAAGGGGGAGGATGTAGATGATGAAGAGGAGGGGGCCGAGTACTGAACCTTGGGGAACACCTTGGGTGAGCGTAGCCTGGAGCTGCTAGTTACAAAAAGATCAGCAGCGAGCCAACTCCACATGTTTTTACTTTTCATACCTGTAGTCAATACTGAGTCAAGTGGTATAACTCTGAAGATACCAATGCCTTTACAAAACTTAACACATACATACAGTTTAACTCCACGATTACCGTTAACATACTTTGATGTATACAATGAATGAACACTCCATAACATAAAAGATTAAGATTATTGTTCCCCAAAAAAAGGGGTTATTTTTTTCATCAACCACAAAACAAACTAGAAATGGAAGTGATGAAAGAAATATAACCAGATAAGAGGTCCTGCACGACAGGATGTTCAGACAAAGGTTGTACCAGAGGTCAGTGAGCAGTCTGACTGGCTGTTGGACATGAAATTCTTGTTGCTGCACAAACCCCGCCTTCTTCCACCATGACACACTGAGCTGACCTCAACAAACATCATGAGATGGAGTCCTAGCTGCTCAGCACTGCATCTTAAAAGAATAGTTTTCAGACATTAGAAGAACCCTAAAAACATAATGGCTCCGCAGCTTAACTTAGTTTAACCAATCACAGCTCATCCTTTCTACAGTCAACATTTTTTTATTTTTTTTAACCCACAGACATGGCTAAGAAATACTTCCCACTCCCATCTGTGAGTACAAAAAAAACAATCTTTGGCTGACTGTAGACTGAACATGACAAACAGTTCCCATGATTTAAAAAAGGCTAGGTATTAAATAAACAATGATCCATTCGGCTCTTATCATTTGAATGTGGTTGCACACACCTTCCCATTTATACTCCTATTTGTTGGCCACAGTCAGGGGAAGGCCCTCTGGCCTGATCCCAGGTCTGTTAGAGTGGCACAGTAATGCTTCACGCTTGGCTGTACTGTTTCCACATATCTTGTGTGAATGTCGTCAACAAAGCTTTGGAATGCAGATACAGATGGCAGATAAGAACTAGAAGATGATGTTAGGTTTATTTGCCACTTGAGGAAACACTGGACGCTGACCTGACAGAAGAGCCGACAGCAAGCTCTGTGATTTATTGTGAGAATGAGACGGCACACAAAGTGTAATCCAGAGAGCAGCTGCTGTAATCAGCGGGGAAATAAGTGTGACTCTCCAACAACAACAACAACAACAACAACAACAACAACAACAAGCACAGAGTACATTTAATACTCAAATACAGGGAAACAGTGGCCACTGTACTCCCTTTATGTGCACTCGGGTACACATCGTGTAGAATCCAACTGTCCAAAACACGAACGCGGACTGTTTCTAACTCAAGTAGCATTTTTGAACATCACTGCTCTTCAAAAAAAAATCTGCATCAGTGGCAAGCATGCTCATCTCATCCTCTGAACTCTATGGCTATGGATCATTATTTCTCTTTAAATAAAGACAATTATCCTTCTCTCTGAACTTAACATTATACAAGACTTCAACGCGGACATATCTGAATATCAATGTATACGTTTTTTATAGTTTATTTCTGTGTCACTTTGATTATAACAACCACTAGAGGGCATATGCTGACTGTGAAAGAAGAACAGAAAGAGAGAGAGAGAGAGAGAGAGAGAAAGAGAGAGAGAGAGAGAGAGAGAGAGAGAGAGAGAGAGAGAGAGAGAGAGAGAGAGAGAGAGAGAGAGAGATCATTTTACACAGAGTACATGAGGTGATGAGTTAGGGAGCTAACAAAGTTTGAATTGACGGTTCCTCTGAGGAGGAGGACACGCTGACAAAGGCTCCATTAATGACGGTGACATGGACACGCACGCTGTGTGCTGCCGTGACCCAGAGCTCTGCATCATCTCAATGCGTCTCTGTGTGAGGACGTGCATGCGTCTGCCAGTCAGCGATGACAGTGCACATCACAAGTACGGAGCTCCGTGCTCTGGCTTGGTGTTAGGCTGCCTCTGAGACTAATCTGTGGAGAAATACATTAATGGCCATCATTGTGCTATTTCTGCATGTGCAGGAGGCCTCTGCCACAGGCCGCCATTGACAAAAAAGGACACAAAGAGCAGACTGTGTGGAGGTGAGCTCTCAGTAAACTCCTCGTTTCAAGGGGCCGACCCCGACTCACCACTTAGTCCAGGAGCTAATCATCTAAGTATATATATAAAAACAAGCACAACTCCCGTGCGCTTTTATGCTTCCCAACTGTTACACATGCTCAGCTGACCTTTTCTATTCTGTTCTCTCTTTGATTGGCTCCGATTTCCTTCTAGAGCAGGACATTCCTCGTCTCCTTCACTGAGACTCTTTCTGACCCAGCAGAGACACGGCCGTGCATGACCCCCCCCGACAGCCATGTGGAGGACGATTTCATTTCAAAGGAGCTTCACATGAGCCAGCCACAGAGGGGACGCTTCCAGGCTACCACCATGAGGGACAGGCCGTACAGTTCAGCATGCAGCCAACAGGGACGCCCTATGGAACAGGGTCAGCTTCTGTTACACAGGGAGAGGTCACAATGTACTACTTCCTGTGTTCCATAATGGCACTAAACAGCAACAAAGCAATATTGTCC
This sequence comes from Champsocephalus esox, assembly GCA_036324585.1. Lineage (NCBI taxonomy): Eukaryota > Metazoa > Chordata > Actinopteri > Perciformes > Channichthyidae > Champsocephalus > Champsocephalus esox. The sequence continues at coordinate 4,533,341 of CM070495.1, read as the reverse complement.
ACTCTCACTTCCATAATGGCTGTTGGTGTCAAACTAAATCTAATTTGATAGACTTGAAAAAGGCTGAATCTATTAGTACTGATTTACATTTGGTGTAACCAGGTGTCGCTTACTGAAAAAAAAACACCTCAAAGAAATATAAACCAAAAAGATGCAACATTTATAGAAATAAAATAAGGTAAATATAGTGTGAGAGGTAAGTTAAGAAACTTTAGCATTCATATATCTGCCAACAATATTTTAGTACATTTTCCTCCTAAAAAGACCAAGCATTTTTAACACGCAGGTCAAGTGGCATCTAAATCCAGCATAATTCATATAAAACATCATAAGGCAAGGGTCAAAAGAACCGTGCTCCACCTGGAACTCCATAGGCACTGGCTGACCAGGCTCTGGTGTGTTTCCAGAGGTCAATGTTCTGATCGTTGTCTGAATGTTGAATTCTTGAGTCTAGCACAATGTGAGTCGGCTCTCTGCTCCTGACCTCACGTCTGCCTCGCCGAGCCTCCTGCCAGCCTGTGCACACGCAGTCTGTTGAACGGCTCATGAATGCAGAGCAGCGTGGAGGGGACAGTGTGGAGGTCATGTGGATGTTTGCTGTGTGGTCTGTTACCCAAACTCAAAATGCTGATAAATGCATATCACCTTATTTGCTTTTCTACCACTCAAATGCATACACTGCTCTTATCTAGAGCTTTCTCACACACACGGTTAAGCACCTCCACCCGAGTAGGCCCGAATATTACTTCATATCTCCAGCAATAACAGACTCGGCATAACATCACAGTAGTGTGTGTGTGTGTGTGTGTGTGTGTGTGTGTGTGTGTGTGTGTGTGTGTGTGTGTGTGTGTGTGGCAACAAACTGGAATGCAAGCTGACAACCTGGGTGCTTCTCGATGTCGGGGAGGCTTGCTTGGTAGCATATGTAGGTCTCCGAGTCAGGTCCTTCAGAAGCGAGGCAAGAATCCTTCCTAACGTCGGAAAACGAAGAATTGTGGAACAGGCTAGCAGGTGTGCGTCATATGCGAGGCCCCGTGTTAAATGGAGCGCGATTTCCGCTAAATATTTGGAAATTGGTCTGTGCGCAAAGCATTGTGGGGATTTTAAGACCGCGGAGTCTACACATGTGCAGCCTCGAAATGTCCCGCAACGAAGTACGCCGGCCTCGGTAGAATTCCAAGTATCCTGGACATTGGAACAGTCCTTCGGCGGGACTCGATGACGTAGTATCCTTGAAATAGTGGCTCTGGAGGAACCTTCCTCGACATTGAGAAACACCCCGTCTGTGCAAGTCTTGCACTCACAGATTGTGATTTGATTGGGGTCTTACGATCACAACAATAAGAGCCGACACACTTCCACCATGACTTTAAGTAGCATGGGAACACTGGAGTTGTTGTCTTCTTTGTTAACAACCGCCATTGCAGCTGAAAATGTATCCGTCGTGACACAGTCACAAATCATGTTCCCAGACGAGCTGATGTATTGAAGTGTTGTAGCCAAGGGTTACGAGTTACGAATGTTAGAACGAGGAGGCTTGTTTTTCCAAACCAAGAAGGCAAACTCATATTCTGCCACATTAGGACTGCATGACATATCACTTCCACACCAACATGTTTGCTTTCATCATCAATTATATCCAGATCACCGTAGCAACATTGTTCTTAATGTTGCTGACAAAGTGGACAAGATTGATTCATTACGTTTTATCATTTACAAAATATAGGGTACAACTATTCTTCTTCTTATTGCATAACATGTATATTTTAGGCACACAGTTACACTCCTTACATTTTCAAAATTAAAGCCCCATGGCAACTAAAAATCATAATATTAAAAATCATAATTGATCATAAACGTGCGACGATAAGTCAACTTATCGCCAGAACTGACGAATATTGGTGGAATAGAAACATACTTCGCCAAGGGCAGCTCCTCCACGGAAAAAAGGTATTTGTGGGCCCAATTACCACACTTCACTTCGATGCAAGACAAATAAATGGATTTGATAATATTACAGATTTTCGGAGTATGAACATTGTGGGAAATATTGAGGGAAAAGTATACAACTCAACAAAATATATAAATAAAACGGTAATATAAAGTGAGATCTTAAGTGACCTTGTGCAGGTTCCCTTTGGAGTCTCCCAGGAAGGCGATGGTATGTCCCGCCCTCACGCTGACGGCCACAGCCGTGAGACGGGCGGACGGACTGTCCAGTATGGTCTCTGCTTCCACGGCCGTCCTGCTGGCCATGGGGCTGGGGGTGTGGTCCGAGCCGCAGGGGTACGCTTCCAGAGTGTTCTGATGGAGGAACACAGGTTAGACAACAAAAGAATATATAAAGTGCATCCTATACCAAATTAAACGTAAACAAACTATGACTTGATTGTGGGGAGAAGCCCCTTTAAGCCCCTTCAAGTCATTTGTTTTCAAATGTTCAGCATGAAAGTCAGTGGCCAAAAATAAAACAGCAGTGTTTTCACTGTGGTTATTAAAACCCTGCCGAGTGTATTGTGGCCGGGTTAGGGTTTGACATGCACTTCCTGCTTTAAAGCTTACAGACCATTTGTTTTCGCTTCCCAGTCTGGCAGGAGGCCGTGTTGTTTTTTGTTCCGGGCAAGTCGAGGCAATGAACTTGAGAGCTGAGCCTGTTGAAGGCTGCTTGTTTTGATAGATTGCATGAAGATGGCCGGTGTGTGGCTATGAATGGATCTTAGGTAACAGAGACTATTGATATGCAGCAGGAAACTGTTCACCATCAAACTGCTGTAATAGCAAAGTGTCCACATGTTAGTGCATATTGATAACGTTTATAGAGCCGCTTAGTATAGTATGGGAACCTAACCATTAGAGAGAACACACACGGGTGACTTGCATGCTAAGAATAGCCTAAATGACATTTTGACTTCTAAAATAGTTATGAAGTGGGCTGTGGGAACAGGGCCGCTTAGCGTGTCACTGCCGGGCCTATGAGAGGCTGTGACTACACTGTACTGAGTGACACACGCAGGCTGCAGCCATATGCACACCCAGCACACACACTGAGGGCAGTGACAACCGGGAGGGAGTCGGATAACAAAACAAGGGTCCTAGAGTTGCATTTAGGCCACTAATATTCTTCTGAGTCCTGAATCCTGACCACCAATAACAAAGCATGTTGCACACGGCTCAGCGGTTGCGTGAGAGGCTGTCCTCGGTGCAGATGGGCTGTCCTCGGTGCAGATGGGCTGTCCTCGGTGCAGATGGGCTGTCCTCGGTGCAGATGGGCTGTCCTCGGTGCAGATGGGCTGTCCTCGGTGCAGATGGGCTGTCCTCGGTGCAGATGGGCTGTCCTCGGTGCAGATGGGCTGTCCTCGGTGCAGATGGGCTGTCCGGGCACCGTGAACAGGGATGAAGAAGCTGCTTCGCTGTTTGTGTGCAAGGATCCAAGAGCTTTCAAGTCTTAAAGACACTGGAAATCTCTCTGCAGATCCAAGTGTTTCATAACAGTCTCCCTCTTTGTTTTGATTCCCTTTTTTACTTTCAGAAGCTTATCATTCCTGTCCACTTGCTAGCTCCCATTCTCATACTCGTTCCCTCCTGCTCTGCTGTTCATCTGTATCCCTTCATTCATGTGTGTGTCTCTTTCTCCTTCAGAGCCGTGCCCCGTCTTTATCCGTCCTTGTCAGGCCTTGTTAAACATTACCCTCAACCCCACCGCACTAAGTATGGCTAATGCCGCCGATCGATGGCTCCCTGTCCAGCAATCCTATTAAATGACACTACCTTCTCCCCTACAGCCAATCAGTGTGCGGCTGCACAGGTGGAGGGGTCAGTGCTGCTATGTGTCCTTTAACACGGGAGGATGTGCTAACCCAATGGGCATTCAAATGCAGTTTACATGCAGAATTCATGTGTACATGAACACGGCATATAAAGACAGGATTCCCAGAGTTCCTCCAATCACAGGGTCAATCTAATGAGGTCCCTCCTCCACAGCATTACGACTGGCTGCTACAAAGAGTCAGATACAAGTCATCCTCACTGATACAGATGACACGTTGCTGGAATTGGACAGATGAAAGGCACAAGATTCTTTTTGGTATAGTAACCAAAGGGGGAAAACCACTTAAAAAGTAATAATGATGTTTATCTTCAAAACATAAATATCTCAAAACCCTAATTGTGTTCACGGTTTGAATGCTGCCAGGGAAGACAACTTATTTGTCTTTATTTTAATTGTATTACTAATGTGTGCTTTTTCTTAACATGTATTATTCTACCTTTTTTACCTGCCGTGTCACGTTTGATGTATTGCTGTAAATGTCCCGCTGCTGGACTAATAAACGAGCTCTCATTTCTGATTTCTAACAGCCGAATGACCACCAACACAGAAACAAGCATTCATCCAGACTCACCTCTGGCAGGTTGGCACAGTTGGATTTGACTTCATACTCGATGTAGGCTGCCTCCAGTCCCAATTCTTTACCCATCTGTGTGTAGCACAAGTCTCTGGTGGAGTTAATCCTGAGGTCCACATCTTCCAGGTTAAACATGCAGAGGGCAGAGTCCTCACTTGGTTGACTCGATGAAGCCGAACGAGTGGAGAAGACACCAAGAAGAACTTCTGATCCCTGACTGTCTGTACCGTCCTGGGTGATCCCGAGCTGGACAGCTTGCAAGAGGTTGTAAACTTTCCCTGCCCTGGAACGGCATGTCAAGGGAACTTCCACGTATGAGTAATAGGCCTGGTCGTCCAAACAGACACGGGACACGTAGGTGCGGTACTCGCGTGACTGTGACTTTAGGTCCCGTCTGTAGAAGAGGAAGTACACGTGGTGACGGTGGGCAAAGGATGCTACAAAATGATGGTCGTATTCTGAGAGACGGCCAGCCACAGCCAACTTAGCGGTCTCCTCGTAAGAGAAGACTGAACCCTGGGCAAGGTTTCGCGTGGAAATGGGTGGGTGGCTGCTAGTGTAACCCCGCCCCACAAACAGTACTGGCTGCCTATCAGGATGAGAGCGAACAACCAGTCCCACAGTGCTGACGTTTGGGTGGTTAGCTGCTACGTATTGAGTATCTACTGGCCTCTCTGTAGAGAAAAGTACCAGATTCACCGAGTCCAGACTTCGTTTCTGGCAGATCCCTTGGTTGACGCTCCCACAGGTAATAAGTTCCATGGAGTACGGGTCCACCAGCAGGAGCTTGTTGTGGTTGCTGGTGAGCTTAGCCTGAGGGCAGTTGCTGTCGGTTACAGGAGGTAAGCAGTCCCTGCTGTCTATGACAGGTCCCGTGTCCTCCTGACGTTCAGGTCGCAGGAATCGATCCAACTGGAACAGGTGATCCCGGGCCCCGATGTAGACCAGACCCACAATAGGGTCTGGATGCAGGGCCAAGTGCTCGAACAGAGTGTCATTCCTGATGAAGGTGGGATAAAGACTGGAGGGGGAAGAGTCTGATGCTTCAACAACACCTCTAGGTACTGAGATGAAGGGCCAGCCGGCGGCTAGCAGCAGGAGAGTCAGCAGTGTTTGGACTGCTAACACCGAAAGACGACACCCCATCCCAGGAGGCATGGCAGCAGAGCTAAGGGACAGAAGAGAGGACAGGATGTCAAAGAGATGTCGCTGTTCACTACAAAAAGGGGTTTTGGATGGTTTCCATGTCATAGAGCCCCAAACTGATGCTATGGATCCCAATACAATCAGACATTTTGTTGCAGAAACAGTTTCTTGTTGAATTATTATTCATTTCCGTTTCGATTATTTATATTGTGCCAGAGTCTCACTTGACGCCACTCCACAACAGTATAGTGTTTTTTGACCTTGTCCTTCATGCTGTGTTCCTATAACTCAGGGGTGGGGAACCTCCGGCCCGCGAAACCATTTGGTGTGGCCCTCGAGGTAATTTATAAACACACGCAAAAAAGAAAAAAATTAAAGAAATCTAGACCACAAAATAATTAAACAAGTGAGTGCCTGTTTTTCCTGGCCAAGGTCATGGTCCTTGAACACAACACAAGCCTAACGTGTCATCACGTGGTATATGTCTCGTCTGACAGGGGTGTAGTTCTGACGGAGAGCACCAGAAAGCAGCTCCGCTCCGGCACTTCCAAAAGTGGCAGTACCCATAAGGAGCAGTTTCTGCGTGTCTGTGTCTTTAGTTGAAGCCCAGTGGCGATCTGTTCATCTGTCATACTGATCAGACAGTCAATAACTGTGTTGTTATCATTAGCATCTGGTTAGCTAGCTATGCTAACGAATATAAGAAGCTTTTTCTCCAACCAGTGAGGTAAAGGCACATCTTTATATGATCATTATAGTTATAAAAAATTAAGAGAATAAAGTAAACAGGTATAAAATACTATGACAGTAAAAAAAAGTTGTTATTAATAAACAAGAATACAGTTTGAAAGGAGAGTGATTTGTAAAATATCCATAAAGAAAAAGAAAATCTGTTTACAGTTCTGTTCCATATGGGTGTTGAGAGATGTTTCCATAGATCTCCTAATGTTGCTCTCAAAGTGCACCAGATTGATGCTTTTAACTTCAACATTTAAAAACAAATCTTCCCGGGGGAACATGCCCCCGGACCCCCCTAGAGGAGGTTAGGCCCCCCACACTTAAATCATGTTCACATGGATAGGAGTCTAAATACATTTGCACACATCTTGTGTCCATATCTTTCTGTTTGGGTGGTCATGCCACACCGTGCACATGCATGTGCGAGTCATGGTGAGATATCTGGATTAAGAGGTTGCTTTTTCTTTGCACAGCATGAAAGAAAGGTGAAATTAGTGGGCTGTGATTTTTGTATTTTTAAGCAGAGGTCAATCATTTGTACGGCTTTTGGAGGATGTTGAAAACATTGAAATGGCCCTTGAGAGGAAAAAGGTTCCCCACCCCTGCTGTAACTAGTTATCTAATGCTGGCCTCGAACCCCTCCCTGCTGGGGCCTTTTGTCAATGCCTCATTAGGCAATTAAAGTGTCATGAACTCTGAGAGACATGGTAGATAACATGCTGGACTCAATCTACCGGTGTACGTGACCCGTTTAAGGCTCATTGTAAGCAGGCAGGAAATACCAGACAGTACAAAAGACATAATTCCTCATTACAGCTATGCGTGGTTAAAGTCCCTGTGAGCTTAGAAGTCAACAACATACAGTCAAGCTAGGCAAGGCAATGGTGGGTGGATTACACCAGACGTTATCAGGTGAATAACATCTGGCATTTAGTAAAAAAAAGAGAAAAAGAACAGAATCACTTGAGTTTCTTTAGAGAACGTCTGGTAGATAAAGCCTCTAAACTGAGAGATATAAAACCAAACTGATGGATCTACTTCACCCAACCCAACAATCCAGGTAACAAAAAGGTACCAGTGTGTATTCAGTCTCTATAATGCACTGACCAGCACATGGGCGAAGCAAACGTATCCACTTTCACCAAGTGGTCCTAGAAAAAGGGTACTAACTTGTACTTTTGACCTTTTTGATCCATCTGTTCTTTCTACAGATTCACAGTGTAAGAATAACTCATTAAACTATTGGAAGACAAGAAGACATTCTTCTTTGTAACTATGCCTAAACCAATTGACATCCAACTAAAAAGACCTCTGGAGGATACCTCAAGCTCAGTAATTAGGTCAATCTGGGACATTGGATCCTCACCATTGGTTTCCAGCGGTGTCTCACAGAGGCATGTCCCCTCTTGACCACCCAGCAACTTGGGTTAACACATCCTTCTGAACACAACCTGCAGAAAAGGGGAAGGACAATATACATCAGCACAAATCTTTTGGATACTCAGTGGCAATTTAAAAGAGACAGCATTTGATTAAGGGTCACACAAGAAAATATTGTTGGTAGTTATGAACTGAAATGGCTAACTTTAGCTAACAGCACATTGACGACAGAACTCGATTAAAAAAGCATTTGCAAAGTGCCACTATTTGCCATGCAGCAATTAGCTTTGTTCATACATTCATGGAAACATAGATATCAAAATCGATATTACATTTCCCCAGGGCAATACTTTGGGCAGCTATATCCTATGCTAAGACCCCAGGTGTGATATCAAGCAGCAAGTGCAGAGATGAAAAACCTCGGCCGTGAAGACATTACCACAAGCCTGAGTGCTTGCTACAAACACAGACCCCAATGGTCCAACACTTAGTATTTTCCTTTGCCTCTCTGCAGTCCACTAAGAGTCGTGGGAAGCTTGGAGCCATTGCAATCCCTGTCAGACCTGTGTGTGACTGACTACATCCGTTTTTGCGTGTAAAAGCCCCTCAGCAGAGGCCAAGTCGAGTAGTGTCAGTCCAAGAGGGCTTTCAGTGCCGCACACACTCTGTACCCGCATTCAATCCTCCCTCATTGCTAGGATACAGGGGACAAAACCCTCTGGAGTCCCTGCCAGATAAACAAGTTGCTGTGAGGTCAAAGAAGATGGCATGAGAACCTTTGAGCACTTGAACCTCTTAGTTAGCCGTTTCTTTGTGAGATACTATAATATTAAACCGTGAGTTATGACACTTCATTCATTTTTCACTCCATATACAGTAAATCCTCCTCTTCCCCTCCCTTTTATCTCCCTCTTTTTTCTATCCAGCTCTCTTCCTCCTTCGCCTCCCAACACCTTCACTGGTACAGAAGCAGGATTATCTCTTAAGAGTTCAGGCAGATCTCCAGTAGGCTTATCCAAAGGGAGGTTGGGAAGAAAAGACACGTGCACACACACACACACACACACACACACACAGACACACACACACACACACACACACACACACACTTTGTTGTGACATCTCCTGTATGTGGGAATGGGGGTAAAGGCATGGCACAATGCCAACAATGAAACGCAAGGACACAAAACACAATATACCAGAGCACATTAAGTATGATCAGTGTGAGAACACGTTTTTAGAGAGTACTTGTCCACGGACCAGTGAGTTTGGAAATGTACTTGTCCGAATACATTTCTCACTTGTCCGGATTGGACAAAAATCGGGGCCACTGGAATCTTCTTCTTCGCCATCGTATTTTGGCGACATCGCTAATGTAAGTGAGCGGTAAGATTTTACTGCATCACACAAAGGGTTTGGGTATCGTTTGGATTTTAACGATTCCGGTTCTGCTTTTCGATTCCGGTTATTTTCGGTTCTCGATTCCGGTTCTTTGAGAGGGTCAAAATAAGTCAAACTGGGAGAAAAATATATTTATGAAAACATTAAGTCAAATCTGTATTCCTATTTACAAATCACTTCATACTGTTGCATTTCTTACGGTTATTGAATACAATTATTTAAAAATAATCTCTGCATTGTTTAGTTAGTTCTAAGTGGTGCAGTTAGAGAATGTACAGTTGGCCCAGTCTCCTCTGATGCTACACTGCAGCCTGCCTGTGAGACACAGTCCAACCACACATGTCCAACACATGGGACATAACCTAATAATAATAATAATGACACATTAGATGTATAGCCTAGAGGCCTAGCGCTCTTCTACAACTCAAAGACACTTGCACGCTATGCATGTCCTGCAACACACCTGCTGCAGCTGCCCAGCAGCTCACTGTTTGTAAAAGTAAATAAATAGTATTTTAATTTCAATAATGTACTTTCTATATTCTGCTTCATAAACAATACTGACATCCCTGTGCTCCTCCGAGTCTGGGGGTCCGGGGATGTGAGGACAGCGCGAGGACACAGACAGGGAGGCTGCTTCACTTCATAAAGGAAATGGCATCAATATTAACAACACAGGAGCTAAAACGCTTAATAACCTTCATTACGTGTTAGAGAGAGAACATGAGAAAGGTTGACAAAGATGAGGCTGTTAAACGGGCAGCGGATCCGCTGTGTGTGTGGGGAGAGAGAGAGAGAGAGAGAGAGAGAGAGAGAGAGAGAGAGAGAGAGAGAGAGAGAGAGAGAGAGAGAGAGAGAGAGAGAGAGAGAGAGAGAGAGAGAGAGAGAGAGAGAGAGAGAGAGAGAGAGAGAGAGAGAGAGAGAGAGAGAGAGAGAGAGGAGAGAGAGAGAGAGAGAGAGAGAGAGAGAGAGAGAGAGAGAGAGAGAGAGAGAGAGAGGCTGAGCAGCGATCAGCTGATACGGAGCATAGAGAGAGCTGCAGTCCGCGGGGCTCGGCCTCGTCCTCACAACTCTTATTAATCCCGGTACCGGACAATTGTTATTTGTTCCTACTCGGAACCCAGTTTTGCTCCCTAACCCGGCCACTGTGCTACACTTCCCACCCCGTCTAACTGTACAGAAAGCGGCGAGATGCATTTCCTTAGGAATCGACAAGCAGAATAGAGATGGCAGATCCGGATCCTTTTACGGACTCAGGGTCTTCTCAGTCAGTCATTGAAGAGATCCGGATCATACGAGTCATTTGAGTCATATGAGTCAGCATCACCAAGACCGTAGAAATCCTATCGGTGAAACCGAAAACTTGTTGCATTTCACGAGTATATTAAACTAACGTTATATTAACCTCCGCTACACAGTGTCTTTAGCTTTAATTAAACATGTTGTCCACAAAAAAAGGGTTATTTTGCGATTTGGCGAATCCGAGTCTGCTGTTGACGAGTCTGCTGGATCTCTAGATCTGCTGCTACGGTTACGGCTCTGAGTCCGCACGAGTCTGCTGTGTTTTGCACAGTGAGTCAGGATTTGAGAATCTCAGTCTGCTGTTGACTCGTGCATAATATAGCCGCGGGAGCCGGGAGCTGGAGGAGGGGCTGCACCATGTTACTGTTAATCTCTCCCCACCTTTGGCCACACCCCCTAAATAAAATGTCTTCCCGGCTGCAGCTATGCTCGTGCACATGACGAGTATGGATCTGTGGATCTGCTATGCTATGACGGTTAGGAGCCGTGACTTACGGCTCCTCTGAGTCCCCACGAGTCTGCTGCAGGAAGTTTCACTGGCTCCCCTCCCCTGGGCCAAAGGATAACTTCTGGAAGCTATCCTACTTGCTAAAGGGTAGGCAGATGGACTGGGGTACAGATTTGAGCTGGACTTGTCTTTCCAATAACTCAACCTGCATGCTTTCGCTCTGCTCACCTAAGAGCAACAGTCCACTCAAGTGCTCATCCATCTTAATTTGCTGAAAGCTGCCAATCCAAAACTAGAGTTCACTGGAGAACCATAACTCTGGCCCGATGTCAGCTGGAAGGCTTCTCTTTCCCGGAGCGAATGATCCAATAAGGCTCAACTTCATTCACAGTTTGAGACACATGAGAACAAGAGAATGGATTTCTGATTCAATTCTGTGATGGTACAAATCTCATTTCACCTCTGGTGACTCTAAAAGGCTAAAGGTGTGGGTTTGATGTGATGAGAGAGCAGGACATGTGGGATTGGAATCGCCTTTATCTAAATGTTCCTTAGGTAGTGGACTTCACCTTGTTCCAGCACTCTCTGCAGAAACAGTGCGTTTCTATGATACAGTCGGTATTCCAACAAAACACCAGAGAGTTTGACAAATAAAACAAGATTGTGTGCATTCCTAAAACAACTACAATGTATTCCATCTGATAAGCAACTAAATATAGCCTTCCTGGATTTCAATGTTTAAGCACTAGAAGGAACGAGCCCCTCCCAACACGGCACCAGTGAACACTTTAGACACGCCGGGCTGGTTGTGGCTAATGCCATGGAAAGGATTAAGTATGCAGACGTCTCGCCTCCATGTGTTTCTCTCCCACACCTGAAACGCCTCCATTGGACACCTTTGTTGACTTCTGTGACATAGTGACATCACTAGGTTACACTCGCCCTACTATTCAATATATATATTATTGAATAGTGTCAATGTGTTGGAGTGCTATTATAGCCAGGGGTGCACATAACTGGTACGCAGGTACGCATGCGTGGCAACAATCTGAAATGCGTACCGTCACTTGTGTCACAAAGTGCTTTGCGTACCGACGTACTTGTGAAGCTTTTCCAGAAGGCGGTTAGATCACCGGACGACAGAGTCGGTCTCCGTGTGCACAGACAGGGCTGCTGTTAACGTCGGTCTGTACAACGGAACTGTGCCAAAACTACGTCAACCGGCTGCGGAGGGAGACTCCCCCCCTCACTGGAGAACTGCGCTAAAACAGCTGATCACAACGTTCACACTCTGTGGTCAGAAGTACTCCACTAGCCCCTCTGTCGACTTTCCTGAAGTACTCCTCTAGCACCCCCCCTCCCGTTGACGTTCGCGATATAGAGGGCTTCATCAAATCACTTTGAGTGCAGCCAGAAGTTGGAGTACCACACACTGACTCCAGGCCCTCGTCGGAGTGCCTCACTGAGAAAGGGATGTGCCCCCCTGATTATAGCACTAACACATTACAGGTAAAGGTGCAGGACATCTCTCAGCGGCTGACCAATCCCAACAGAGCCGGCCAGCTAACCAATCAGAGCAGACTGGGCTCTGGTTTCAGACAGAAGGTGAAGAGAGGTGCTGCAGCATGAGAACAATAAAGAGCTTTTGGAACATTAAAGCAGATATCCATCCAGTCATCCAGATGACAGCATGTGTTCCCTTAAGGAGAGAGGGCCTCAGAGTGAAGGCAGGTGAACGGCTTCAACAGAGCTGTATGCCTAACTGGTGCATCACTGAGACACATGTAGTAGTGTAACCTGTAGTGCATGAACAGGACCAGCAGAGACAAACCCTTCCTCCCCTAAAGCTACCCAGCCCGACCCACCACACAGACCACACAGGGACTGGAGCCCGACCCACCACACATGGACTGGAGCCCGACCCACCACACAGGGACTGGAGCCCGACCCACCACACAGGGACTGGAGCCCAACCCACCACACAGGGACTGGAGCCCGACCCACCACACATGGACTGGAGCCCGACCCACCACACAGGGACTGGAGCCCGACCCACCACACAGGGACTGGAGCCCGACCCACCACACAGGGACTGGAGCCCGACCCACCACACAGGGACTGGAGCCCGACCCACCACACAGGGACTGGAGCCCGATCCACCACACAGGGACTGGAGCCTGAGCTGCGGCCAAAGGACTCCACACAACGGAGCATTCCTGAGAGGCACATTCAATTGAGCCATCGTCCGCTTCACCGAGTCCAGCCTTTCACTCAGTCTCAACTCAACCATCCTATATGCTGCAGGAGGACAACAGCAGGCAGGGCACCGAGCGGTTTGAAGGGGAACACTGGCAGAGTGACATTGGTGGATAGAAACAGGGCTGCAGGAAGACAATGGTGAAAGGGGGAGACAGGGGTGTGAGGGAGAAGGGGGACACAGCAAGGGAAATGGTCACAAACAAGTGCTCGCAAGCCTCAATGCTCACTGAGTGCTGATGGAATGTGACTAATGATAATAAGCGAGGGAGAGAGAAAGAGAGAGAGGGAGAGTTGGGGGCTGTAATTCCAGCAGCTACCCACAATGCCCCATTCAACACCCTCATTCACAGTATGAGGGGGAGGGGAAATGAAGCAAGTTTCTAATTAGTGACATGATTGGGAGTATAAACACACCAAGGTGCACGATCACACACACACACACACACACGGTTGAAACATTCACAGTTAGGGTGTGAACCCCAAGACTTTAACAAAGACAAACTGAGTAAGGAGTAAGCAAACATTGTTTTGATCACTGAAACAAGATTAGAAATGTTTTCCAGCTACTTTATAATAATGACTCAAACCCTAGCAGTGGGCGCCACGCAAAGATGCCTCCAAAGGCCATTGCAGGACGATCACCGCGGTGAAAAGAACCCCGGTCCCAGCTGAAGGCGATGGGCCATAGGGGCCATGGTAGGACCACACGGAGGAAGCAGCTGCTTTCCAAAAGCACACCACTGCCCTCCTGCACTTTGCCAAAGAGCACTTCAGCTCCGCATAGCGCTGCTGGAACATGCGCTGTAGTCCGATTGAACTAAGGCTGAGTTAAAGGGGAACAACACGCAGCACTTTGTATGGCAGGGAAAAGGCACTGCACACCAAACAATGACATCATCCCAAAGAAGACATTCTGTGGAGGAAGCATCATGATTGGCTGCTCTGCTGACTCGGGCCTGGACGGTTTAAATATCTGAGTGTGGTCCATGTGGCAGACTGTAAATCCTTCTGACCTTCTGCTTCACAAAACACATTTGTAAGAAGATTGTGAGTTAGTATTCTAATGACGGTTACTGTACGAATGTCTGCCCGGCTGGCTGGCTGACAAGAAGCTATTTATAGAGAAGCCCCTAACAATTGCCGAACACATTCCTCCTCGGCAGATGAACTTCAGAAAGGGGGGTGAGGAGGGGGGAGGGTGGAAAATCGTCCTGCGCTCTCTTCCGGAAAAACTCCTTCCAGAAATTAAAACATTAAAGTCCCCCAGGTTCCCTTAATCAGGCCCTTTTAAGGAAGTCCCTGGATGACATGCCAGTGGGCTCTCTGGACAGGTCTCAGTGGGCACAGCAGAGCTGGGTGGGCAGAGGAAGTTCCTGTGGGTGTTACATGTTATGGCCCTCAAGAAATCACCCTGGGGTGACAGAGGTTGAGCCTGGAGACAAGACAAGACGGATATCCGGATCTCAGGGATCACCTCTAATAATAATAATAATTCCTTGCATTTATTATAGCGCTTTTCCAGATGCTCAAAGCGCTTTACAGACACACATTACACATATGTTTTATATATGCAATGGTCACTGTGGACAATACCCACAGGAGCAAGTCCGGGTGAAGTGTCTTGCCCACGGACCCACCGGCCTGACGCAGTGGGGCAGGAGCGGGGTTCGAACTGGAGTTCCCCAGCACCCCCCCTTGACCTGAAGATCAGATCCCACCTCTACGCATTGATAGGACTTTATCTTTGACCGACGTGTGCATACGTCTCCCGTCTCCTGCCCACCCACCCCTGCTGCCCTCTGTGTGCAGGCCGCTGGGGGCATCCACACAAAGACAATTCTCGCTTCATTTGAGCGGTTTCCTTTTTCCTCATGTTAATGTTTGCTTTGGCACCATCAAATATATATATATATATATATATATATATATATATATATATATATATAATATACTGAACCTCAAGGCTCTGGGACTTTCTTTGAAAATACCCACTTACGCAAATACGGAAGAAACAAATCGGACATAAGAAATGAGTAACAAGTCAAATAGTCCTTTGAGTGATGTCGCCATGATGAGGGGCAGCACTGTGGTGGAATGAGATGTGATGGGGCGTGCAGTGTGAGAACACGTTTTTAGAGAGTACTTGTGCACGGACCAGTGAGTTTGCCAATGTACTTGTCCGAATACATTGTTCACTTGTCCAGAATGGACACAAATTGGGGCCACTGGAATCTTCTTCTTCGTCATCGTATTTTACATTTTCCCACGGTTTTTAGCACCTATTTACAAATCACTTCATACTGTTGCATTTCTTACGGTTATTGAATACAATTATCTAAAAATAATCTCTGCATTGTTTAGTTAGTTCTAAGTGGTGCAGTTAGAGAATGTACAGTTGGCCCAGTCTCCTCTGATGCTACACTGCAGCCTGCCTGTGAGACAGAGTCCAACCACACATGTCCAACACATGGGACATAACCTAATAATAATAATAATGACACATTAGATGTATAGCCTAGAGGCCTAGCGCTCTTCTACAACTCAAAGACACTTGCACGCTATGCATGTCCTGCAATACACATGCTGCAGCTGCCCAGCTGCTCACTGTTTGTAAAAGTAAATAAATAGTATTTTCATTTCAATAATGTACTTTCTATATTCTGCTTCATAAACAATACTGACATCCCTGTGCTCCTCCGAGTCTGGGGGTCCGGGGATGTGAGGACAGCGCGAGGACACAGACAGGGAGGCTGCTTCACTTCATAAAGGAAATGGCATCAATATTAACAACACAGGAGCTAAAACGCTTAATAACCTTCATTACGTGTTAGAGAGAGAACATGAGAAAGGTTGACAAAGATGAGGCTGTTAAACGGGCAGCGGATCCGCTGTGTGTGTGGGGAGAGAGAGAGAGAGAGAGAGAGAGAGAGAGAGAGAGAGAGAGAGAGAGAGCGAGAGAGATCATTTGAGCAGCGATCAGCTGATACGAAGCATAGAGAGAGCTGCAGTCCGCGGGGCTCGGCCTCGTCCTCACAACTCTTATTAAGAGAGGAGAAAGAGAGAGAGAGAGAGAGAGACACAGACAGACAGACAGACAGACAGACAGACAGACAGACAGACCTCCCGTCCTCACAACTCTTATTAACCCCGGTACCGGACAATTGTTATTTGTTCCTACTCGGAACCCAGTTTTGCTTCCCAACCCTGTCTGTGCTACAAAAACGTACAAATCAAGTTGACTGTTTTGGTTCATTTTACAAACAAAGCAAAAGCAGCAGTCGCGTGAATGTGTTCAGTTAGAATTATGGAAAGAATTAGGGGCGCATTGTTTCTGATAGGAAGCCACTGACTGAACACTCTGCAGTAGGGCTGCACGGTATATCGTGCCATGACGATAATCGCGATATTCACATCGCGTGGACGTGCGATTCTTCAAAAAAAGACTTTTAGGACTTGCGATATTAAGTAGGCAAATTAACTCAAACACGTCATGTTACAATTATTTAGCTGCTTGCTACAAAAGCAAAACGTGCGCAGCTCTCATGTCAGGGGGACTTGAGTGAGTGACGTGCAGCAGACCACCATCACCATCAGATCTCAAAGCACACGGACCGGAGGTTAAAGGCAGACACACTGGATCAATGGTTTCATGTGTTTCTCCAGGCAGGCAGTTCGGCGCTGCTAACCGAGCTAGCTCAGCTTGTTGCTCTGATAACTTCAGATCCAGACGTCCGTGACTAAAATCCTTCATCCGGTATTTTCTTCAATTCCTGTATTTTTTCATATCGCAGGGAAAGAAGTCGCAATGTCAGTTTTTCCAATATGGTGCAGCCCTACTCTGGAGGATGTAAGAGGATGAAGTGAGCCGGCAGGCCACACACATGTGGCCGTGTGTGAAAGAGAAAGAAAGTTATGTAGCAGACTAAATAGAGTAAGAATGCAGTTATTCATTCAAAATAATTGAATTTGTACAAATAAAACGATAATGTAATGTGATATTGAATTGCTTTGAAACGGTTCAAACTTTTTTATAAAAGAGTAAATGAACAAAACAACATCTACAGGAACATTAATACATGCGTGTGAAAGAAGTCACTGCGGAGAACTGTGCCGTCAATAAAGAACGTCATCTATCCTTTTTTAAAAAGTGATGATAAAAGTCAAAAGTTCCTAAAATGAGAAAATACGGAGAATAACAATTTTATCTACATTTTCTTCTGTTTGTTTTGTTGGAAGAAAATCTGCCATACGAGAACGCTGAGCACTGAACAACAGTAAACAAACTATTTGGGTGGAGTTTTGTTTAAATCAGTTTCTCTTCCAGGTACTTTTGGGTGGCAATCTTAAAGATCCATGACGCTGGTAGAAACGATCATTTCTATACTTATGCTATAAATCAACACGTGCATAATATCCCTCAGGAGAAAAAGCTCGAGGTCTCTAAGAAGCAGACCGAAGCTCCAGTCTGAACTCAGCTGTAATCATGCTCACAATGTAAAGTCACGGTGGAGCACCAACGTGCTGGGCAGGGTCAACACTGAATATGTGAGGGCCAATGTGCGCACACTGTGTGCAGAAATGATATGTTGGGTTTCTACATGCTGATTATGGCGGGGAGAAGTATGCACACATCACAAAGAATGCAGAAACTCCTCTAACGGAGAGGAGAGTAGGGAGGTCAAAGGCTATTTTCTCCTGTTCCCTCATTGTTACCAGCACGGCAGCAGCTGCTTCCACAGACTGAGAAACAGCACTGAGTTTTGATGTGTAATGGTGAAACTCAGTGAAGCAGAAGTACAACTCCATTCTATTCATATCCACTGCCACTGTGAGTCTGAGCCACAGCATTAACAGTATGTGAAAAGTCATACTGAAAGCAGTAAGTCCTTCACGGTCAGTCCGCCTCTCGATATTCAGTGGCAGCTTCACAAGTCTTCACAGGTCGGGGGCATCAAAGGAACAGATTGTACCACCAGAGGTCTAATATATATATATTGTAATAATGATGGGGGAAAGGGGGATTAAAACAGAGTATGTACCACTCAGAGGTTGCGCTAGACCTTTTCGCTTCCCGTCATTTTGACGGACAGGATCGTAAAACTTCCGTCAAAATCCAGAATAACCTGTCTGCCTTTACACAACTCTGACGGGGGGGGAGCATGCTCGTGAACTGTCAACGGGGAGGGACAGTTCACATGCGCCGTGTTATGCATGGCTGCTGCACCTGGCGGGAGCGTGCACAGCGTAAAGCCAGAACTCAGACATCTCAATGATCTGCACAGTTAGGTTTGGAAACGGTATGATTTCCTTTTTGGAGGGCGAGCATAACACGCAGAACACCGGAGCCTCGCTGAGGTGAAATTTGGCGCTGTTCCGAGTTTGTTCTTATCCGTCAAAATGACGGAATGCTTTCAGATTTGTTAAAGAAAATCCGTCATAGACGGAAAATATTCTGTTAACGCGACCTCTGGTACCACGGTTTCTTTGAGGAGCCTAATGCAGTCCTGATCAGAGTCTTCACCACTTCTGATCACTGTTCAGGCAGAAATGCTCCCCTCTTCAAGACTTTAGCTGAAGGGGCGCTGCCGACTACAGAACAAGCCCAGACACAATTAAAGAGACCATGAAAAGTCAACTGTTCGAGGCATGTACACACATTTCTTTGCAAAACTTCATTGTTAAAATGTGTTTATGCACAATGGCCGCTGTGTTTTTATTAGCATCCAATGTTACAGCACAATACAAATCATTCTCTCCTGTGTTGGGATGAAGAGTGAAACATCATTTCTGTTCATCTATTCCCTCCTTGCCCTCATAATCATGTTCTGAAATCTAACCATAACAAAAAGTGGAAAATATTATTAAATATGCGTTATAATCATTTCAAAGGATGAGTTCAAATGAAGCATGGTAATGGACTATTACAGACATTTTAAGACCCTGTCGATCACCATGTACGACATTTACTCTGATCGCCTGTACATCATGCTGCCTCCCTGAAACCTCTTCCAGGATCCATTCCGCCGTGTGACCGAGTTGTCTTGACCCATTGAATCTTTAAAATGGGAACAGCAAAAATGTAGATGGTTGTTGTCGTCTCAAAGGCTTTCACGTATCACTCAGCTGTGCACAGAGGAAGCTGTGTGAAGCATGCTACACATACTGAGCCTTTAGCCAAGCAGCCTGGCAGACTGGGAACCAGGCAGGCTTTTCACTCAGAAGAAGTAGCTGTTCAACATCTAATGAAAGTTTGCAACAGCTTTTTATGGTAATTCTATAATTCACTTTTTTACCTGCCCATCTTCCTTATTTATTATCAAGAAGGGCAAACTTAAATCTTATCAATGTTGCTCAGTATCAGTCACACAACTGTTCACATCATCAGTCCACCTGGTGCACACACCCTCCACCAGCTCCTCCACATCATCCTGGTTCAGAGCTAGTAATTGGAGGCGCACTCACTCTGACTTTTGTTTGATGCGCTGTGTGAGTGACTGAATAAAGCCAGAAGCTGCTTCATATTCATGACTACACACAGGAGAGGGGAACACACACACAGCCCTCAGGTCTTGACAGCTTGTTAATGCTACTTGGCCTTGCACTACAGGATTTCATGCCGCCAGCATAATGCTGACTCGAAGAATCGAACCGCGAGTGTAGCTGCGAAATCAAGTATGATTGGCGGTTTCCTAGCAACACCAACATGAAAATGTTCCCGTCTCTGCCTGCTGATGTGGAGCCACACACACACACACACACACACACACACACACACACACACACACACACACACACACACACACACACACACACACACACACACACACACACACACACACACACACACACACACACACACACACACACACACACACACACACACACACACACACCACACACACACACACACACACACACACACACACACACACACACACACACACACACACACACACACACACACACAGCAGTACTGTAAGAGCCAGCTGTCTCCAAGTGTGTTGATGAATCTGTGGATCCATGTAACGATGACATTTCAGAGAACAGCAGTAAAGACGGGCCACTGCAGACCAATAAGGTATTTATGGGACAAAATCACACAACATTTGCTTCCTGTGACATCATTGCTAATATATCATCAGCCATCAGCAGAGTTGGGTGTAACGCGTTACTGTAATAATATTACTTTTGTCGGTAATGGAGTAATGTAACGTGTTACTTTTATAATTCAGTAATCACACTACAGTTACTAACATTGCCCGACACGCGTTACTTCTATAAAATCAGTAATCACACTACAGTTAGCCTACTAACATACATAATTACTAGATTCTCCCTTTGACAGACAAGAGGGATTTCCGCCAATAAGACAGATGTGTATTTCCATTCAACTCTGTGTCTTGCCTCTGTTGCATTCACTGAACACAGGAAATTACAATCCTGCCGTCCTCTCTAGTGTCATGATGAGGTTCAGGTAAAGCACGGTTAATCTGCTAGGGGGCCCTTAGTGGCTGTGGGGCCCTAAGCGGCCGCTTAATGGGTCGGGCCGGCTCTGGGTATGCCCATTATTTTGAGTTTGTCCGAAGAAAGGACAGGAATGTGACGGTGAGGTGCAAAGTGTGTCCAGGCCAGAAGCTTTTATCCACTGCTGCAAACACAACGTCAAACCTCAACAAGCACCCGCAAAGACAACACGCTAACGTGAAGCTAATAGCTAAGGAGGACCTCCGAATCCAGAGTGAGGATGTTGAGTAAAGTAACGAGTAACACTGTAGGTGCGCCACATTTGCGCACCTACAGGTTAGTAATGCTCCATCACATGTTTTACATCTACTACAGGGTGAATCTTAAACTGAAGCTTTAAAGCAACCCAACGGAAGTTTCATGTAAGTTTAGTTCTTTCACTCGTAGCTCGGGCTACGGGGGTGCTCGAGACGGGAGTACGTTGATACTAGGGTTGCCAGAAACTGACCATGATCAAAATCGATTATTCGGCAGCCCTGGCGAATAATAATCGATTATTTCGATAACATAAATCATAAAAAAAAAGATATATATATAAATAAAATCAATTTTTAAAAATAATATTCGATTATGGAGACTGTAACGAATATTCGAATAATCGCTGGCATCCCTAGTTGATACGACCTTCCTAGCCGGAGGTATGGTCGCATTTTACAATAAACTTCCGTTGGGTCGCTTCAAAACAAATATCGCAATTCGAATCGCAATATTTGTCAGAAAAATCGCAATTAGACGTTTTTTCCAAAAGCGTGCAGCCCTAGTGTGAACGCGGCTTTAGTTACTGCCTTGCCTTAGTTCACAATCAATCGTGTCATCAAACTCAACAATCTTGAGCCATGGAGAGAACGAGATGTTTGGACTCTGCTGCAGCGGAACCATCAAGTCAGCCGAACAGAATCTATTATTGGAGTCAGTAGTGGGAGAACAGATGGAGGCAATGAGAGACGGAGGAAGGACAGGCTCGGCCCTCTCAGGGGAGAGGTGGACATTTTGGACAGAGATAATATGGAAGAAGTGACCACAATGCTGCACATGAACACAAACACACTCATGGGAAGCCTGGTTCCCACTGCACTGGAACGACGAGGGTCTGCAAGCTGAGAGAAACTATTTTAGGAACGTCACCAGGATTGACTTCCTTGAGCTGCCTCCTTATTTCCAAAACGTTTTAATTATGTAGTGTGTGTATATTCATTCTAGGGGTCGACCGATAATCGGCCTGGCGGATTATCAGGGCCGATATTCCGCATTTGACTGATTATGGGTATGGGCCTTTTTGTTATAAAATTGCCGATAAAACTTTGGCTCTGATGCGGCCGTTTCTCTGGCTGCAGTCACCACTCTGTGTACACGAGCAATGTCCCGCCCACAGCGCTATCTGATAGGCTATTACTGAAGTGTCAATCAACACTGAAGATTTTCCGGGCGGGAGCCAGTCAGAGAGGCGGGACCTTCTCAGATTACAGGCAGGTGCGAAAGAACGAAGACACAGACTGAAGAAAGCAGCAGCGCTGAGCGGCAGAGCCATACATGTGTTACACCGAAGTTCAATAAACACCCCAATCCCCTATGCTGAAGTTGCAAAAACACCACGATCTTATGATCCAATTCTATCAGTTTCCCAGTTACACAGGGACGCGGGAAGTCAGTCAGAGTTGGGGGTGCGTGCAGCGTCTCGCAGCGGGGTGACGTCACTTTACCTCACTTTTCACCGAACTACATTGTGGGAAACAAAGCGGAGATATCCAGGCATCTCAGGATTCAAAAGTTGAGCAATGTTCAACTTTTGAAGCTTCTGAAGCTTTCGGTGGAAGCGTCAGCCAATCAAATCATATGCCAGTACAAGCTCTAGCCAATCAAACCGCTGCTTGTGTGTCAGGGGCAGGAGATTCATGTGATTGGTTGTTGGTCGAGCTTCAGACACGCCCACCGGCAAGCTTTTTCCAAAGCCGCTGTGTGGACGTACCGTAACTGTGGTGCGGACAGGGGAGAGGGGCTGCGAGTGGAGCCTCGCAGTTTTTCAGGTTGATATGTGAAGCTCATTAGCTAGCCAACATGTATCTAGCAAATGTTTAGCAACATATTAGAAGTGAGGCTACTAGACTAACGTTAGGTCTACTGTAATAGCCTCACTCTTAATAGTTTGCAAAACATTAGCTAGCACTAGTGTTTTGCAGTTGCTAGCAGCTTATTGGGATTTTATGCTAGACAGACAGGCATTGTTTTGATATAATGAATGAAGCATTATTGTTAGTTAAGCTTGTCAGCCTGCAGCCCCACTTCTTGTCTCTCTAACTCATAGCAGATGGCTGCACTAAAGAAAAGGGCACAGAGAGGAAACCAGTTGTAAGATGTTTAAAAGTTCATTAAACATAATATAGGCTATGCTTAAATGCATTTCAAAGAAGTTGTGTTGGAGTTTGTGTTATTCTACATTTTGACACTATATTTTCTGATTTTACTGCAAATGTATATCGGTTCCAAATATCGGTTATCGGTCTCCTTGATTACTAACAATCGGTATCGGCCTTGAAAAAGCCATATCGGTTGATCCCTAATTCATTCATTTAGAACAATAAATATAACCATTTTAAAAATAACTGATGAAATGTATATTGACTCAAATGAATGTTGCAACTAAATCTAAATAGTTCTAGAAGGTTTTTTAAAAACTTTAATTAATCCTGATCTTGATGCAGAAAATTCATTTGAAAGTATAAAACGTTCAAACATGCTTGTCCCTATACTCTATTCAACTACTGTCATTATTGTACACAGGTAGATGAGAGAAAAAAAGGAAAGTAAGAAGCTGGTCTGTTGCTGCAGGTAGCCGACGTGAACATTGTAAAGGCCCGGACACACCAAGCTGACACCAAAGAATACAAACGGACGGACCCCGACTGTTGCGTCGCCTCGCGTCTCGGCCATGTGTCGCACTGGAACACACCGCAAAGACTTCAGCCGACGGCCAAGAAGCACGAATGAACTGCGCATGCGTGAGTGGCAATAACTCTCCTTACCAGCAGGCGGCGGTAGTGTGTATTCGTCATTCAAAAGAGGCAACAACCGGAAGACGGACGGCGTGATAACCGAGAGAAGAAGAACAGACTGATATAAACAAACAACACATAGCGTGTGCGTTCCATTTCCACTCTACAGCGAGAAGCTCACGGGGCTTTCCCGACCCTGAGTCGAGAGCTGGAGGTAAATGGAATCTCAGATTTGCCTTCTTAATAGCTTGTTTGGGTCCCTCACTTCCGTTTCGCTTCTCATGCACTGATTCGCTAGCTGAACAGCCAATCAGAGTGATTTCTTTTGCCGACTGCCCGTCGATCAATTTTCCGTCAATTTTCTGCCGAAAAGGCGCCGGCACGGCTGAAAAGACACGACGGTGCGGGACACACCAAAGTTGAGTAGGGCGTGTCGACGCTCATCGGCGGCCAAACTGGGCTTGGTGTGTCCGGGCCTTTAAGCTACTAAAATCACTTTTTATTCAAACTTTGGTTTCAATAGTTGGGGGAAATAGTATTTTAAATGTAATGACCAGTTCAGACTGAGATGTTCAGTCCAAAAGCCTGGTGGTTCACAAACAGTACCCTGCATGCATAATGTCAGCCTCCTGCGGCAAAATACCCAGACCTGTGGCTGCTGAAGGCTGGGGACGTTTTTGTTGACCTGCTGGTCGCAGCTAAAAATGGAGGACGCTCGTGAGCAGAGCTGTGGACATTGGAGCAACACCAACTGTATAACCCCGTCTCACTGCCTCCTCAAGACACAGTGCAGTGTGGGAAAATAAGACTGCTGAGACGTGAGACTGGATGGACATCGCTGGGTTGTGTCAAATTCCTTCTAATGAATGACTTACTTTAAATTCACTTTTAGAAAATGACAGCCCACATATGTTTAGTCAACCAACCCTAACCCGTGAATAAGAAGGCACCACAATAGTCGTTTCTAAATCTGAAACCAGTACATGAAGTTAAGTGCGTGTCTTGTCAGCATTAAAGTAAAAAACAGCACAAACAGTGGAAGCTAGTGAAGGACACACCCACTTTACACAGTGTACGCTAAAGTATGACCATGGAACAATGAAGCCAATATATAAAGTGGGAAGTTGAACCATCTCCATGAAAAAATGAAAATATAAATATGGATTCAGGATGTTCCCTTTCCACACTGGAAACAACTTGAATTGTGTCTTGCCAAAGATAAATGTGTAACAGACATTTCTAGAAAAAGTAACTATGGACACTGGATAAATCACACACCACAAGCACTGGCTAGCAAGCTACATCGGCCCCGACGAGAAACAACATGTGGACAGATGTCATGGTAGTGAAGGAGTTAACAAGGAACTGCAAGGCCGTCACTTCATCGCTCACAACAGGCACCCAGGAATTACACTGTGACCACTGATGGTGGGTTGTGAGCCGAGACAGAAGGAAGTGTGCTGCTAAAAGATTAGGCTCTGAAACACTGAGCTCCTGATGTGACACACACACACACACACACACACACACACACACACACACACACACACACACACACACCACACACACACACACACACACACACACACACACACACACACACACACACACACACACACACACACACACACACACACACACACACACACACACACACACACACACACACACACCTACCTACCTGTCTGGGCAATACCAAGGGCAGTGCAGAGTGAAGGGTAAACGTTAGTATGACTGCTGTGCTGTCTGCTCCTCTGGGTGCTGGGTGCGTGTAAAACACAGGGCTCCACAAAGAGGCTCTTTGTGGTCCCATGTGCCTAATGCTGCTTTTCCATAGTGCTACCTTAATGAAACATACGGGTGTGTGTTAAGGTAAGGGTGTGTTGGCCAATACAAGCTGAATGAGCTTCTCCAACAGCAGAAGAATGAAAGAAGGCGTGGAGCCCAGAAGTGCTACCAGCCACTCCACAGTTCTGACACGCCGTGAAACCGTAAGGAGCCTCGGGCGTTCCCCAAGCTGTGTCAGATAATGGGATGATACACGGATAACCACCACAAACATGAGTCAAGGGCGCGCCCAGTCAGAGGCGCTGCAGGGCCCAAACTAATACAACACTTTGTTTAGCAATCATTTAACACCGATTTCTATTGATCAAACCACATCTATTGGACGCGTTTCATCTATCTGGCCACTGTTCAACTGTTTAGCAGCCTGTGCCATACACAAGCTGTGCGATATCTTCTAGAATATAAGCACAGGAAATTAAAACGAAATAAAAAAGGCACATTTAGACCAGCATGCACTGATGGCACTGTGCTAAACACACCCTGCTGTTGACTCTTCCCCAGGCTCTGCTAAATACCCAGGATTCCTCTTGGAGGTGAGCATCGTCGCGCTGCTACTTCACCCAAGCACTAGTGCTCCAGTTTGGGGAAAGACCAACAGCCGTATGTGGAGCTCAGGAGGGGGATTTTAAGAGCTGCTTATAATGCAAATGTAGTCAATACTTCTGGATAACTCACGGGGGAGGGGAGGCGGTGAGCGTGCGTGTTCGCACTTCTGAGTGTCTATGCAAGTTCACATGATTCAGAAACGCCTTAGAGGTAGGTTTCTGCAGAGGTGTGTGTGCCGGTGTGTGTTTGTGTATTTCTGGATATCCCAGTAAGTTCATATTGTTCGGAGAAATTAATGCGCGTCACATAATCTGATGTAACACCATGACAACTGTGGCGAGAAGGGGGGGGAGGGGGGGGTCTGCCACCATGGTTTGGGCCACCCTCTGTGAGTGTGCCAGCTTGAAGCAGCTGCTGGCAAAGCATGCTGGTCCAATAGACCGGACACTAGGCACGCCATGGAGACATGTGTGTTTGTGTTGCGGTGCTTCTCTCAACTCTGCCCGTTTTACAAGCAGGAGGTTTTCAATAAGGTGCTGAAGGACACAGGCATCAGGCTGGTTATTACCCTGCTGAGGGATGGAGGGGTGGAGGAGAGGGGTGGAGGGGTGGTGGAGAGGAGGAGGAGAGGCGGAGGAGAGGGGTGGAGGGGTGGAGGAGAGGAGGAGGAGAGGGGTGGAGGAGAGGAGGAGAAGAGGGGTGGAGGAGAGGAGGAGGAGAGGAGGAGGAGAGGCGGAGGAGAGGGGTGGAGGGGTGGAGGAGAGGAGGAGGAGAGGGGTGGAGGAGAGGAGGAGGAGAGGGGTGGAGGGGAGGCGGAGGAGAGGGGTGGAAGAGAGGAGGAGGAGAGGGGTGGAGGGGTGGTGGAGAGGAGGAGGAGGAGAGGGGTGGAGGAGAGGCGGAGGAGAGGGGTGGAAGAGAGGAGGAGGAGAGGGGTGGAGGAGAGGCGGAGGAGAGGGGTGGAAGAGAGGAGGAGGAGAGGGGTGGAGGAGATCCTTCCACTCACATGTCGGTCAGTCAGTTTATAAATGCTATGATCAATGTAATTGTTTTAATATAGTTGATATTACACTGATATCAGTACTCATGAGAAGTAAATGTTCTTTATCATCATTGAATCGTTGAAAATAACTTTTCACAAAAGCGTAAATAACTCATAACATTTATGAATGATAGTTATTATACAGTGTTACTCACAATGACAATTTGAGGAATCATTGATTGAACTTCAACATTATTTATTACGGATTAGTTGAACATTCTATTCTGATTGGTCAATTTGGACATTCCAGAGGTTGTTAATTATTGCTAACAGACGCTGCCAAGCAGGATCAAGGGACTATGTGCAGTCATATCAATCCACATAAAGAAGTCCGGTGAATGTAAGGTCAGCTGGGAGCACATGAAAAGGAAAGTGGTTAAAAGACGTGAGAGAAATCAGCAGAAGAAGACAGGAAGTTAGGCAAGGCAAGTGTATTCATATAGCACCTTTCAACACAAGGCAATTCAAAGTGCTTTACAAAAAACGAAAGACATTAAGAAAATGGGATTTAAAATCAGTCGTTAAAAAGAAAAGCTAATAAAATAAACATTAAAAGAAAAATACATGGATAAAAGTTACAGTGCAGTTTAAGATGTGAATAGTTCAATTAAAAGCAGCGACAAAAAGAAAAGTCTTCTTGCTGGATTTGAAAGTAGTAAGAGTTGCAGCGGACCTGCAGGTTTCTGGGAGTTTGTTCCAGATGTTTGAGCATAATAACTGAACGCTGCTTTACCAGTAAAGGGAACACGGTACGGGCTCTGGCTGTGTTTAAAAGACGTGTTAATGGAACAGAAACTGTGAACAGTTACAGAAAACCTTGATCAGTGCTGCAATCACTTTAAAGGGGACCTATTATGCAAAATGCACTTTTTGATGTCTTGTATACATAAAGATGTCCACGGTGAGTCCGGGAACTCAAAGTGTCAGAAAACACACTGGGTGTTTCTCAATCTCGAGTGCGCTTGCTTGGTAGCACATGTCTTCCGAGTCACTTGCTTCAGAAGCGAGGCAAGAATCCTTCCTGGCATTCGGAAAACGAAGAGTGGAACAGGCGAGCAAGTGTGCAGGTGTGCGTCATATGAGAGGCCCCGCCTTACATTTTCCGCCACAGATTTGGGGAAATTGGCCCGTGCGCAAAGCATTGTCGGGATTTTACGACCGCGGAGTCTACACATGTGCAGCCTCGACATTTCTCGATACGAAGTTTCGCTCCCATCACGTCATTGGTGAAATCCGGTCAACGTGACACATCACGACCTATCGTCTCCGTATACAGTCGCCGCTATGTGGCTGTGTATTCAGCAGGATGTCTGCTGGAGGCTTAAAGTAAAGTAGTTATATATATATAATACATATAATGGCACTGTTCTAGCGGTAAACACTTAAGAAAGAACATGTCAAGCTATGTGCTGTATCAGAAACAATGCACGGCGTGTTTTGGGAGTAATATGCTGTGTGTTTACATTAGCAAGCATGCTAACACTCAGAGCTAACCATGGAGCTAACGCTGTAGGCTACTGGAGAGCATATGTGTAATGTAATGTCCTCGTGGTAAACCTGCGAGAGAGAAAGGTTTAACTCCATACTGTTTCAGAAATAAAGCTTGAATTGGTTCGGCGCATAACATGGCATTTAATCACCGCAGCGTTTAGCTGAGATCTCCCGGTAGAAATCTCTCTCTAGCCGGGGGAAAGCTGCGTGACGCTACAAAGGGGCGTGGCTAGCAGCAGCCGTTCCATTTAAAGCAGAATCCGCCTGTTTGCAACAGGGCTGCAAAAGAGGGGTATGAGCAGTATGAGGCATGGCTACAATGGGTGATCCGTTTGGTATTTCAAGCAAACAACTTCACAGACATGTGTATAGGTAAGGCCCGACAATACATGTTAGCATATAGCATAATAGGTCCACTTTAAGTTACGTTGCTGTCGCAGCAGTACAGCTGTTGGTTGGCAGTGGAACAGACTATTTCTCTCTGAGCGGAAGGAATATGATCATTTTCAACCAATATTATGTCTTTGGTTTAGGGATGCCAGCGATTATTCGAATATTCGCTACAGTCTCCATAATCGAATATTATTTAATTATATATATATATTTTTTTCTTTTTTATGTTTTTCTGGCTTAGTTTCAACCAAAATATATATAAATATATATATGCTAATAATAGTAATAGTATCAATAATTGTAAATGGTCATTGGTCACACCACCAGTTTGTTTTACTGTAAACTTGGAGGAAGCCTGTGTGCAGAGCAGACTGCTGCAGCACGCTACACACCGACCCCGCCCCCCCTCTCCCTCACACGTGCGATTCGCCAGGGCTGCCGAATAATCGATTTTGATCATGGTCAGTTTCTGGCAACCCTACTTTGGTTTATTATGTAGGTTTATTATGTAGGTAGCCGAGTCAGGGATCCTGATCAGAAAGTCTATCTTCATTTTTTATTAATGACCGCCTCGCTGAACATGGTCCTTTACTGATCTATCAGGGTGAGACTCTCTCCTCTGAACCTCTCTCTGCCGTGCCTCTGGGCCCTCAGAGCCGGCAGTGCAGATGCAGGAATGCCCCACACCCCGAGCCCAATGCCCTTTCTTCATTCCCTCCCCATAAATAATGCTGCATCTCTTCACATTCTCAGTTAATGGCGCACACAGGGAACCGTTCCCTCCTCCAGCCTCACCTCCTGCTGGGAATAAACAGTCAAATGTGCTCGGCACAGCACGCCTTTAAAGGTGAACTGCAAGGAATGGGGTTTCAATTATTTCGGTTTCACGAGACAATAGGGAACGTCAAAATGTAAAAAGGTCTTTAAAATGTATCTACGTTTGAAAAGAGCATGCCTGTCTTGCTGTGAGAGGCCCACTGTGGAACAGCCGGTTCGCTGTTCGCTGAGGCTCACAGTGTTGTGGATCATGTCAGTGAGTGTGCTGGTTGGTGCAGTGGTATGGGTAGAAGAGGACCCACAGTGTGTGGATATGTTCAGTTGGGGGACTGTTTACTGAGCATTCAGCAAACGACAGGTTTGAGGAACAGAAAGGCTTCATTTGAAAAAGCAGAGGGGCCTTCAATGTATTTATTGTAGTTCGGAACAATGTATACAACCTTCCTATTGTTTTAATACTAATATTACATTACTGAGTAGAGCAAACTCGTAGCAGGGTATTTTTAAGAAATAAACCAAAACGAAACTTGTGTCAGTACAGAGAGAGAAACCAAAAACAATGATTTTCTCCAGAGCGACTTCAAAATCCTTTCAGTACCAAAACCTTTTCTTTAAAAAAAGGACATAAGGCCCGGACACACCAAGCTGACACCAAAGAACTGACACAGACGGACCCCGACTGTTGTGTCGCCTCGCGTCTCGGCCATGTGTCGCACTGGAACACACCGCAAAGACTTCAGCCGACGGCCAAGAAGCACGTACGAACTGCGCATGCGTGAGTGGCAATAACTCTCCTTACCAGCAGGCGGCGGTAGTGTGTATTCGTCATTCAAAAGAGGCAACAACCGGAAGACGGACGGCGTGATAACCGAGAGAAGAAGAACAGACTGATATAAACAAACAACACATAGCGTGTGCGTTCCATTTCCACTCTACAGCGAGAAGCTCACGGGGCTTTCCCGACCCTGAGTCGAGAGCTGGAGGTAAATGGAATCTCAGATTTGCCTTCTTAATAGCTTGTTTGGGTCCCTCACTTCCGTTTCGCTTCTCATGCACTGATTCGCTAGCTGAACAGCCAATCAGAATGATTTCTTTTGCCGACTGCCTTTGGCCGACTGCCCGCCGATCAATTTTCGGCCGAAAAGGCGTCGGCACGGCTGAAAAGACACAACGGTGCGGGACGCACCAATCTGAGTAGGGCGTGTCGACGCTCATCGTCGGCCTGACGCCCACAAACAGCCGAATTCGGCTTGGTGTGTCCGGGCCTTTAAGCTACGATTGTAACTGATATGCAGAATTTTTATGCGCAGGATTTATGTCTACAGAGGAATCATCTAAATGTTCTCTAAATAAAAGAAAATGTGATATAATTCTGAATCTCATCTTTATCACTATTTCATGTGCATATACTTTCAACTTTAAGGCATCTTAACTTCAAGTAATATCCTATCAAAACACACTTTATGTATATCACAGTTGTATACTAGATTGTATGCAAGTCTTTCTGTTAAAGCGATACAAATGTATTCTATTCAACCGAAGGTAAACTGTGCTCAGCAATACAGAAAGATAGATCAAACGTTTTGTTTTCGTCCCCATGGCTGAATCTACCAGCACCTGGGTCTGTCCTAACTTAGATGAATAGAGTATTTGAAGGAGTACCGTAAAGCAGGGGTTCCCAGCCTTTATCAAGGTGCCAAGGACCGGCAGATACATTTACAAAGAAAATCGGACAATTTTAACTGATTTTAATATTTACTCACCACCAGCGGCTAATTGTATGCAACAGCCTGAACAAATACTAGAACAATATGCATCCAAAACATATTAACAGCGTTTAAAAAATAACCAGTGTCGTTTTTTTGGAAAAACGGAAAACCAAAAAACCGACGTTATTCAATTGTTAAACCAAAACGGGAAAATAGACAAATCAACGTTTTGGTTTTGTTTGTATGATTTAAGGATAATCCAGTGAATGCTGGGAAAACAAGGAGAAGGCGCATTATGTGGTGTGTGTGTGTGTGTGTGTGTGTGTGTGTGTGTGTGTGTGTGTGTGTGTGTGTGACACACTGGCATTTGTTTTCAGAAGATATTATGATAGTGTCGTTCGTTCCGGTGCACTCAGACAGCACTACATCGAGATTAAGATTAAACTACCTATGGAGTTAGCCAGGTGTGTGTAAATTACTGTTCATGGTCATTTGAAAACAAATGCCGGTGTCGGACAGACACAAACACAGAGCAGAGCAGAGCACACACTGTATACATCACTTCAGGGGACATTACATTGACTTGCATGCATTTCCTGGAGACTTATCCAAACCT
Organism: Champsocephalus esox; assembly: GCA_036324585.1. Classification (NCBI taxonomy): domain Eukaryota; kingdom Metazoa; phylum Chordata; class Actinopteri; order Perciformes; family Channichthyidae; genus Champsocephalus; species Champsocephalus esox. The sequence goes on along the minus strand of CM070495.1, from coordinate 4,501,331 downwards.
TAACCAACACATGCCAAATAGCTCTACACCCCTGGCCGACATGTCCTTAAAATGAAGTCAGAGTTTGAAATATATCTCAAATAATGTATGCACTGCATTTCCCCACATCAACATAACAGTCTGCAATCAAACGGTTGTCTCCGGTGGGCTCCTCTTCCTACTTGGCGCAGCGGTAACTTTCTCGTGCGCTCCAGAGGCTGAGCCGCCGAATCCCTCGGAACATCATAAAAGCCATTTTCAACGGTTTTCTGGTGAAAGATTAACTCGGCTACTGGATGAAATAATATGACCAGTATAGGTGCGAAAATTAAACACTTTTTGAAAGAAATATTATGATAAAATATTTGTATATATTTATAATTCTGCAAATATTACGATAAACTCACAGCTATTTCGCGGCCCGGCATTAACACCTCCGCGGCCCGGGGCTGGGAAGCCCTGCTGTAAAGCGTGTGTGTGAGGATGTTTGTTGGATAGTCAAGAAATCAACAGTCAAGTCTCACATCTGCACTCTTACGGTCTCATGCATCATCGTGCTGCAGACAGCACAAGGGTCTCTCACACACAACATCACTCACATCTAAGGGCTGTGTGACCCGACCTTGGGAGGCAGGCAGCACTTTGCTTTCATCCAGCCCGGAGGTTTAAACAACAGCGCACAGTGCCGAGCGGCCGCCAGAACATATACAGCAGCTATTCATGATATCAACCGAAATATTATCAGTAATCAGGGGGAAAACAATCTGACCATATCCACTGTTTCATCAGTCAGAGGTTAGTCCCTGAACACGGAGAAGAGCCCTGGAGTTCAGATGTGAATGGTGGCAGGAGATGGCACTCGTTGGTGAGCGGGGACTGTTTATACAAAAGAAACAGATTGTCCTCATCAGTTTCTCAGCTATGGAGTAGAAATGCCACTTAAAAATCTAAAACATGGGAGAAAAACAATTGGTATCTTAGGTATTCACAAAGCGACCAATCTGCATCTTGTTCCTGAAAGAGGGCGTGAAGAGGCAAACTGTAAAAAGTGTAGCGTCTCTTATCCATGAACAAATTAAATCATGTAACATATTGCTACGAATCAAAAATAAAAAGGAGACATTTAATAGCACCCACATGACCATGCGTGGCTTTAGCATTTTACATGACAATATTCTTCTACATTCAACCTTACATATGTGATAGGTGTGCACCAATAGCCTGCCTCAACACTCAATTCTATTTGTTGTAATGCCAGCGCAGGGCTAACAAAGGCCATACAGGTGAACCTGCACCTCTGAAAACATCACCTTCAACATCCCTTCGGCTTGGTGTACCTTAAACTGGCAAATAAGTGTATGTTCCCAACAGGTTGAATTGTAAAAAACGTTAGTGTTGATACTAACTAGGATGGTGATCACAGTGTCCACCATACCTGCCACAAATCAGTACATCCGTCTCTTCTAAAGTCAGTTAAATGGTCCCAGTATCTCCTTACTAGACGCACAGAAAAATGAAATCAATCTTCATCCACGGGTATTTCCCAACAAGTTGTGATGCCTTTCTTTAAAAGGTTACCTATTATGCAAAATGCACTTTATGTATTTTATACATCAATCTGTGTCCCTGGTGTGCAAGGAGACTCACAAAGTGTCACAAAATACAACCCTAAAAATGGGGGTACAACAATACAAGTAAGAGCCAGCTTTGCTGCGTCATGACGACATTACTAAAATCGCTCACACTCAGAGCTAACGCTGTACTGGAGAGAATATATGCAAAGAAGCAGGATATAGAAGGTATTGTCCTTGTGTAAACCCATAAGAGAGAGAAAGCGTTTGAGCTCCATACGGTTTCAGAAATAATGCTTGATGTGGATTGGAACATAATATGGCGTTTAATCACGGCAGCGTTTAGCTGGGTTTCTGCTGGGACACAGAGCTCACTGCGTGCATGTGGACACTCCAAAGGGGCGTGACCAGCAGCACAAAGGGGCGTGGCCAGCATCACAAAGGGGCGTGGTCATCTGCGCAAATGGGCGTGGTCTGCAGCAGCTTGGTTACATTTAAAGGGCCAGACCCAGAATCAGCCCTTTAGTAACAGGGCTGAAATACAGGGGTATGAGGCATGCTACAATGGGTGATCCGTTTGGTGTTTTGAACAAACCACTTCAGAGACATGTGTTTATAGATATGGCCCTATGATATATTGTTCAAATACAGAATAATAGGTGAGCTTTAAAACGTCCATATTCTGAAGTGAAAAGCTATCTGTGCAACATGGAGCACGGCGTCCAGCTGCCACTCTGACACCACTGTGGGGCGCTGAAGACGATGCACTGGTTCATCATTGTTGGTAATGGAATCAATGAGATTAAACAGTGTTAGGTGCACAGCTGCCCAGGCACTGATAAGATGGGTAACGTGTCACACACACATAGTTCACACTCCGTTATGACAGCGGCCCCTTCCCACCGGGGAGGTTAAACCCACAGCTCTCTGAGAGAAAAATCCATAACTGGATAGTTTCATAGAGCGAAGGGGGGCTGGTGCTCCTCGCCCTCCATCTGCACGTAATGACCGTTCCAGGCTATTCCCCGTGCAGCCAGTTATACCACGAAGTAAAGACAAGATGCATATCTGTGTGTGTGTGTGTGTGTGTGATGATTAGGAGCTGCGACAGGCATGATGTATGACTCATCCCAACCGTCATGGTGCAATCAAACTGCACCAGTGGTCCCATTCTGCATCCACTTCCTCCTCCCCCAGTGGCAGGGCAAAGGAGGCTGGGAAAAGCGTGTGTGTGTGTGTGTGTGTGTGTGTGTGTGTGTGTGTGTGTGTGTGTGTGTGTGTGTGTGTGTGTGTGTGTGTGTGTGTGTGTGTGTGTGTGTGTGTGTGTGTGTGTGTGTGTGTGTGTGTGTGTGTGTGGCTAAAGTGCAGTCACTGATCAGAAAATAAGAGCAGTGGATGGGCTTGACCTGGCTGATCCAGCTCAGGACAACATTGATTCAGGTTTCATGTCGTTCACAACTAAGGTTCCTCAACCTGGCCTCTTGACCCTTCGTCTTAACCTTGGTTTAAAAAAAATATTTACTTTTATATCAGTGAAAGAAACTTGAATTCCTCCTCTAGACACAAAGTATGTAAAACTAGTTTTTGTTTGAAATGCATTTCCTACAAAAAAATTAATCAAATTGGAGAGGCCATATAGCTAAAGAGCGTATTACCATGAGAAAGAAGCTTGAACTCAGAAAGAGCAATGTGTGTCCTAGCATTACTATACTTGTGGGGACCTAAATCTGTTTACACAGTCACGTGTGGGGACTGGCTTCCCTTATGGGGACACATTGGAGGTCCCCATAAGGGGAATCATTCATTTTAGGGTGAAGACTTGGTTAGGTTTAGGATTAGGGTTAGGGTAAGAGTAAGGGTTAGGGTTAGGGATAGGCATGTGTTGGTTATGGTTGAGGTTAGGATAAGTCTCCAGGAAATGCATGCAAGTCAATGTAATGTCCCATGAAGTGAGGTATACATGGTGTGTGTGTGTGTGTGTGTGTGCGTGCGTGCGTGCTTGCGTGTGTCAACAAGTGTTTATTAAAAGGTCCCATATCACGGCCATCTCCACTGATCATAGTTCCATTGTGAGCTCGACTAGAGTAGATTCACATTGTTCAATGTTCCAAACTCACATTGGTTTCTCACAGCATCTCTGTCTAGTGTGTGTATTCACTCTCTGTCCTACACGGCTTGTTGGAGCTCCTGCCCTCCCTCTCTGTGAGCCCACTGTGCTCTGATTGGTCGGCTCGCCCACTCTGTTCTGATGAGTCCACCACCGTTACAGCAGAGATTATGTGTTACAATGGCGTTTGTTAGCAACCAGGAAATGACACCAGTAAAGACAGACAGAGGAGAATGCTGCATGGGCTCTGGGTGCCGTGTTGGGGGGACGTTGCGGGGCTCGCTGCTGCGAGCAGCGGGCAGTGTAAGCTGGCTTCCTGGTATGGTTTCCTGGCTGCTGCGTTGTCACGTTAAATGATGCATTCAGGAGACCTGCATGGAAGTGATTGTAATCAACATATTGCTTTCCCTTTCCCTTGAATCTGACAAACAGCTGCAGCAACAAGAGCATGTCTCAGGATGGACGTGAACACAATCCCCACTAGGTATTCCTCTTTGCATGAAGCAACAGGATAATCACTTGGTGCGCAGGTCTGTGCCTGTGGAGTTCTGGCCACACAGGCACAGAGTGGACGACCATAGACATCCAGCCAGGAAGTAAACCACGCCCAGAGGCTGCAGCGCCTAGACGAGAGCAAACAGAGATGTGTTGCCCCATACTGGGGGGGCAGGGGGTTCTGCTCTTAGGACACATCGTATGACACTCAATCCTGATTACTGCTCTCATTTCCATTAGTGTATACTTTTTTCTTTTAAGTTGAGTTCTTTCTACACTTACATGTTACTGTATTTTATTGTGAAGTCTTTCCTCCATGTCCCACTCGAAACCTGACTGACCCCTGCTACCAGATGCCATCGGTTTCCAGCTTGAGCTAAACACCTTCCCCCTGCTGACTCCCACACAGATGCGTTCTTCTTGATGAAGCATTATTCAGGGGACCAATCCACAGATAGTTCACCGAGTCCCAGCGCTCTTCTATCGTGCCCAGGAGGCCTTTAGTCCTTCTGTGCTACCTTCCCCTTCGAGGCTGGAGACAAACCCATTCAGAAGTGTGGCATCGGCTCGCTGCCAGAGATCATGAACCAGGGACCAAAAAGGAAAACACTGAGTCTGTGTAAGACCGTCTAATTGGTTAAAACTATGTAAAACAACCCTATTCTCGTTCCTTTGGTAGTCATTGGTAACGCTTCTAATCTTAGGCTTGGGTCACTTGGCGGCACCATAAAGAACAGCATTGTCACACGATAGGTTGACCCCAGACCAACACTCAGGTTCTGAACAAGCCATCCCCCGGTCTAGGTTATCCTGCCACTTGCAAAAATGGTATATTGCACTTTTTTACCACGTATAACATAGTTTAGGCAATCTGGTTAAGAACGTCCATGTTTTATAACTATAGATAACGGCGTGTGAACCCTGTTGTAGAGTCCTCCGTTAGGGGCCCACACCCGCTGTGCAGCCCAACATGTGTGACTCTAAGACGAAGTCTCTGCAAATAAGACAGTTTTCTCACCGTCCCAAAATCAGCACGACCTAATTCAAAGGAGCTTCTCTCTGAAGCACTTGTTGTGGTGACATCAGTGTTTATTTCTTCTTCGTCTGAAACCCTCGAGGGGCAGAGAGTATTTAGATTGCCTGTCGAGCTCCAGAACAACTCCCCTACCCTCCATGCTACCCCTCGTTCTATGTGTGTGTGGGTTTAGGCTGCTGCAGTCATATTGAAGGACTGACAGTCCATCTCCACGGGTTCCCCACTCACTGTTATCAGCTCAGTGTCCTGACAGCAGTCTAAATACGAGGCGTTACTCCTCCCTGCGAGACAGAGCCAGACACACGGCAGCAGAACCACCTGGACTGATATCTCACACATGTCGGCACAGAGAAGCCTATAATACACTTTTCATTAAACTCCATTCCTGCTTTACGATACTTTGTTTACCTGAGGCTATACTCGGCAGCTGTCAGCTATGGCTTCAGTGGCAGTGCGTCTGCATGTGTGCGTCTCCTCGTGCCGTGGTGTGGATGTGTTTGCTGGTCGTCTGGTGTCCTTTGAAGGTGTCTGGTAACAGCTGCACAAGCTGCCATTAAACTAGAGACAGTAATTACACAAGCACACACAGACATCTCATGGTCGTGTTAGCACTACAGCGCGGCTTCAAATCCCAAACGTCTTCATTAATTCTCCCTCACAGCAGCTCAGGTGTCCTCCCAGCTCTGCGGCCACCATCAAAGCTCTTTACGACCAAAGAAGAGCCCCTCCACGGCTAATCTGCTTTGCTAATCAGCTTCCCTCCATCGGCCGCCCGTCTTCCTTGTCAGTTTCACAATCTGCGGGGTGGCAAGGTCGCCATGGAGACTCAGTTGCACCCTGCTGTGAGGGTCCCGTTTAAATGCCCCTTCATGCGCACAACCTGGTCTGGGACGTCCCATTTGTATAAATGCGTTTGATAGTTTCAAGTGTCTCTGGGCAAGATGCTGAACCCCAAGTGACAGCTGAGGGATGTGCCATCGGTTTGTGTGTGAGGATGCTGACATGTCAAGTAAAACGTTATTTGAAAGGTAAGAAGACGAGCAAGGCTCCACATAAAGACTATTAATGCGATTAATACCATATTACTAATCATTTACCATATTTGGGGCAAGGCACTGAATGAGCAAGTCAACGTGTAACCAACAAGCCAATCCGAGAAGGACTTTACTGTTAAGGCTTTAAAGGCAGATGTTCAAATTGTTGAACTGGTCTTCGGCACATTCTAATCCTCATTAGCGTGATTAGCACAGCGTGGACGAGCCTTACAGGACGCACTACCGAGGAGGAGATGCGTACCTGCTGCAACAGAGACATGCTCAGAAGAAGATGCAGTTTAACTGTGTGGCAGTTCAGCATTGTATTCAAAGTTGTTGGTAACATTGCCGTCTCCACAATTTCAGACTGCGTCTTTTTCATCTCTGCATCTGACCTCTGACCTCTGTCAATTAAGGAAAACATTTCCAAAACCGATCCTAAAAACGTCAAACTGTGTCTGTATTAGAGCTGGCCTATTACTCCTGCTCCTGCTCTGCAGCCGCTTGTACAGGTCGCCACGCTCCAGGCTGTGAAGAGCCACCAGAAGGCGAGCAGCTGGAACACCTGGACTGCTTTTCCATTGCACTGGGGCGGGGCAAGAACCCTGTGGGCCTGCTCCCTTTGATCACAGAGCAAAGCGTTCAGCATGGAGCCCTCTGCACTCGCCCTTCTTTTGTGCATCACCCTGAGTTGTATTGCTGCGTTGCTCAGCGACCCTCTGATCAGTGTGATGCAGCAGTGGACGTCACACGTGGTACACGTCTGACCGCGCCGGGCCCATGGAAACATCCACAGAATTAAAGCCCATGTGTTTGCCCTAACTTGGTCATTTGGGTCAGTCGGCAGCTCCTCCTCGAGTTTCCCTGCCGAACACTTTCTCTCCCAGCGGTTTAAGAACAGTGAGGACAGATTCCAATTGGTCAGCCACCTCGCTCCCAGGGACCAGGGAGTGTGTTAATGTGTATGCAGTGAGGCTGCCAAATGGGGTGTGTATTGTCCTTTACTCCCCTGAGGCAGGTGCGTGCGTGTGTGAGAGTCAGGTCTACTCCCCTTATTGATCAGCCTCCTATGTGTTTAACTGTACCCCTCTGGGTATCATCTGGCCTCCATCTCTAATATGTCTATTGTCTAAACCAATCTATTCTTTCTCCTCATCTCACCACCCCCCCCCCACACCCCGGCTCATCCATTCCCTCTTCGCCCCCTTTGTTTCTTCAGCTTGCTGTCTCTCTGCGTCTTTGCTCTTTCTCAGCCCATCTATTAATTGAGTCTGTCTTGGATGGGGCAGGCGGAGGCCGGCTGGTTGAACGAAAGAGAGGATACAGGAATCATTGAGAAGGACAGACACATTGGTTTAGACGTGTCTGGATGGAGTGTAGTGATCTTAAAGAGACGGCACACCTTTACTGTTCGGAGTAGTATGATGACAATATCGTCACAGGTGGGAAAACCATTTCCCAGCCACTGAGCCAGAACCTCAGCCAAGCAGGTCATCCAAGCAGGTCATCCAAGCAGGTCATCCAAGCAGGTCATCCAAACCGAACAAGAACAAGCCACAGCTCTAATTGTAATACATGTGAATAGAAACATCTAGAATGTGCTGCCCGGCAGAGAACACATCATCGGGATGGATCTACAATGAGGAGTCACGTTTCAGTGTTGTTGTTTCTGTCCTCGGCTTCGTTATCAGGGTTTGGAAAAATGTGCATCCAGAAATGGCTGTGGCGAATGACAAAGACTAAAGTCAGATGCCTTGGTAGTTGGGCATGTGTTGGAGATATTAGGGCTAAAGGTCATTCTCTCAGAATAATACTTGTTTCAGCATTTTCTGAAATGGAAGGGAAACCCGTGCATGACCCACTTTGTCACAGCCTCCCCCACTTCCGACAGCGGAGAACTCCAACATCAAAGCGCTACACCCCAGTACCAGCACTCTACCCTACGTGGGTCCATTACCCTCAAAGAGCAGAGATCTGCGAGGAGAGGAGTGGGCATTAGAGGAGTGGGCTTTAGAACTGGGACTACATGGGAAAGCTCCAGGCAGCTGGAAGCATGGGTGAATGTCATGGAAGTGGGCAGGCAGTGATTGAGATTCTGCACCCTGCTCTGCTGGTCCGGGAAGCTCAAGATGAAAGTAGGTGACTTTAGATTTAAAAAAAGAGAACTCAATCAGTGAAATGAGTGAGCCCCCCCCTCTCATTCATACAAGTCATTTGAAAACACAGACAGAGACAGGAGGAGAGGTCGACCAACTGACAGGATTTGATTATATTGTTGTGCGTGCTGCGAGTGCTCGGCCGCCTCGGGAAAGTCACCTTGTCTGGCTGACGGTGGGGGGGGTGGGGGGGGCTTGGTATTACATCACCTGCTTGTTTAACGCGCTCATGTTCCGTCAGAGCAGGAACAAAGAAAAGACTCAAAAGCTAGGCGAACGTGGCCGGGCAGAAGACGGAGAGGAGTAGGGGGGCTTCTAACGGGACACCTGCTCTGGGTGATACGTGCGCCGCAGCCCGACTCTGCCCAAAGACATCAGGGACATGTGGTCCCAGGGAACAAATGGCCTGCCAGGGATTTACAGTCCTCCGGGGAATGGTTTATGATTAGCAGCCTCTTTCTGAGAGCCACATCCTTCTGGCGTGTCCACAACAACACACATCGAGTGATAATGGACCGACAGAATTAAACTCACTGAAGGACCAATTACAAGCGTCATTACATCCCTCACGCTCACCTCTGGAGGGAATGCTGCCATTTGGTCTTTTAGTTTCCCCTCCTTAACAGACTGTTCATGGTTACAGGGCTCCACATTAGATGGCCCGCTGGCCCGGAAGCACTATTTAGACACCCCGGGCAGCATCACGTACTTTCCACTTGCCCGCTCGGGCCACTAACAATATTGCTTTAAAAAAAATGTCCTGTGGTATAGGGATTTTGACTAGCATTAGTTAAATTGTTTCGTTTATCAACGCTACAACACAGCGTCCCGTGAGTCGGTTGTCGTTGAAAGCAAACAGCTGTTTGCTGCGCAGCGCGAGCAGGCTCCTGTGAGCGCGCTCCTTCACTACAGACTATCGCGCCACCTAACCATTCGCTAAAATGTTTTTAATACCAGCGGTAGCCGTGTCTTCAAATAAAAGAAAGTCCCCGGAGGAGTTAAAGGAGAGTGGCAGGGAGCATGAGAAGAAGAGGGAGAGAAAGTTTCAGCTTGATCGATGGAGTTGGCTTCTAGTGGTGCGGTCACGCGTCCTAAAACCCTTTTATAATCTATCATTAGATTTATGATACGAAAATTATAAAAGTAGGGTAGACATGTGGAGATTATCCGGCTGAACAAAACGTGCATTTATCAAACAGGTTCGTTTTCCACAGACCTTATTTCCAGCTATTTTCCAAAACCCTGTGGAGAAATCCCGTTTCTTTTTGTGGAGGGAACCAGCAGCTGACTTCCTGGTTTCAGGACGGTCACTGCACCTCTCAATATGATGCCAGTATAAACAAGGTCTTCTGTCGGCTCTGTACATCAATGCCGACCTCTGCTGACAGTAAGTGAAGAGTAGACAATGTAAAGGTATTGCTTTAGGGAAATGTCCCAGCAGTTTAGGATAATGAAGGCTCTAATCAAATCTATTACATATAGCCATTACATGTCTAACTCCTAATGACAGGAAGGCAGAAAGCGCATTATACAAATAATAATACTCATAATAATAGCAGACATTTTTTAACAATGACCACAATATCATTATTTTAAGAAACCAAATGTGAACAATTGAGGGAAATGAGGAAGAACTGATGATTAAAATGTTGTAGTACAAGTGGTAATGTAGTTAGTGCATACATTACTATTTCAACAAATGTGTTCACAGCTAAATGTGTACATACATCATCAAAAGTAAGTACTCAATATTCCACAATGGCTCTTGATTGTACCTATATTGTTATATAATATTATCCTGTAACATAAGGCATTTTATGTCAAGCCAATGTTAGATACTCTTTAAAATACTTTGTTGTATTTGTGTAGTACAGTGCTGCATCAGATGTAAGAGTGTTTAATAAATGTAGCGGCGTAAAAGTACAAGATTTGCTTCCAAAATGTAGCGGCGTAGAAGTATGAAGTATGGTACTTGAGTAAATGTACTTTGTTACTTTCCACCATTGTTTATCCAATTCAACCGTCATGACTCATGGCGTGGTCAGTAGCGTCACTCCTCTGTGTCCACAGTTTGCATTGGTGCACCACACCCCGTCATGTCCACTGCTGGAAATGTAAGCTTTTCCACTGGGAGCCTGAAGGCAACATGCATTCATCCACACAGCCGTGAGAGGAGCACACCCGTTTACAACCAGCCATGCCATCAAATCATAGGGCTCGTCTACAATAAACAGTGTGGATACATTTATCTTACAGTTTATTCATAATAATTACAGGTTACTCCCATCATGTTAATGAAAGCTCAGTTCCAGAGAATGATGCTAAATTCTCCTCTTCCTAGACAAAGTGAGCAAAGTCTGAACAGCCCAACAACAGCAGATGGTGGAGAAAGTGATGGATGATGAAAGAAATCAAATCACTTCCACTCGGCCTAATTCACCTCAGCCCACAGGAAACGGAGTGTACGAGAGGCCCTGCCTCATCAGCAGCTCTCACCTGGCTTTGAGTCACTGACACCGTCATTTGCTGGCAGCACGGTTTAAGTCTGAGGAAACGTTTCCAAACCTTCTCATGCTGATCGGGATTCTACACCGTCTTTAGAGTCTGTGTGCGTAAATCAGCGAAAACCCAAAAGCCATACACATTGCCGCAACCAAGTACAGATGCTCCTGTTTAAAAATACGGTGAAAATAGTGACTAAACTCAGTTGAAATAGCTTTGCTTGCTCCAGGCGGTTTGAGATAAGACCCTGCCCAATGGCGGCTGGTGGAAAGTATCTTAGGTGGGGCTATTGTAATGGTGAATAAACCACACGGGGAACATTTTGAGAAATGACCCCTTAAATGATGACTTCTGGTGATGTTAGAGGTAGAGAAGACTGATCAATGCCTCCATAATCTTCAGTGTGGTTAGCTATGCATCTTCCAAAACTAGTTGCGCTTCTCCCCATCATCTGCTGTGGCCCACTGATGTGAACGATCGTAACTGAAAGGCTGCCTGTCAAACGTAAACGTTCAGCCACGTGACTCGCAAACTCTCGCGAGAGTTCTACACAAGACGGATCCTTTCTAGCCATAACCCTGTGATCATCAGATCCGACGACGCTGATTGGCTGAAATTATGTTTCAGAGGCATAGTTTACAGATAGCAACAGTCAGCTGCTAGTGGCTGCTGCTGCACTGGTTGAGGGCTCCTCTCTTAGCGCCCAGACGAGAGAGGGTAATGATACACAGGCAAGGCCAGGCAGGAAACATGTGACTTATCAGTAACTTTAGACATCGTAACACAATTTTAAACGAGATTTTATTGTAGATTATACATTTTACTGATACCATTTATATAATATTTACCTTGTTCATTAAAAAAAATATATATATATATATTTTTTTTAAATATATTTTTTAAAAAAAATGTAATGTGGGAAGAGGTGGGGCGGCGCCCCTAGCGCCCCTATGGGCCAGCCGCCACTGGCCCTGCAGTAGCGTCCTGTGACTGCCGTCGTAGGCTAAGCTCCGAGGATGCTGGGAAACGCCTCGAGCTGAGTTCTCATTCGTCTCTCTTTTTTAGAGAAGACCAGGAAATGATGGATACACGGATCGTGTTTTCTGTTTGACATTAGATTGAAAAATGGTGCGCAATGACTAAATAATAATGATCACGCCACAAAATGTGAGTACAAATAAAGTAACAAGCCTGTTTAAATTGTAAGAAGTACAGCGTACAGGCATTTGTATTCAAAATGTAAGGAGGAAAAGAAAAAATAAATAGTGGAGTAAAATACTGCTCCCAGAGAAATCTTCTTGTGTACTGTAACGAAGGATTTGTACTTCACTATCTCCCAGCTCTGCCGCTACCACATACTAAAGCTAAAAGTCCTAACCTCCGCAGGCTGTGACCCAGCACCATGCAGAGTTCTGATGGAGCTTGTGACTTCAGTTCATCTATGACTGCAGTATGGGCCCCTTTAAGCAGGTTTATTTGGTATCACTCCAGATTCTTTATGAAACCCCCTAATGTTAGTTAAGATGTCTGATACGCTTAAAGCACACTAATCTGCACTATCCGCCAGATGAGCAGTGCGAGGGCCGGGCTTCTATAAGACAGTAGATAATAATAACGTTATTTATATGGCACATTTCAAACCGAGTATGTGTTTGAACACATGTTCATGGTGCAGGCTAAAGAGCCGTTTGTTCCTGAGCCATAGCATACCACACATGGGCCAACGTTTTTTTTTGGCAACAGCTGTTGATTTATGCCTTTGTCGCAATCAAAGCAGCATGTATGGGAAAGTTGAAATGAGATAGTGACTGGCTAACAGGCACAGTGTACTGGTGGATGGGCTTGGCTTGGTGGATAATAGAGGACTGCAATGCTGATGGGAAGGTTGTGGTGCTAAAACCACAGGAGGAACGAACAAGGGATTGCGAGTGTGTTACTAAAAAATAAAAGATTACCAAGTAAGGGACTTTTCTCTTATTTCACCTGGTCTCTTCACCGTCCTGTCAGTAATAATCTTACAAACACAAAAAGAAGTTAAACTCAAAAACGGTAAAGGAAACTTCAAGTTTGTATCAGTACTGAAACTCGGACATCTTCATTCAAATCTAAATTAAATCCAGCCCTGTGGCTCAGTCCGACAGTTACAATACTGCAACCTAAGACCCAGCAACACATCCACCCTGCCGTCTGATCCTGTCCTCAATCAGATCAGACTTGGTTTTTGGGACTCAGTCTGCAGTCCTATCTTCAACTATGTAATACATATGTCACTGAGTGTGTGTGTGTGTGTGTGTGTGTGTGTGTGTGTGTGTGTGTGTGTGTGTGTGTGTGTGAGGGATCGTGGATTTAAATGTGTTGCACTTCACATAAGGCCTAGTGTATAACATGTTGCAGTGTGTGAACAACAGTGTACGTGAGGTAGGATAGATGAAGTGAATGAGTGTGTACTGCTCAGCTGATTTAACCCGGTTGGTTGAGCTTGTATGTACAGACGTTATGTACAGACCAGCTACACTTAAATCACAGGCTCAGCTGATTGCCGGGTTGTTGTGGACTTGAGGCGACTCAATCATGACCTCGAGAAGTTCCGCACCTAAATATGAGCATGTGTAGAAAGCTGTGCCAGTGGAAAAGGAGCTCGTTGAAGCAATCTAACAACAAGTAAAGCTGTGTTATAAACGAGACATGAGCTCACTCAGCCAGACTACGTCACAATATGATGCACAATCCCTCTTTCTCTTCTCCGAGCAACAAGGGCCTGGGCCTCAGCCTTGCTGCTGCAGCTGAAGGACAGCACTGGGCCGTGTGCACCCTGTGACAGCCGGGCCGAATGGTGGCTTTGGGTGAGGGAGAAGCTGCCGACAGCGAGATGGGCCGCTGCTCATTTCAAACAGCTGGCTGGATGCACAGCCCACAGAGACCATATATGAGAAGACATAAACAGTCCAGCCACCAACACCATCCGCCTGATTCAACCACAAAAGCTTCCTGGCTTCGCCCTCACTGGCTTATCCTCCAACCTGGGAAGAAATAGTCCTAGCTCCAATTTCACAATGTAATCAAATCACTGGGCTTTGTGGGAGCGCCCAGAGGATAGGAGCCGGGCGGTGGGACAGGGACGAGGAAGACTTGCACAGGGAGGAGAAGGAGGAAGGGGACCAGGCCTTAGTTTATGTAACCAATGTCAGCTGGAGGAAAAACACAATAATCCTTGGCTGAGGCAAAAACAGTAAGAGCGCAAGGAAGGAGGGAGGACGGACGGAGGAAGGGAAATATGACAACAAGCAGATAGAAGTCTCCGCGGAGAGGGCTCCGTGCGCCTGGCCTGAGCTTCTCGTTTGGCCTGGGGAGGAGTAATTGGGAGCAGCCGCTGCCTCTTTAAATAGCTGCGGAGTGTGGAGGGATGCGGTTAGGAGGGAAGTGGACTTGACACCGCAGGAGGAGGAGGAAACAAATCCCATGAGCCATTGTGTAATTCAGATGAATTGAAGGAAATAGTTTAAATGGCTCGAGTGATTACCCCCTAGACACACATGGCTATTTTAGTGTCAACATCAGCAAAAGGCCAAATAACCATCTCCTCATATGCGAATAGAAATGAGTGAAGGCTACTTTTCCTCTGTTGTGTCTTTCACACCAGCGCTCTTCAGTTTCTAGCTCCGAGCGGGAGCTTTTCTGGTTCAGCTCAGGTTCCCCTTTTCAGCTCCCGCTCTGTTCACACCGCCTACTGGCGCCCCAGAGCTGCCCCTGCTGCGTCATGACGTCACCGTTTACATCGCTGATTTGCTCCCCTACGGCAGCCATTACGGCGCTCACAACAACAACAACAACAACAACTGCGTCGGGTCGATGATCGTGTTGCTTTTAATCACACGAAGCCAGAGTAAATTGAATAACGGCTTCTCCAACCTTATGCTTTGCTCCAGAGTGCCGTGGTTCATTGTTTATTCATGTGTTTCTGCAGCATGTACCGACTGCAGTGCTGGCTGCTCTTCCACGGGAGTTTATTCTCCCGTTAGCTCCCGGTTAGCTCACACTGCAGCGGCCGCTCTAAAGTATTCACTGTCCGACTCACACAAGCAGCTGATGCATATCCCCAGTTCCCCTTAGCCTAAGTGAATGTGTGTCAGTCTGAATTGACGCTGTTTGGTATCACAAGGCTGTTATGAAAGTTTCTCTGGTATAAAACGGGTGATGTTGGCATAGCAACCGAAGCTAAACTGACTACTTGCATCCGATGGCTGCAATAATACAAAACAACACGTCTGCCTCTCTCCACAATGATCGATAACAGTGAACGGTCAAAGTAAGGTACAAATAAACAGAACAACACGAAGCCTGGTTAGTGTGGCCTGACTTTATAAAGTGTGTTTATAAGCACTACTGCTTGTAGGCAGGCATGACAGTCGACCCATGTTCAGGGGAGGTGGGTTTAGTTTCCTGCACACCTCGACGTGAGAGAGACGTAAGCGACGTCGCCTCTTAGCTCCGAAGCTCTTGCCTCAATTTTGACAATTGTTTGGAGCTGGAAATGAAGCGGATTCCGGAGCTAGGAGCCGGCGCCGCTGCGGTGTGAACAGGAAAACCCGGCGCTTTTCAGGCTCGAGCTCCGAGCTGAAAAGGCGCTGGTGTGAAAGGGGCATGTATGTGTAATTGCTGCATGAGCATTAGTAGGAAACAAGGAGACATTTGAATTCACTACCTGTAGAAGTTCAGTATTCCTATCGTGCTCTTTCCAATCTCTCCATGGCTCCCATGAGGATGTGGCCAAACCTGGGAAGGAAACGAGGCGTTGAATGTTAACAGCGTTATTCTCTAAAAGCCACAAGCTGGATATAAAGTACAACCCAAACGCGCTGAGGAAGCATAATGTAGACCAGGATAGTGTGAACAAACGGAAGACTACAAACAGGGCTTGAACAATTTGCAACAGCCGACATATCTTCTGATTTCATGACGCCTCTGCTTGGCCCAACATGCTGCCTCTGCTTGGCCCAACATGTTGCCTCTGCTTGGCCCAACATGCTGCCTCTGCTTGGCCCAACATGCTGCCTCTGCTTGGCCCAACATGCTGCCTCTGCTTGGCCCAACATGCTGCCTCTGCTTGGCCCAACATGCTGCCTCTGCTTGGCCCAACATGCTGCCTCTGCTTGGCCCAACATGCTGCCTCTGCTTGGCCCAACATGACAGGGAAATCCATCTTCTAATGGAGTCAAGGTGCATACTTTCGTATCATTCAGAACAACATGAGTCCGGAGAGTTTAAAATGACCTGTACTTCAGAGAAAACTTATATAAATGAATATTGAGGAAATGTTTACGTGTTGCTCATATATAAAATGCTCTCATTCATTACTTATAGAATAAGCACTTCCTAAGTTAAATCCAAAATGCTTGCCAACAATAACCCTTCGATAGTTTGTTGTGATTGTTTCCCGTTTACAATGACAACAGCAACGGTCTTGTTTACAAATAGGGCAACAAGGTCTGCAGGGTAGAAAGTGTTATTTTATTATTATCTGTTGATACATAGCGCATTTTGAATCAAAATAATTTCAGGTTAAATATCACACGTGTCCCAAGTTCAAACCGTAGCTAAAATAGAAAATCAAATGTTGCAGCTTTAGTGTGGACTATATTCAGGCTCATGGGCTAACTTCTATATAAAAAGCAAACTAAACTTTTCTTCTTGGCTTTGGCAGCCCTTGTAAAGTCTCAGTTTACGCTTTTCCGTCAGCACAGGCTCCTGACGCTGGAAAGCAGCTCCATTCCAGCCACAGGAGATCCAAATGACTGTCATTGCCTAGGAATGCTGCCTTAACTTGTATGAAGCTTGGTCAAACTAGCTTTTTTCAATCCACCCTCAAGGTTGTAAAAAAAAGTGTTTTTGAGGCTGGATAGCCCTCTGCCAGCTGCTCCCACCTCTGCCCTCTGGCCGGATTCCTTTGGGTCTTGTGTTGGGGAGAGTTCCTCAGGTGAGAAGCTGGCTTCGCTGCAAGATGCTCACTCACTCACTCCCCATTAGTCCTTGAGCCAGACTGCGAGGGTGAGGAGGACGGAAGCTGAACTGTAGGGAGACAAGTTTCAAGTTGAAAGCTGTTTGGTGAAGTTGTGTGTGAGATTGATGGCTGATGGGCTGATAGGGCTGATGTGACGGGAACAGGAGGGGTCGTGGTCATGCTCTGATGTGTGTTCCCCTCAGTGATTTAAGCATCACACGGTGGTTCTTAGGACAGGCAGACAGAGGACGGATAGCAGAGTCTGCAGCACCTTTACTTTGACAACATTAGTGGAAGGGCTGCTCGATTATGGCAAAAATCATAATCTCGATTATTTGGGTCAATAATTGATATCACGATTATTAACAACGATTATCCATTTACTTAGAAAACATCCATGTATTGAAAAAAAAATGTGAACAGTGTGTTTTTAACAGTTGATTACCCTGAACTTTAAGTATAATTCACCTGAAAAACCAATAATTAGTTTTATTTCGATGTTTTCGTAATCGTTGCAAGCCAAAAACGTAATTGCGATTAAAATACGATTAATTGAGCAGCCCTAATTAGTGGATGTGTTCAGTTTTGTGAGACTAGCAGCTAGTGTTCTTCAGCCACTAGCTCTTTTAAGGCCAGGCCAATGAAGAAAACTTATGTAAGGGCATTCACACAATTACAGCCAAGCGCACTCTCACGTTGAGGGGCGACTTGAATCCGGATGCATTTAGGCCTTAATGGTCCCCTTTGTGGCCATGAGAGAGACTGTGCCAATTCAAGCCAGGCCTCCTATTGTTAGGTAATGTACAGTGACTCAACTGGTGACATGGCGCGTTCACTCGCCCATGCCAAAAACAGTCACCAGCCAAAAAAGGCGGTCAAGCATAAACAACCCCCAACCCGAACAAAAAACTTAACATGGAGGGACATCACACTCAGGAGTCCTCAAACACTTCTACGGCCCCAAACACCTGGGAATCTTATAAAACCCAGACAAGACAACAAATCAGGATAACATGGGAAGCAGAAAGATCACTGCCACAGCACAGCGGAGGCAGAGGGGCATATGTTCTGTAAACAGGAGGCTCAACCTTCAAAGTAAGTACAACAAACTAAAACCGTCACTAAAAAGATTCTCATGGGAAAAACAAACTTCAAAAAGAGGTCATTTCCAGGCATTATATGTCCTAAAATTAGTGTGAGCTTTCATCCTTGACTGGTCGGCCATGGTGTTGACATTTTGTAAACATGCAAGTACCATAATGTTCTTTTTCGTTTTACTGCCTACTTAATTTTGTCAGTTCAGTAGAGCTGGAACATGAGTATATTCCAAACGCATAAAAAAGCCGGCTCTTCGCAGAAGGAAATGACACAACGTCACCAAAACCAACAGTGCCACCATTCGTGGGGTTGGTAAGCTGCCGGCCTTAAAGCTACCATTGACAGGCTGCCTCTGGCTGTGGCCGCTCTGTAATTAAATGCCAGAAATGTCATCTTTTTCCCCTCTCTTTCCCTTGGAAAAAATAAACAGGGTCTAAATACAACTACTGACTCGCAGGCTTGTGGCAGCGAGCTGATGCCATCCTGCTTCATTCCTAAATCCACATCTGGTCATTCAACCTCATAATGAACAAAGGTTACATCAACAAATCCCACCATAAAGAGGCAGTAACGGCAGCCTAAGTGATCAACTGAAATAGTGTTGCGGTCAAATTCCTTAGAGCCAAAGTCGAATGTGTCACTGAATCCAAATGGCAGAAATCTTCCATGGAATTAATCTTTTAACTTTAAAGCAAACTAATGAGACCGGGCTGCTGTCGCTAAGCCTTAATGAGACAGAGGATGACCGCTTTCCAGTGACAGCTTGGTCATTAAGTCTAATGGCGCATTTCCACTGCAGGGCCTCGCACGGCTTAGTACGGTATAGTTAGGCCTTGTTAGGCCAGGCTCACTTTATGCTGTTTCCATTACAGTTTAGGAACTGGGGCAGTAACTATAGTAACGCGGAGCTGTGACGTCATCTTCAATGCGAAACACAAAACCAGCATCAGCCGTTAGCTGTTAGCACTCACAGCTCCTCATATCTGTTCAGAAACTAGACAGAAGTTAAACAAGTACAAACCACAGACTGTCTGTGTCATGGTGAATACAGTCGCTGGTTTATTTATGTCTGTAGGCCGTTGTTGTGAGTGTGGACGGTCGGAGCATATACTGCGTTAGCTTAGCCGATCTCCATTTAGAAAACACGCATTCTAAAAGGTTTTTCACCTGCCGTCTGTCTGCAGACTTGTCAAAGCATTAATTCATGGTTCTTACTAACCGGTATCAGCATGTTGTTACTTCGGCATCATTTAGAAACGTGTATTACAATTAAATCACGGTCAAATATGTTCATTTTGTTGTAGTTCTAGCCCCCTTGCCAGCAATTCTCTCACTAGTTTAGCATATTCAGCCCGGTTGTTGGCCCGGAAAGAACCTGGATTTTGGAGAGCCAGAAAAACTGTGACACAGTACCCGTTAGCCGGAACTACCCCTAGTGGAAACGCAACAAAAAACGGGCCGGCTTTGGCACGGGACGCTTAAACCGTGCTACACGCAGCAGTGGAAATGCGCCATAACTGTGTTCTCACACATGACAGCCAGCATACTGTGTCTATGGCCATTTCAGTCACTTGCCCCACCATATTTTCCTAACAGCATGCAAAAAAGGATAAGCCCATAATCGTAATCTGACAACACATGGTATATGTGTGCCAGTTCCCCCAACTCGTATTGATCATGATTGATCTTTCTTTGATTCAGTGGGGGAAACACACACGCGGCTATTCCTGCGATGCCCACTTCATTATGAAGGCTTTTAAAGCCTATAAAAGTGACAAACGTTCCTTAAATATAGAAGGATTCAGATATGTTAAGTATCTCTTATCTAGACACTCCATCTCATCATGAGTCTAAATATGATTTTAAAATAATGCTGAATTTGCCCCAATCCCATTTCCTTTGGCAGGCTGAGAAACACTATTCTCTGAAACATACCCTTAAGGCCCAAACATACCAAGCAGACGTGTTGCCGCTGTTCAATGCAGGGCCACCAGTGAGCGTCTGTCAGAGTTACCGATGGAAATGATGACAAACTACGTCAACACGTTGAGACTTCAGGCATGCTGGCAGCTCATGGAGGCAGTAGTTAGGCACAGTAAGTATCTTATTCACCAGTTGTGTCTTAGCCTGCTGACAATTGCTAATTACTAAACTAGTGCAGCTGAGGCTAGTGTTCCTTGTTGTTCAGGTATTTGTTCATGAATCAAAGCACTGGACACATCCCATCCTGACGGTGAACATGTTTGTGAGTACCATAATCAATCCAACATTTGTTGAAACTAGGGATGCTCCGATTATAAATAGTGTAATGGATACTGCCTTGAATGACAGACTTTTTTCCCCACTCGTAGGCGTATTCGTCGTGTGACTGCATGTGCCGAACCGTGACGAATACGGATACCGTTACACCCCTAGTCGATAGGCTTCTTCCTCTGGGGAACATGAATATCAAAATTCCATGGCAATCCAAATGGTGTTGCGATGTTTCATCTGGACAACGTGACTAACACACATATTTATCTTACGTTTGTAACAGAGAAAGGCTTTTCATAGGGACAAAGGGCTGCAGGTTAATCCCGCACTGACAGGGTCAATGATCATCATCTGACCTGGCTCTGCAACATCCTCACTGCCTCTGAACAATGATGGCTTTGGAGACAAGCTTTACTATTTCAAATGGTAATGGACTTTCATGTCATTTGTGCAGCATCCTGACTCATTTAAAAAGAGACAGGAAGAAAATAAGTTGTTAGGCATCAGACAGAACCTGCATGGATTGAGCAGAACTACACTTGCCCATTGGATGGTGATGAAAAGATACCCGTGTGACAGCAGCAGTCTCGTATGAAGGACTGTGAATGAATAAGCGTGGGTTCAATCAACTCCTCTCGTGGAAAGGAAGCTTCAGTAAAAACACCGTCACACTTTTTCTAGCTCGAGTTTTACCGTCTCATGGATTCTCTGGAAGCTTCACTGTCACACATCTGCAGAGACTCAAATTCAAAGAGTGAAACCCAGCCCCCATCGCAATGCATGCACATAGAGCAAGGATGAAGCAAGTGTGAACTTGCTCTTTGCTTTAAGATGACGCTCGATAATGAATCGGATATGAGGGAGCAGAGGCCCAGGGGCAATCAATGAGGATGTCCCCCAGTGCCAAACCCAGGAAGCCTACTGTATTTAGAACAGCTGTTCACCAGGCTAGACTCTGTACATATAGAGCTGTGTCAGTGAAATTAAACCGTTCATTTTTAAAAGAAAAAGCATTCATCATGATTCATGTTTCTATGCATATAAATGATGTGTTTAAAGCAGTTTGAAAAATGTTCAACCCGTTTCTTCTCAAAATCGGCCCACAGTTGACTTGCATCCTAATCGGTCTGATTTGGACAAACGCAGCCAGGCCGACGCCTAATTCACTACATTTCATGGATGTTTGTTTTCATTTCTTCTTGATTATGGGAAGAAAATGACATCACGTCGATGCAATGTTTCCCCTACGGCCAATCAGCGGGGGCAGCCATGTCTGAAAGACTGCCCAACACTCTCGTTGGATTTTATTATTTAACATTTGATGAAATCCGAAACGCACATTCACAGGTTTTTTTATCCACTTCTGCTTTTGAAGACAGTGAGGCTCCACACTGTAAAAAAAAAGGTAACAGAACAATATTGTTTATCCTGTACTCTTGCATGTATATCTCTACATCTTCTTCCTCTACAAAGCTCCAAGGTTGTCCAAAAACTTAAAAAGACATGGGCACTGTTTTTTAAGATCATGTGATATAATTCACAGCTGCTAAATGGACCTGGAGATGTTTTGTCATCTGCTGTCAAGAATGAACTTTAAAAGTCAACTTTAAAGCCAACATGGACTTTGAAAATCTACATTTCAATTTCCGCTTTTATTTCCATTAAAAGATTTGAAAAGCAAACATTAACGGATCAAATCGAGCAGAGATTAGTGTACTGCAATTAGTACGAGACCTAAATGAGGCCATCCCTTTCTAATTTGAAGGATAAAGGGTCGTGGGGTCCTGGGGTCCTCTAGTAATCAGTTTGGTGATCAATGGCAGCAGCCTGCACATGTGTGGTGTGATCAATAAGGCCCGGGGCTGTCTCTGGTCTGAGCACATGACATCAGCAGCATAGTACCAACCGAGCAGCCAGCTGTGGCTGTCAGTATTTGGAGGGAACATTCTGTCTGACGTACAGGTCAATCTGAAGGAGTTACTAAAGCTCAACAGTTTGGAAAACATTATAGTTTTTAGATTTACATTTAATATGCTGATGTAGGGGTGGGCGATATGACGATATATATCGTCGTGACGATATTAGGTCTCCACGATATGCTTTTTCAGAGATATCGTATCTATCGTGATTAAAAAAAAATAATAATTGAAAAGAAAAATGTGAGAAAAAAATATATACAAAAATAAACTTTTCCCTTCAGTGATACTAAAGTATTTATTGCACTTCAAGTTTAAAGTTTACATTTTAATTGTTTGGCATTGATGTTTTATGTTTTACTTAGTTGTGTTTTACCATCCTTTTCATGTTTATTGATGTTCACTGCTAGTGCTACCTCAGAAAGTTCATATTTATATTGAGAAACTGTGCCTGAAGACATATCAAAAGGTTGAATTGTTCATTCAGGGATTCATTTCTGAAATAAAACCAGCTTGAAATGCTATTTTGGTCCGTTACTCCTTTTTGTTTTAGTTTCTGTTACCTTGTAGGCGCTTGTACTGTTAAGTAACTTAATAACCATAATAACCGACATGAACAAATATCGTGATAAATATCGTCTATCGTGATACTGCTTGAAAAATATCGTGATAATATATTTTTCAATATCGCCCACCCCTATGTTGATGGTCCAATTAATTCATCAAAACATTTAGAAGCACAGAACCAGAACATTAGATGGCTTGTCACATCGGTTTCTACCGTCTCATTCATCAAATATTAAAGGTCCCTTTGACTTGGCCATCTCCACTGATCATAGTTCCATAGTGAGCTCGACTAGAGTAGATTCACATTGTTCAATGTTCCAAACTCACACTGGTTTCTCACAGCATCTCTGTTCACTCTCTGTCCTACACGGCTTGATGGAGCTCCTGCCCCCCCCCTCCCTGTGAGCACAGTGTGCTCTGATTGGTCGGGACGTTGCGAGGCTCGCTGCTGCGAGGAGCGTACAGGTTTCCGGGTCGGCGATACAGCGAGAACAAGCGAAACTCATCACACACACACACACACACACACACACACACACACACACACACACACACACACACACACACACACACACACACACACACACACACACACACACACACACACCACACACACACACACACACACACACACACACACACACACACACACACACACACACACACACACACACACACACACACACACACACACACACACACACACACACACACACACACACACCACACACACACACACACACACACACACACACACACACACACACACACACACACACACACACACACACACACACACACACACACACACACACGAAGTAAAAACAATAAGTGTGGCTTGATATTGAGAAAGAAAAAGGTTTGTAACGCTGTGAGAACGGGTCTGTAGAGAGCGTTTCTCCGCCATCCCAACTCGTATATTACCAGCGTTCAGGGAGCTCTATGCAAGTCAATGGGACTCCCTGTTAGTTAGCCAAGGGGTCCTGGTGTGGGAGGGGCTCCAAGGATTGGTCTATTTGGGCCAATCCGGTCATTTGTTGTTGATCTGGGTGTGCACACGTCACAGAACCAGGAAGCAAACAATGGATAAAGAGAAATCCCCAACGAGGCGTTCTGGGACACAGACAGGTGTTCTCTGTGTTAGAGTGTTACTCGCTACAGGCTGCACTTTGAGGGTTCTGACTCTGCAGAGCGTTCACATGCAGAACAAGCTTCATAAACACACAAGGGGACGGGTGAGAACCGGAAAAGCCTGACATGGGCCCTTTCAAGAGGTTTTATGAAATACGAGATGATATTATATCAATTACATTGCAGCCAGAAATATCTGCAGGCTTCTCTCCGCATGTGAAGAGTGATTAGTCTCAGTTGTTAACATAGCAAGGGTTAACCCCTCACGGAGAGTAATGATTCACCAAAAGCATTCCTACTAATGGAGAGTAAGAAGTGTGTGTGTTCACATCAGAGACACGTTTCTTGTGGAGGCCCGGCACCATCTTCCTGCTACTGAGATCTAATGCCGTGTGAGAAGTCAACAGCTCGTTCTGAAACAGTGACATAAAGGCAATAAACTATCGTTCTGAGCTGCTCCCGTGGAACCAGCGCGTAATGCGTTTGTGTTGAACACAGCAGGGATGTGAAGACAGGAGGTGAGCGGATCATGGCTCGTGCGGGGTAACGCACGAGATAACCACCAGCACAACACTTCTCTGCTCCTCACTCATTGGCCAGCTTTTAGACGTGCAACAATTCTTTATTTCTGCCAGCCAATAATAATATAATGTTTGTTTTGCAGCAGCATCATCATGCGTTTAGTGTCCACTGTTTTTAGAACAATACTTACACGTTCTCAGCCTGCATCAACTAATGGAAGAATGTACTATAGCCATATCAACACACAACAGTCCACTGTGGATCTCCTCTCCTCTGTCACAGGGAACCAGGAACATAACAATGAACAAGAACATGAAAAAAGGACAGGCTTCATAAGGCAGACATTCGGAACAAGTAAATGCAAATAAAGGATAGATGCACGTATGTATGGGAGTACATTCTGACAGCAATGTTGCTTCAAGACAAACTGGCTAAATCAGGAAACGGAACAAAATCAATCTACGTTCCAAAGCTGTATGCACGAGTACTTTAATGTTGTTCCTGTAACACCAAAGACAAATCAATGCACTGGCTGTGCCACAGAATGTTAATAGTAACAATGAATATTGAATGTTTTAACAATTAAATCAATTAGTTTTTGTTTTTAATAATTGAATACATTTGCAAGGTAAAAGCTGCTAGGTTTGGAAAGTAGAACATGAATAGTCCATGTGCATAATGAATCCATCACGAGTGCAATGAGATTAAAAACAATAGTTTATAAAAAATCGCATTCTAGAGTTATTCTATGCTGATATGCTGCCTGGGTCCTTCAGAGGCAGAAGGGGAACCAAACCGCTTTCAGTGGACCAGCTCACTAATGAAGGCAGGGGTAACAAGAAATTGTTCTTGTGTCACCCGACTACACTTTCATCAGCGTGCTGTAATCCGTTATAATGCTCTGACTAATTGGCACCACCTTTGTGTACCACGTGAAGCAGCAAGAAGAGAGTTCGGACACACTGGACATGCAGCATAACCCTGGAAACAGAGGCCCGGTTCATCTGCAGCCAGATTAAAGACAGGGAGGTGAGTGGGTGGAAAAGATTATTCCTCGTAAGCAAGAAAGAAAACCTTTAAGCTCCCCATTAATAACATGAAGAGGGTGTTACTTATGAAAGCTCTTTGCTACGCACACAGAAGGCTAGTATGTTGTAAGCCATGACATTACAACACCGAGAGCGACTCGAGGCCAGCGAAGCATCCACATACGGTAGATTGTGAAGCGGTCGCACAGTGGTTCTGGTTTTACTCGGCAGGATTAACGTACAGTAAACCAGGAATGGAACCAAAATGTCGGATCAGCTTAAGGAATGTCTAAATCAAAGCCCTGTAAATCCAACCCAGTGGGGGCAACAGTGCAGCCTGTATGCTGCGACGCTGTGTGCCGCGGCTCGGCTTACCAGCAAGTGGCACGGGTTGCCAGGAAACACTGTTGGGCTCATAGGGCGTTCACTTTCAGACTCAGATGCAGTCACATATTCTTAAAACACTTCACGTCTCAGTTCCTCCGTGCTGCTGAAGGACTCTCTGGAGAAAGACGGTTTGGGGAGAGAGTCTTGTGTTAATGCAAGGATAACAGAGAACCTTGACCCCTGACCCCAGTGGGAGACTGGGAGTGGGAACCCACAGCAAGTGTCATGGTAAGACACATGATAGGTAGATTGTACAACTACTGCTCTACTAAAGCAACATGTCCACTGTGTATATCAATTACAAGTGACATTTAAACGGCCTGAGGCGACCACTAGTACTTCATTTCCGATAACAAAAGGGTATGCTGATGAAGCATTTATTGAGTTAATCACTAGCTAGCATTTAATTTGTTGACATGACTAACAGTACACAAACTCATGTCTCATTCACTAAAGGAAAAACCTAACATGATCATAATATAATATTAAAAAAACATAGCTTCTGTTAGTACTTGTGGGGGAAACTTCTGAAGCAATTGGAAACAAGACTCGGAGAGACACGAGGAGAGCTGGAGCTTTGATGTCAAACACTGAGGGTTTATTTGGAGCTTCGGCCGGAGAATTCACAAAACATATCGTGAGGTCTGACCACACGGATGAGATGCCACAATCAGTTCTGAAGAACCCGTCGTCTCGTAGAGGTCTTAACTAGGGTTGCCAGAAACTGACCATGATCAAAATCGATTATTCGACCGACCCCCTCAAATAAATACATAAATAATAAAAAATATATATATAAATAAAATCGATTTTTAAAAATAATATTCGATTATGGAGACTGTAACGAATATTCGAATAATCACTGGCATCCCTAGTTTTAACTAGTTTGGATGAGGGTAATCAACATTCTTCACTAGATAGACTAAACAGCTGGGGACACTGAATCACTTGCAGTTTACGCTTATGGCCTCGAAGATGTCACACCTTGGGTTCATCAAGCCCCAAGAAGGAAGCGTTCCATATGTCCCCATAACAATAAACTATCTTTGACTGAGCGCTGCCCGGTCATAAACTGGTAACAACAACAAAATGCTAGGGCAGCCCCTCCTTATGGGAGATAGCGGACAACACTCTACCTCTCCTCAAAGACCATGGCGGCATACCTGCCTTACTCTCTCTGCCTATCTAACATTAAACCATGGGTCCAACAGAACTTCCTTCCACTCAACTGCAACATATCGGAACTAGTAATCAGTGGCCCAAACTACCTCACCCATTACACCCAATCTGTTTTTCCGCCTTCAGCTCCTTTACCTCCAGGTCCACAACCTAGGAGTCATCCTGGCTAGGGATGTCTCGATCACCTTTGTTGCTCCCGATCCGATTCCGATCATTTGATTTTCACAATCTGCCGATACCGATTTTTCCCGATCCGATCTTTATGCAATGCATTGAGAGAAAAAAAAGGAGAAAAGTATTCAAGTTGTCCCTTAAGGTTATTTAAATGACAGTACCCAACTATCCATTCTATCCAACATGGATATAGCTTCTTTTTTTCACAGCAGCATTGGATCAGTTCAGTTGTGCAGCATTGGATCAAAACAAAATAAAGCTCATCAGTGGTCCACCACAAAATAACCATGTAAACAAATTGAGTGCAGATAGTGCAGTAACAAAACAAAAATAACTCTACTGGAAAGAGGTAGCTTGACTAGCTTCACAAGTTCCCATTCAGTCACAAATAATAAAATAAAATGTGGCTTAGTGCAGAATTCTAGCCTTAAGAGCCTAGTCTAGTATTAATGCAATGAACAACAGCAGCTTAACATTTCTTTGGCCTTTTCTCTGTTCTGGGGCAGTTTCTCTTTCCTTTTAAAAGTCTCTAAAAGTGTCGGTTGTTTCAGTGCCGTTACCCGAGTGGCAAATTTGAGTTGGTATTGTGGTGCATACATAAAAGTAAAACAAAAATTAAAGACTATTAAGAAAACTATAATAACATTACAAAATACAGTAAAATATAGCAGTATTTACATTGAAATAGAGTTGGAATAAATGATGTGTAATGATAAAAAAACAAACATATTGGGTACATTGTCTGCCTCCAACACTCCTTCTCTTTTGCTGCTGCGAAACCACTCCTCCATGCCCTCATCACTTCCAGAATTGACTACTGCAAGTCCATTCTCTACTGCTCATCTCACAAAATCACAATTTAACTTCAATACTTCCAGAACTCCACTACCCGCCTGAATACCACCACTCACTGTAAACACCCTGTAGACTATGAGGACCTTCTCCGCAGCTGAAAACTCCTTCAAGCGTATCAGACGGATAAACGCCTCCCATCCTTTATGATGTTGAGCTCTGGTCATGTGTCATTTCTTGGTTACACCTAAATAGTAAGTAGTTCAATTGATCATTTATATATCAATGCAAAAAGCAACAACATCAGAAGCCTGCTAGGTTTAATACCTTCTTCTGAGGATCCTGACTTCTCACATTTTCTTTGACTGAAGGATTACTGGGCCCACTCCAGCAGTGCTTCTCAAACTTGTACCAGTAGTGTACCCCCTTTGAAACATGTTCTCAGCCAAGTACCCCCTGACCGACCCCGAACATCTTTGATAGAAAAAGCCTATATAAATAATTACAATATAGTGATGTTCCATCAGTGTGTGCTGTATTAACTTCTTCATGCATGCATCACAACCAACTAAGGATATGTTCATCTTTATGCATGAAAAAAAAAGAACATAACAAAAAAAAAGTTTTTCAATTGAAGTAATATATGTTTAACAAACCAATGAACAAAATGATATTTTATGAAAAACTATAAAATACAATACACACATTTGGCATGTGTGTATGAGGACTCCCTTGGTGGTTTTAGGAATATTTTATATAAAAATGTGTTTTCTATTTAACTTATTGTACTGCATGGTATTTTTTTACTTTGTATCTCACGTACCCCCGGCAGTACCCCAACGTACCCCAAGGGGTCCGGTCCGCGTACCCCCATTTGAGAATCACTGCACTATAGGTTGGAATAAATTGTGACCATTGTTTATAAGACCGTTTTAAAGCCAACTGAATCATTTCAAAGGGCATGGCTTTTCAGCGTGCATACCTTAAGCTAGGTACGGTGCTTTCAGACATCCTTGGAACATTGTTCTGTACTAGTGGAGTCCACCAGCAGCCGAGCAAGGGCTTGCACTTTTAACATGCCTGTCCACCATTCATCTTGGGCTTTCCATAGCAACCCCCTTTTCCCAGGACAGAGGGTCCCTCCCCCAAGGGTGTTTAAAGGGAGTGAGGGGGGGAGGTGAGTCAATTTAGTGGGAGCTGTCTTGAGAAAAAGAGCGTTTCTAGGGTAACTGAGCACTCACTGTTCTCCAAGAGCTTTCATGGTTGCCACTTGGCAACAGTCAGCTGTCGGTATTTCAAAATGCTTCTTTTCACACTTGCCTGCATGCCTCGGAAAGCCACACACACACACACGAGAAACAAAATGTGGCAAGTGTCACCAAAGCAGATGCCTCTTGTATTGTTGCCTCTGGTGTCAAAAGCCAAAGCTAGCTGCCTGACGTCATGTCAATGATATTCAATTTCAAGCGCGCTTCTAAGTCCATTCATTTGAAATCACAAGCCAGGAGGAATTGGCCACCTGTCTGACTGTAGCCGTGCAATGCAAAGAACAACTCAGCAGAGCAAAAGTGAAGCCCATAGATCTCCATGTGTCCTAATTACAAAGAACCACATTGGCTGCATTTCAGGATAACTTCAACGTTTATTTTCTAAAGGAGTTGTTTGGATGCCGAAGGTTATCTTCCAGATGGTGGACACTCCCTTTTCCGCCACACCCACTCACCTGTCCTTCCTCAGAGGAGACAGAAAAGGGGTCTGCAGTAAACACCAGCTGCTCCCCAACTGATAGACGGGGGAAGAGACACTCTCCCTCCCCCTCCGTCGCTCTCCTCGAGGTACGGCGGCTTCACCTCTCTAAACCTCACAATCCCCCTCTCTGGTTGGCCGGTCTTTCCAGCCTCCTCTTTAACAAAAGAAACAAAAGGAGGCAGGGACACTTTTCCTCTTCCCCCCCTGCAGAGAGAAGGGGAAGGGAGAACAAGACCTGCAGACCACCCCTACCAAAGATGCAAAGCACAGCAAAAAGTGTCCACAAGAAATCATGTTGTAAGGCATGCAAACAACTTTCCAGCTTTTGACAGCACCTCTGAGAAGTACATGTGCAGGTGCTGAACTTATGTTGTCTACCGCCACCTTGTTTATACCTTGTTTGAATGAAAATCGTCCCCGAGGATGCACGTGTGTGGTATGTTGTGTACTAAAGCTGTGATAACTGGTTGGAGTTTGGACCTTAGGAGAGAGGATGTTTTTGTGGGATGGGGCTTGTATTTTGGCAGCTTTTCCCATGCAGTCATTTTCCAGTGTAAGGCTGTGTGAGGTGGTCCCACAGCCTTACACTGGAGGAACTTAACACACACGCAACATGAAGCCATTGTCTCTGTTGTGCTTTCCTCTCCACTGCTCTTGCCCTACTTACATGAAGAGTTGGTGAAACTAATTGTGGGCTCTGCTCAAGAGGTAATGTCTGGGATACTCTGAGGTCGCTGACAGAACTGTTGATTGTGACTATTGAGCAGATGTGTTCCAACATCACAATGACTGCTCCAACAACATTAACAGCTATGCCATCCATTTCTATACTGCATCTGCATCAAGGAGGGCAACCCATGAAGATCAATGGATGGTCAAACGAAAACCTCCAGTCCCTCATTAGTAATTGGGAATGGAAACTGAAGCCAACGGTTGGATAATAAGAGAGATTCAAAACAAAGATGAAACACAATTACAGAAAATGAAGGATCACCGTGGATACAGAGGAACAAAGACCATAACGTGTTTGAAGTGGCAGTCACTGTTTTGGGCCAACCACCCTTTCAGTGGCAATGGAGAAGCAGATCACCATCAGCGACACTTCTACCTAGGGGTGGGCGATATTGAAAAATATGTTATCACGATATTTTCAGGCAGTATCACGATAGACGATATATATCACGATATTTTTTCATGTCGGTTATTATGGTTATTTTTCAAGTTACTTAACAGTACAAGCACCTACAAGGTAACAGAAACTAAAACAAAAAGGAGTCACAGACCAAAATAGCATTTCAAGCTGCTTTTATTTCAGAAATGAAACCCTGAATGAACAAGTGAGCAGTGAACATCAATACACATGAAAAGGAGGGTAAAACATAAAACATCAATGAGGAAAAGTCAGTGCCAAACAATTAAAATGTAAACTTTAGAGTAGACTTGAAGTGTAATAAAAGACTTTAGCATAACTGAAGGGGAAAACCTAAAACGCCACCGCGTCAGTTGTGTCTTTCCACCGTTTGCTAGTCTTTTCATAAGGAGCCCCTTTATGAAAGGCCTGCCCTATGGTTGCTCGCTGCAAAGAAAGGGGGCGGGGACTTTGGGAGCGTGTCAAACAACTCGGACTGAACGCAAGCAGAGGTGCGCTGACATTGTGAAATCGATCGGGCTTGATATATGGTGAAATTAAAATCAGTAGGTGAGGCTGGGGGAGCGGGAGGGAAGAGGCTCTCCGTCCGCTGCCATAGCCCCCTGCGCCGCGCACGGAGAGCCTCTTCCCTCCCGCTATTTTTTTTTCAATTTATTTATTTATTTTTTTTTAAATCACGATAGGACGATATCTCTGAAAAAGCATATCGTGGAGACCTAATATCGTCACGACGATATATATCGTCATATCGCCCACCCCTACTTCTACCCTTGTTGTCTGCCCCAAAACCACTGACTATAGTTGAATAAATTATTTTTGAAGTGACAAGTGCACGATCCTTATTTCAAACTATAAAATTCGTGATGGAATGTTTTTTAATCATCTTTTTGGTTAACAGGTTTAAATAAGGTTGTTCTTGTATTTTCAGTCACAGTACAACGCCTGAGGAAGAGCTCGGAGCCAGTTGTCTTGGCCTGCCTGCCTGTCAGCCTTCCATCTCGTGCACAAACTTATCCCGTGCCCTCATTGGTGTTGGAGGAGGGGCTCTGTAAGGAAGTCTGAAGGAAGGGGCAGATTTTTTTCGGTTGCTACTTTCAAATTGTAGCTTACTCCATTCTTAAATACCCTACCGTTAATACAGAACAACCATGTGCATGTCCAGTGGCCCCTCCACCCTCAACGACCGCGGGTGGAGGTCTCGTCTTCTCATCACAAGTGCGTTAACAAAGCTCTTCTCATCAATGTCACCCTATCTCACTAGCCGGGCCTCTTTCTCCCAGAGCTTTTTACAAACGGCTGCTTCAGCTCTGCAGGCAGAAGGGACATGATACGGGAGCATGGGAGTGCATGAATGCAGCAGCGAGGGAATACTGAGAAAATGAGAGCTGCGGGAAGTGTCAAGTTTTGAGCTAGGAGCGGTGAATGTGGAAAGGAAGGATAGGATTGAATTGAATACAGGTGACTGCTTTTGGCTTAGTTCTCTTTATCTCAACTTCATTCTTTCTGATTGGTACAACGAATGGCTCTAAATACAACCATGTCCAAGAACCTCAAGGTCAGGATGTAATCTAAATCCCACTCAGATACGCACTTTTTTAGTACACTGGGTGTCTGCATTCATTGCTGCGGTCACGCGTGTTTGGCGGTGCATACAGTAAATGTTAAAGTCATAAATCTTGTGCTAAACACAGACACCCTGTGCAGAAACAGACACTGTGGGTGGGGGGGGGTGCGGTGGACGTCAATTTCTAGAATTGAGCCGCCCCTTTGTAGATACTATCTCTTTACGTTTTAGTGATGGGAATTCCGGCTCTTGTTAGTGAGCTGGATCATTTGGCTCGGCTCACTAAGAAGAGCTGGCTCTCTCGGCGCCTGAATGGCTCTTCATTTTACCACAGTTTACCAAGGAGCCTCAGTTTCGCCGCTGCGAGGCCCCGGCACTCGCCCCCCCGTCAAGGCTCGCCGGCAGTACACTTTCCGTCACAGGAACACACTTTGCTGGCGATGAAAAGAATCCCACCACACTCCTTTGCCCCTCCAACAGAGGGATGTCCTTGTCCTTCATTTCAAGCAATACAAACTCTCGCTCTTCTCTGAATGCCCAGGCCAGGCGACACCACCACTGACACTGACCTTAGGCGAACGCACCCGCTTCATTCATGACGGAACAATTACAGAGCACACACACACGCACACACAAAACATGGGCTGCATGTGGTGGGGGCATGCAGCGTACCCTAAGGAGTTAATAATTTACACTTGTACACTTGCTTCTTCAAAGAGAATTCAACACTAATCTATTTTACAATCCTCTGCAGGGCATATATTCTGGGTCCACATTTACATATCTGAATAATGAACAGGCTACCCGTCTAATTAAGCCCTCAGAGAATCCTGAGCAGCGTTATCACTGTTCTTGTTATCAAAGAAAACCCTCGGTCCAAAGTGAATTAAGCTTTGCTGATTCAGATAACCGACAGAAAAAAACAGGAGCTTCCTTCGGGCCAGTTTGCGGTTAAGATTTGCAAAGCAGTAAGCAGAGAGATCTGAGGGAATCCAAATGTGACTTCAGCCAGTCACGCCTGAGTCTCCAGGCACAGCAGAACACCTCGGAGCAGACTGCCCAGCACTGAGATGTCTTTAAACAGCCTGAACACTACATCAATATGCAGAAACCTAAATCAACCCGGCGTCTGAGTTGGCTTTTGTATCTCAATGTTTGCATGAATATGTGCATAATCACGGCATGAATCTTTCACAAATGTCTTGAAGTACAGAACAAATGTACAGAGAACCACAAAGCATTACATGATGCATTAAACACACTCAAATGGAAGTCAACAACAGACACTAAGATTCAGACTGTGCTCAAATTAGGCTATACTTAATAAGTGCTATCTTGAGGTCTCCTACAGAGTGCTGGGGGTATCTGTCGGGGGGGGGGCTCGTATCAGATTCCATGCCCCTCTTTTATCCCTCGTCTCAAGGTTTGCAGCACCAGCATATTGTCCCTAATCTGTGTGCATCTGTTGGTTCTCAAAGCCACATTAAAACAGCCAAAGCACTCTGATAAGGTGACTGACTTAATGCGCAGTGACATCATTAAATTGAGTATTTAATCTGGTCATGGGAGATGAGGAGCTCTTGACCCCCTGGCGGGCCAGAAGAGCCGGGTCTCTGGTCCTTTTGGGGTGATGCTTTCCAACTGGCAAGATAAAAGCTGGTTGCAGAGAATGTTCACCAATATAGAGTTACTGCCAGATGAGCCCACCTGGTGGTTTGCTGTGAAGCCATCAGAACGTAAGATGTCCGTGGGGCCAAACTACACATCTCTGTCGGTCTGTGATGTCATGTGGGCCCAAACAGATTTAAACACAGCAGAGGTTGCGCTAGACTTTTTCGCTGCCCGTAGACAGGATTGTAAAATGTCCGTCCGGGGGGGCGCACGCTCGTGAACTGTTATCGCCGTGTTATGCATGCCCACTGCACCTCGCGGGAGCGCTCACAGCGTAAAGCCAAAACGGCAAAGTTAGGTTTGGAAACGGTATCATTTCCTTTTTGGCGGGCATGCATAACACCGGAGCCTCGCTGCGGGGAAACGTTGACGCTGTTCCGAGTTTGTTCTAATCTCTCCAAAATGACGGACTGCTTGCAGATTTTTCCGTCACTGTTAAAAAAAAATCTGTCATAGGCGGAAAATATTCGTTAAACGCGACCTCTGCAAGGCCTAACCAAAAAAATCCAGATATGATCTGGGGATTCTTGTTCTGCAGTCAGGCCATTTCGCATCATGCGCCACTGAGCAACTTTGATCGTTAGGAACAGGCCCTCACCTCCAACACGGTTTCCAGTTCTTTACATCCATGTTTTTGGTCCATAGTTATTCTTTAACAAAATTAAATAACTTGAGATTCTTACAGAATAAAAAAAATGTGTAAAAGATGGGGTATGCTTAAAAAGTGTAAAGTGTAAGTGTATATTCACCCTTAATGCGATGGAAGTTAAACACTGTCAAACCCAAACACTTTGAATCAAAGCAAACCGTCTGCTTAACATGTGGGATGTGTTCCTTTTCATAATGAGACCGTATATTTATCACAGAGGAAGGTGGAGTAAGCCGTCAGAATGCTTCTACAGCACTTCTTGTCCAACAGTGGTCTGGAAACCGACTCCCCCCACAAAAATCTGTCATCAGAATTGGTGGGGGCCTATGTCCTGCTATTTCTATTACTTTCAGAGACCAACAATCTCACATTAATGTTAACTTCTCTCCATGATTGAGAAAGGAGCAAGGGTTTTCACAAATACAAAAGCTATACAAGTCGTCCAGGACACAACGACTGAAACATCTGCAAAGTCATTCCCACATTTAAACTAATTCCCGTCTCCAGTGTAGCCGTCTGAAAATCAATAAACACATTTCGATTTCAAACCAGACACCACCGTTTGAGCCTGACCTCGCAACAACAGCTCTGTCCTGGCTTCAATGTTACTTCGTCAACAACCATCTGCTCCCCAGCCAGTCACACTATCAAAGCCTCAGTCCATCCTTCATGTCTCCCCAGCTGTTTCTCACTAGAATAACTGCATGAATGTCAAATTGGATGCCAAACACAAATCCCAGAAGTGTTTCCGTATCCTCTCAGACCCTGGGTGCCCTCGCTCGGCTGATGACAGCAGATAACTTCATGTTGTATTAAGGATGTTTGTTTGGTTGGAAGAGGCAGTGGTGAAAGGTTTGGAAACCACATTCTCCCTGCAGGCCCTCCAGCTACCAGACAGAAATGGACACCTTGCACCTTTTGACCTTTGGCCCCTTGACTGTGGCAGAATTTGTGAGACGAGTCTTGTTTATTGCAGAGTCACTTTACCACCTCTGCCGTCACAAAAGACTATCAGTTACACGCTGATATCTGTGAAGGTAGTTGCTACTTATAAGTCAATTGAAATTAGTTCAGGGTTTCCCACACATGGACTATACTTGGGCGGGCCGCCCAGGTATATTAACGGCCACCCAAGTATATTTCGCGACCCATTTAGTTTTTTTTTATTAGTTTTTTTTTGTTTTTTATTCGTCCGTGACCACGACGCCATCTGCGATCGATTAACTTGTGGACAATGATCCCTCACTACCTTGCACTGATCTCGCCTCCTTCTGGCCTGTTAAGTGGCCTGCCTCACACAGGGTGACTGGCTGTCCACATGATGTGGCCTACCGACATGGCCACTGTCATACAGATCATAAATCAAAGCCCTTGATTGGTCTCTGTGTGTCATTCGAGCTCGGGATAACCTCAGCTCAGATGAGGTAAAGGACTCTGAGTGTTTAGATAGTTAACTTAGTCTAAGTTCTCAGTGGGTCTCAAACGGTGTGGTCACCATTTATGTAAACACATATGCATGAACAATATGCATGAATAAATAAATAAAAAGTTAACTGGGTGAAAAAAGGTAAGATACACTTTTAAAACTTGTTGAGAGAAAACTAGTCTTTGCTGCTGCCTCAAAGAGGAGCAGGGGGAGAGGAGGGAGACAAGTTTCAGTGTTTTTTTCATATTGGAAATGGGATGTTATTCGTTATGGCCATGATTTTATGATTATTGAAATGTTTACAGTTCTGTTTAATATAGGTGTTTCCATAGATCTAGTCTCTTTATTTTCCCCTCAAAATGCACCAGATTGATGCATTTAACTCCAAAATAAAAAAATAAAATCTTACCGGGGAGGGGGGGCATGCCCCTGGACCCCCATAGAGGATTTGAGGTCGACCCTCTCTAAAGATCACATGGATAGGTTCCTAAATACTAAATAGTAACCCATTTCCATATGTTCATGTGTGGGTAGTAGATTTAAACTATAGGGCTATCATTATGGGCCCTGCCTGTACCTGTTCGCTCTGCCATCGCGTGAAGGGTCTGCTAACAAGCGACCAACAGAAAGGTTAATGTTCTTGCACGTCACGTCACGTCACGTCACGTCACGTCACACCCCCCCCTGCATTGCATTTGTTAATACAAATAGCAAGCGAACTATCCAACTCTGAAACTTTGAAATAGTCCCATACCACAGACGACATGTTTGTTTACTGTCCTGGCTTCACGGCCGCACGCCATTTACGTCACAGCCAGGCGTGAGTTAGGGAGCGCTGGATTTGTGAAAGACTCCCCTCTTCCTAAACCACTAAACCACACTACTAGCAAAACGGGAGGAGCCGAGTGAAAAACAAGCGCCCCATATCTCAATCCACACTGCAGTATTTTTTTCTTTTTTTACCCAAAATATATATTGTATATTATCGAGGCTATTAATACTTTTATCGAGTTTATCGGGATGACGTCATAATTCCTAATATATAATTATCGTGCACCACTATTTAAAATGTCTTCTTTTTCCATCTCAGGTCAAGCCTGTAAAAGGTCAAATGTGCACACCATAATGATGGCATTTATAAATGGGGCCAAAGGTCATTTCACAAGTCCAGGCAGCTCTGAGACCTGGGGTCTGACTTTCACCAGGTACAAGAACATGCCGGCAACTAGCAGTCATTCACTTCGGGGGAAATTAAAACATGTGCTCCACTTAAGATTCAAACATCCATCTCGCTCAATTGCATGCACTCAGATTCTGGCATAAACCACAACCTTCACTTGAGGAAGCACTTGAAAACTGTACTCGTACGTGTCCCGCTTGGCTGTTTTTCAGTAGATGCAGCCCATCTTTACTCTAGAACAACAACAAACTAGGGATAGTTTCATGTGGGTCCAACACAAAACTAACAATGTACCAAATGACATTCAATGATATTGCTACAAGGGCTCTGTGCTGCAGTTAAAAGAAGCTTAGCCTCCAAAACTTGAGAACCTTTAAAAAGGCAATGCAATGGCCAAGTGGATAGGTTCCATACCACATGGGTGCACATGCCCCTCATTCTCTTTTACTATCAAATGAAGGCTCAAATGGCCCCAAAACTAAACAAGTTAAATGAGCTTCCATTAAAATGTGCAGACAAATCATTCAAGTATGCGCAAGAGCACCGTGTCTGGGACAGGCTTACTGTATGTTCACAATGCCACCAACAACCTCAAATAAATGAGCAATCATCATCATCATCATCATCAACGGGAGGGGATATTCCACATCATTTCCTGGCTTATACTAAGCCACCAATTCTGTTATGGAGGCAAGAGGAGCAGATGGCCATGGGTTAAGAAGGCACTAAAGTGTGAGCAGACCCTCGACCATGGGGGAGAAACCCACAGAGGTCGCTCACTGGCAACCCCTGTGATTGCCTTCAACCAGGACACTTGTAAAAGTGTTAACAATGAAATACAGTTACGGTGTTAAGAAAATAACAAGAAGACCCCCCACCTGACCTTAGATCCGGAGGAGCATGAGCCCCGCAGGAGTTCCACCTGGTCATTTCTCATTGCTTAATAAACTCACACCAATATGCAATGTATGCAGTTTAACGATTATGAATATGAGGGTTTAGAAAATGATTAAGTAGCACTAAAAGAACCTTCCTCCTTAATGGCGATTCTCTACAAATGAATAATGATTTTAAAAGATAAGGTATTTGACGCATTATTTAGATTGTGAACTTATTGTATTAGGATGCTTTGACAAACAGAATATATCTCGTAATAAAAGCTGGCCATTTAGGTTTTGTATTTTATAGAAAAACGTTATGGTATAAGTTCCTTCTCTAGTACATTTTGCAAACAGATGATACAGACATAATAACATGATGTACAGTGATGTAAAGTAACTAAGTAGATGTACATAGGTACTGTACAATATTGAGGTAATGTTGTACTTCTACTCCACTACATGTATTTAATCCCTTTAGTTACTTCACAGATGTGGATGAATGATGTGAAATCTAATCAAGTGTTAAATCAGACTTTAGTTCCACCTGGAGTAAATCCACCAGCTACCCTGCAGTCTACAAAGTACTTCAGACTAGCTGCACCTCCACCAGCTACCCTGCAGTCTACAAAGTACTTCAGACTAGCTGCACCTCCACCAGCTACCCTGCAGTCTACAAAGTACTTCAGACTAGCTGCACCTCCACCAGCTACCCTGCAGTCTACAAAGTACTTCAGACTAGCTGCACCTTCACCAGCTACCCTGCAGTCTACAAAGTACTTCAGACTAGCTGCACCTTCACCAGCTACCCTGCAGTCTACAAAGTACTTCAGACTAGCTGCACCTCCACCAGCTACCCTGCAGTCTACAAAGTACTTCAGACTAGCTGCACCTTCACCAGCTCTGAGAACACTTTCATGATCAATCATTATAAAACATATCATATATATTATTCTGAGATGGACCAATCTGCACAACGACTACTTTACTTTTGGTACTTTAAGGATATTTCGATGCCAATACGTTTATATTTTTACTGCAGAACCTTTGTGTGTTGGAGCGGCTGAATGTGACCGCTTTCAAGGAGAAGGCAGCTTGTTTTCGGGAAGGTTCTGTTGGATAGACTGGAGTAAGGATTTGGTTGTCTGACCTCTGAGCTGTTGTGCCAGTCTATAAAGACATGCTGACCAATGTTGTACTAACAGTATGCCTCGATCAAAGAAGTGTTGAACCGCTTCGCATTACATACCGTCACACCTCATTCTGTCAATGATAGCTGGTGCACAGAGCGCCTGGGTGTGTATTGGACAAGTTAGCCAACTATGAGAAGCACTGAGAAGTTCAACAGAAAGTCAGCTAGCTTTAACCAACTCAGTTAATGGAGTTATTAACGCAAAGCCTGGAGGAGAACACAGTGGCAAAGGGTTGGAAAAGCGTCCATTGATATCGCTTTAGACATGATAGAGAAACGGAGCACGTGGAAACAGAGGCAGTTTAATCCGAACAGATAAAAACCTGAGTAAAGCGGAGCGGAGGCGGATACACTACACCGGCCAGACTGCACTCACCTTGCCCGGTGAACAGCTCTCAGTCCCCGGCTGCTCACTCCTCGTTTCAGCGAAGCTACCTCCTCTTCACCGTTTCACTCAGTATCCCATGTATCTGTAACCGGTGCTTGTATGCGCAGACACATTAGCTAAACGTATTTTAAGGTTATTACTCGTCGTTACGCGATAACAGATTCCATTTTCGTTTAGTCCAGACTTGCAACTGTCCACTTTCAACTTTCACTTGTTCACACACCTACCGCCGCCGGGAAAATCTGTGCCGTTATTCCATGCAGTGAAAAGTAGGCTACTGTTAAGTGTAGTTTGTGTCCTCCTGGGCTGCTGCTCCGGCTCTCCCCCACATGTAGTAGCCGGTGGAAGGTTTGGGGCTGCGCTCAGCTCTCAGCAGGGGGAACGAGAGGGGATATATCAAGCTGCATTCAAGTGCTCCTCGTTTTTTCTACAACCAAGCTAGAAAGTAAAGTAGATGCACCGTTTTATTTTCGAAAAACAGGTAAAATGTGTTTTAAAAAATAAAATGAACACGAGCTGTGTTTATATATCTGCTTGTGTGTAAATGCATAACCTATAATGGTCTAAGATGCAAACTGTGATATAGTAATGGCTGTTTAAAAACTGCAGTGGTGTTACC
Source organism: Champsocephalus esox (assembly GCA_036324585.1). Classification (NCBI taxonomy): domain Eukaryota; kingdom Metazoa; phylum Chordata; class Actinopteri; order Perciformes; family Channichthyidae; genus Champsocephalus; species Champsocephalus esox. The sequence continues at coordinate 4,460,940 of CM070495.1, read as the reverse complement.
AAGTTGGCAGTAAATACAGTATATTTTGATTTGATCTAAATGTGCCAACAAACCACCGCGAGCACACCTCATGGACCATGGCCATGGAGGGAAACACTAATAATGTAACTTAATCTAATCCACGGAAAGCTTTTTTAGCTCTATTTATTTTCCAAGACTGTTTAGGAAATACGAGCATTTACGGAAATCAGTTCCTTTCATATGCTTCTACACTTTTCCACTATGTCAATATGGGCAGCGATGTATCTGAAGTCTAATATTTCCCCTAGCACGTGAAGGCAGCATTACCCACAGGAGAAATGGCTGGTGCATGGTAGACCCCTGGTGGACAGCTGGAGACACGCAGCCCACTTTAGACTGTTAATCACAGCTGGGATGGCTTGATTCCCACAGCTTTGTCACTTCACTGACATTTAATTACACGGGCTTACAGTCTTCTACCTACCCGTCCAACAGCATTGCCTTTTATTAAGAGAGATAAATTGTATGCCTCATTAAAAGGGTGAACGCTATGATGTTAATACTGGTTGAATTGATTACCATTAACATATCCCTCAAGCACCCTTGGGGGTGCATGCCCCACAATACATCCCACTGTGAGTTTCTAAGCTCTGCTGATAAATGAGCTAAAACAAAGAAACAAAGGAGTCCAACAAAGATAAGGTTTTGCTTTTTTCAAACAATCACCAATCTATAATGCAGGATTACACAAGATTGTTTTAGCATAAGGCTGGGATGGCTGGAATGAACATGTTCTGTACTCCATGCAGTGATGGAAAAACTGTTCACATTTGTTACCTGAGTGATTGTACTTAATCCAGTTCCGGTGCAGACCTCCACTCTCAGGACATCTCCACCATAGATATATATATAAAGTATATATATATACTGTTGTATGGTTTAATCTATAACAAATTATCCTATTTTAAACGGTTTGTTTTTTTCAAGCATTGTGTTCCAAAATCTGAATACGTTTTAATTCATGAATTCTCCTCCATTTACAGAGGACATGTCATGCCATGACATTAATATCAAAAGAGACCACACAGAGATCACAAAGCCTGCTGCAAACGGCTGTCTTCCAAAGGCTGCTGGCGTATCTTTGGCCTCTCTTGTGAAAAGAAGCCTTTTATCGCCTCGCTTCATTCTCCTGTGAGGAGGACTGACGCTCCATAATCTTCACTCACTTCAAAGTTTACTCAGCCCCCCTCCACTTCAAAGGCAAGGTGACTAAAGGTCTACTCTGGAATTAATGAATATTTTATGATCACACATGTACACAACACACACATTGAAGTTCAACCCATCTTTGTAGCAGCTTTATACGTGCAGAGCCAGGGGCCCAGAGCCTTGCTCAGGGACACCTCGGCAGGCCCCAGGAGGTGAACTGGCAGCTCTCCTGGTTTCCAACTCCCTATAGACTGAGCTACTGTCCTGTCCATCCTCTCCACCGCTGAGAGCTTCTTCATACACACTGATGTAGCTCCTCTCTCTCTTGTTTAACCAGACTCCACTCTGTTTGGCTCCTTCCATACTTTGTACAATTTGCACGTATTTAAACTCACACTATCCCACTACTGCATTTAAATTAAATGAATAAGTAAAAAAAAACACTTTGCAGAGTAGGACATCATTTATCTATCGACACTGAAAAGAATATAACCGCAACACTTTTGTTTTTGACCCCATTTTCCATGAGCTGAAATCAAAGATTTAAGATCACAAAGGGCCTTTTTCTCTCCAATATGTTTCACAAATGTGTATAAATCTGTGATAGTGAGGACTTCTCCTTTGCCCAGATAATTCATCCACCTCACAGGTGTGGCATATGCCGATTCAACAACAGGATTATTACACAGGTGTGCTTTCGGCTGCTCACAATGAAAGGCCACTCTGAAACGTGTACTTGAGTCTCTTCTGGTGTGACCACCATATGCCTCACACAGTGCAACACGTCTCCTTCACAGAGTGGAATGTTGGTCCACTCCGCTTCAATGGCTGTGCAAAGTCTCTGGATATATGCAGACCTCATGTCCTCAAACTGGGATGTTGTCAGCCTCCAGGAAGTGTGTACAGATCCTTGCAACATGGGGCCGTGCATCATCATGCTGCAACATGAGGTGATGATGGTGGATGAACGGGACAACAACGGGCCTCAGGATCTCGTCACGGTATCTCTGTGCACCTGTGTTCATTGTCCATAACATACACCTGCCCATACCATCAACCCCCCGGCATCAGCTGACATCAGCAAACCCACAAGGCCCCAATACACGCTGTCTGCCGTCTGTACAGTGATTCACTCTTCACGGATGAATCCCGGATTCCACTGTGTCGGTTACGGCCCGTCTACACTACAGCGCCGAGAGCGTCGAAAGCTCCAAGCAGCTCCAAGCTGCCCATTCACTTTCAATGGGGTGACGTCACGTAGCCGCGCTTTTTCGCCGAACTGAATTGTGGGTAGGCGAGCGAGGCGTCTCAGGCGACCCAGGCGACCAAAAGTTGAACAATGTTCAACTTTTGGTCGCCTGGGCGCCGGAGTAGCCAGCGCCAGCCAATCAAATCCCGTTTCCCAAAATCTGACAGCTGAAGCCGTAGCCAATCAAACCGCGTCTAAGCTGGGAGAGATATCCCGCCGTTCATTTCTATATTTCAAAAAAAGTCGGAGGAGAAACTAACTATCAACGTAGCGAATCACCCGGTTTTGTATGACCAGACCCTCTTCACCTACCGGGATACAAACCGGAGGAGCCAGGCATGGAGGGAGGTGGGGGAAACTGGTAGGTTTTCGCCTGTTTGGGGAGTTTATATATATATTGCTCGCATAAAATCCCCGGGGGTTTTTGCTTTGTATGTCGGGGGCGGGACGCTCCGTAACGGAGCGTCCACACTACAGCTCCAAAAATAGCTTGGAGCTGGGCGTGTCTGGAGCTTGGGGATTTTAGTCAAGCAACACGACCAACAACCAATCACATGAATCTCCCGCCCCCTCTCAGGCGACCAGAAGTTGAACATTGTTCAACTTCTGGTCGCCTGAGACGCCTGAGACGCCTCGCTCTGCTACCCACAATTCAGTTCGGCGAAAAAGCGCGGCTACGTGACGTCACCCCATTGAAAGTGAATGGGCAGATTGGAGCAGATTGGAGCTTTCGACGCTCTCGACGCTGTAGTGTAGACGGGCCGTTAGAAAGTGGTTTCTAATCGATTGTCGCAGCAGCTGACGAGTGGCTGGTCTCAGACGATCTTGCAGGTGAAGATGCCCGATGTGGAGGTCCTGGGCTGGTGTGGTTGTTACACTTGGTCTGCGGTTGTGAGGCCGGTTGGATGTACTGCCA